>JAFBJR010000253.1:3175733-3816523 GCA_016785285.1 Brachirus orientalis
TACATACATACCTACATACACACAAATATATATGTATATACTGTATATACGGTATATGTCCTCTTTCTGTATTGTCTAACTACTACATTTAATTTCTGCAGAACCAACATTCAAACCCCTGAACGGGAGCCTGACTCCCCACTTCCCCCTATCCATGAGCGTCTGGCGTACCTTCGACCATCCAGGGAGCTACTGGAGTTCTACAGACAGAAGATCGCCCAGTTCGATGAGGAGCATGAGGAACTGCTGCAGATGCTGGAGAAGTATAGAGGCATTACAGAAGACCAGGTGAGGTGTAGCAGGGAACCACTGTCTCTGCTTTTGTGTTTTTACTTTGACAAATTTAATTTGCCTTTATTAACTCTCTCTCTCTTTCTCTGATGACGTCTTAGCATAAGCTGCAGTGGGAGATACGACAGCGTGAGGGAGAGATTGCTGAGTTGCAAAATGCTCTTAGTGACATGCAGGTCTATCTTTTTCAAGAGAGGGAACAGTCTCTCCGTCTTTATGCAGAAAATGATCGACTAAAGATCAGGTGGGTGAAATAAGCCTGGCCTACAGCAGGTATTTAATGCTTAAGTAACTAAAAGAGTACACATTATGTAACCGACGCGGCAACATTCTAATGTGTGTTTTTATGCATGATTAATCACTATCATGGCTTACATAGACAGTTATTATTGTTACTCCTGTTCTTTTGTTAGAATGCCTGTTCTTTTGTTAGAATGTGATTATTTTTTTTAGGCCCTACAAAATCATGATAAACCCACAGAAATGTTTGCATGGCTAAACCAATAATAAATGGTCTTTATCAAAATCAGTTTTTACTTTTTCCTGGCACATCTGCAGATAAAATGGCTTCTACTCTATCACTTTCATATAGAGAGCTAGAGGACAGGAAGAAAATTCAACACCTTCTTGCCCTGGTGGGTCCTGATGCAGGAGAGATCACATATTTTCACAGAGAACCTCCTCACAAGGTACACGCTTCCTCAGCAGCCTCTCTCATAGCAGAGGTTTTGAGTTGTCAGTGTCTAATATGTCACCTTGATGAGAAACAAAAACTTGTCGCATTGTAGATAAAATCAGCTGGATATGTGAAAATGTTTTGAAGACACATTATATACTGTATGTATATATTTCAGGTTGCTATCACTCAGAAGAATATTGAGTCCAGATGTGAGGAAACGCTCAGTCTCAGGCCAACAAAGTCAAGAACTTCTGTGACCAGGAAAGGTATTTTCCTAAAAAAAATATGTATATTTAAGTTTGTCTAATAAATTCAAAAATACGTGTAAGTAGTTGGTGCCAGTTATTGTGTCTTGTAAAAGTCTTGCTGTGTGTTAAAAGGTGTGTGGTAATGATGATGACAATGTGGTTTTCAAGCACAGAAAACTAGATTTTGTGAGTGAGTAAAAATAATAAAAATCACACTATGTCATGCAGATTTTGTGTCTGTTTTGAATGTAGAGAGTAACAGGAGAACCAAATCAGCAGATGGGGTAAATGGAGGCAGTCTGGAGCAATATAAGAATGACAACCAGACTTTGTTACTGCAGGTATAAGCCCACTAACATGTACACTTAACATATCACTTCTGATTTTTTTTTTTTACTGTTGAAATGTGCTATAACTGCTTTTATTGGTATTATATTGTGACTCATGTTTCCAGGTGGATGCGCTGCAAGCTCAGATGGAGGAACAGACACGTCTGGCCAAGGAACAGGTAGAATCTTTGCTGGAGGATAGACGGATTAAAACAGAGGAGGCACAAGCACAACGACAAAGAGACCAGGAGCGAATCACATCACTGACTAACAAGTAGGTCTTTATAGTGTCTGTCTATTTATTGTTTAATATCTCTATGAGAGTTGAGCTTATTTTTAGAATCATCCATATCCCATGTTCACCAAAATGTCTTATTAAAAATTATACAATCAATAATATTAAATCTTCAAAGTGGCTTTAGTAACTGACATTTCCTCTCATATTTGGCACTTCAGGCTTCAGCAGACCCAGAACCTGTTGCATGAAAGCACCAGGGATTTCTTACAGCTGAAGTTTGAAACCCGGGCTCATGAGAAGAGCTGGATGGTGGAGAAGGACCGGCTGCTAAGGGAACTGGACTCTCGCCACAACCGTCTGAAGAAGGTGGGCTCTGTTGGCACTGAGCCGAGCCGAACATGGCAGCCTGGAAGTAGCACAGCCCTGCTCCTCCAGCGGCCTCAGCCAGAGACACAGCAGATGCACAAAGAGGAGCTTAAGGTAATGTTGCTTATCTGTGTGTGGTAAGGAAAGACTCCTGCTAGTGCTATCAGTTTTTTTTTTAAACGTGCAAATATTGTTAATTTTGGTTCTTGATAAAGAACATCAGCAGCTGGCTTTTAGGGTTTGTCGTAGTCCTTTTTCTCTTAACTCGTACTATTTAATCAGGCACTGCAGGAGGATCTGAAGCAAGCCCACCGTCTGGCTGAGATGTTCAGGGAGCAGTGTATCACTCTAGAGACAGAACTCGCACAAATACGAGAGGAGGGGGATGTTGGCAGGGAAATCTTTAAGGTACCCTGGTTGGACTGATGCTTGTATCACAAAAACATATGCATGTCTTTGATTAAATGTTTAAATTTGATGACTAATCTTAAGTCTCTTGTGTTAATTAATCTGTGCAGGAGCGTTCAGACAAAATGGCCAAACGTCTTCAGCTCATGACTCAGCGTTATGAGGCTCTGGAGAAGAGGAGGGTCATGGAGGCAGAGGGCTTCAAGAATGACCTGAAGCACCTCAGACAGAAATTGAAAGATGTTGAAAAGCAGCTCCTCAAGGTGAGCACAGCAATTTATATCATTCCCCGCAAGTTTTACTTTTTTTTTTTTATTTTGTCAACTAATTAAGTGCAAATAATAAAACAGTAACATGTCTCCCCTCTTCTCATCATACTGCTGTAATCAAAAGTTAACATTTAACTGCTAAACCATTAGTGTTCACTACAAAGCTATTCTTCTCTTGTGATTCAGGTTACTCTGAATGTTGGGCCCAACCAGGATTTAGCTATTCTGCATCAAGTACGACAGACCAGCCACAGGACAAAAAAGGTTCAGGATGAGCTGATGGCTCTGAAGGCTAAAATCTTTGGGCTGGAAAATGAGCTGAGATATTGTTGAGGAATGGACAGTGTGAGAGAATGAATGTCTTGTGTTTGCTTGTAGAGGACAATTTCTGTGAGGTTTTAATGTTTGTGTTTATTACTGAGACCAGGGCTGTTTTTCTACATTGTATCTTGGACCAATAAAGATATTTAATTTTAATGACAAAAACTCTGTTTTGATGTGCAAGGGAACAAGGGAACATAACTAAAGTAGATATCAAAGGAGGCAGTTTTTATATTGATTATGTCTTCCCTGTGTGTCTGTGTTCATATACCGTATAGAAAGTAAGCAGTATTTTACTACTTGTATTGGTCACCCTCATGAATAAAATCTAATTATTCATTCATTAGTTGTGTAGTTTACAGTAATAAAAGATACTATTTCCCACCTTTTTATCCTTTTGTGTTTATAATAAATTTTCTACAGTCTGGTATACATTAAACCATGTTGAAAAAAGATGTACAAACATACAAATTCTCCATCTAGTAAAAGTGGTAAAGTGTTGTTATTAATTGTTACAATAAGAATCAGTGGAATAGGCAGGCACATAAAAATGTTTATAAAAATAAATTAGAAATGGGGTATAATTTCACATTGTTGTGTATGTGCAAGTTACTATACTCAATGGATTAAAATACAAAATAAAACCAATGTCATGGTTTTAATATTCAAAGTAGAGACATTTTAACCTATCCTTTCTATATTAACATTAATTTTACATAACATCTAATTTTCCAATCGAGCCCACAAATCCATTGAGAATATACAATGATGAAAACATGTATAGTATCATCATTTAATCATTTTTACTCAATTTCCTTAACATGTACAACAATAAAGAAAATACCCCAACAATGTAATGAAGGGACAAATAATAACCACTGCTTCGTGAATAACGAATAAAAAAATACATGGCTGGGGAGGGGACTATTCCTCTTTGAAAATGATATTTTTAATGCCTATTTTCTATTGACACATTTAAGAGTGTTAATTTACTCTCAGAACTCCATCAGAAATCAATAAAGTTAGGGGTCATGACTGTACATTTACATTTGTTTATAAGGTATTTGCCGCATAGAATCAAAATATTTACAACAATGTTAATTTCGTTCTTCTTATGCTCCAAGTATATGTAGTATAATAAATAGTGTTTTTTTTTTTTTTTTGTTTGCTTGTTTTTATAAGTATAATGCTTCCGGCGGGATATTTTTTGACGTGACGTAATATCCTGCCAGGAAGTTTTTACGACCTCGCTCCTCTGCGCATGCGCGGTCACTGTAGTTAGCGACGAGTGTGTTTGTCAAGGCTTAAATGGTTGTAACCAAACAAACACCATCAAGGGGGGAGCAAAGCGAGGGACTGACCCTCACCCTCTGATATGTTATGAGCTATTTCTCCTGTCGCTGAGTGGACACGCACTCACACACACATACCGTCGGCTGAGGTCAGCTGTGTCCGAGTCGTTTTACTCACCGGTGCCTGGAGAAATGCAGAGACTCTGGTGTTGGAGAAGCGGCTTGCAGCTGCTGAAGTCCAGCTGTGAGGGAACAACAAAACAAACCAGCAATTGGCTTTCCCGAAGTTACAGCCACGTGAGTAAAAGATTAAGTCAAACTTTATTTAAATTACAATTTTCTCTCAGTCATTAAGGTACATTTTCGAAGTAGGTGTATTTCTCCAGACAACGGTTATGACAAACAGCAGCAGTTTATTATTGATTACCTGCAAGAGTGTTGACAAAATCTCTCAAAGGCAAATATTGCACATTAAAGTGCGTCATCAACGTTACTGTAGAAGTACTAGCTGACTATATTAATCTAGTAATGCACAAGGCTGCACTTTTTTTCCGTCATATGACATACTGCATATCTGTTTCAACAGCACAATTTCACTCACTACTGTATTTGTGAAACTGACAGTGTTAAGCAGGTGGTTCTGACATATTCAATTCTGATTTGACAAATGTACCAAATGGACTGAGTAAAACTGTAAAAGAAAGTTGAATGCAGACAAAGCAGAATAAATATCATGCATGGTTTGGCTGCTAAAGTGGGGAACCTCTATCGCTCCCGGTGAATTTCTGAATAATTACCAAAGTAATTACAGAAGAACCAGCTGTCTATTACCTAGTTCCTCTCCCCCACCCCTAAGTCATGCAGCCTTTTTGTGCTGCATTTCTGTCTTTGATTCTAGCGTTATTTGTTCGAGTTGCATCCAGGAAATTTATTTGGAGCTGCGTGATGAAGGAATCAGCAGCAGCTGTTATTGGCACTGGCAGCTCTTCAGGGAGCACTTTACTGCTGTTGGTGGAGCACACAATTTTGAAACCACACTATCATCATGATTGTGAGTAATAAAGAATTGTCCCGCAAGTCCAGGTTTATTTTTAGCAGTAGAATCCACTTCTTAAACTTCTTCCACCCTATTCATCAGCAACCTACTCCAGTACAAGTTTATATACTCATGGAACAGATCTACTAGGTCCCTGTGTCTGAGGTGATGAGATCACAGTAAAAAATCTCAGTCTGTAGTATCACACAAGAAGTTGATAATCATGATTCACTACTCTTTTACCCAGTTCCATCCTCAGGCCTCCAGCTCCTTCGGGCTCCTCTTTGACATCGATGGGGTGCTCGTGCGCGGCAGGACGCCAATCCCTGCAGCCAAACAGTGCTTCAGGAATCTGGTGGACCACAATGGGAAATACAAGGTGCCTGTGGTGTTTGTTACCAATGCAGGGAACTGCATGAGGCAGACGAAAGCTGAACATCTGTCTCAGCTCCTGGAGGTGGAGGTAATTTAAACAACTTTTCATTCATTTTAAGAGTCCTCAACTTGCGTGGTTTAATTTTTATAAGTTGTCTAACATAACTTTTTTTCTTTTATCTCAGGTGTCTCCAGACCAGGTGATGCTCTCCCACAGTCCTTTGCGAATGTTCACCCAGTTCCACAAAATGTGTGTGCTGGTGTCGGGGCAGGGTCCTGTGGAGGAGGTTGCTCATAAGTATCCTGTCTTAAATCAGGGACTCTGACTCCTGCAATCTATCTGGTTGTTGACCTTAACATACGTCCTGTTTACTCACTGCATTTGTGTTCATGGTTAGTGTTGGTTTTATCAGTATTTATTCTTTGGTGCCCTTTGTTCCCTTTGCTTCCTCACTGACGCAGTTGGGGTTTTCCTCTATTTACTCTTATTTTTTTAAATGAAGATTGTGTTTTGTTATTTTTTTTTCAACATTTGAGGTTAGGACCAATGACTGTCAGGTATTTTCCATGAGTTTGTATTGTACAGAAGTATCAACCTTACATGTGCATTGTAATCATAGACTGTATACAAAATGGTTGCAGTATTCTGGTTGCAAGTCAAACTCCTGTTTGGAAGCCTCGTGATTGGCAATTTGATGACGGATTTTGCAAATAGAAGTTCAGAGGGGTCAGCTGCAACCAGGCTTGTACTAGAGGATACCAGCTGTCAGTCACACTGGTTTTTACTCAAAAGCTGTGCTATAATATCTGTATTCCTTTAAATGGGCATTTAGGGAATTTACATTGTCTTCAGTTAAAGGAGAACTGAAACTAGTAATTTAGACCATGAACTCTTTTTGAAAAAAATGTTTACTGTTGTTGAATCAAGTGAGCAGTAGGCTCATTTTCCTGAAGACTTTTAGACAGTTATTTTTGCCACCAGCAGTCACCCCCTGGTGGCTAACTGCTAAACCATAAAACAAACCATGTTTGTATGTTTGACTTTAACCCACCAACATTCAGCCTGGGCTTTCAGGACATTGTGACTATAGATATGCTCAGAGAAGCATATCCTCTTCTAGATGTCGTGGATCACAATAGAAGACCCAAAGGCAGTGTAAGCATTACAAATGAAGGGGAACTCATGTTCAGTCACAGATGAGTATCTCACCAACTGCTTATTTTGTCTTATAGATTCCACCCACAAAGGGTTTACGGCCAATAGACGGTATGTTTCCACAAAGAGGCACTGTAGCTTCAAGTGAAACTATTTAAAATGACAAAATTTATGATGGAATTGTGGTTGGCGTTGCAGCTGTCATCTTATTTGGTGAGCCAATCAGATGGGAAACCAACCTCCAGCTTCTGACTGATGTGCTCCTGACAAATGGGAACCCAGACAGGGACTGGAGTTCAGCACAGTACCCTCACATCCCGGTCCTGGCTTGTAACATGGACCTGCTGTGGATGGCAGAAGCAAAGAATCCGAGGTACAGCAGATGAACCCCTAAAATATGATTTAGAATATTTTAAAAACTGCAGTGTAGGGCTGAACTATTAGGTACATGATTGCTTTTTGATATAACCTTTTAAGTCAAGCGTCAGTTCAATATGAAAACTGCATAACTTTTAAAAACAATCTTAACAAATGTCCATTAAGTGAACACATTGCCAAATGAGTCCATTCAGTGCTGATTAAACCTATCAGCTTCTCATAACTCTCTCCGTTTCTCAGTATAGCAGTGATTTGTTTTGTTAAAACAGATGGAGGAAACAGCAGCATTACTTTAGTAAAGCGAAACGACTGCAAACAGGTTGGGGTATGACTTAAATAACAAAAAGCGCTTTTGAAAATGTGAATTCTACAGCTCAACAAAATCATGTCTGATAGTTTTGTTCTACAGATCCAATTTTCAGATAAAGAAAGCAGCATAAAAAATAATTATGTAAATAAATAAATAATTAATATAATGTTAAATTATTTCCGCTCATGAAGACCAAAATAATAACAAAGAATCAACAAAACGTTTTTCATTGCAACTTTAACTGTAATAGATTTTGGAAATGATAGAGCCTTACCACGAGAGGCCATCAAAAACATTAACTACTAAACTCTTAAGGAAAGAATGAGAAAATAAAGTAATGAATTGTTTCTAATATTTATGCATTTCATTTGTAAACTGGCAAAGAATACAATCAAAAATAGAATATTCATATGAAGCCTTTGTGATTTGCTAATTGCAATGTTCTTCAGTCTGTCTTTATTTGTTATTATTGCTGTATCACAGGTTTGGTCATGGTATGTTCCTGGTCTGCTTAGAAAGCTTGTACAAGAAGATAACAGGCTATGACCTCAAGTATGAAGCTCTGATCGGTAAACCCAGTGTGGTGACATACAATTATGCTGAGCTGCTGATCAGACAGCAGGCTGAGAAACTTGGCTGGACCACACCTGTGAGGAGGCTGTATGCTATAGGGTGAGGAAAACAGTTCATGTTTGAATTCTTTTCTAAATTTATAATAAATCTATTTTGAATTAAAGTAAAACTCCTATTATGTTGCCTCACTTGTCTCCCTTTGTAGTGATAATCCCATGGCTGACATATATGGCGCCAACCTCTACAACCAATACCTCCTTTCTTCTCGGTCTACCAAGGCCCAGAAACAGGCCCAGAGTGGTGGAGGAGGAGTAGATCCCCTCACAGAAGCTGATGCCCTTAAAATACCATCAGCAGAGCAAGGTGGAGCGTTTAGCTTGAACGCAGAAGGGGACAAACTGCCAGATAGTTGCAGCTCCATCCTGGTGTGCACTGGAGTGTACAGCAGAGATCAGCAGGAACTGCCCTCAGACACGACCCAGACTGTCACCAAGCAGCAGATCTTCCATGGTCATCGGGACTTCCGCTTTGACCCCAGCCTCACGCAGCCGTCCTTCACGGTGCAGGATGTGAAGGAGGCGGTGGAGTTGGTTTTCCAGCAGGAGGGTTGGCCTCTGGAGTAACACACAGACTTCGGCTTCATCTCACAGTCTTGTAGAAACCAGCACTAATGCCACATAGAAGCACAGGTGTACGGGTTTGTCACAGGGAAGAAGACATAGCTGTTACTGTGGTTAGCTCTTTCAAAGTTTTTAGTTTACTTAGTTTTAAAAATAAGTGCCGTAGAATCAGCTGTAATGTACCAAATGCAGTTTTAACACCAAACACAGCAAAGTTACAGTAACATAGTGAGTCACAGAATGTTGCAGCCTTTTTTATGCACATTACATTGCACAAACACTGTTTCTACATGTGTACTGTATGCTCATGGTCATCAGCTTTTTTTAAAAAAAGCATACAGGATTGTGTAGGTGGTGAGTAACATTTATTTTACCTATACTCTGTATGTCAACCTTAATGTAACATTAAGACATCCAGAAAGACCCTTCATACATCTGCTGACAATAACCAGGTCCAAACAAATATTTATTCTTTGCACAACAGTCTGCCTAACTAGACCATCTTGCCTTTCCAAAATATGCATCCCTCAGCAGGTCTTGTGTAAACCAGTTGTGCATGTATTACAGTCATGTATTTCAGCTTGATTTGTTTCATAAGCTATGACTAAAATATAAACACTAACTCTGATGAGAATAAGTAGATTAAGTCTCAGTTTTGTACCTCATTAGATTTAGTTTAACCCTTTTCAGTAGGATGGTACATTTTATTTGACTTCTTTAAAGTTGTTATAGTTGTGAAAATCCTATGAATGAATAATGTGAATTTATTGTCTAATGTAAGACTTTTTGAGAGATAATATTTAATTGCAGCACCCTTGGTTGTAAAATAAAGCTGTACTGAATTTACAGTCTGAATGTGACTTCACTTGCAACTTTGAACTGTTAATGAAAAGAGGCCGTACTTTATGACTGAGCAATTCAAAATGCCCCAAGCTGCACATCAACCTTCTGCTTGTGTGTACTCTGTCCTCTAGCTGAGGTGTGGTTCTTAATGCTGGAGTCATCATCACATTCAGCAGCAGATATCCTCAGGTGAATGTTGCAAAAAATATATGTAAATAGCAATTGGCATTAAAACCTTCAGAAAAATTGAACTGTATAAATATTAAAATTCAAAACATTTAAAAAAAAAACATCTTCACAAACATCACACTAAAAGCAACTCATTAAGATTCTCTGATGTAAATGAAGAATTCTGTTATAGAGAAATGAATGTGTCTTAATCGACACATCTCGTCTCGAGTCTGCTCAGCACCTGCACTTCTTATCTGAAGACGCAGTACCATATATTGGGTGAGAGCTGTTGTGCAGCATGAATTGAGATGGTTCTTGAGATGACTCGTTCATGATGGTCATGCCGTTGCGTGCCAGCAGCTCTCGGGCCATGAGGTTAAAGGCTGCCTCCACGTTCTGGGCCTCCTTGGCTGAGGTTTCTAGAGCAGCAAGGACGCCATTGCTTTCTGCCAGAGTACACGCATCCTCAAACAACACCTGCCTCTGATCATGGAGGTCTGACTTGTTACCTGCAGCAAAGACCAGAACAGAAAAGCTGAAAACAGTGGTTTTTGAAATATTTATTTTGTAGTTTAAGTGGCTTTTTATTAGCTGTGTAAGTGTTTTAATAAAATTAAAATTTCCAGCAGATACCACAGATAAACATGTACCCACATAAAATGGCAAAATAAGCATAATTAAAAAGATAAAACAGTACATGTCTGAATGTAATGGTAAGTAATATAAATATAATCAAATCAGTTGCTCATATTTGAGAAACAGGAAAACTTTGTGCAACACACAATTGGTTACAAAATATTTTCATGTTTTCAGATAACAACTGTCAACATTAATTAATCAGATTCTTATATTCTCTATCAGTTGTTCAAACTAACAAATGTTTGGTCTGTTTACATAAAAAATAGCTGGACATTATACCTTAAATAAGATGCTCTGTTTATAGTGATATGGCAGAAAATTGTGGCTATAGAACATATCTTAAAGCTGGAGACACCAGAACCCAAGAATGAGTAAAGGAAATTGGTAATTAAAGTCTCAAACAATTAATCATTGATCAACATAGTCACAAACTGAGTCAACATATTTATGTCTAGCATAAAAAATAAATGTACATTATAGTATTAAATTATATTATAGGCTGGTTTAAGACTCATTTTTCATGAGTGAGCTTTACTACTGAAACAGCAACACCTGCTGGTGCTGAGAGTAAATTTGTGAGACCTAGCAAGTGACAGAGCAGCAGAGCGGAAATGTAAACACCCAGCTTCAAATGTGTATGAATAGTATAAATGAAAACTATAAAAATAGAAACAGCTTGAGTGTCGTCAATGTCAGTAGTGTGTGTTGAAGTAGCCTTGTGCATTCCTACTGCAAAGGCCTCTGAATCGCAGAGTGAATGATGGTCTTATTTTCTGGATCACAGATATTTTTTCCAAGGTGCCATTCTAACATTTTTGTTCTTTTCATTGTGCTCCAATGAACTGAGAACCCAAGACATAACTTTTAGTTTTATTTTAGCATGTGAAAGATATGACTCTTGTGAAAGTCTGTACTTTCGACTGACTGATTTAGAACCACCCTCACAGAACTAACCCCTGGTCTCTCTCTTCTGTCTACTTCGCCCCCTTTTCTTCCATCATGTTTTTCCCTATCTCCTCTCTGTCCCACATTTTTCCTTTCACCAAAACAGACAGGCAGATGGTATCTCACATTTCACATTTTTTAATCTGCAGCCGAGTGACACCGAGCATCAAAAAGAAAATCACTGATACAACAAATGATGTTGTATCAATGATTTGAAACGCTTCCATTTGGAAGAACTTCCAAGATCCATAAAAAATACCTACAAGGAATTGTTTTTAAATTGTGAAAATGTTAAACTTAATTCTAGTTTAATCTAACCTTACTTAGTAAATGTGTCATACCTATGAGAATCAGTACAACACTGGCAGCTCCATACTGCTCCACCTCCCTTATCCAGTGGGGAACAGATTCAAATGTGTGGCGACGTGTGATGTCATAGGTGACCATCGCCCCATGAGCACTGCGGTAGTAGCTCTGAGTTATGGTGCGGAAACGCTCCTGTCCTGCTGTGTCCCACACCTGCATCTGTAATATCACATGAAATACACATTAATTATATATACAGTATATATAAAACAGATTCAAATGTAACAAAATGCGGCTGAGGCATCGTAACATACTTCTGCTGTTTCTCAGCTTGAAACATCGTCACAGAGCCCTGAATTAATTAGCATAACAAGACTTTTATGCAACTGACAAATCAACACACCCAGAAAGCTAACATACACACGTTATCATTTCTAAGTAGCAGTCAGCCACCCCTCTTTCCTGTGACAGAAAAAACATTGAATAAACTCAACAAGTATTATTTATTCTAAGAATAAATTGCTTTTGCATATCGCAAACACATTGTTGTCAATATGTTCTGTATATACAGTATAAACAATGAGTGTTTTCTTTTTTCAATATATTATCAAGTCAAACATACAAAGGTATGTAAACTTTTGAACAGGGCTATAGGCCTCAGGTGAGTTCAGTTATCATTATGATTTTAAAAGTGCTCACTAAACTATGTGATAATAGAAAGCTTAATTTGACTATTAAACTTCCAGAAAATGGACAGTATTCTGCATGTTATTTTCAACATTTGACCAAAATGACTAACTGATAATGTGTATGTTAAATTATGAATACAGTAAAAAAAAATTACCTTCACTTTTTTGCCATCGATGTCCAGGGTACGAACAGTAAAGTCAACCCCAATGGTATTTTGCTGCTTTTCAATAAAAATGCCAGATTTGAATCTCTGGACCACACATGTCTTCCCCACATCCGAGTCTCCAATCAGGATGATTTTAAAAAGAAAGTCAAAAGAGTCCTCAATCTCTGGTCCTGCAGACTGCATGGTGAAGGGAAGAATACACACACACACACGCACACACATACACACAAACTGAGGATGAAACACTGGATCCAAGATCTGTAAGCCTGTATGCAAAGAACCAGTTCCTTCCAAGTTGTGTCAATATGAACTGGGGCTATTTACAGTCACAGGACTCACATCCTTATTAGTAACACCCTACCAGCTGTAACACACAACATTCACTTTATTTCTAAATGAATCTCTAATCCATAGGCGAAGTTACTCCAGTCACACATTTAAAAAAAAACAACAACAAATACTGGGACAATTCAAACTACTGATACTAAAGTCAGTTCTAAAAACAGCAAAAAGCAGAAATGTCCTCCAAAAAAAAATTGTTAGTCCATACAAAATTAATTCAAGCACAGCAAGTACAGATCAGCATCCAAAAGCTTTGTGTCTTCAATCTATTCTTGTCCACATTACACTGCTCGCCACATTTTCAAAGCCTAATAAACAAGTGTAGTCTGTACTGCCCTTTAGACTGTCACTCGTTCTGCCCTCTCACATTCATTCTGGGACAACTTAAGTCACGCCTCCTACCTGTCTTGGTAGGTGTGTTCTCCAACCGCCAGCCCACCTGCACCACTGCATGTTGGGATTATGGATTGTCTATCGAAAGCTCTGTAATAGGCCAAAATTCCTGGATGAGGCAGAAATAGAAAACAGTGACTTGAAAAATTACATCTTGGCAGCACATACATTATAGATGGATACAGACCACCTACAGTCAGTTACAATTAACTGGTTATTCTTGAAAATCAATAACCAGTTATTTCTAATTTTTGCACATATAAAGCCAAAGTGCTGGAGGCTTACTTGGAAAATAGTCTCAACCCTTTATGCATAGTTTTGCTTACAAGGATCAATGTGCAAATACCCCAAAGCTAACAGCCTGAACCACTCCTATGATTTAAGTACTCCTGGCAGAATGTAAACACCTTTGTCTTTAACAGCTATCCTATAGACCCCAGGACGTTTCTGTGTGTTTAAAAAACAACCAACATAATTACTCTCCTCATTCATACCCCCCTCACTGAGTACTATCAACACATTCCACAGCTGTTAACATAACAGGGTCAACCAGACATTAAAACACATGACAAAAAAATACAGTGATAAGAAATAAAATTCAATTCAGAAATATGTTCCGATAGGAATTACTTTACCTCAGACTTCATTTATTGAGATCAGAGATGATAAAACACGAGCTGAGCATGCTACACTGAATCTGATTCCCTCTCTTCTCTCTCTCCACCCCCTCACTTGTTTCTGTCGTCATGTCAGCCCACAAAAGAACAAGGCACAGCTGGATGCAGAACAATGTGCGAGTGTGAGAAGCACTTCAACAAGCTGGGTCTATCTTAGGCTCTGACCAAAAGCAGCCGTCTTTGTGCTGTGTGGTTTGTGCCTTCTTGTATATGGTGAAATATGGTTCTGGTGACCACTTAGTGGTAGAACTAATAAGATAAGGGCAAGAGGGAACATTTGACACATACTGATTATGATAAAAATCCAATTCAGTTTACATCATACAATAATGATCTGTGCTTTTAGATGAGCTACACAATCTTATGGAAGATAATTTAAGTATCAGAACAAATTATTAACATCAGAAACTGTAAACATGAACATCTGGACAAAGCTAAAAAAATCATTACAAAATTTATCCAATGTATAAATGAAATACACATAAAAATCTAGACAAGCAGAATATGTACAGTGAGAGCATGTCTTAATTACCACAGCCATTTTAGAAAAACAGAAATACTTTGACTGGAACTTGACTGGAAGCCACTGGTAATGTCTGTCTGTGGGGGTGATGTGCTGAGCTGTGACTCAGCTGAGTGTCTGTCGAGAAGCCATAGTGAATGAGTTGTGATGAGTCACTTTAAATCTTTGCTGGCTTTTTTCTTTGTTTCTGAGGTTTCCTGCCAGAAGATTTCTTCTGTGATATTTCTGGAGGAGGGACATGAATGGGTTTCCATGGGATTGGATTGTAGAAGCTGGGTGCTGGGTAGGATTTGTCATATGGACCTAAAGAAACCAAACCGGTAATAAAATACATGAGAAATATCAACAAGGCATGAATAAGACCAAAAAAAGTGACCAGGTGTGTTTTAACACGGCCCAAAACCGGCAAAAAGAAAGTTAGATAGTGAAGGCAAATTACATAAAAAATTAACAAACTTTTACAAATGCCAGGGTGTCAGTTAATTTAAAAATGATAAAGTAGAATTATTAAACCTCAAATGATTGACATGAATTTACTTTTTGGGTAGCAAGGTGATTTTGGAACTGATCTGCTTTTTTCATTAGCTTTTGCCAGCCATTCCTTAAACTTTGACTCTGCCACCCTGCGGCGCTCCTTCTCCTGCTCTTCCTTCAGGGCAGCTTCCTCCTGCAATTAAACAAAAGTTATTTTTCTTTATCTACTTTGCCTATAACATCATATCATGCGAATGAAACACTGGATCCAAGAACTGTAAGCCTGTATAACATCATATTATTTATACAAAATAAGAAATGACAAAAATAGAAAAAAAAAGCTCCATATTACCTTGTCCTTCTTTTCTTTTTCTATTTTTTCTTGATTTTTCCTCTGTAGCCAGTCTTTGTACTTTTGTTGAGCTTTCTGTTTGATCTCTCTCTGTTTTTCCAGCCGCCTCTGTGTCTCCGCCTCCTCTTTTCCCTGCTTTACAAGCTGCTCGTGCTTCTCCTGGTATTGTAAGAATCAAACAGATCAATTGAATGACACCCCTACATAACTGTAGAGTTGCTGTGTGGTTGTGCACATTTGTGAGAAACTGCAAGTTTAAAGAAGTGAATTTTAACCTGTTCCCTTTTCATCTGCAGCCATTCCTGAATCTTCTCTTCCATGACAGTCTTTTTCTTTTCCCGCTCCCTTTCTTCTTCTTGTTCCTTTTCTTTGCGTAATTGTTCCTATTTTGAAGTGTTTAAAACGACTTTGTCAGACACCGTGTGCAATACTAAGGCACGGGATGGGAAGAAAAGTTTATACTGCTGAAGCATTAAAATATCTGAAACTAAATAAAATAATTGCATGCCTCCTCTGCTTTCTTTTCCAGTTTGAGACGGTGCTCTTTGGCTTTGTTCACCAGCCACTCTTCCCATGCACTCAGAGTGGGTGAGGCTGCATGCTGCACAGCTACACTGAACATCTGCTCTACAGGTGTTTTTGGTAGCTCACACCTAAAAGCAAACCACAACCACAATTTTACATATTCCACTCTATATGTCAAAGACTGGATCATGCATTATTTAGGCCTTTTAAGGTGATCTGTACCTGACAGGTGAAATGCTGAGTTCTGAGTGGTCACTCTTCCTGGGTGAAGTCTTCTCAGCCAGACTGTGCTCCAGTTCTTCTTCATCACTCTCAAAACTGTCATGATAGATGGGAGAAAGCAGAGAAAAGGTGTCCTCATCATCAGACAGGACTCCATCTTCCAAGCCTGAGGGCAACTCAAATTCTTTCCCCCAGCTGCTCTTGAGGGGTGTCGAGCTGAAACCTTTAGATGCAGAAGCAGGACAGTTCGGCATCCTCTCACCAGACATTGCTAGCCGATGTCTGCAGCAAAACAATCAAGCATTGTATATATTAAGTTCCAGTACAGAATACTTCACAGTCACATACAATAACATACAAAACTAAAGCAATGAAAATATGTTAAACAAACAAGTAACCTACAAAAAAATTTATTTAAAAAATAATATGCTTAAGGCATTGCTGAGGTTAAAAGGTGGGTCTTGAAATTACTTAAGATTATTTAGTGGTTGTAATGTTCTCTGCTCCCCCTCCACTGTCAAACCATAAACACTAAATGCTGCAGTGCCACAGAGGACTTGAGTGACCTGGAGGGAGATCACTATACATTAAAAGTATGGCTTTAGAGGTATTCATGCATTCACGTGATTTCAGTAGATTACAAGATTTAAACTTCAGTAAGAGAGTTTTAAAATCAGTGCTAAAAATGACCAAAAAAAAAAACAGGGAAAGCTGAAGCAGAGGTGAGATTGATTTACCTAGTATTTTGCACATTTCATAGCTTATGACCTTCTTTGTCACCTCCAGTGATGAACAAATGCATAAATATCCACGAGAGAAATTATTACACTTTGGCCATGTTTCTTAGATGATAAAAGGAAGTTTTATAATTACTGTGCACGATAAAGTTGAAGTCGGAGCAAGCACAACAAGATTTTATTAAGTCTTAGCGTGTTGTGTCGGTGATCTGAGGTCAGTGCACAGCGTCTCCGTTGACCTTTGCACCATTAAAACCTTTGTCTTGTGTTTGTTTTGCTGTATAGTTTCGTGACGCCCACATCCTCAAACCACACAAAACCAATAGTTACGATGAGTTATGGGGAACATTTGAATGTTAATTAAATTTAAATAACCACGTGGTGTAGAACATACAAACACAACTTCAGAAACGAATATTAAAAGCTCACGTTAACAACTTTTTTCTAAAATTAGCAGGGCGTGGCTAACGTTAGCATTAGTTAGCCAACGAAGATAACGTGCAACGAGGTTTTAAAGCCAAGTACTGGCTAATTCCAAGGTGTATGTTGAAAATAGTGTCCTCGGTTAACTTAATAAGAACGGGGGGCATTTAAGAACCTACCTTAGTGTATATATTTGGCGGAAAGTGTCCAAGACTGTTATTTTCGCCTGTGTATCAACTCCCATGATACACCGCGCCCCACGCTCAACCGGACTCTGTAACCATGGAGACGCGTAACGCTTTTTTAAGCCACAGACATCAACATGTTTTTGGGCTTCTGTTTGAACATGTCTGTAGATTGGAAACAAAGAGAAAATGTTTCATGTTCTTTTGGTATTCAAAAGAGAATGGAAAGTCACAATGACACGTGAGCGTTTACACTGCAATACGCTCAGATAAGAAAATGAATAATATAAACGGTCAATGGAGCTTATTTCTGTGATTACTCATCTACTGGACTGCAAGTGCAAATCAAAAGGCAACATACGCACTCATACTCTTTTAATAATTTCCGGCCGTACACAGTGAGGTGTCATGCTGCTGCCCCCCACAGTTCGAAGTTTTTAATCACAGTTCTCCTTTAACAAGGTGTCTGATTTAATTTTAGATGTGGTGTTAAAACACAGGCCTCTCAGTCATGGCCAAAATAATAATCGCAATTTTGCTGTGATTTATTAACATGGAAACCATTATTACTTATGATTACTGGTGGTATTAGGGACAAAAGATTTTAATGTCAGTGTTATCTGTTTACATTAATGTCTCCTAATATAGAAATCTGGATGTGGACCTTGTTTCATCCTCCAAGAGCTGAAGTTTAGAAAGCTCTGACTGTGTGTAAAATCTATCAGCATTCATTTGTGAAGTTGTGTGTTGCAGCTGAATCGCCCTCACTTCACCGTTTCCTTGTGTTGGAGAACATATGTAAAACTCAAAGATTTGTCTATCGTGGGCTGTTGTAAAAAACAAGGTCCACCGACTCCTGACATACTGTAGATATACAATGCTCATTCTGGGATTATGAAAAACAATTCAGTTCAATTAGACTACTGTAAATTTATGAAAAAGTATTGTTATTGCATTTTCAATTTCTGCCAAATTATAACAATTTCACCTAAATTTTGGAAATAGATAGGTATTTTGGGTACAATTAACAGTCTTGAGTGAAAACTGGATAATAAAGTGAACAACTAATGTCATATCATATTTTCCCCTATTGTTCCTCAAGGTTTGGCTAGCAAATGCCCTGTTTCTATTAATTTGTGTGCTTTTCTGGTTGTGTTTTAGGCTGTTTACTTCCTTCAGTATCAAACAGCACTTGTTTGTCTCTTGCAGCCCTGGCCCCGTTGAAGTTAACCTGCCCATGCACTCAGCCTCACTTAACATCACTGGTCTAATTACCAGCAGGCAAGCCAAAATGAGGTCGTACACTGAGGAGCTGCTGTCACACAGGGATGCGACATTTTGTGAGTGTCTGTAATAATCAGCAACACTAAATTATTATTTTAATGTGCTGTTTTTTATTGTTTTAAGGTCTACTACTTGGAGAACTTGAGGTATCATTTAAACTAATCTTATATTCAATGTAAACAGTTACTGTGAGTTTAACAGATTTTTGAAGAATAAAATATTATACTAACAGATAACTATGTTCAGCTGAATGACAGCGATTCAGGGAATAAAACATCATGTATGTTGCTGGTAATTATAGAACTATTTCTGGGCTGCTCTCTAAAAAGGTCCCATCAGTCACACCTCTTGCATTCAACTTTGCATAAAGTGTCAGATCCCTGTAAGGAGCCCACAGTTCTGGGTAAGATCATGACACACACTATATCACACACCAGCACGTGCAGAATGGAGATAGGCTGTCTCATCTTTATCCTACGTGTCTCCATTCCAGCACCACAGTCACACCAAAGTGAGGGATTCCACCTTCACCCACAGCTGTTTCCATCCTCGACAAGAAGGCGTTCCTATTCAGAGCTCTGCGTGGTCTTTTACTAACAGCATCCAGCCAATTCAGCAGCCCAGCAGCCAGCTTGCTGGTCAGGTGTTATGGTAGAAGGCGATCTTCTTAGACTGCCAGAGGGCAGAGGACAACTGTGGCGAGATCCCCACACCCCTTCTCCAGACCAGAGTCAATCAAGGAAGTCCCGCAAGAAGCTCCAAGTTATCATCTGTTTGCTACTTGTGGAGCTTTTTGAAAGATTTGCTTTCTTTGGGATTGTGTGTAATATGATTCTGTTCTGCACTGTCAAGCTGGGATATAATAACTACTTGGCTGCAACAGTCAACCTGTGCTTCGTAGGAGCCAGCACCCTAACACCTGTTCTGGTTGGATGGTTTGCGGAAACCTGCTTTGGAAGAACCAAAGTGCTCTATTTGTGTGCTGTCCTTCATTTCTTTGGTAAGATGCAGTGTGTGTAAGTTTCAGTTTAATGTCTTAGAAAGTATATTTCTGTTATACTGTCTCTAAGTACCTTGATCAGCATTAACCAACTGCCCTTTTTGTCTCTTTCTCACTTTTCTATGTTTCTATTTACTTTAAAACCAAGATAGAAAGTACTTTCAGTTGCTCTGCTTATACCTTTGCTCATTCTTACTGCCACATTCACTGTCACAGAAAAACCCAAAGCAGGGATGTTCATTTTACGCTGTCACACTTAAAGCAGAGTCAAAAACCTGGGTATCAGTCCATACATGGCAGACAATAAGCTATGGTAATAAAAACCCACACTAACAGGTCAGATCAGATCAACTACACAAAGTTAAAAAAATGGTGGGGAGCTTGGTTTACTATTAAAGACAATCTAGCATGATATATATAATGGGGAACTAATGTGTAAATGAATTGCAGCTGAGAAGAAGAGCAGAGAACCAGATAAGGATAATGACTAGGATAAGGATAATTGGAGCAGAATCTGAAATGACTGGAGAGACGTGGAAAGAAAAACTAAACACAATCATCTGTGATAATATTATCAAGAGTGCAATAGTAATATGTGCCTAATCATTGCTCTGCTTCAGTGATATTAGACTTGTGTATGAAATCATGCATAAAACCATATACCATGGCCTACATCTGTCCTTGCACATCCAGGTACAGCCATGTTACCCGTGGTGGCATTTCCTTTTGAAGATTTCTACATTGACACTCATCACATGACACACCAGCTGGATCCTCGGGAGCAGCAGATATTATTCTACACTGGACTCCTCGCAGCTGCACTGGGTATAGGGGGCATCCGGGCAATCCTGTGCCCCATGGGAGCCTACAGCCTGCAGGGTTACAACCAGCACCAGCTCCTGTCCTTCTTCAACTGGTGGGTGGCATAGGTACCATGTGCAGGTCAAAGTTCATTTTGTCCAGTGCTGGCATCAGATTAACAAAAATTCTGATAAAATTGATTACATTAAACAAAAATATTGCCATTGTTGTTCAAAAACTTTAAACCAATGCGTTAAACAGACTGACATTCTAGTAAGATTAATAAAATAATACCAACATACAGCCTGATACTATATAAAGCTAAAATACAGTGTAATCCTTTCACATAGTAGTTCATTCTCATGGGGTGATAAATTAAAAATAATTGGTTATGGTTTTATTGCACCTACGTTTTGACTGTTTAGCTTTATTTACAATTAGCAAATCTTTCTAATGTTAAATCATAATCTAATAGCTAAATCTAAATGTCATTTTTCTACATATGTACATTGATGTGCATACATATTTATCATGTCCTCACTTGAATTCTGCCTCAAATCACAGGGAAATCAGCCAAATATGAAAAGTGAGCTAAATTATAAAAGGATTAGCAATAAAACAGTCTCCACATTTTACATTTGGCAGTCTATATACATTCTTGCAATATAATCAGGATTTTGTGTGTGTGTGTGTGTGTTTAAAAATTTTGATTTTGTTCCAGTTTTAAGATTTCATTTCATTACATTTAGGTTCTACTGGTTGGTGAACCTGAATTCCACTGTCGTGTTTCTGGGTATTGCTTACATCCAGCAGTCTGTGGCCAAAAATCTAGGCTTCCTCATCCCCTTCACCTCTGTGCTGCTGGCTCTCACCGCTATACACATGATGCGCAACAAACTCACCTACAAACCCAAGAAAGGTAGTATACATAGAATGAAAGGGAGAATAAAATACACAATCAGAGACTCACACTACTTGTGTGCAGATGAACCAAGTTAAAACTTATGTCACACTTGTGCTCCATGTTTCCATCATAGGTGGATCTTTACTGACTACACTAGGAGTCTTCTTGAACTCTCTTAAAATGTGCTGCCTCCACTATCGACACCTGAGTGGAGATGTGACATCTTGGTTGGACCGCGCCAAGGAGAACAATGGTGGCCGTTACAGTGAGACACACGTAGAGAACGTCAAAGTCCTGGCAAAACTCTTCCCTCTGTATGGGCTTCAGCTGCTGTACAGGGCCTGCATCACACAGGCGGGTGGCTGTGTACATTATAATTTTTTTTTTTACTGAGAATTTCCATAAATGTCAAATAATATGTTTCCCCACAGATACCCTCAGGCTACTACATACAGACGATGAACTCCAACCTTCACCTGAATGACCTGTTGTTGCCCATCGGAGCTATGAATGTGATCAGCATCCTTCCTCTGCTGTTCTTAGCTCCGCTGATTGAGTGTGTCAACACCTGCTGCCTTTCTGTGGAGAAAACACCCGTGGCTCCTGCTAAAGCCATTAGTGAGTAATTTCACAGGCACAAAATGTAGGAGCTATTCATTTGTTATCGTATTGAGAAATTGGTTTGATAGAGATACTGATAATTCAAGGTTAATTTTGTTTTATTACAATCAGATACCTCTCTATCAACCCCTCACTTGTGATTTTTTAATTTGGTAGGTAGATACATACATCAGAAAAGAGATAAAACATGTATGTATGTCTTGGGTACATGACCTAAATAAAAGTCCACAACTTTGACTTTTGGGTGAAATGTCTTTCATAACAAAGCAGTTTGTTAAATTAGCCACAAAGCCAGTATAGCTGAAAAGTCACCCTCATAACAGATTTTGGCACCCATTGCTAGAGCAAGTAGAGTTTCCTATTCTGTTATAGTATCAGTCAGCATTGTCACTGATTCATGGTGTCTGATATTCATACTTCACTACTGTCTAGATACTTCATCTTTCTGTTCTCTTTCTGCACTTGCAGTTGCCACTTAAGTTTAAATGTTATGTCGCATCTTGTCCTCCATTTACAAAGCCTCACTCATTTGGAGAGTAGAATCTATGCAAGAGTTAGTTCCTTATAGAATCCAAAGACCAAACGGTTCCGAATTGTGTTGCTCTAGCAACGGTGCAAAGTCCAAAGTCTTTGAAAAACTTTCTCCACTATCTTATAAGATTTCCTTTTTCAGCACATGTTTTTTATGTCTTTCCCTAAAAATCTGTATGTCTTTCTCGCTCTTTTACCTGTCTCATCCTCCCTCTTTCCTCCTGTAATCACAGTCCCCCATTCTACAGCCCCTCTCATCCCACCCTGTCCATCCTCCCTCTCCAGCTCTGGGCCATGCGTGTGCCACTCTGTCAGTTCTGATGGCAGGCTTGTCGGAGCTGCTGAGGAAGACTTACCCTCTGGTGGAGCAGACTCTGTCTGGGAAGGTTCTGCAAGTGTCATCCATGCCGTGTTTCCAACTGGCACCACAGTACATCCTGCTTGGTCTGGCAGAGGCACTCGTCACCCCTGCATGTGAGTGAGAGTTTTTGAAAATGGTGCAAACCAAATGGACACATGGTCCACAGGAGATGCTGACTTTTACTCAACATCTGCTGTCCATGTGATATATATGGAGGAAATATGTGATCAGACATTTTTTACGATCACTTTCAGGTTCCCTCATATCTTTCCAGTTGACTCCGAGCCACATCAGAGGCATCGCTCTGCACTTCCTCACGCTGTCCTATGGAGGGGGCTGCTTTCTAGGTGCCTTCATCATTCAACTAGCATACTTTTTCTCAGGGGGTAATTATTTTTTTTAAAAAAACATTGTGTTTTGGCATACGCTGTCACAGATGCTGACGTGGTCACAAACACATTTGATTACAGGTCATTTCTATCCAAACACACTGCATGATGGGAATCTGGAGAAATTCTTCTTCCTCCTGGCCACACTGATGGCTATAAATACCTTTGTGTATTGGAGAGTATCTTACAGGTACAGCATTATTATAATAGCTTGAATATTAAAGTAGTAGTAGTGGTAGTAGTACACTCACCCCATTGCCAGATACAGGTAAGTTCACACAGTACTCTCAGTACAGCAGTATTTGGCTTTTGCCTTGCTGTACAGACTGATGCATTCAGGCAGAAGTACATCAGGTGAAATGGCTGCATACAGTTGGACTATGGCTGAAAATACCAAAAAGCACCCATCAGTAAGGCTGCACAATCATATTTTAATCGCAACTGGATGCAGGTTGGATGATTAATATTACTTTAAAAGGCAGACATACCGTAAGGTAGATAACTTACCAAAGCATGTAATGTAATGTAATGTAATGTAACTGCACAGCAGAAGGTGGACCTAGAGAGAGACAGAGAAATTGCTTTTCTGTCAATGTGTCCTCTCTGTTGCTTTTTAAAAACTGTGCTTCACAGTGCTGAGTGTTTATTCTTGTTTTCCTGATGTTGTGCAGATACATAGACCTGAGTGTGCAGGGCAAAGCACTGACCGTCAGCCCTCTGACTGAGAAGCTGCTGCATTACAAGGCCTGTCTGCGTTTCTATGACACTGTGGATCACTCCTTCACAAACACCTCCATCGAATCTATTTTATGACTGTCTTCATGATGCTCTCACCACTTAGTGGCGCTGGCGCTGCATTTTACTGAGTCAAAAGCTTAAACTTGGGAAATCATAGGCTGAACTATATCAATGAAATACATTTAATGTACAAATTTGTGTCGCTTTTCAATTATGTAATAAATTTAATGACATCATTTCTTTGTTCTGGACAGTTATTTTATTAGTCTGTATGTTGTGTAGCCCTTTGTGTAGCCCTTTGTTTAAAGTTATTTAGCAAAAGCAAAGTCACTCTGCTTCAACAAGTGCTCTTTTAAAAAAAAATGAAAATACAGAATAAAAACATCAGCAGGGAAATGCACAAAGGAATAACACTTAATAGTACAGAGAAGGCCTATTTTCATTGTGGTCCTCCAAAATATATATATATATAAAAATTTAAAACAGCAAATTGCACAGCCTGAATCTTCCATTCTCAGACTACATGATAAAAAATCATGTTGTGATCAATAAACATCTTTATGTACCATAGGTTTGAAGCAGAATAAAGTGATTTTAGTCAAGGTTATGATATAAATGGGTCATGGTTACCCATTCGTTTTTTTTATTCCTTTGTATGCATTGTTTTCTTACATATATAATGAATAATTTATATATGAAAAAATTGCTTGTTTCTGTTGCTGTTATGTTTACATGTATTTACTACACATATATTGTATGTATGTAAAACCTCTGTTCTATCCCTCAACAAATACAAAGTAGAAAATGTAAATGTGCAGGAACTCATGGCTTAGATTTTGCATATTTTCAGTGTTGCACCTAAATCAACAGAAAACCCAGGATAGACCGGTTCAGTGAAGATGGTCTGGACTTGGTGCAGCAGTGACAGCCTGTCTGAGTCAGTGACACTGTAGAAAACCAGCATTCCTGCTTCATAATCAAGGTGCACGCCAACTCTGCGACAGCGAGCCACACAAATTCTGCCTTTATGGAGACTATTGTGCCAAAAGGTGCAGCCAGAAGGAGAGCAGGTTAATTTCCAGGACAGAAGATTGTGACCAAAGCAGCAGTCTTTCCCTGAACCCTTTCTATTTATCCCTTTGTATGACACAGCCACTTCAACAATGCCACCATCCCACTCCACCTCCCAGTAGTGGTTTCCCTCAAGGCCCTTCCTGCAAAGAGCCTGAGGATAGAAGGTGAATCTGTTGATGTGATAAAGATGAGCTTGGTCCTTGTCACTCCATGATATCTCCCTGTTACTGTCAGACAAGCAAAGACACGAAGAGACTGTGTCGGGATCTACCTCCACATCAGAGTCTGCAAGAAAAAGAAAGAAAACTCTGTCATTTTTCATTTATTTGCACTGATTTGGCACAACAATGGAGCAGGCAAATAGGTTCAAGCTTATTCAGTACCTTTTACAGAGACAAAATCAAAAGGGATTTACATTAAAAATAAGTAACATTTAAGATTAAATTATAAAAGTGGGAAAATCAAAATGCAACACATAAGGTAAGGAGGGATTAGGAAAATGCATGTTGGAATAAAAACCCTATTCAAATCTGTGTATAATGTTGTTGATCTATTTTGAACAAGTACTATTGTACGTTGCCTTTCTACCTATTTGTTTTCCCCGATGTGGGATTAATAAAGTCTATCTTATCTTATCTTATCTTATCTTATCTTATCTTATCTTATCTTATCTTATCTTATCTTATCTTATCTTATCTTAAATGATACGGCAGAACAGCACCTCATTTTTTTGAAAAAGAGTTGACTTAACAATATGTATGGTACGGCCACAAGACGGTTTTATTGTTGTGGCTATATTGAGAATTAATTTTTTTTATGAAAAGGGACTCAACATCATACTTACTATTATGTTTGGTCAACAGTTGTGTCCTTGATTTCACTCCCTCTTGCAGCCTGAGCATTTTTAACACTATAATGAAAGGAAATAAAACACAGGTCATTCTCTTTACCCAGCTAGGGACTGATGAGATAAATTGTAAAGCTTATAAATCCAAACTGCTCATACTTACACATTAATTCTTTAGAACATGTATATAATTTGTGCTTTTCTTTGCTGGACATGTTTTTCAGTTTATCTCTCTGTGCTGTGACAAACTGTGTCAGTGTGTGGAGGCTTCCCCCTGAGTGATGAAATGATGGCAGGTCACCCAAGGCCTGGAAATCCTGCAAAGGGAAAACAAAATACCAATTGGTGCACTTCCAGACACTTAATCTAGAGTGTTAAAAGCATGGAATCATCACCTGAATAAACTGGATGGGATCCTCAGTTAGAGACAGCTGGTTGAGTTTATCTTCTCTGCTCTTCAGTTCTGAAATTACACTCTGCAGTTGCCTGAACTGGCAGTCTGTCCAGTCCACTCCGGCTTTCTCTGCCTCTCCAACTTTGTCCCTCATCTCAGAGCATTTCCTCACCACAGCGCTGACATATGAGTGGATGTGCTCCTCGCACAGCCGCTCAAAGTCATCACACGCCTCCCAGGCAGCATCCTGGTGGCACAGTTATGTATACGGCAAAGTATGTTAGTAAGGTGGTTTCATACAGATTTAGTTTTTGTTCACAGTGATAAATATATGAAATGAAATATCTATGCAGGCAGTTGCTTAGGGCGCTCTCTACTGGAGGGGTGCCAGGCATCCACAAAGAAATAAAACATGAATAGAAACCCACCCGTTGCAACCTTACTTTGCTTAACATGTTAACAAACCTAATATAATAATGGTTAAGACAGAAGAAAAAGTGAGTGTATGGACGTTCAGACGTGTCAAATTTAAATGACCTGTAATGTGTTTTATTTATTTTGCAATTGTTTATATTTATTACTTTTGTAACCATTCATTACTATGCAGTATTTTTTTTTCTTTATGACTTCTTTATTAATGTGTTAGTCTCATTGTCATCAGCAGGTCTGTCCTACATTCTTATACATATTTTGTTTTCATAGAAAACTAGCTTTGTTTGTCTGAGGAGTGTGTGTGTGTGTGTGTGTGTTCTTGTATTTGTTGCAGAATGAGGACCAAAAATCGTACAAACCCTACCAAGTGAGGACATTTTGACAAAGTGAGGACATTTTGGCTGGTCCTCACTTTTTTCACCCCTTTAAAGGGTTTTTTCAGGGTTAAGACCTGGTTTTAGGGTCTTTAGGGTTGAAATTGGGTTTAGGTTAGGTAACGATTAGGGTTAGGCATCTAGTTGTGATGGTTAAGGTTAGGGTAAGGGGCTAGGGAATGCATTATGTCTATGAGGGTCCTCACTTTGATAAAAGCGCAAGCGTGTGTGTGTGTGTGGGGGGGGGGGGTGTTGGGTGACAGTGGAAGGGGGGCACCAAATCCTGAACTCGCCTAGGGCACCAAAATGCATAGGGCCAGCCCTGCCTAGGACACATGCAACTGGAGGAATCAAATGTAGCTCAGTTGAAAAGTAGTCTGAAAAGCTCACAAACACTTGTATAGTATTTTGTCAATAAAAACACATCCGTTACGTGAATGGATGGCACTCACTCTAATAGCATCTCCAGCATCTCTCAGTTGTGCCATTTTCCTCTGTGAATCCTGCACTTTCTCTCCAATGTCATGTTTAATCTCCTCTAGTTTTATCTGTTGAAACATGAACACAGGCTTTTCAGAAACTCGGTGGCAATAAAAGGGATGATAGTTTTATACTTCATCAGAGGGTTGAACTTGAAGGGTTGAATTACCTGCATCTCGCACTGTTCTGCTGCAACTGTCACAGTGTTGTGGTCTTTGTGGTCATCCACTGCACACATCAGGCATATGAACTGCTGATCAGTGAGGCAGTGAATCTCCAGAGGTCTGAAATGGCGCCTGCAGATGCTCTCTCTGATCCTGGCCGAGGCCGGAATCAGACTGTGTCTTTTCAGAGGAGGCATCTCATAGTGAGGCTGCAGATGAGTGTCACAGTAAAAGGCCAAACACACGCGACAGAACACGCATGCTTTCTGTTTTCTCCCAGTGCACACATCACAATGTAAAGCAGGTTCAACATTAGCAGCAGCAGCAGCAGCACTACTTTGACCCAATCTCCTCTTGTACTCCTCCACCACATCAGACAGAAGTGTGTTTTTCTTCAGTGCAGGCCTCGGGTAGAAAGTCTCTCTACACTGAGGACAGCTATAAGTTCTCCCTCCATGATTATTGCTATCCCAGAAGGAATTGATGCACTTTAGACAGTAACTGTGTCCACACACAGTCGTCACTGGATCCTCCAACAACTGTAAACAGATGGAGCAGTCGAATGGTTCGTGTTTGTAGGCCATTTTCCCCCTTCAGGAAAATGTGCTGCTGTAACTTTCAGTTTCTATGAAGGAGTGGCTTGTGCCCAGTGGGAGGAACTGAAACTGACTGGACTGAGTGTGGAGGACACATTACACACAACACCACATTATACACAATACTGATATAAGTAAAGATAGAACAGCATAGTATATAGTACATCTGATCACATTTGTCTAGTACATAAACATATGTCAAACATTCATATTTACACATATGAATGTAGTTTATATGTATTGTAAGTATATACAGTATTTATATATAATACATTTGAATATCAATATGTCTATAAATACGTATATTTATGTGTAACTATGCATAGACATTATATACTGTATGCATTTGCATATTCAATTCAATTTTATTTTATTTTACAACATACAGTATCTCAAGACACTGTACACACTGAGGCAGATAAAACCTTTACAATATTATAGAGAGAAATGAAACCCAATAGTTCACACAATGAGCAAGCACTAGTGGAGAGAGAAAAACACTCCCTTTTAACAGTCAGAGCTGGAGGGAAATGCTGTTAGTGAGCAGTGAGCCCTGAAGTGTGAGTGTCCCTCTGATGTGACCTGAGCAGGTGGAGTGGAGGGAGGACAACTGAAGCCTCAGTAAAGGCTCAGTGACGTCTCGGTGAAGTCTCTGCGGGACTTGATGGTGAATCATATGAAGTGTCTCTCCCCACTGTCAGTTGGGCAACACGGTGGTACATTAACGCTGGACGCTTTCTTCCTTTTATGATCAACCTGAGTTGAGTGTCTTTCATTCAGTTGACAGCATTGACAGAGTAGAGTATGCAGTCACATGAAAGGAAAGTTACGATCATTCAATAATGAACACAAAATAAAAATAGAAAATGAAGAACAAGGTCTGTCCGTCACAGGGGACAGAAGAGAGAGACCAGGAGCAGATATACAGTAGTATACAGTTTTATTGTAGGTTTAGACAGGACAGTTCTGAATCAGTTATGACATGTTTAAAGTTTAAAGTCATTTATCCATGCTGTAGCATAGAGTGTTAAAAAGATATGATACTGATATCAGTTTTAATCATAGCATAATTAGAATGACAATACTACTACTGCTAATGACAATAATAATAATTTTGCAACTGGATTGGGATCCTGCAGCACAGGGGACACCTGCGAAATGAGAACAGAGAGAGAGAGAGAGAAAGAGAACAGGAAGCAAGGGTCAAGGGTTAATCACATTTAATAAAGTCATATTCATGCCCTGAGTGTGAGAGCATGAGTGTGAGGGAGTGAGTTTGAGTGCATCACTGAAGTTTCCCCAGCAGTCTAGGTCTATAGCAGCATTACTAAAGGATTGTTCAGATTTCCCTGAACCAGGTTGTAAGTATAACTTTAAATACCCTTTAAATAGCCTTTTATTCTACTCTTACAGACACACTCTCTTTATATATATCATGAAAAGGAAAGAAATTAAGACACGTTTCACACGAGATTTGGGCGCAACGCGAGATTTCTTTGGTATCCAAGGAGACGATGGCAGCGTTCGGAATGCAGAGAAGGAGAAATGGGCGGCGAGTGTGTGTGTTTTGTTATTGTTGCAGGGGTATTTTTAGACGATGGAACTGCCAGAAACGATCAGAAAACGCCTAGAAGACTTCTCTCGGAACGTGTTGTTTGACCAGACTCGCATTAGGACTTTCTCAAAGGAGAAGGACACGTTTTTGCCACACGGTGAGTCCTGTATTTAACACAGCTAACGTCACAGGCGTAGCTAGCTTTCATGTTAACGTGGTGTTACCAAGCGTCGCAAACGGGTGTTGGTGACTCACTTCGCAAAAACGGCGTTTTACAACAGCAGCCTTTGGTCATGCCCTCTTGTCTGCGATTATCTCATCTAATTTTATGCTTTTCAGACAAGCGGGTTCTGTCCAGCCTCCCCCTCCAGATGTCCCTGTACTTTAACATGTGGTTCTTCCCCCTGTGGTGGATCAGTGAAACTGTAATGTTGCACCTCAAGGTAAGAGAAAAGATCATGAAGTAGACGATGGTTCGAAAATATTATTGTAACTAAACAAACCTTAAAATATCAGCTTCAGAAATTATTCTGATAGTCGTAAATGGGAGAATGGAGTCTCTTCCATTCCCAGTCAGCAACTGAAACTTGTGTCCTGGCATTTTTGTTGAGCAGGGACAAAGATAGCTAAAATGGAGACAGATTGTTTCATGTTGTCAAAAGGTTTTGAACTCAGAAAACTAAGCGTAACTGCAAAATATTTCACAAATCTAAATCTGACTAAATCAAGCCCTGCTGCAGCTGAACTTTTGTTTCAACAACAAAGTCAAATTTTTGATCTTTGAAGAGCCAGTGTATGAATAGGTGTTTTTCTTTTTTGTAATTTTGCAGAGACTAATGATAAAATAATTACAGTTTTATTACCACAGACTGAGTTTTATGTTTATGTCTCGGGCTGGGTCAACTGTTTAGAGTTGATTTTGCAACACTATGTGTTTACAACAGCACAGAATGGGGAAGGGAGAGATGAAGTGTATTCAGCTGCAGCATGCAACTTTACCAGTAAATAATGCAAAATTTAACACACTGTACCTTTTTCAGTATTTATTGTTTTGGCAGAAACATATCAGTCTAAACCAAAACACCAGCCAGACAAAAGGTGTCAGGTGATAATTAGAATTTTAAAGGGGCAAGTGGATTAAATGATCTTACTGTCTTTTTAACAGCATTAATGTTTTTTTGAAGTGATAAAAATATATGCCACAAAACCCCATTTGAATGACTCACATTAATCTTAATTCAGTTAATTTAACTGTGATGTTCTTCCTTTCAGTATCCCTCCTTGCCAGACTATTACAAGTTCATCCTGGTGACTGTCCTCCTCCTGATGACTCTGTTTGAGGCCATTAGACTTTATCTTGGTTACACGGGGAACTTGCAGGAAAAGGTGATGCATGAAGTGAACTAATATGGTGGTTGATTTAGGAACACAGCTTACATAATACCATGAGACATTCATTACAGTGTTTTTTCAGGCAGAGTGTGTAATTGATGTCCTTGTGTCATGTTTATGGAAGGTCCCAGAGTTGGCTGGATTCTGGCTGCTGAGCATCCTGCTGCAGTTTCCTCTCATCCTTTTTCAGCTCTTTAACGAAGCCATCCTCATACAGCCCCTGGAGAGAGGCGTTCACATAGTTCTTGCTATATTCATTCTCACACAGGTATGATTATGTTTCTCTTAAAACCTGATTATTGCACTGCCACCATTTGCAAAATATTTAATGCATATATACTGTATATTTATGCGTGATTCTAATTGCTGGTTTGATTGAAACAATGTTCTTCATCCAGGCTATCACTGGGTTTGTGGCACTACGGAACATGGTTAGACACACAGCAGACCAATTTCATCTTAGACAGTTTGACTGAAGTCTGCATTAACCTCTCTGCTACATCTGGACTCATTAGGACATAGTGTTACTTAACTTTCTGTGTAAGAAATAGTGACATCTAATGGTGAGACTGCAGATTGTAACTAACAGAAGACTCACTCATCTACTCACCAGAGAGGATGCTGTTCCTTTTGTTTTTGTAGTCACAAATCTTTTGTTTTTGTACACAAATCATATGAAATTTTAGTTTCCAAATTAAATTGTGTAATTCTGGCTGGTTTGTCCATTTTGGCTGTTGTAGAAGCATGATATGACAGTCTCTGTAAAGCAAGACCCTTGCAGAATATAAAAGGCTTATTCTAAGGCTGCAAAAACCAAGTGTTTTTTTATTTTACAGTTTTCATACTTTTATACAAACAGGCTTAGGTTGTATATCAGAAATATTACACACTGGATGGTAAACACCACCCAGACTTTTTGTATTAAGTGTTGTATATATTGTATATTATTCAAGTGGGGGAATGCTATTTTTTTTACTTAATTTGCATCATATTTGAAAAGATTGTACTGTTTGTGTAGTTGCAATAAAAAAAAAACATCCAACATGTCTGCTCGTCATTATTAAGGTATGTAGTGTACTGCATAGTTTTTGAGGTGCTGTAAATAAAAGTTTATCATTAGTAAACCTTGTTCTCACCAATATCAATACTGACCATTAGTATTGGGTTTGTAATTAACATTCAGGAAACTTTAAATGAAATAAATATCACTTACAGTATTACAATATAAAGAGGACACACTAGAAAATGATTACTGTCTTTGCATTTGACTTTTTTCTTTTCCATACAAGTATCCTGGTAGGTGTATAAATGAGATGAGAGACCGATTGTTCTTATTAGAATATACTGTACATCTGTTTTTTGGACTCCAGGTGGTCTTTATCCCCAAATTGCACCAGGGAAACTTTGTCCATGCAGAGTCAGCACCACCAACTGAGTTATCCAGCAGTGTATCTATTATTTAACACGCCTGTTAAATCTTATCAAAACATATACTCCATGAGTAGAGGTTCACATCTGAGGCCACAAAGAATAGAAAAAAATCAATCCGAAGTTCTCAGACTGTAAAGTTTTAGCCCTAAAGTGGAGCAGACTGTGAGGGTCTTGTGATGGTGACCGCAGCCTCTTGTGGAACTGTCCTTTTTTGACTTTGTCTTCTATTGTGATTCTCTCTCACGTCTCCTATCTGAAGTTTACCCAGAGTGTCACTCTGTGGATTTGGAAGTTTTATCTTCAAGAGGCCTGAAGGCTTCGAAACAGGAGTCTCTTTACAGAGTCTGAATAAAAAAAAAAGGTAGGAAGCACATAAAAAGACAATTTTCATTTATTATAAAATGAAAGAGGTGAAATCCTTCATTTTAGAGAGATAACGTCAGATAAAGTCAAATTTACCTTTTTCCTCTGAGATCTGTGGTCTTCAGCACAGGCACAAATAATCCACTGTGTGCTTCAGTTTCTCTGTGTGAGATATCAGCTGTGATGTTCCACTTCTGCTCTCCAAATGGTAAACATCCAAACACTGGCAAATCCACTGAGTAAATCAAAAAAGAGACAAGAAGCTGGTTATTAATTTAAAGAACACATTCATATGCAGTATAGTCAAAAGTACAAAGTTAATTAGTGTGGTTTCTCTGTACATCAAAAGAACAACCTTTGGTGGGGTCATCCTCCTTATCCTCAGTCTTGATGACATCTGTGTGTGACGTGGAGGAATCTTCAAGCACATAGTAACGTTCAGATGACCATAAAGAATTTCTGTCTCTGTAAATATAGCTGTTGTTGATCTTGTCATTGGTGGAAGTTGAAAGCAGGCGCTTTGATGGAAAAATGTCAGGAGTCATCTTGACACACAGTGATGAGGGAGACCTGCCGCAGACATAACATTTAAAGAATCCGATCACAGTTTTTTTCCACGTACTTTAAGGAAGAAGAACAATCCATTCTGCAATTTACCTGTAGGACGCTGACAGGGAAGGTAGCAGCCCTGCAAAACAGAAACATGTTTTTACTCCATATGAGCTCCAAACTAAATGACAGATCTTCAGATTTAAATTCAAGTCTATCTGGGAGCATACTATACATGCAGACAAACCTCTGCAGACATTATAGGAGACAAGTGTTGGTCGAGAGCAGTGATACTGTTGCTGGCTGGGATGCATGAGGTTTGGTGTTGGTAGAATGAGAGCACTCAGATGCAGTAACTGAGAAGAGCATCGCCACTGTCCTCTATCCATCCGCTGGTCATCTGTGAAAACAAGCAATCTATATATATATACACTAATGAATCAAAGAATCCATGCTTACAGACTATATTTGTATTGGATAATTAATTAGATAGATAGATAGATAGATAGATAGATAGATAGATAGATAGATAGATAGATAGATAGATAGATAGATAGATAGATAGATAGATAGATAAGGTGCAGTAAACATATATAGTGCATAGTGACTGTATGTCATGACCAGAGTTTTAGCTGTTATTGTAAAGTGTGATGGCATGTGGCAGGAAAGATATCCTGTATCTGTCTCTTCGACAGCGGAGCAGGAGCTGCCTGTGAGAGAAGGTACTCCGCTGTCTGTCTACTGTGTGATGGAGAGGGTGCTGATCATTGTCCATAATGGATAACAGTTTATTCAGTGTTCTCCTCTCCACAGATCCACAGCTTATTCAACTGTTTTATGAGTCTTCACCAACGCTCCTTAATATTTAGATATAAAAAGGCAACATTTATGAATAAGACACAGGGTACATCCTGGGCCTGCGCTTCAGATTTCGGGTGTCCAATAAACCTAACCACAATCTGCATATCTGTGGACACTGGGAGGAAGACAGACAACTTAACCCACTCATTCACTCATCTTCTACCGCTTCATCCTCCACGTGAGGATACATTCACATGGTGCCTAATCCCAGCTAACATAGGGCAAGAGGCGGGGTACACCCTGGACAGGACACCAGTTCATCCCACGGCCACACATAGAGACAAACAACACTCTCACACCTATGGGCAATTTAGAGTGTCCAATTGGCCCAAACACCAAATCTACATGTTTTTGGTCTGTGGGAAGAAGCCGGGGCAACCAGAGAAAACCCACACTCACAGGGAGAACATGCAAACTCCATGCAGAAAAGACTCGAACCCGGGCGTTCTAGCTGTAAAGGCAAGAGTACGAACCACTACACCAACCGTGTGGCCGACTACTTAACTGTTATGATTCCTAGTATGAATATGGTTTGACAGGGAAAAGTTGTTGTGGTGAGGCACTGGTGCTTACCACCACTCAACCTTGAAAAGGCAGCATAATTAACTATAACCTATAAATTGTACAACTAAATTAATGGCAGTGGTGAATTAGACACTAGCGTTACCTGTTTGCTGATGCAAGTATGAAGCCTTCATTTTGTCCGAGAAGTCATCCTGAAACAGAAAAAAATGTCCATGTTTATGTTAGAATGGATTTTATCAAGTTACAATTTGTGTTTCTGTTTGACCAATAATGTGTTAATATTGTGACTGCTGAGAATAAGGTAATTTTATGGTTTTATTAGACCTAGATTATCCAGGTCTGGCATTCTCAAAGACTGGGGTGGGGCACTGGATAATTTATTTCTTTATTTTTGTATCTTTTACTTAAGATTTAATACATAACACATGCATACATTAAAGTTGTTTCCTTATCTTGGAAATGCCTGTTTTTTTTTTCCCTGACAACTTTTGTTCAAAAAATGTCAGGTAAAAATCTATTACATATGCACAAATCATATTACATTTTTGTCAAACACTCATCTGTGATATTCACCTTGGTAGGCTCACATCCTTGCCACAGATTTACCTGAGTGACCTCCGCAGGGTTAACATTTGGAGGAATGATCACTGCTTTTTTGATGATATCGTTTACCTTTGTAAAGAATATATACAAGATATTATTATGAACATTGTAAGAAATTTAAGTTGTTTGTTTGGCTGGCTTCATCTTCTGAACCTTTTCATCTTCTCCATTTCATACCTGCCATTTTCTCCTGTGCCTTCCAACAGGTTTCTCTGGGTTGATGTCTTTAACTTTGGTCTCATGTGGCAGTCTGGGCTCCTGCAATAAGCATTCAAATAATTAGGCTTGTCAATGCAACCCTGATTCCAAAAACAAAAAGTTGGGAAACGGTTTAAAACATAATAAAACGCAGCAAAATTATTTGCTAGTCACATTAGACCCATGCTCACTTTAATAAAGCAGGTTGCTGCACAACTTGGCACTGGTTTGGGGTTATGTCATACAGAATATTTACAACAAGAAATAAAAAATATTAGTTTTTCCCTGTACTGAATTCAATATGGGTCAAAAAGGAATTTGCTATTCACAGTGTTTTTACTTTACTTTGTTCTACACGGTCGTCCACCTGTTGGGTTAAACATTAATCAGACAGTGGTGTACAATCGTTAATATACCATTTATTATCTTACAATATTTTTTAGACTGCTTTGTGGGACTTTTTGCTCTGTGTTGAGCTTCACTCTCTCTTGTCTCAGCCTGTTCCTCTCCTTTTGACTCCTTAAGTGCTTCTTCTTGTTCTTCTTCTTCACTGGAGTTCCCTTTGGAGGAGAGCAGAGGAGTTTGTAGTAAACTGGTACAAGAGAAGAGGACAATTGAAAACAAGGTCCTTCAGCCCAGAGGACAAGGTATGAATGTGTAAAAACAGATTTACCTCTGGATGGACAGTCTGTTCCTGGTTCAGTAAATGAACTGGAAGTCCATCTGAATCTGAACTATTTGACCCACTGGTGCTGTGAAAGCAAACAAAAGAATATTTACATTTAATATTTAAGTGCATTTTATACCTATCACACATTGCAGTATTAAAAATAATAACAGGGATAAATTACAGCTTCACCTGGTTTCCAGGTCAGATGTGGAGATGTGACAGTCAGTGCCCAAATCTTTGCCCAGCCTCTCTGTGACCTCCTTTTTCAACAATGCTGCCAACTCTGCCAGGCAGTAAGTCCTCTAAGAGCACAAAAACACAAACTGTTGCACAAATACAAACTGCAAGCTTTAACAATCTTATCATTATCTACTTGACAGTCTTAGAGACTAAATGCTTTATCTCACACCTTCATTGGATCAGGGTCGCAGTAATCCAGCAGGGTGTCACAAAAACAAAAGCCCATGGACTTCAGGTCTCCAGTAGAAAAGTGTGTTCCTCTCCTGTCACCTAACAGTTTAATGGATAAAAGCTCCTCATACAGTACAAGAAACACGCAGGCTGAAAAACACAAAGTCACAACATTATGTTACCCAGAGTGGAGCCTCCAAAGGTGGCCTCCATAGTGTAGCTGTTTCTGATGCCAAGTCTCCACATGGCAATTCGTCCAGTTCCCTCTTTGCTCTTCTGCACCCTGAATTTACAGCTCTTGAAGGAGAACTGGAAAATGCTGTGGTTTAGATGTTGCAGCTAAAACTACACAAGATTGAATTCCAATGAATAAACCCTGCCTCTGAGTATGACAGACCAGTCAGAACAGTGTAGCTAGGTGATTGGTGAATGATGAATTAACATGGAGACCAACACATTGGGAATTAAGACACATAATAAGGGTTGGTCCAATAATAATTCAAGCTGGAAGCAGCATTGTGCGGGCCATGCTGCCATTGGGTGGCAAGGTTTTGTGCAGATCGGTCAATGTAGGGCGAAGTTACAGGCCACTTCCTGTTTCATGGAAAATTCAAAATGGCTGACCTCCTGTTGAGTCAAGTTCATGTGTCACGTATAAAGTTTCGAGTAGATCACTCAATGTATGGCAAAGTTACAGGGCACTTCCTGATTCATGGCGAATGACCAAAATTCCAATGACTGCCATGGCCGTCATCGAAATTTAAAATACGTGAGACCTTTTGATAACTTATCACAATTATCGTGCTCATCGAGTTCTTATCGAGTTCATTCATTTAGCAAATCGCCAAGACTTGCACGTGCTCAAGCCTTAAGAATATAACTGTACTTCTAAAAAGGTAACATAAAGTTGATATTCAGATCAAATACACTGTAGGTTTCAAACTGTTTCTTTCAGTAACAGGGATTTTACCTTGTTGCTGGCATTCTTGCTCATCATGAGGGGAAAAACTCTTTCCTGAAGCTTCAGAGAAGCATCACCTTGGTTGGTACAGCCATACATGAAGACATTGTTTTTGCGATTGTGCCCATGAAAGTCACAATAAAGAACAACATCCATCTCAGCCACCAACCTGGAGGAAATACAGGGCAAAATTAAAGGTTCGTGTTATTCCTCAACTTACTAAACACACAGAATGTAGAAGAAAAATACAGAGTAGTCAAATATAAGTTCACTTCTCAGGACACAGGCTGAAGTTCAGTTGACTCTTGGGAGAGTTCAAATTTCCAAACTGATATACTTTGGATGCGACTTAAAGAGCCCACTTAGTTTAAGGGATATAAGAAATGGTTCACATCTTGTGTTTGTTCGTGCACGTGACCCTACCTTTTCACCATGTTTTGTGTGTGCCACACAGAAGGAAAGGAATCCCTGAGAGCTGTCTTGTAATTTCTGTTGAGGTCCCTTCCGGCCAGAGAGCAGCGGTAATTCCCTACCACCACACCATCAGGGTTCAGCATCGGCACAATCTGTAGCAAATTGTTAAGGACTGTGTTCAATACATGCCATTATGACAAATAATAAAATGCAAAATGACTTCATGATTATGACAATCCAAATGTAAGACAGCAGGTTTGAGGTCGCTGACCTTAAAAACAAAAGTGTCCCTGAGTAGCTGCGCATCTTCTGAGTCCCCTAGTAGGAAGTCCAGCAACCCCTCCATCATCCAGGACCCATTCGTTTCTCCAGGATGCACTCGGGCCGTCACCACCACAACTTTCTTTGTCCTGCTGTCCAGCTTGACATCTCCACGATTTGTTATTGTCATTACATACACTGTGTTCCCAGCAAGGCTGTGGCACAGCACCCGCAACGTACAGTAAGACACAACCTTTGGGTTGGAGGATATATGTTTGAGGTAGTGTTGCAGGTGTGAGTAGGTGTAGGGGTAGCAGTGGGACAGGTAGCAAGTATCTGAGTCATAAGGGAACTGGAGTGTCCAGGTGAGTGAGTACAGGGTGATGGAGTCACTGTTGTTGTCCTTTGTACTCTAAACAGAGATGATAAAGACAATTGTTTTGAAGCTATAACTGTGATTTGATCAGTTTGTGTTTTATTCCAGATTTCAAACTCAAGTTTACTGCTTACCAGTGTTTTCAATTTTATTCACATATTCAAATGAAACTTTAATTTAATGAAACATGTCCAATAATAATAGTGATATGTCCACCCTTGTTCCTTCAATCATCTAACCTCCTTTTTTAACAAAAGTAAAGAATATTAAAGAATATTTTAGGAGTTTTTGATGGCCTGTATATTCTGTATTTATCCGGCACTTTTTTTAGAGTTTGATAACCATTCAGAGTTTTATATTACAGATTTTCATTCACTCATTCACCCAGATTGTTTTTCTTTTATAAATATTGTATAGCTATTCACATGCTGCCAGCAGTTAAGTGTAAGGATTAAGTGTCTTGCCAAGGGATGATCCGCTCTACCACTAATCTACTACACAAGTCACTGTTTTACATTTTCTTAAAAATCTTTGCCTTTGCGATATTATCTAATTTATTTGGTCTAAAATGTACTTTCTACTTTGGCATCTCTGCCATTCAGTACACTGAAACATCTATCTAACTAACCACAGAGATGATGCCTGATGGTGTGTTTGCGATTAATATTTTCTATTTAAAATACATTTCTAGAAATTCTGCTCCATTCACTATTTACGTAGAATTCACACAAAAGTTTTGCCATTTTCCAGTTTTGCCAGTTCCCTTACCGGATTGCAGTTACGGTAATATTTGATGTTGGAGCCGGCGCGTTGCCAACCAACACCTTTCTCTTTGGCATCTTTCTCAGAGTAGAGGAGAGGTTTCATCCCCATTGAATACAGACTGCTGCTTTTCATCAAGTTCACAATAGTGAAGCGGTAGGTCACTCCAGCCTTCATGTTCCTGATTCTGAAGTAGAACCACTGCGTGTGCTTTCTAGTGTACAGGTCTGTGCGTAAGGTGAGCTCATATTCATAGTCACCACTGAACAGGAGAGAGTGGAAACAGAGAAGGTAACTTCAACTGGAGGAGAAATAAGCGTACAATGATGGAAATTGCTGCAGCTGATTAGTGGATTAAATGCTGTGGAGACTCACACTTGCACAGCCTTCTGAAGGTTGCCACTCTCAAAGCGCGACTCAAACTCAAGGGTGAAATCTTTTTGATTGATGTCAGGATTGGCCCTCTTAATGGGTCCTCTGCTCCCTCCAGCACGAGAGCAGGTGAAAAATGGCTGTTTAGTCGCTGAACAGAGAGAGAGAGCGAACAACAGGAAAACAGTCGATCTAGACAAAGATTTCAATATTTACTTAGAGACTGTGATAAAAATGTGAAATTCACATTTTCAGGCATAAGGGAGTCAGGTTGGTTTGTGTGCACTAAGAGGCTATATTCTGTACTTATGGATTACGATGTCTTCAAAGGTCCAGTGTGTAAAAATGAGTCTAGTGGTAGGACTGCAGACTGGAAGGTAGGATGTGTATTAAAGCAAGTGGCAATTGTGACGTCACATATAGGAATCTGAACTCCTTTAGTGAAGCCTAGTGATTTGTGAGGCACCATGTTGACATTTTAAAAGCAGACGTTAACGGGCGTCACCTGCAGCCGGCTGAAACCAGCTGTCAATCCCACTGGTGTCTACTCACCCGTGGGTATTTAATTGTCTATTTTTCCTCTAAATGGGAATATTATTCACAAAAAATGAACTGTTGAAGACTATTATATTCTCTAAGGACCACCCGAAGCTTAAACCACAACTCTGATCAACACATGAGACTTTTTGGTGTTGCAAGCCTCCGCTATTTTACTATTCACTTATACAAACATGCTATTATATTCAATTTCTGCCAGTTACCATTCTGTTGAATGTTACATACTGGATGACATTTGGTTTCGTAAGTTACCATGGTCAATGCAGAATACAACTTTCCCTCTTTCCTCTCCAACTGGCATCGGTATCCTCTCATTTCCTGTAGGCTGATAAAAAGGTTCTGGCTCTGGAGGGTCCCACTCTACAACACAAACTCTCACTGTGGCATTACTTGTTAACAGTAGCAAAAAAAAAAAAGACAGAATTAGACAGAAAATTACCTATGTGATGGATGATGTCGCTGATGACCTCACACTCTGTGGGCCAGTGGGGGCGGGAGACAGATGGAAAGTTAACCAGGTCCCGTGGTGCCCTGAGACTAAAAACAGGTTTGCTGCCATCAAAATCTATGAGCAGCTGCCTGGTGCGCAGAGTCTGGTGTAGCTTTGCCGACACTGAGTGCGAACATGAATAACACCTTCAGTAAGTTTTCTACCTCAGAAACAGTACAGATATGCATTTTTTCCCCTCAAGTCTGCCCTACTTCACCCTGACCGAACAAACTAGCGAGGGGTTAAGCTGCACCTGATTACGTCAATTGTCTCATTCTCAAAACAGCTCTTGTTGAACATATTATGATGTAGAATCAGGGATAATGAGATCTCACAATTTTATTCACTGGTGATGAGATCTCCTTTACACTTGAGCATTGGAATCAACCAATGTGGGTTTGTCCTTGGCTGATACTGAGCATAAGAAACTATGATAGCCAGTGGGAGAAATACTGTATGATGTCAGTTTCGCTTCTTCCTCCATTTGATTAAATACAACAGTTTCTCTCTTTCATTCTCTTTTTTCTTTTGCGCTTCTCCCTGTCTAGGGTTCGCTACAGCGGATGATCCACCCACATGATTTGGCAGATTTTTTTATGCCCTTCCTGATGCAACCCACTGGGATCAATTTAGAGGGTCCAATTATCAATGAGCAATGGGGATTGGGTACCTTGCTCAGGGGAACCCCAGCCCTTGACCTGGTGGGGACTCGATCCACCAACCTTCTGGTTACAAACCAAGTTCCCGTTCTAATTCAACTACAATCTGCAGCTTGTTTCTGCACTCTGAAGCACACTGCACTTGTAGATTTTAAATCACACAATGTATACACTAATTTTAAAAATTAAATTACATACATGAAGCAAGGAAACAAAAGTAAACTTTAATCATTAATCTACGTTCTGATAACAATCAGTGCTGGGAAAACAATGGCTGATGTCAATTATTTTAAAAAGACAAAATCTTGATTCTGTTAGTCAGCTGGCAGTTAGTCAGCTTCACACCTAGTTGCTACGCTAATGACGTCACTCTCCCACTTCAGAAACAGTGTGAAAATGTCTTACGCTGCCTTCGATCTGATAATTTCTCCTCATCTTCCTCTGTGCTGGAGTCATCTGTGTCTGACTTGACCAGCTGGTAAGTATTCCACCAGTTCCTGATTGCAGAGACGGCCATAGCTGGTAGAAAATACATGTAGTTGCATTCAAAGAATCAAACTGGATAACATGCATCAGCCTGAAAGCTACGTATATCAGGATAAGCCAAAGACGGACACATAAACATTATGAATTATACATATTTTACAATTAATTTTGTAATTATCATGAACAATGATGGTCTGAAATAATAGATTAAAGGGTTTAATATAACTGACGTGTGGTTCTCAGAGAGGAGTCTCTCACGGGCATCTTAAGCTGCTGCTAACAGAGAAACACCAGAGAAAGTGTCCTTTTCATCTGATATAAAGAAAACTCCTGTAACTAGTAATAATAATTAGTTAACTAGAGCATAATATAATACATCTGCCAACTTACCTCGCTCACATTTAAATTACACGGTCTTGGAACAGTCTTTCTCCATGTTACAAAGCACAGCCGAAATCAACACCGGGGTTGCCATGGAGATGAATCAGCACTGTATAAAGAGAGTCACGACACTCCCATGCGGAAGTCACGGGGAGCAGAGATTGTTCCGAAGCAAAATTCCACAACATTTAATAAATATTCATCTAAAGATGCATGTGTGAAATTAAACATGGACTTTTTCTTTTAGTTGACAACTCAACCAAATTAAAGGAAGTGAATTATGTATCCTCCACGAACATATTCTTAATGAAGATGTATCTAGACATAAACTTGGTGTAGATTCATTGGCTCTTAAAGTGTGGCCCCTTGTTGGGTTCAAGCTAGTTCATGTAAGCTATAGACAGGTAATTAAAAATCAATCAATAAACAAAGAGTTTTAACTCCTGGTTTTGTAAATGTAAATAAGACTTTTTTCAATTAAAAATAGTGAATTTGGGACTTTGAAATTGAAATTTCTCATAAACTGTACAGAAAAAAATAGCCATAGATGTCCTAAATACAACTCTATATATCCTGTCCAGAACCTAGGGAAAATATCTTCATTATATTCCAAAGTTGAGAGTCTTTACTATTTAAAAAGTGCTAATGTGAGAATTTTAATTTGAAATTTCTCTAAAACAGATTTTAGTATATTAGTAGATAACTCAAACACAACTTTACCAGTCTGCAGGAATTAGAGAATCCTCTTCCTACATCTGCTCAAATTCCTGTTATTTGGTCTCTGACACAAATATCAAAATTTGCTGATCTCAGCGTCATAATTCATAGATTCTTGCTTTGAGTAGTGGAGACAGTGGGCTAATAATTTGTCAAATTTAGTCATTTATACACCATTGTATGTAGTCCTGTCCACATACAATTCAAACAGACTGAGGTTGTTTATGATAAATTGTGTGAATGAATTCCTTTGCAAAACAAGTCACAAGACTTTGGAAAAACTGTTTAATAACTTTTTACAAAATATACACACATTGAGTGACAGTCACTCTTCTCCAAAAAACAGAGTATAATCATTATACATTGTATGTACACTGTTGTAAAAATGCTCAAAATACACAATCCCTCCAAAGAGGATTGTCATCTACATGGTGGTGATGAAATAAACCAAAGCCATTTGGCACAACTGTGGTTACAGAAACGACAAAGGACATTCAAATCCCTCTGGTGAATGGCCTGCCATGTTAGGGCCTTTAAATGTCTTTACATCAACAATAAACATGACAGAAAACGAGTCAGATCAGTAATCAGAACTTGAAGTGGGATGTAATGACTATATGGTAAAGGTGGTAATGGATTTTTTTAAAAAAAGTGTCCAGTCACTAGCATATGAAAAAGGCTGGGTGTTATGTGCTGTTCATCTTCCTTTTCTTGAGTCGCTCCCGCCAGTCTGCAGGAAGTGCCTCAAAGTTGGCATTCTTTGACGCTTTTCCTCTAGAAACGATAAAACAGTGTAACAGTTAGTGTATGGTAAAAAGAAGAAAATGGGAGGTTAAATCAACAATGTGAATGCATGTGCACAGGAAAAAGGTGATTTTTCTTTTTAGACCATTCACAAATGGTCCTTTGGAAATTGCATTTACACATACGTCATGAGCTGCTGTTGCTTCCAATCTTCAATACTCTTTTTGTTGAGCAGCTCTCTGTCTTCATCACTGGAGCTGCTCTTTTCTTCCTCATCCAACTCTTTTTGGATGCTCTGCCACTTCTTTACCAGAGAAGGCATTTTCGTCTTACTCTTCTTAGACTACAGAATGTACGAAAGGAAAAGAAAATTATATACAAGTGCAATTTAAACATTAAAGTGCAAGGTTGTCTTGACTTTCCAATATTTTTCACATTTTATGTCCAATATTAATAACTTCAAGACTAACCTTGTCCTTTTTAACTTTTTTGGTCTTGTCTGTGGGAAGAGCTTTGGGCACTGGAGGTTCAAAGGGGGGCTGGGGGGGTGGCAGAGGTGGTTGAGGAGGCAGGATTGGAACAGGTGGGGCCGGAGGCTCACAAGGAACCAAGGGGGCAGAGACAGCTGGCATGCTCCAGTAGGCTGCTGCTGCTGACATAAGAGTAGCTGAAGAAAAGAGAAATCATAATGTTCAATAACATTTACATAATTGGAAGTGTAATACCCTCAAACATAGAACATAAATGTCCAACTGTAACTGCAACTACTCCATGTGATGATGATGTTTACCTGCAGTGGCAGGAGCCTGGGTGTAGAGAATGGGACTGCTGCCAATAACAGCTTTATTCAGCTGACTAGCTTTTCGTTTCTGACCCTTCCCCAAGGGGCCCGAGGAATCCACAATCTGCTTGAGTGACAAGAAACAAAGTAAAAGAAACACTTTATAGAAAAACATATTCTCACCGGACTACTAAAAGACACATGATTGTGCCAATACCTTCATGTTGGCAGTGCCTGGAGGTAAAGGAGGCCTCCCACTGTTGTCTTCCTCAGTTCCAGGTGCTGGAGGCTCCCCGTCATTATCATCATCATCATCCATCTCCATCTCCACCTCCATGATCTCTCCCTCACTGTCAGGAGGAGGAGGGGGTGGAGGAGGCGAGTCTGGGGGGAGAGGCGGTAGTGGGGGCAAGTTGGAAGGCGGAGGCGGGCTGTCGGGGAGAGGAGGTTGGGCTGGGGACCAGAACGCACAAGGCTGGGGGGGAACTGGTGGGGCAGCAGCAGCACAAGCAGAAGATTCTGATTTTAAAAAGAGAACATGGAGTGTTTATGACTGACACATTTGTGTTTAGGAACATTTATGTGTGAAATTATCTGAGATGCACTGCCAGGGTGGTACATGGGGCACTGTTTGTCACTGCCAGCATCTACATTAGCCCTACTGGAGACTTTACAGAAGCCTGATGATAGGGATCAATGTGACTGGATATTTAACACTAGCCAATCAGAATAAACAAATTAAACACCAGGTACATCCAGATGTGGACATATTTTTTGGTCCCCTTGGGGGTTCTTGTAAAAACAAGAACCCCACAAAATCTTGAAACTGACAGAAGTAATTGGTCTCCCAAAATTGTTTATTCCATTTTAAACACAAAGCAGACTTTGCTTTTGATTCAACTAAATATTATGAATAAAACAAATGAAATTGGCAATGACAAAAATGATGGCAATTTTTACTTCATATTTTACTGTACAACCATGACCAGTGGTCTTTTCCAACAAATGATAACTCCCAATGAGACTTCCATATCTGCCAGCAGGAAGTTTAGCCCACTCTTCCTGAGAAAACTGCTCAAGCTGTCTTCGGCCTTCTCTCCACCAATGCCCTCCATTTTTGCCAGTAGGTATGGCGTTCTTTAATTTTATAGTTTAATTTTTCTGTCCATGAACATAGAGCGGATGGTGATTACAGTAAAATGCTCCGGTCTTTCTCATCAGTCCAAAGAATATTCTCTTGGAAACGTTGCAGCTTGACAGTATGGATTTAAGTCTGACTTTTAATTTAAAAACTTTTCAGGAAGAATCAAATATTGTTTCTATATGTTGCAAGGATGCCAACAAATTTGTCCATGTCTGAAAGTGTTCTGGTACTTTACTTTAATACAGATTCAACCACCTGCTGTAAGAAAAGTAAGGCACAGACATGTGACAGCTACTGAATGTCTGTCCGTCCTGGAAGAGGGATCCATCCTCTGTGGCTCTTCCTGAGGTTTCTCCCATTTTTTTCCCTGTACATATGTTTTCTGTGGAGTTTGCTCACTCGATGTGGTCTAAGGATAGAGGGTGTCAACTGCTGTAAAGGCTGTAAAGCCCTTCAAGGCAAATTGTGTGGTTTGTATACAGTACTTTGGTGAACTGTGTTGTTTTAAAGTGCGTTATAAATAAAGTTGGACTGGATCGGACAGAACCTATGCAGTGTTTGCTTGTCGGCTGTAAACAATAAGGTGTGTGGGAGTGCAACCTTTAACCCTAATGCTTGCCAACTGAGGCAGCACTGACTGGTGGTTGCTCTTTGCAGTCAGCCACTGTTAGGGCGGTGTATCCTGAGTGTTCAACGAAACCTTACACCCAGGCAAAAAAGCAACAGCAAGAAGCAATGGTGTAAATCTAACCTGTGATACCACCAGTAGATGTGGAAGATGCTTTGGTATCCTCTTGTGTTAACGTCTGTGTCTCAGTACCCTGGATGCCTTTTAGGTCCTCCTCCTTGTCCTCCTCTGTTGGGAAATCCCACTGGGAAGCACCGGTCCGGTCCTTCACATAGAAATACCGCCTGTGCTCTCTAAAGAGTGGGACAACAGAGATAGAAGGCAAGAGTTTTAATAACTGATCTAGCAACTGGCTTAAGCGGCACGATACCCTGGCAGAGTGGGTAAGGGAATGGGCATAATTGCCTCAGTAAAGGGTGGGAGTGTTGTCATGGACAGCATCTTTAGCCATCCATAAGAAAAGCCCAATTAGAGTGTTATTTTGAATGTCGATATAAGACCCACCTTGCTGTCTAAGACAAATTAAGCAAAACAAATCATCTCTCGGTCCTGAAAGTAGCATTCAACAGCTCACACCATGGTTGTCATATTTGTTCCATTTTAGATAACCATTTCCACCCAGACACAGGAAGATGCCAGGGAGGAAGAATTATTATCGTCATCATGATAATCAAGAATCACCATAGGTCAGAAAATAACACGCACACAATCAACTTCTTTCAAAGCAGAATGAAAAAAAACAGGAAGACATGAAATAGAGTTGGTCTGACCTGCTGGATTCCCGTCATTGCTCCATCTTCACCTTTTATTTGATGCGTGACACTCGTCGCTTCCTGGGCATCACTCTGTCAGCATTGCATTCTGGGGGTTGCAGTCCTGTAAAATGCACGGAACCAACCTTCCTAACATACCACCCCACCCAAAATGGTCCACTGAGTGGACACATAATCAGTCTACAATTGCCCTGACAAAGGGCTCAACAGTCTGTTATTGGGTCGGGGAGTCCTGTCTGAGGCTGGTATATTTAACAGGAAGCAGGCTGGACCAGAGTGGATGCGCCCTTATCAGTGCGTGCAAGGCAGAGTGCCAGGACTGTATCACAGAAACCTGGAGAGTCTGTTTCTGGTAAATATTTTAATCCACTCGAATTGGTTAAACTTCTCCCCAAGTCATTTTACAAAGTCTGCAACTTCAGCAGTGAATGGCGTGTAGTCACACGGTAAGATTTTTGGGAGACCAGGGAGTTTAGAGATGTGAAAGTAAGGAGCGCGTACCTGTCCCAGTGGCAGGACCAGCCTTTAGGGGTGGCGTTAAGTTCGTAATATTTTATGTGTTCGGCAGCTTCCTGCAGCCTGCGGCGCAGATAGACCCCATTCAGAGCACCCTCCCTCCAGTCAGCAATTCGTGTCTGAAATAAACAAAATTCAAAGAGAAAGGAGAAGAGTAAGGTTAACACCAGGGAATAGAGGATGTGGGATAACAGCAGGAGAGCAAAAAGATGAATAGCACAAAGGAGTAATTACTCTATTTCCAGAAAGACACCTGTGATGGATTACTAGGATGATTTTAAATATTTAGTACCACCACGTAGCTTTGTTAAAAAAAAAAAAAAAAAAAAAAAAAGATATGAAATGAAATGAAATTAAAGTTTAAATATTTTACAAGTCACTGAGATAGCTTCAACTAAAAAGCTAATGTAATATTGCTTTGGAAACGAACAATTATTCCCTCACCTCAGTTTGCAGCAGAAGAAGCTGAAAGTTAGAGATTGCTTTTTTGTCTATTCCCAGAAACTCCATCTTGCTAGTTAAGGTGTTCGCCAGTTCTCCAATCTGAAACTATATTTAATAAATTTAAATAAAGTTTAAAAAGAGACTGTCACAATGATAACATTTAGAAATAGCAACATTGTTACCTTGAGTTCGGGTGTTTCCACTTTGAGCTCAGTTGTTTCCCCTTCTTCTTTGACTGAAGATTTTAAATCCACTTTCTCCTCAGCATTGTCCGTGTCCATGTCTTCTCCTGCTGCAACATTATCTGGGACTTTAGGGCATGCTACTGGACATAAGAGGGGAATTTTATTCTACAGGAGCTTATGGACACTTTAACAGGTAGGAATTTATTTATGTAATTTGGCCACCTGTTTCATTCATGCCACTCTTCAATAGCACATTTGTAATACATGTAATCTGAACTCACTGGTCTCTGTGTTATCCTGTAGGTCTGACCCTCGGCTGTTAGATTCCGGGCTGGCAGTAGAGGGGAAGACAGTCTTCCACCGGTTTTTCTTCAGTAAACTACCACGAGAACCAGAAGCTTCTTGGCTTGTCTCAGAACAAGGACTGGAACCTCCAGTGCTCGCATCTCCCTCCTCCAGTGCCCGGAGCTCAGCCTAAGAGCGGGATGTTCCAATCAGGTTAAAAACAAGGCCATACCAACCATCTTGCATCTTGATGTGCACTAAAAGACATCCTCAAAGTAATTAGTGCTAGCCATCAGAGTCAAACATTGAAATGCCAGCATTACAACCCCACCTTTTTTCTCTCCAGAGCCAGTTCCAGCTCCACCGTGTCTTCCTCCGTCTCCTCCTCAGCATCAGAGTTGTCACCTGCCTGCTTCTTTAAAATATCTTTCTGCACAGCAGGGACTGAGTCTGTGTCACACAGAGGGGTAGAAGGAGATCCAACAGGATGTCCACCCTCTCCCTCTGAATCCAGACTGTTCTCTGTCTCGTCCAAACTTTTAATTACTCTTTTTCTCCATTTTTCTTCTGCTTCTTTTACTTCTGAGGGGATGAGAGGACCAAGAAGTGATGCAGCCACACCACAGCGCTCCTCCTCTTCACTTGTGAGTCCTACGACGCTCTCCATTACCTCCTTTTCCACAAAACACAAGTTGACCATTAAACTAAAAATAACAAATCTTAGACAACAAAGCATTTGAGGTGGACTTGAATGGAACTTGCCTTAGCTTTAGTCTCTTTAACTGATATTGCTGCAGCAGAAGCATAGTTTTCCTCTGGGTAATGACCTCCATGGGTTGCACCATTGCCATTAACATTAGAACTTCAAATAAAAGGGGAAAACACAACTGAAATCCTTTACTGAGGACAAAACTATAATAACAAAATGTATTTCATATTGTGCTGGTAAAGTCATTTTATGATCAAAGTTTTATACACCATTCTCAATATGTGACACAGAACTCTGTGCCAGTCAACCCTACCTGCTGGCATACTGCCCCAGGTTTTGCACCTGATTAGCTAGATAGTGTGGCAGCTCCCAGGACACCTCGTTAGTCACTGTGTTCCAGTAGTAATAGCAACCAGAGTTCTCATCCCACACCTCCTGCCAGTCTCCCATCTCTACATCCACTACAAAAAAAGGATATACATAAGATAAAAAGTTGAGTGAGAAATTTAAGAAAAGGTAATATATTATACACAATCTCTTTTTTGCTATAAGAAATTGATACTTAATTTCGGCTACATCCTGACAGCTTTGGAAACTTTACTATAAAAAAAAAAATGTTAATGACGACATATATTGCTATATTGACTTATATATTGACTTGCGTCACTAAAGAAAAATAAGGCAGGAATCTGAAAAGAAGAAGAGACAAATCAAATATGAACAGCTGATCTTAGACAGACCACAGACCGTTACCTCCAGCGAGTGAATATTGAGTATTGTACTCAAAATCTGTGGTTTGATTCTGTCCGTCAGTGGCAGATGGCTGCTGATTATCCCCCTCAGGTCTGGGTGGGGTGGGAGTCGGGACTGAAGGTTGTGACGTTGTACCATCTGAACTTGGCTGAGTGGTAATTGCATCAATTTCCTGTGGTGGGAAAACATGACTTATTATGAACAAACAAATTAAAAAGATACAAAAATTAACCAATTTGGGAAAATAAAAACCCGTGTCTACTTGTTTCTCTAAATAACATATCAACAATAATTTTGCAAACTGTGGCCACGTACAAAATAATTTAACAAGGCATAAGAAGATCCCCGGATTATATACCTAATCAAGTTGACTGTACTTTTCTTCAGTGCTAACATACAACCAATATTACATTGTTTCAGTATCCAGAGATAGGTTATTAGCACACTATACTCACAGCCATGAAATTTGCCAGTGTACTGTCGATGTCAGCTGACTGGTTATGTTGAGAGTTTGAAGTTAAATGTTGAGAATCTCCAGCATCCTCCTCCTCACTGTCTTCATAGGCTCCAAGAAGGGACAAGCCCTCTACAGACAGAGAGAAAATTATTTTACTCAATTAAGGATAAGAGTGTATATAAAATATTGCAAATCACCATAAAGAATACATTGCTCATAGGGAATATTCAATATTATAATAATCATGAAGAATCAGCTCCACTTTTCCCTGTGCTCCTCATTATAGCGGTGTTTAGATACCTGTGCATTACACACAGGAAGTGACAGACTGAGGCAACAGCAACTTTAAACTAGCAAAGTGAAATGTCTGCAAAGCACACACAAAAACCCAATCATTCAGCAGTTTGACAGAATATACGCTTAGTGCCCCCGCTTGCTCAAAGTGCTCTCTCATTTAAGCCTGATCAGTAGGGGTGTCACGATCTTGATTGTATATTACATAAACAAGTTAAACAGGCTGACATAAACATGCTTCTCAACAGCCCCTGTGGTGTGCTCAAAAGTAATATGCACTGTGACATACTGTACGACCACTGAGCCAGGTGTATGACTGTGGTCTATATTGTCTGTGTAAAGATAAGAAAGTGGCTTTAATATTTTACTAGGCTATTGTGTTATGTGAATGTGATCATACATTTTCATATTTTTTTAAAAAAAGAATAAATTATTACTTGTTGCTATGTACCATATAATTGTGGGCTGCCCTGTGTGTTTAAAAGCATAATTAATAGTGAAATCCCTCTTTCTAATCTATTACAGTCTGAGTGTGCAGCATTGTCTCATTCTCTGAACCTGTCTCAAGTAGTGGGCTGTGTGTGACTGTGCTATTTATCTATCTCAGCCTTAGTTTAACGCCGACAAACAAATAACAGTTTTTGTTTTGTTTTCAAAGCCCAGGAAACAAAAAAAACATACTCTTATACAAATATATTTGTCTTACCTGTAGCCTTTACTGCAGGAGCCTTCATGTTTGAGCGTCTCTCTCTTATGAACCTATGTCCATCACCCTCCTGCTCGTCTACAAATCAAAACGACCAAGAGATTAAAAAAGATTAACATTTTACAACAGTGTTGACTATCTGGTGCAATACGTGGCTTACGGTCAGGTTTTAGGTTGGGTATTTTTATGAATTTGGATCAAATGAACCATTAATTCAGCACCAACCTTCTATTTTTTGCAAGCCCACAAAGGTGGTAGATGATACCTCTTAGCTTAGCAAACTAGCCGACAGCTTCAGTTTGAAGTATTAAATGTAAAACGTGTCATTTACTGTTTTAGCTTCTTCGTTTTAAAAGGCTAAAGTGACAACTGTGTTACTCAATCACCCTCGTTGGGAAAAAATGATAAGGCTTTGATATCCCATTAATGTGTCATTTCTTCTCGCGTAGAACGTTTAGCCTTTAGCTCGCCTTTCTGAAGCTAACGTGACGTGCCTCAGCGACGGACACATGCACACATGTTAAATTACCATCCGATCCCGACGGCGCTTCCTCCCTGTCTCCTGCATTTCCCGTGCGGAGCGGTGAAAGCTGCAAGATTGTTCTCCGACCGACCGCTCCGCCTGTGAGGCGAGTTTTCTTCCCCATCCTTGTTAACCTAAGGCCTGCTACCTGCGATGGAGTTGTCTCGGCTGCTGCTCCGCTGTCTGTGACAAAGGAGGCAACTTCCGGTCACATGGTTGAACGAGAAAAAAGAAGACGACGGATGTTTTTTCTCTTTTTAATCGCACGCAAAGAAAAACACGCATGATTTTTTTTGTTTGTTTATCATAAACTTCATTTCCATTATTTACCAGGGCCACATGTTAATTTTTTAGGGAAAAAATAAAATAAAAAAGCCAGAATTCTGACTTCAATTTATCAAAACAAACTCACACACAGTTTAATGAACATAATTAAAAATTAGTGAAATGTTCAAAATCATTGGGTGAATTCAAAGGATAAAAGTCCGGTTAAAAAAGAGCCTAATAATGTCTGTTTGGCCCAAGAAGTCCTTTGTTCTTCAATTACAGGGATCACAAGCCTCTTGCAGAAACGTGGATCTCCAACTCACTGACACAGAGACAAAAAAGACTGGCACTACACTTTGGGGTTCAAATGTTAGTGATGCTGGGCCCTATTGTTTTCATTCCGATTCATTATTATTATTATTATTATTATTATTATTATTATTATTATTATTATTATTATTATTATTATTAACTCTTAAAGCGTAAATAGCCCCTTTATAACTAGCTCTACACTCCAATGCAAAGGATGACCCCAAATTCCGTGGGAGTGTAAACAGTGGTGCTGCTGGCAGTACTCTTGGCCCTGTAGAGGATAGAAGAAAAATAACATACAGTCTGAGATCAACTCCAGCCATCAAGATATTCTGTTCAGTCTTTCAAGTTCATTCCACTCATTCACCTAGCTATGTCATTTGGGGTTTTTATAGGTTCCAGCAAATGCAGAATTGAGGGAAACTAAAGAGGTGGACAAATAAATAAAACAGTTACAGAGACAACATAGATTTAAATAAGTTTTTTAAAAGAAGTCAGAAATCAGCTCTATAGTGTGTTGAAAAGTAACAGGAAAACAAGTGGGTCAAGGAAGCATCAAAGCAAAATATAGGAATGTCAAAAGTATCTAATCGAATTTTAACAACACATTCAGAAAATATCCAACAGGTCTTATTATGATCTGCCCATTAATTGATTAATGCAGTGGTCATACTTAAAACAAACACCCCCAAACAGCCTCAGCTTTGCTTCCATCCATATTCTTTGTCTCTGACAATTAATAAGATTTAGTAATTATTATTACACAGTATTATGTGTCCCCGCGACCCTCAGCGGACAAAGCGGTAGAAAATGTGTATTATGTGTTACGTTTCCTCGGATTTGTAGTGCGTCTCATCCACGTTATTAAAAAAAAGTCCCATAGGTGGCGGTAATGCACCTTTGAGCTGGATGCCAACCGCCGATAAACCCAACAGAAGAAAAAGGATCACGCCTTATGTTTATGTTTCATTCCGTGTTCGGATGTCCGCTAATTTGTTAACAAGCTTATAAACACTCACCACCTAAACGAACTCTTGGTCCAACTATAAGAAGTCATTTTAGTTATATGTCTGTTTTTTCCACTGAAGAAGCACGAGGACCAGAGCACTGATCTAAACAGCGGGAGTCTTTAGATATGAAAGATTAGCGATTAGCTACGGGGAGAGGAACGACCCACTGATGAATGAGTGTGCGGGGCACCCACAGATGCAGCAGTCTGCTGGACTCCAGGGAGGAACAAGAGCCGCAACCAGGAACAGGGGAAGCTCCGACTGTTCCGGATCACAACCGATGGGAGCTGCGATGGGGTCCGTCCTGCCCTGGCTGCACGATGTGGCAGCTGTGACTCTCCTCAAAGCCCGGCGGACATTATTTCAGGCTGCCATCCTGTTTTGTGTCTTGGGTCTGCTGCTCTGGGTGTCCATATTTCTCTATGGAAGCTTCTACTATTCCTACATGCCCACTGTGAGCTTCTCCACCCCGGTTAACTTTTACTACACATCAGACTGTAGTACCTCAGAGCCGGGCCTCTGTTCATTCCCCAAGGCCAACATCTCCTTCATAAAGAATGAGAGGGACCAGGTGATGGCTTATGACCAACCTTATCGGATATCTTTGGAGTTGGAGATGCCAGAGTCACCAGTGAATGAACAATTGGGCATGTTCATGGTCAAGATGTCGTCCTATACTAAGGGTGGGAGGACTGTCTCATCAGTGGGAAGATCTACAATGCTGCATTACCGCTCCAGCCTCCTGCAGACCATAAGTACTTTCGTTTTTTCTCCTCTGCTCCTTATGGGAATGGCTGAGCAGAAGCAGCTCATAGAGGTTGAGCTCTTCTCAGACTACAAGACAAACGCCAATCAACCCACTATTGGCGCGGTCATTGAGATCCAGTCCAAACGAGTGCAGATCTACTCATCGCAGCTGCGTATCCATGCATACTTCACTGGTATCCGTTACATCCTGTATAACTTCCCCCTGACATCTGCAGTGATCGGTGTGGCCACCAACTTTGCCTTTCTCAGTGTCATTGTACTGTTCAGCTACTTGCAGTTCATATGGGGCGGACTCTGGCCTCCAGACCAAGTAAGAGTGAGGGTTATGATGGGAGACAACACCCGCATACAGCAGAGGAGACAAGAGGCTCGCAGACGCATGGAAAGGGAGAGCTCACAGAAGGAACTTGACTCTCCCATAGTGATTGGTTCTATGAATGAGGCATCGGATTTCCAGGGAAATGACACACAGGCTGAGGAGTTGCCAAAGGAGTCCTCAGTTATCTCAGATGCCTGCCAGGCTGATGTGCCAGATACCAAGGAGGAAGAGTCTCATGACTCAAAAGAGCCTCCTGAAGGAGAAACGATACTCCGACAGAGACCTGGACCCTGGATGAGCCTGTGAGCGATGCCACTGCACACAGTTAAACTGTCTTCATATTGCACGCTATGTCCCATCACTCATTGTTGGCAGATATCACTGACAAAGTTAAGGAAAGCCAGTGTCATCAGTTGGATTGATGAGAATATATTACTTTTATTAACTACAGCATACTGTCTTGTCAGGATAAGCTTACCTTATGTAATATGTTTGACCTCCTGTTGTCTGCTAAGTGGGCTCATTTTCCTAAAGAGAACAGCAATGTTACAGTCTTATATTTGTGCCATGTGTTTTAGTGGTACCCATAACAGGATCTGCTACATGCTTTGTTTTGTCCAACAGTATTGTCAGCAGGAACGTGGCATCACCACAAATGCAACTTTTTATAGTCAGGTGAACCTGCTTGTCTGTTTATGTTCAGTCTGCACTAAATGAAGCACGTATCCTAACTAGAGACAGATTTTTGGTTTTTCTACAGCAGTTTTTTTCCTAAAGAAATCAGGACATGTGAATTCCGACATATAATACCAAAATTTTGGGCCGATTTCGGTTTAATAATGATGAAAAACATAAAATTGCCTCATTTTAATGAGAATATAATAACAAATGTGGTCTGTCTCTCTAATCTGCATTTTGTGTCAACACCTACAGTATATAGTATAAATAATATATAGTATGAATTAAATATTGTGATTTTGTCAGTCCAACCAATTAATCAGTCTACCTCTAATTCTGGCAAACCAAGTACACAATGAGTCTCTTCATAACTAGTTTAAAATTGTGACTTTTTGACTGTAGCTGCTTGAAACTAAATGTTATATCTGGATTCTGAATTTCCAGAACTCCACACCCCTTTAGGGCATATACATGTGGAATATTGTTCTCAAATCAATTCCATTTTGAAAATTTGCTCCCAAAAGTTTCTTTGTATCAAATAACTTGCCAGAGTGTGATAGTGGTCCAGCCCGAGGAATCTCTTGAATTTGTTATAATTCCCTATCTTACAAATAGAGACTGGTTGTGTCTTTGTGTGATGGCAGAGTTAATTGCTGTGACATACACATGACACACACACAAAGATGGTTTTCATTCCATTTTATCTTTGAATTCAGGATGTGTTACAGTGGAGTTTTCACTCCACAGTTCAATGTTAAGTGTTTGTCATCGCAACAAAGAAGAACGAAAATATTTTAGAAGGATATTTTAATAAGTAAATGTGTTACTTAGAAATTGTCTTTATTTAACTTGCGGGAATGTATATTAAAAGAAGAATATTGTGCACTGTTGATGTATGATGTGTGTAGCAAAGATATTAATGTAAAGCACTATCAATTGTTCTTCTTGGTTTCTGTCTTTCAGGAACTCTGAAGTTACATACATCATTTTTATTTATGCTATAATGTTAAAGTAAACAAATAAAGAACATACAGTGGTGTTGTTGTGTTGTCTTTGTGGTGAGATTGTGGTCATTGTTATGTTGAAACCTTTGGCAAAGTCTGAGGAACACAGCATACTCATCTGGTTAACTTGCTCTCCTCACCCTAAAACAGTTCAGTCTTTTTTAAATCAGACCAGAAAATCTTGTTTGTATTGTTGGAGAGTCAGAGTGACAATCAGGTTCTTGGTCAGTTCTCTTATCAAGGCTTTTCTTTCACCACTGCTCAGTTTGTTCAGGCAGCCAGCCCCAGTAAAATTTCTGGTTGTGCAACACAGTTGAACCACTCATCATGCCATACTGATAATAAAGGATAGGGTAATCTTAACACCAATAATAATCATCATATTAGTTCAGTGTGTGCATGCTAGAAATAATAACATTTTCAGTACATTTACAGTATGCAGCTAGTTTAAATCTTTTTAACATTTTGTTGCAAATAATGTGCAGTGACACTGAATCTTGTTTACAGAATATTTTCTTAGTACACTGCGGTATTTGAAAGCTGCATTTATTTTCTGTTTTAAACCAGAACTTTATAGCAGTCATATTAAGATCTAATACTAGCCTTAATTCCAAGCCATGGCCCCAATCTGTCAGATGAATTATGCATTGATCTGGATAAGGAGTGCACTAATTGACTTACGTAAATCATCCATCACTTGTATTAAAAAGTGCACATTTAGCCTCAGTAGGTACATATATTATCTTACACTCTGCTGGAACAAAGATGCTCCTCTTGTGTTGATTTAATGATTAAATTGTGCATATGTTTTTCTGGAACTGAGCAAATCCATAAATGACCCACCCAACAACTCCTTCCAGCATCGAGTAAGAATGCTGTTCTGTAATAGTCTGCAAACACAAGTTTACACATAGATGTGTAATTCACTCCTCTACTACATGTAAATATCTTTGTCTTGCACAATTAAGATGAAATACTAAAATAAGAAACCTATGCTTTTTTGTGGAAAATGAGAGCAATTTACAATGTTACTGTTGACCCTTGAATAAAAATACACTTTTACAAACTCAAACAAAACACTGCCATTTCATATATCAGTAACCGCATATATTAAACACATTTTAATTTCAAGAATCAAATATCCTTTCACACAGGCAACATTTTTGGAGTGTTTATTACTTAATATCTCATATCAAAGGTCATGTGACTGGTTTTGCCATATATGGAACTAAAACCACCAGCTTGATGTACAACACACTCGTCTCCTTTAAGTGCTCCACTTGAATGCCATCCTGTGCTGGCAGACACCACCACAGCTGAAGGTCATGCTTCTTGACCCTCAGTGTTGTTCTTCTCCTCGGGCTGTACCTCCATGACCTCGGCTGTAGTCTCACTGGCTGCTTTTGACTCATCTTCTTCTTGCTCATCATTTGTGCAATCTGCCCAGCGTCCCACTCTTCTTACTCCCTCACCTACAACAGGGGCGTTAACGCAGGGGTTGTGGTCATAAATGACAAGTTTCAAGCTTTGCATGTGAGACAGGCCTGGGAAGTAGCGTATTTTGTTACGGTCCACATCAATAACAGCTAGAAAATGCATTTCCAGCAACACCGGTGGGAAATCTGCCAGTTGGTTCCCAGCAAGCCAGATGCTTCTGAGCTCTTCCAGTCGTCTTAGCTCTTTTGGTAAAGTCCTTATCTGGTTATATCCAAGGTGCAGTGTCTTAAGATTAGAGAGCTTGCACACCACCTCAGGGAAAACAGTGAAGCAATTAGTCTCCAGCCACAGAGTATTAAGTTCCTTGAGCTCACTCAGTTCATTTGGGAGTTGACAAAGCTTATTGTTGCCTAGGTAAAGGATGCTGAGCTGTGGCAATCTGCAGACAGCTGCAGGGAGCTCCTCAAAGCAGTTAAAGTCAAGGGCCAGCAGCTGCAACTTCCTTAGCCCCTGGAGTTCAGCAGGTAAGGTGCTGAGGTTGTTATCACTCAGATAAAGCTTCACTAGTTCATCAAAGATGCAGACAGCAACAGGCAGCCGACGCAACTGCCGGCTGCTCAGGTCCAGAGTCCGATCAAGAGGCATCTCCTTAAGGTCCCCCACTAAGAAGCGTTGACAGCGCTCGGAGGGTATAAATGCAACAACACCTCGCATGGCATTCCCCATCTTCTTAACTGTGTCTCACTCACTGTTGGTCCTTCGCATCAGTATAATGCCACACAAGGGTTGCACTCACCGAGCTGTTTGCATCTTCAGTCAAATTTAATGGCTACCCATTAATACTCCTCCATCACGACTCTCAAGTTATTGATCTGAATAATATGCCAAAACAAATACAATCAGTAACAGTGTGGTCTGTATTTATATAGTATATGATTTATTTATGAAAAAAATAAATCAAAAAGCAAACAGAAAACATAATAAGAATAAAAATGATAACATAAATTAAAAAGCACCTACTTGGCAGTGTCTTTCTGCGATGTCCATGACTCTTAGCATCTTTCACAGAAACCCATTTGTTTATTCAACCTAATGGGCTGAAAACCAATTGTATTCCCTGGGCAGATATTCCCAAATGCTATCCTCTCACTATCTCTCAGTGGCTCTGAGCTTTGCCCTGACTTTCATAGTGATAGCAACCACAAGCTGCTCTCTCCTCCCCATTTGTGTCTAATGACTCTCCCCCTCTTCGCCAGTATGACAGAGGTGGTGGCGAAAGAGATGGGGAGGAGCAGGATGCCAAGGATAAGCATAAGAAGTGCTTTGTGATAAAAGAGCAGAAAAGGTCATTTGCATTCTGTTTTAATCAGCCTGGATGAAGTCCTGGGTCTGTGCTGCCAGGCCAGACTAGTGGGCCTTCAATAAAAGGAAAAATATCAGAAATTTCTCAGTGAAGGAAAGAAAATGAAAAAAATATAATGCCTTTCACTCAGACCTACTGCAGGCTGTAGTTATTAATTGCATGTTTTGAAATGTTTCTGTGAGGGAAAGGACATTAAGTTACAGGTTCCCTAGAAAACTGCGTTATGATGATGTGTGTTTAGGTCTGTATTTTGTCAGATTAAAGCTGCAGTGTGTAATCTTTGAAGTTGTCTTTTGTTCATAAACAGAAATCACATAACACTATTTGTTTGCTCCATCCTTCATATTAAAATTGGCTCTGTTAAGCAATATTATCAGAAGTGACTGCAGAGATGCTTGTGTGTACACCTGCAACCTATGGGCAGGTGGGAAAAGAAGCTTTTTTCCCATCAGACTGCTGAGTAATGAGGCTTTCTGAGCAGTAGAATTCACTCCTGAAACTTTTCCTGGGTGCTTCTTTGTTTCATTAGCAAAATTAATTATATCCAGTATGCAGCAAGGGAGTGTCGCCACGTGACAAAGGAATATAAATACCCCTATACTGAGAAGAGCATTTTAAGCAGCATTTTGTGAACTCATTTGACAATGGCTTAAATGAGATGCATGTTTAGTAATATTTAAAAGAGAGGATGCCTGACAAGAAATAGGTGAATATATATATATATGATTAAAATTATAATAATTAAAATAGATTAATAGGTTAAATAGATATATGTATATATATACAGTACATAGGCATTCTCACATATGCCTACATATATTGTATATATACATAATAAGAAGAAGAACAAGGAGAAGAATAAAAATTAATTAATGAGGAGAAACAAAGGATCTGCGTTAGATCCCCACAGTGCAGGCCGACCCCAGCCCACATTTGCTGTGGGATGCAAGGGGGACAGGCCACACCATGTGGTACTGACCTGCATCGACCCATCATCCTCCCGGCCACCCCCACCATCCTCCCGGTACACTAGGTCACATGCCTTAAAATCTTTGTGATCTAAGTGCTTTGGTTTCTTTTATCTCCAGCAAAATGTACTCATTTTTCTTATCACTGGGAGCAATGGTTACACCTCATCTGTTTTCGCTCACTGACACATTGCTTTTAGCACTTGTCCTCCTCCTTATCCACTGCCTGCACTGGCACCTCAAACGGCCAATAGCACAAACTGCACTGAGCACAGAGAAAGAAATATGTAAGTGCCAAAATAGACACCACTCCAGCTCATAGCAGGGAAAGCTCAAGTATAACTGACCACTTTTCAAGTCTGGCTTTAGATAAAATTTCCCTTTATTTACATCCAGTTTTATTCTTGGCCATTTTACACTGTGGTTTTTTGCGCCTATTTATTTAATTAATAATATAGCACATTTTTTATTCATTTTTTACTTCTAATTCTTCTTGTTATTTTATTATTATTATATTGGTGTTTATTTATTTACAAGTGTGATTTTCACTTACAATAATGCAGTCTGGCCTTTACATGCATTCATTCAAAATGTTTATATGTATTATGTGTGAGTGTGTCTATGAAAGGTACAATATAAAGTTTAATTGATCTATTAATTAAATGATTGATTATTTGATTAACTGGTTGACTAACATTCATAATCGTCACTTCTGTTTTTGATTTCTTGTTCTGTGTTGATACGTTGGTGTTGTCCCTGGACGCTGCTCTGCTGGGAGCTCACACCTTTAGGAGTGAAGTGGGTTTTGTGTACGGAAGTGGTCAGCAGGTTGTAAGGTCAGAGAGCAAAGGCTATCCCTCTTTCGATTCAGAATACACACAGCCATCTTGGATGTAAAGAAGAAAGGGGAATTTGATGCGGTGAGGGTGTTGTACTTACTTTCCGTCGTGTTACAAGGGCTTGGAACAATTTTAAGCCTTCCGCAGGAGATTTTTATTTCACCGTTTCCCTCGGTTTCGTTTCAGAGCTGCTTGTTAGCTGTTAGCTCCGGCAGAGTGCTACTGCTGCTGCAAACGGAGCGTAAACTAAGCCGAGAAACGGAGAACTAACTGTGGATATTGACAGTTGCTTTTTCGTCCACTCAGACAGTTTTATAGCTCAACCGTTACAGTATGTTGCTCTTGTTCGGGAAGTCTTACCCGTTTAGCTGGCTAGGCTAACTCTGTGATTACAGGTAGTCTGCTAATGGTAGCTAGGTTGCGCTAACTAGCCTGTTAGCTCCTCTTCCCAACACTGTCACATTAGGAAGCTGTTCTCTAGTTAACATATTAAAACCCATATGAGAGTAACAATAAGTAAATCACCGGTTGGCGCTGCTGTCATATGTATTACTAAATGCACATACACGAATAAAGCAATAGTTGATTTTGTTGTTGAAGTTCAGTTTTATTGAAGACACACTTCTTAAGACTTTAACACACCCATGGTAGCAAAGATGTCAGTAAAATACAAATACACGAGAATAATACATTTTTATGATAGGGCTGCAACAACAAAATGATTATTAATCGATCACTGAAAAACTGATCGTCATTGTTCATTTGAAAGAAAGGTGCATTTGCAGACAATACTGTACTGTGTATATGAGTGAACTATGCACTAGGGTGATAGATTGTCAATGAAGTGCTAAACAAATAGATGCAGAATGGATTGAAAACAACTCGTTTTATGTAAGACGTTCTAAAACACTGAAATTACTTAAGATGAAAGTTGTCATCAGCTAAATAATTATTGACCTCTTTTCATTTTCCACACATCTTTTCCGTTCTCTCTCTTCAGGTGACAAAAGGCATGTTTGGTGCTAGAAAGAAATTTGTTGAGTTCGTCGAGGTAGTCGACAACGACTTCACAGATGAAAGCATGTACTATAATCAGCCGTCGATGTTCCCACATCGGTCGGACAAAGATGTGAGTCGTGTTCCCATATCTACACATTTTTTGTCATTTCTTTACACCAGAGGAGCAGTCTTCTCATTATTGCCATCTGTCCTTTTCTTTCTCCTTCAGATGCTCTCCTCTCCCTCACCATCATCGTCAGGTCAGCTGTCGCAGTTTGGTGCAAGTTTGTATGGTCCACAAAGTAAGTGTGTATTTTTCATTAAGCGAAGCATGGCAGTTTTAAAATGTAGTGTGTAATGCAATACATTTTCAGGAGGGACTTCATTAGTAAACGGGAGAATATCTTTTATTTGGCTGACAGCATTTGTTTATTCCTCTTCTTCTGCTTTGTCTTTGTGCAGGTACACTGGGCTTCCCTGTCAGGGGCATGGGGAACAGTACGCCTCAGTTAAACCGAAATCTAACACAAGGCACACAGCTACCAAGTCATATCACTCCCACAACAGGAGTCCCTACCATGTCCCTTCACACCCCTCCATCACCAAGCAGGTATGGAGATGTTATTTTTGTGAGTCTGACAAAATTTGAACTGGTCTGGTTTAACAAAGCAAGTAATAGGGCTATGCTATATGACACTATACCTGTATACAGTACCAGTCAAATGTTTGGACACATCTTCTCATTCAATTGTTTTATTATTATTATTATTATTATTATTATTATTATTATTATTATTACTTTCTACATTGTAGATTAATACTATTCTTCTGTTCTCCACTGCTGAAAGGTGTGTCCAAATGTTCAACTGGTACTGTTTACATCTTTTGATGATATAATCACTCTTTATGGCATTATTTTTCATCGTTTAAATGGCACATTGTGTTCTCCCACATATGGCACAAATGCAGGGAGGGAATTTTGAATATGAGATTAACAAACAGGAAATACAGGAAATAGCCAAAATAAATCAAAGCACTTGTACCTGGGAGAGGGGCTATGCCTGCCACATAGATGTGGTTTGCAAATGGAAAGTCTAACTTGAACCAGCCTCCAACAGTCTATTAACCCATTCTGTTATTTTTTCAAATCAGTATGGATAGAGTCTGGACATGAGAGTATAGAGTTGTTGTGTGATTAATCAAATAGTAAATCAGACCTGATCATATTTGAACAGGGGGACATTGCCGATCAACTCGAGGAACATGCTGAACCACTCTCAGGTAGGTCAAGGCATTGGGATGAGCAGCAGGACCAATAGTATGGGCAGCTCGGGGCTGGGCAGCCCCAACCGCAGCTCTCCCAGTATCATCTGTATGCCCAAACAGCAGCCAGCACGACAACCCTTCACCATAAACAGGTAGATGGATCTAAAACGTTGCTCTGTGTGTTCAGTAGCGTTAATTTTTTCGACACTGGCCTCACTGTTTCTGGTTTTTCCTTTTCTCGCTGCAGCATGTCAGGATTTGGTATGAACCGCAATCAGGCTTTTGGGATGAACAACTCACTATCAAGCAACATCTTCAATGGCACAGGTTAGACTGTTAAACTCGGGAGGGTTAAACAAACGTTTGATATAAACAAGTACTTGTGGAATGTATCAACATATGTAGAACTGTGGGGAAAAAAAGCAGCAATGAAAGTTATTCTATAGTTCTCTGCACTTTGTGTGACCAAAATTATTTTCTGAGCTCTTAAACTACAGTACAGGTTATAACACAAATTAAATGAGACACAACACATTATCCTAACTTTCCTTTTGCTGCAGATGGGAGTGAAAATGTAACGGGACTGGATTTGTCAGACTTTCCCGCGTTAGCAGACAGGAGTCGGAGAGAAGGAACCGGAAATCCAACACCGGTGCTCAACCCACTGGCTGGAAGGGCTCCTTATGGTAAGCCATTAGACTAAATAAAGTGTCTTAATTTTTTACAGGCAGTAGGTTCTCCTTGGCATGGAATTGGCTCTCAGGTTTTTGGGTTCACACTCCAAACCACATTCCTTGTAGAAAGAACTGGTATATTGTTATAATTTGTACTACTTTGTGTTCATCATCATTATCCAGTTGGCATGGTGACAAAGCCATCAACTGAACAGACACAGGATTTCTCTATCCATAATGAAGACTTCCCTGCACTGCCTGGCCCGAACTATAAGGACCCTACATTGAACAATGACGACAGCAAAACTGTAAGTGTGAGCGACTGATTCTGACTCTTCCTCACACTCTTGTACTGTTTCATTTATATTGTTATATTTTGATATTGTTTAGAACTTGAACTCTACAAGCAAGAGCACATCCAATGCAGACGGGCCCAAGTTTCCCGGAGACAAGACGGCCTCAGCACAGAACAACAACCAGAAGAAAGGGATCCAGGTGTTGCCCGATGGTGAGACCTCTCAGCCAATCGTATCGCTCCAATTCCTCTGAGACATCCCTTCTTAATCGCACAGCTTGGGTGAGGCAGTTGAGCTCTCTACCCTGCATTTGAGGTTAGATGATTATTGGGTAGGCTTCATTGAGGAAACCAAAAGGATATGTTTACCATCATCATGTCTCCATTAGCTTGTCTCTAATGTAACCTGTAAAAAAAGAAATAATTGGTGTGGTCTCTGTTGCGTGCACTAAGTGTGGTTTATAAATATGGAGGTAATGTATTGACATTATTGACTGTAGATCAGAGCGGACTTTTGGCAGTGTGTTGAACTCTGAGTGTATCCTGCTGCTGCAGGTCGGGTGACAAACATTCCCTCAGGCATGGTGACAGACCAATTTGGCATGATTGGCTTGCTGACGTTTATCCGGGCGGCAGAGACTGATCCTGGAATGGTCCATCTAGCGCTTGGGAGTGACCTCACAACACTGGGACTCAACCTAAATTCACCAGAGTAAGATGCCTCCTTTCTCCCATTTCCATTTACTGAATGTATACAAAAATGTCTTCTGGTCGTCTTCTGGTTTGAAAAGTGAAGCTCATGAAGTAGGTAGCAGTAGGGAGCAAAATAGCAGTCTGGTAACAGTCTGTGTATTTCTGGTTTTGTAAAATGGTTTTGATCACATTGTGGTCAAGACAGGAGTTTGTTTTGAAACCAGAAGACTATGGTACATCCATTTTTTTTCTGTACAGTCTGTGTTGGTAAGACATAAAAGTCCAACACACTGAAATGGGTATGTGGCCCATTTTGATACACTTTTCCTTGTCTCTGATAAGCAGAGGTAAACTCTGCTTTTGGTCAGTCTCTGGACAACTTAAACCATCCTTTTACTAGTGTACAATTTTTAGGGTGTCAATTTATGTAAATGCAAACTAACTTGAAAGTGTCAATAATTTACTGGAACCTCCCTCCCTGACAGAAACTTGTACCCTAAGTTTGCCTCTCCTTGGGCCTCAGCACCGTGTCGACCACAGGACATTGGTAAGACATTAACATGATGTTTGAGAATTTAGTGTAATTTATATATTTAAATACATTTAGTAATTTCTCATTTTAATTTGATCACTTGATGGTTTGGGGGAGTTTTCAGGATTTAGGTCAGACTGTGAAAAACAGTTTTATAAAGACAGACAGGAAGAGAGTCATTGTGTGTCACAATTAGATGTCACTCATTCTTACACTGTGGAACTTATTAGACTACATGTGTTGACATGCTCGCTTATATATCTGAGCCTTTTGCCTTTTCAGACTTCCATGTTCCCTCTGAATACTTAACCAATATCCACATAAGGGACAAGGTAATGCTGAGCTCAAGAGTAGTGCAGTCTTCAGTTTGTACACTCAATATGGCTGTCAACCTAATTGTCCTTATTTTTTGCTTGCTTGCTTTTAGTTGGCTGCAATCAAACTGGCTCGGTATGGTGAAGACCTGTTGTTCTACCTGTACTACATGAATGGTGGAGACCTACTACAGCTTTTGGCAGCTGTTGAGCTGTGAGTACTTAACTTGAATTTAATGTTGATGGCTCCAGAAATATTGTCCATCTGTGTCTGGACCCCTCTAGGTTACACTCTAAATGATTTATGTTGATTTATTTAGCTAAGCATTTGATGTTGGTGAATTCTATTTGTATGTGTGTGTGTGAGAAACAGGCTGTCTGCTGCTTTTCCAGAGTGAAACTTGATGATTGATTTGAATGATTGGTCACAGGTCAATTACTGGGTCTTCTCCCATTTTTCTTATTCCTCTCATCTGTCTTCACTCTTCAGCTTTAACCGTGACTGGCGGTACCATAAAGAGGAGCGGGTTTGGATAACAAGGGCGCCTGGCATGGAACCTACACTGAAGACCAACACCTATGAGAGGGGCACCTACTACTTTTTTGATTGTCTTAACTGGAGGAAAGTAGCCAAGGTGAGATTCTGTCACCCTTCTTTCCACTTTCTACCAACTTTTTTATTTTGAGGATAGGAGCTTTTCACAATCTCGTTAAAATCATCTCTGCATCTCTAAGGAATTTCATCTGGAGTATGACAAGCTGGAAGAGAGGCCTCATGTGCCAACAACGTTCAACTACAACCCAGCCCAGCAGGCCTTCTAAGGCCAGTCCTAAGGCCGCAGCTGTTCCTGCACACAATGCTGTTGTCCAGGAGGAGGCGCTTTGGTTGACACAGCTTGGTTTTTATTCCTCAAGGATTTGGTTATTTGACTGCGGAGGGACATTGCCACCATCAAAACTGCCCTGCCTTTCCAAAATTACATGCTGCCCAACACACCGACACTTGTTCTGTTTTTATTCTTTATGTTCCTCCTGTTGTTTTTTTTGTCTTGTTTTGAGCAGGGTCTGTGTTTTGTTTACGTCTCTGAACCTGAAGCCTGTTTTCTCCCAGAAAGGAAAACTGACCTTGTGGCACAGGACAGTGGCAGAACAAGGGTTACGCCTCATATTTCCAGCAAGTGTTACAAACAGGAAAAAAGTGGGGAAAGCAAAGTTAACCGTCAGGCGCAAGTGAAAGGGTGAAAGAAACGCAATGTTTATTGTTGCACTATATTTAGTAATAAAAGAACACAAAATTTGTTTGTGCTTTTTTATGTGAACACTCCCTGATAATCTTTTTTTTTCCCCCTTCTCTGTTTGTGTTTTGGATGGGGGGGGGGTATTCAACTTTTCCACGTGTCACTTTTAATCTCACTTTTTTCCTTTCTTTGAACTTCTGTTTGTAACACCAAGAAATTTTCTGTCTCCTACTCTGCCTCTCTGAGTTCCGTGTCACCTGACAATGGACACAAATCTGGAAGATGCTAACGTGGACAAAACCTTGCGGAGGCTTTAACAGCTACACAACATTGCTCCAGAGCAAACAAAACACTTTCCAGTCTTTGTTACAATTTTGTAATAAATGTAGATTTTTTTTTGTTTCTTTGCATCACATAAATTAGTATATGTATGTACGAATTTGTATATATGATTGCTATATATATATATATATATATATACATATATATGTGTATGTATATATGCCATCTATTTTGAGAGAAATTTGCCCTGCCTCGTTTTTTTATGAGGTGAGTATAGATGCAATATGTGGACGCAACAGGACATTTCTGGATCTGCTGGACAGGGTGTCTCATGGCACTGTGGGCACTTAACAAAATGATTAAAAAATAACATGTTATTCAAAGGAAAGGCCTGATTCTCACCACACAAAAAGTTGACACATCTTTCCCGCATTTCAAGTTCAAAGCAAAAGAAGGGATGTGTTTCAATTAAAGCTGTTTGAACAGCAGCATTTCATAGCAAACGGAAAAAATTTGAGGAGAAAAAAAAATTCAGACCAATCTTGTATTTTCTGAAGTGAAAAGCTTCTTTGTATTAAAGCAGAAAAGGCTTTCCTGAATCACTGTGTGTTTGTTTTTTTACAGTCATCTTTTATCTTTAAGTTCAATCTTTTTCCTGGAGGCTGTCTTAAGAACAAATTTACAGACAAAAACCTGTATATATTAACTAAAGAAGATGCTCACACAAAAAATGGTAACATTGTACAGTTTTAATATTTAGACATAAACTGCTTGTAATCTGTACTTAGACATTTTGCAACACCTTAACAGTACAAACATCTTGCTGAGATATTTAATGAAAGTGCAAGTTTTATTAAACGAATTAAGACTTTTCTCATGAAGCAAATTAATTCATGGAATGTAACTTTGACCAGACCATGGCCTGATTTTTTACAGGTTTGACACAAAAAAAATTAACCGGCAGCAGAAAAAACTTTAGACTGAAATCCATGTGTTGATAACTGGCTTCTACATTAATCAGGCAATCAAAACATCATCAGTTTAGAAAAGTGCACAAACACTTTAGTAATGTAATAGACAAAATGGCACACAATCAGGGAGACTGAAACCTGAAAACATTCTGAGAAGTCATGTGCTATAGCAAACAGTGCTGCCAACGAAGGCCATGAATACTCAAATATTCAGTACAATGAGATTTAGCACATTAACAAAGCTGCAGTAATAAAACAGCACTGAAATCAAAACGTCAACATAAGTCAATGTTGAACTAAAAAGAAAAAACTTGAAAAAATAATCAAGTCCATCCAGACTGAGTGTGTGACAATCGAAAGGCAGTGGGGTCTGGATTTCAATTGAATATTATGCTTGTTACATCACACTGCACAGCTGTTAGGTTTTACATTTGTAAAAAAAAAAAAAAAAAGGCAGGGCTTTTGGGCAGAGCACTGAAAAACATTCATTTTCTGATGAAGATAATCACTTTGTCACTGGGGCACAAAGAATCCTTTAAACAGTGTCCGTCTGTCTTTATCCAGTTTCAAGGCTCTTATCCCAGCTCTTATCTTAACACACACACACATTTCAGTGCAGTATACAACATGAGATGTTCATTCCACACTCCTTCCGACCAGGTATGTGCCCAGGTAGGTCTTTTTTTATATATTTCTCTCAGAGCTGAGCTGAGCTCCATCTTGAGAATGTTTTCTGCTGGCTTTATTTTGAAGCAGAGTCCGATGGGATGGAGCTGTCTGAAGTTCCTCCTGCTTTAGCAGCTGCTTCTGGGGAGAAAATGGTAAAGTTAGTGAGGCACAGACCTCATCACTGATTAATTATACTGTCTTTTTACTCATTTATTTCTCATGAAAAGCTACAAAAGGCCTATATAACAGGATGGGTTTGCCAGTGCCTGTGCATAATTCAAGACTTCATTAATCATCACATTGAACCTTTATCCTTCTTCTCTTGAGTCTCCTCTGCTGCAGTCTTGTCTGCTCTGAAGAAGATTCTGGCACTACTTAAGGAGAAGTAGAGAAGCTCAAACTCCTGCAATGAGAGAAAGACAAAAGAGCTCAGCCAAAAAACATCTACGTCCAGATTAAAACTGCAGCTTCTAAATGGATGTCCCCGATACAATATGCAGTAGCTCCACTTTGAAAGGACAGGTCTTAGGCATCTTGACAAAAAAATCCTTTCCCCAGAGTTCACATAAAAGCAGTGAAAAAGACAGAGAGCTTAATACAATACCTGAAGGTAAATGTCCAGTCTCTTTTGAGTCAGGTTCATGGTTTGCAGCAATTTTTCATCCTGACCAGCAGACTGGACATTCTGCTCCTTCAACACAGCATTAATTTCTTTCTTATACTTGTCTCTGACGGCCTGAAACCAGTGCAGAGAGTCAAACTCCAGGTACTGGTCCAGCAGCTTCAGGATGTACGCCACACCTGAGAGAAGAGGAGACAGAAAAGATTAAAGGTTCAGTGTTTATTGTAATATCTAGGAGGGTTTATTGGCAGGGATTTCATTTACGACCCATAAGAATGATTGTGAATTGACATAAAATACAAACGTTTAGGTTTTTGTAGCTTTATGATAAAATTTCTGTGTACTTAAGGAACACCATCTTGCATCAAACACAAAAAACAGCCAATATATGTTGCATCAAGTTAAATCCGAATCAGAATCAGAAATCCTTTAATGTCCCACAGATGGGGAAATTTGTTTGTCACAGCAGTCTCAGGGTCACAAAAGCAATAGCAAAATAGGCAATATAAATAGGCAGTGTAAAATAGACAATATAAAAAAGACAGTGAAATTAAAAAGCTAAATAAGCAAACAAAGTTGACATCCCTTTCTGGTATGCAAATACCACTGTAGTTCCCTGATGGGCTTGGGAAAGGGAGAGGTGAGCCCTCTGTTCGTGACAGTATGCAGTCTCACCATTAGATGCATCTAATTCTTAAACAGCTAATGGTCAAGTGAGAAGCAACTCAACACATATCTGTAACGATGTTGTTTTTTTTTTAATCAGCTGACTTAAGATTTTATCACTTTTGCCTACTTACCCATAGCAAAACCATCATCTGTGAAAGCAGCTCCACTCTTGTTTTTCTTGTTGAGTTTCTCTTTGCAGCTGATGGAGTGCTCCACAAAATTCACTGTCTAAAAGAGAGATTTGTTGTGTATCTATTATCAAACGTGTCTCTAGCAGAAAAACTGTCTAAAGAGCAAACATGAGTCTTGCAACTGACCAGTGGGGGCACAATCATGTAGAAGTTCCTCAGGTGCATATTTTTGACACTTCGAAACTCAGGTGCAAACACTGCAACCAGCATCTTGAAGTATTCTGTGCCCTCAGCAGAGTTGCTGGTTAGATCTCCCAACACTGAATCTAGGACACTGGTAACCACAGTGGTAGCGATGAAGTTTATTTTTATGTTTTCTAGCTATGGTGCCACATTTAGCTGTATAAACTAAGCAGAGAAAATATCGGATCCTTTACTCAATCTGTGTCCATGTGAGTGAACACTGAATCCCAACCAGTGTAACATCCACTGGATGTGTAACAATAAATACACAATAATCTAAAAAAATATTCTGGACAGAAAAGTACATGATTTTACTCACCTAGCAGCTCGTTGAGTTTCCTCTGAAAGTCCCTCCTCCTTCACCAACTCCTCAAAGTTGACAATATCCTCCAAGTCAGGGACAAACCTTGATATACATACATATTTTATTAAGATGCCTCATAAAATACTTATTATAATAATGAGCATATCAAGAAACCCTCAATGTTACATTAATTTCTAGTATTTATGGAGATTTCTTAAAACCTTTTCAGTCCTTCACATTCAATGAGAAGGAGCACATACAGTCTATTTACCTGATGGCACTGCTACAGCAGTGGAGGCCTCCAGAACGGATCATACGCACATACCCCATGGCATTACCTGAAAGGAAACCGCTTGAGTATGGTGTTGGCTTTGTGAGGAGATTTCAATGGTTATATTTATAGAAGAGCTCAACAGCATTTCCTCACCAATCTGGCTGATGAGCTGTCTGAACTGGTCCAGGTAGCTCTGTCCATCAGGGGTGATGCCCAGCTTCCTGATACCACGGTTAAACTTCTCTGCTCTCTCAAATGGATACTACAACAAAACAACAAAAACACAAAACAACTTCAGCTGAACAAGCAGGTAAGAGGGGCCGAGTTATTGGTCCTGGTCATAAGATAAAAAAGGTTTTTAAATGGATAGGTTAATACAACTAGATTATCTATCTGACAGAACAGTAAATTCTTCTTAGTAAGAGTAGATTTACCAAAATATCAGTTAATATAATTAATATAAAAACTCATAGATGGCACTCAGTGGACAGCTCACACCTAAGCATTAAAATGATTCCTGTGCCTGGATCTTAAATCTGTGTGCTAATGTAATTAAAGCTGGGAGTCATTTTCTGTTTGCAAGGATAAAAATGTTGCATAGCTGTCTCTCAACGTTAATTACAGGTAGAGAGAGAGAGAGAGAGAGAGAGACAATAACAACAACAAAAGTCTGGAGGAGATGAGTCAATCAAAGCACCGCTCATACTGCTGTAACATGAAATAATATTTTAATAACTGATCAGTGTTACTATCCTGACACTTTTACAACTGCAGCAGGTAAGAGGACATCAGCTAAGGACGTAGCTTTAACATGTCCCGAGGAGAGATTGCATCTGCACATGCTGATGAATGTAGCCACACGTGTGTCAAACCACCTCTACATTTAGTGTTTGCCAACGATCTGAAGATACATGCAGGACGCAGTGAACTTCACTTAGGACTGTCCACTTGTGTAAGATCAGTCAGGACAGATGTTAACACCAGGTCTGAACTGGGTGAAGGATTACAGGCTAGTATGTGTTTCCACCTCTTGTACATGGGCTTTAACTGGTGATGTCATAATCTTGGTCTTTTGGTTTAACTGTTGAAAGTGAGTCTTCTCTCACCTTCTGATCAGACTGGTCCTTTGTTTCTCTGAAGAAGCGGATGTCCTTGATGAGTCTGGACTTGATGTGTTCATCATACATAAATTGGCTGAAAATGTAAAATTTCTTGCGCAGAAACTGGTAGGTGAAATTCACCTGATGAATGCAAAGAGGAGATGTTCAATAGATGAGAATATGACAACTCAAGTGAAGAAGCTGAAAGAAAATTTAGGAAAACATCTCTCCACTGTCTCTCCTGTAAACCAACCGTGGTGTTCATAATCCCTGTGCCGTGGGTCCGGATGGAGTTAGCAATGTGACGGATGTTGATGGTGTTCAAGTGCTTGTTGTTGCTTGCCTTTTCTATGAAGATCTATTAAAAACAATGATTTCAGTTAAGACTATATTGCTCATGCACAGACATCTGTCCAGTTAAAAATACATATGGTGAACATGGACGTCTTACCTGGTTGTTGAGGTTGTAGAGGTAGCGCGAGACAAAAACATGAATGTTCCGCATTATCTCCAGGACATCCAAACCCTGATGAGAATGCATAGAAATTTTTCAACGTTGTATTACCCTCACTTACTTAATTAAAGCACCAATGTCTATTAGTCAACAGCATACAAACCTGCTCCAGTGTCTGGCTGGGAAGATGTGCCTCTGTCATTGTTAGTCCATAACGCTGCGTGGCAAGATTTCTCATCTCGCTGTAAGTGGCCCAGTCATGCAGCGCAACCGTGGTCAGGTTGTAGAAGGTTTTGTCCAGGTAGTGGGTTACATAGGCTGCAAGGACATTAAATATACTGTTGAATCAATAATTATGTCTTTATCTTAAATTTCCAGTAGATGTCAGCATTGCACAGCACAATTAACTGACATAATAAGGTTTGTTCTTGTATACAAACATTAAATGGCTATATGAATTATAGATCTTATTGTTTTAGGTATCACTGCCAAGCACCACCATAATTATGAACAGTTTTTCAACACCTTTGATATGAATGAAGCGGTTGAAGAATCTGATTGGTTTAAGGGAGAAGAAGTGGGCCAGATCCTTCATGCCAACTTTAAAAGGGTTCCTGTCGTCCAGTTTGAGGTGTGTGTGAACAGAAAGGCGCAGGTCCTTCTCAATCTCTTTACACAGCTTGTCCAGCAGGTGCTACATAAGAACATTAACCAAACCCGAATTAACACAGTCATTATAATTCTCCACATAACAGTCGTGTTACAGGAATCATCACTACCCTCCCTTCTGTTCCCGAATAATGTTTAAAAATGACCAGATTGTTTTTGATGAACATTATGATGCACAGTAAACTTCACCTGCATTGTGTAAATTAATTTCATCCATTTAGAGATTTGTGTTATATTGTCAGTATTACCCTATTATTTCAGAGATATGGCCCAAAACATGCAAATTCATCCTTGAGTCCAAATATATGTTTTGGATATTCTACGCTGCTAAGAATGAGATGGTCAAAACTATGGACAATAGATATGATTGGATTGGTCTGGTCATTTTATGATTTTACATAAAACAGAACTTCTAAACAAACATCAGAACACCATACATTTTAACTTCCTGGCCCTCATTCTGGTTTCAACATGTCATCTGCTCTCACCTCATGAAACACCTCCATGATCTCTTTGTCATAGCTCTCCAGTAGCTGATCACATGACTCCATATGTTTGGCATGCAGCATGGATGGAACACTGTCCCTCAGTGCACTAAACATGTACTGCTCCAGCCAATCGGAAATGCCACCCAGGATGATGGGTCAGCAGGAAACCAATTCAATAAAAAAAATAAAAAACAGTAGATGAGGAGGTGGAAACAATTAAAATTAAAAAAAGGTCAACAGCAGTATGTGGTTAGAACATTAAAAGTTTAAAAGCCTACATGTATTCTCGCTGCATCCACAGCATTGTCGTACACATCATCTAGGTAGATGGGAAACACAGCTCGATGCCAGTAAAGGAAACTACAGTCACACTGAATCCTGACTCTGAGGGACAAAGGAAAACAAATATGCATTATGTAACCAACTATGTCAAGTTAGTTTAATCAACTAAATGAAAACATCAAATTGCAAAGCAATGACATTCTAGATATGGGCAGTCATGAAGAGCCAGATGACCGTACAAGTTCTTTGACAGATAACTGTTGACAGTCACCTTTCCATTTTTTTTTTTAGATTTCAAGTGTTTTTAACCTGCAATCTCTTGTGTCTCAATAAGCAAGATGTCGAAAGCTCTTCCTAATCAAAGAGTGACCCATGAACTCCTTAAAGTTTTCTTCTCTGTCTGAAGCTTGTAACATTTCAACACAGAGCATGAAAGATGGACTAACAACTGAACTGTGAAATGCACTGACTAAAGACATCTTGTACATAAAATGTTTGTGGTTAATCAAGAGTAAGGCTAATACCTCTCTTGCAGCTCACTTATCAGATCCAGCTTCTTCAGCACAAGCTGCAGTGGAAGCAGCTCCTCATCTTTGAATGTTTTCTATAAACAGCAAGAATGATTTCAAAATGTCAAGCTTAGAATCAAGTAAACTATATGGAATCAGAAGTGTCTGTGTCACATCAAGCACCGATGTTTCCCAACATACCAGCTGAGTGCCAACACACAGAGCCAGAGACACCACAAGGCGACGCTCTTTAGTTCCAGGTCCACTTAGGGCATTTTCTGCCAGCACCAAAGACGACAGCACATCCAGCCGCTGCTCACTGTATTTCTTTTCAGAGATCACCCTTTTCTTTAAGGAGACAAAAACATTAAGCATCAAAACATGAACATAAACCTGAACTCACTTATGTTACAACTCTGATATTTTTGTTTACCTTGGCTGTGCTGATGGCATTCAGGGCCTGTGACTGCAGCTGTTGAGTGATGTGAGATACAGAGTCGGCAACAACCATGGAACGCCTGTGAAACATGTGCTCCACAGCCTGAGGGGTCACATAGTCTGACCATGTTACTTTGACTCAAACAGATAATGAATAGAGCGGAAATTAAATTCAAACCATGCACACACACAAACCTTAAGCAATTCCACCAGTCGACACAGTGCTTTGACAGATGTCTTGGTCATGGGCCTCTGCATTGACATGTACATGTTCATGGTGGTCTTGATAATAGTGCTGATGCTGTAAGCATACAAGATGCCCTTTGACGGACAGGAAACAAGGAAGGTGTGAGAATTTTTAAGTGCTTATCACTATCATTGACAATGAAGGAGATTATCAGACCTGACTAAGAGAGTGTTTGTGAGTATAGAGCAGCAGCACATGGGTGGGTGGGGACAAGTAGTGTTTATTCTATCAAACTCCTGGACAACAAGAGTTTTTAAGCAGTAGAATGCACTTCAGTGTTTGTGTTTTCAGTCATACCCCAACCTGTTTGCAGTCATCTAGCTTTACTGGTGCATGGCTGCTGTCACCTCCAACTGTCTTGACATAAAGCAAATCACTTCCTGTGTGTAGCACAGGAATGTTGCTGAGCAACACTGGTTCTAAACATGTGTGGAGCTGATAGACTTAATCAGCATTCTGTGAATTATTTGTTTATGTTAATCACACTATTCAAAGTTTTCAAACTGACAACTTGAAAAAATAAAAGAATCCAGACATTTCTATTTTATGAAGATTAATAAATACATCTAAAAAGCATTACTAAAATATGAAAGATGTGTGATATGCTGGATATTCTTCTCAGTTATAAAGGGGATTATGCTGTCTTTACCTGCACAAACACATTACACCTGCTGTTAAGGTCATCGGCCAGCTTGTCACTTTTATGGTCTTTGGACAAGATGGACTCCATCTTCATCATCCAAGAGGTTACAAACACATAGTAAGACTGCACATCCCTGGAGAGAAAGGACAACAGAAACAATTGGATTCTCGAATGTAAAATTCTAGCTGAACCAGAAGTAATGTGACTGTTTTGGTCCCACTGACTTTGTCAGTGTCTGAGCTCTTTGTTGCAAGTAGGTGTCTCTCTGTGCTTTGATGCCCTGCAGACTCTTCTTATCTATCAGTTTGGCTGCAGCAGGAACCTTAGCAATTAGGAAGGTGTCAGGAAACCAGATGATATTAGCAGTCAAAGTGACAGCTGGAACCTAGAGAGAAATTCAGACACATGATTATAATGTCTTTGCTGCCTTGACATGAGGAATATCAGAGTGTCACAACTCTGGAAATAAGACAAGCCAAGAGCATAAAACTACCTTTTTACACACATCCAGCAGTGATTTGTAGAACTTTTTGTCAACACTCCTGAAAATGTGAAAGTAAAGCACAAAAAGACAACACACGGCGGCATATTTATCTCTCTGGTCAATTTCTGAAGGTTCACCTGAAAACAAAAAAGAAATATCATTTTAAAGTTGCAGAAACAATTTACTAAATAAGAAAATCAAGTTTTCATGTAAGGAGAAACTTACCAATCTTTGACTCAACATTGGTGAAAATGGTGCGAAGATTAAAGGCAAATTCTTCAGCAAAGACACTGTTTTTGGCAACAGCTACTTCTCCAGGATCATCAAATCTCTGCTCCACACACGCCTGTCACACATTTAACATTATAAGGTTAATGAAAGACATGGTGACATGAACAGAATATAGTCAACTATCAAGTTTTTAAATGATCAAGGGTTACAGAGAAACATATTTAAATTCAATCAATAAAAACAGTGACTTTTTGACTGAACAACCACAGGAAATAAAATTTACAACAAAACAAAAATTATATAGGTTAAGGTCAAAAGGTCAGAGGAACAATGGGGTAGGTAAACTGAAAGAGAATAGAACATTCTATGGAGTTCTGGCTCCAGTGGATCCAGCTCTGACTTATGAGTGTTCTTGACTTAAAATTATAGTATTGGCTAACAGTTCAGGAGAGATGATCCTGTCCACTCTATTGGACAGCATCAATGTTTTGACAAGGGACATGAGCCAAGGGCAGGCTGATCTGCTCCAAAACTGAAGGGATTTTGTAACTGGATATACAATTCATTTAAGTACACAAAAAGAATTTCAAACCCACACATGCTCACACACAAGCTAATGCAATACACACACAGAGATGACAACATGCACACTGATAGGGTGGTGTTTGTTGCAGTATTGGTCAAAATCTCTGCACAGGGAAGCTGAACTGAAACATATCTATGCTGAATTACTCTGTACTCAAAATAAAGCTTTGCCTTGCCAGGCCGAAAGACTTCATATCAGTCTTCATTGTCCCTATTTTCGCCACAACAAATAAAAGGTCTGAAAAAAACAAGGTTACCTGCAGTATCATGCCATCCAGCAGCTGTCCCTCCAGCTTCAACAGCAGCTTCTCAAATGGTTTTAATTTCTCTTCAGGAATGGAAAATTTCCCAGGGTTATGGTGCACTGATTTCAATAACCTATGAGTTATAATGATGCATTTATAAACGACAACCCAGTAAATTATTTAAAAAATAATTTACAAAAAATGCACTGTGATAGGTGGAAATAGGTTCATTTTTTTACACTAACAAAAAAAACTATATTATGTTAAAAAAGTTAACCTTTTGTACATCTTCCAGTGATCTTTTAGTGTACCATGATTTTCCAAAATCTCATCGAGTGTGAGCAGTACCACCAACAATTCCCCTAGGTGTTCATACACTATCTGAAATGGAAAATTAAGAAATAAAATTAAGAAAAATAAGCATACACACACCAAAAAAAAAAAAATCATTAAATCTTCAACTCACCTGGAAATGAACTCCCGAAGATTCTATGATTTTTGTTGCACCCCTATGACAAAAACAGAAATTTTGTCTCAAAACTAAAACTAAAAGATACTCTGTATCTAAACCAAACCAACATATTCACTGCCTTCTGCTCATGCGTCTTACTTGTTGCTGTTATAAAGGGCCGCCAGCTGATGAACAATGCTGACCACCACTTCATAACATCTTGACACGAAGCAAGACAGTTCCTATCCACAGAACAGCGTGAAGCCATTAGTGTTTTCTGGAGCCCAGGTAAAACCCAAGAAAGATGTGCTCGTCAGAAATGATCAACTTCTCACCTGAAAGAATGAGATGAATCTGCCCATCTGAATCTGGGACTCCCCTTCAACAACACCAGTTTCTGATGCTGCAACGCAAAAGTAAATATACTAAGTAATTGTACTGATTTTAATTTAAAAAAGACAATATGTTCATACAAGAAAAAAACCAAGATAACAGGAAGCACTGAAAGCTGTCAGATTACCTCCTTCTCCATAGTACAATAAGCCATTGTAGAACTTGTTTTCTGCCTGCAGGAGAACATAAATTATTATTCATTCATTACATAATTATTCAGTGAACCGATCATGAATCGATTACTAAATTAATCATCACATATTTTGATAACTGATTAATCAGTTTGAGTGTTTTTTCAACAATTAAAGCAAGCTTTCTGACTGTGAATATTTACTTGTTTATTCAGCGAAATCATTAAAAGTTAATAATTTTGGTTTGTGGACAAAACAAGACATTCACGAACATCATCATTTCCAGGTTTAGTAAACATATTCTACATATTCTAACATTTTACGGACTAAACAAGTAATCGATTAAGTGAGAAAATAATTCATAAATTGTACAAATAATTGTTAGTTGAATAATAACTACCAAAAAATACATAAAGAGAAATGCTGCATAAACAAATATACATGCAGAGTTCACTGTTTTGACCATATGTACCTCATACTTGAGCTTCTTTACTTCACTACAGAGTGCAGCATAAACTGTGATGACTTTATTGAGAACCTACAAATCATGCACAAAAAGACTGATCATTAAAAGGAAAAACAAAGCACTGGTAATATGAGACTTGGTATCTTTACTTACCTTGTTGTCTGTTTTAATTAAATCTAATAAAGATGACTGCTCACATGGGAGAAGCTGAAATACAGTTAGTTGAGATTAAATAAGACAAGTTTTGTCTATGTAAACCCAGTTGTGTAAATGTTCAGGGTGTACAGTACAGTCAATGATGTTTTACCTTCAGGGCAATGGGGTCCAGAGTGAAGTCCCATACGTCTCCGATTGAATCGTCAAGAGCCTCCTCTATGCCTCTCAGCTGAGAGGTGTACTCTTCTAGAAACTTGCTGTAGTTTTTTAGTTGGACCTCTGTGTGTATTTCTGTTTGATGAAAATACAGATCAAGGACAATTGGGAGTTAAGAGATCACAATTTGCTGTACTTACTGTACCGTACAAGGTCAGTTCAAGTCAAGTCAATTTTATTTATATAGCCCAACATCACAAACACAAATTGCCTCGAAGGGCTTTACAGTCTATACAGCAAGTGACGCCCTCTATCCTTAAACCCTCACATTGAGTGAGGGAAAACTCCACAGAAAAACCCTTGTACAGGGGAAAAAATGGGAGAAACCTCAGGAAGAGCCACAGAGGAGGGATCCCTCTTCCAGGACGGACAGACGTGCAGTAGATGTCACACGTACAGAGAGAGACAGGTTCAGCAGATTACAAGCAAAACAACAGAATTACCGAGGATGGAAACAGAGAACCATTATGAATTATTAATAAGAATAAGGTCAAATAATTTGAGTGATTTCAGAACACTCCGCATTTTATTCCGATTCAGAATACTGATGTCCATGTTTACATAGTTAAAGCCTTTGTTATGTACCCCAATAGTTTGAACGATGAACAAGACTGAAAGAAAAGCAAATAGTAACTGTACTGATCCAGGATAAGGAAGCATCATAGACACGGAAATTAATAATACAACCAACGTCAATCAAAGTACCTACTGTTAGCTAATACAGTATTAACCTTTAATGAATGATTGTGTTGTAAAAGAAAGTAACAAATGGTTACTTAAGGAGGTTTGTAAGCAGTCACACCGACCAGCTGTTTTTGACAGTGTCCGATGATTGACGTCAGCTAACGCGCCCCTATTCTCGTATTTACACTTTATAGTGCTGCGAATTCACGCTAGGAAAGATGAAGGCGGGAGCTATTTAAATGTTTTTATCCCCAGTAAATAGACGGAGCCCGGTGTGGAGAAGTGTCTTGTCTTGCTAGCAGCGAAAGCTAGCACTGGAGGTTAAGTGTGGCTAACTGTAACGTGTCGGCTGTGTTGTAGCTTCACGTTGTGCGTGTCGGAGCTGAACGCGGCACTTACTCTGAGAACCATCGTCAAAACGGTCAAACTCCCAATCGGGTGCGATGGTTTCTACCGCCATAGTGACACTACACAGGTGACAGAAAAGAGTGCTGCTAAAAAGTGGAGCTACAGGGTCCCATGATGGGTCTCATGATTCCGTGAGTGGCCGCCAGTGTTTATGGGAAATGAAGTCCACAGTTAAAACACTGTCTCTATGTTTACATTCACGAGGCACGCGCGTGTGTGTGTACCTGGTATCCCTTATGTTGCGAGGACCTAAATCTGTTTACACAATCACATTAGGTGGACTTGTCTTCCTTACGGGGACAAAAATCAAGTCCCCATAAAAATCAAGTCCACATAACGTAAATTACTACATTTTACTACAATTACTACTGTTTTAAAGTTAGGGTGAGGTTAAGGTTAGGGTCAGGGTTAGGATTAGGCCAATAGTAATTATGGTTAAGGTTATGAAAAGCTTCGGCTGTTTGTTGGGTGAAGAAAACTTTTTGTTGTTTTCCTCCAAAATATTTCTTGCAGAAAACTGAATGGATTCAGGCAAAAGACTCAAAGGAAGCCGGTTGGCGAAAAATCCGTTTATTCAGGCGAATGAACAAACAACATCAATGCACAATGTGTCGACGGTCCTCAAATAAAAATAGCAACTGGAGAGTTTTACTTGCAAGTCATTGAAAGGTTTTTGCTTTCCTTTCTTGTCTAATCTTCCTACAGACAAAGCTCTGCTTTCTTGAGGCAAAGCTCTGCTTTCTTGAGACAAAACTCTGTTATCTTGAAGCAAAACTGAATTCTATGAAATGGAAATAGTAGTTATATTTCCATTTGGGAGAGTGGTTTCTCAGTCTGAGTGTTACCTGTCAGGGAGGTGTAACCAACAGGAGAAGGTTTGAAGATGGGTGAAAGGACACAGGCTGTATATTCCACATAGCTGAAGACAGCCAGTGAGCAGCAGGGGGTTGTCTGGAAGGAGGTTTGAAGTGTGAAAAGAGTAGAAAGGTTTTTAAAGTGTACATTCGTTAACACTCAGTGCTGATGGATGTTCAGATCCTGGCAGACATCCTGGTACCAAAGGTATTGAGAACCACCAAAATCTAACAGTTAAGAGTAAGTCTCCGGGAAATGAATGTAAGTCGATGCAATGTCCCTTGAAATCATGGAAACCAGTGTGCGTGTTTGTATGTAAATGTCTGTAATAGGTTGTGAGGACAAATTTTGATTCAAACCTATTTTTGGGAGTACATTTTAGCTGCTCATCACAATTTCAAATGACTCTGTGAGGGTTAAGACTTGATGGTAAGGGTTAGAGTTGGGTTTAAGTTAAGGCTTAGGATTAGGCATTCAGTTGTGATGGTTAAGGTTCGTGGAAGAGGCTAAGGAATATGTTACGTGTATGAGTGTCAGCACTGAGAATGTTGCACAAGAATGTGTGTGTGTGTGTAGAAGGGACAGTGAAGACTCATGCAGACCAGGGTTAGTACAAGAGAGGGCATGACGAGTCAGGGTCAGCAGCAGCAGGCTGTGGACATAGAAGTGTCACATTGAGGTAAAGCACTTTGTTTATTCTATTCTACTTCTATAGATGAATGTGCGTAGACTTCCAGATAAAAACAAAAATTGACATTCTTTGGCATTCTATACTTTTAATATTGTTATTATAATACCAGTATTTAAAGTATACTATTATAATACCAGCCTTTCATTATAAATACAATAATGTGCCCTGCTTTTTCTTATGGAGTATAGCATCATACAGTGCTGACACTTTCATTTTCTCAAATAACATAATAATAACATAATTGAATAACATAATTTTTTTTGGCTCATCTCCTTTGGTTTGTAATTTTGGGACCTCTTTGATATCAAACAGTATGTTGCTTGGATTATAATTTGAGTGCATATTTGATATAATATGAATATATTTATTTCAACCAAAGTTGGATGTTTCTGACACATTTTGAACAGTTTAGCAGACTGTGTTTAACTGGCTGGACAATTTCTGTACAATACCTCTCTTAAAGTTGGGAACCTCAGCTTTTTCGTACCTGATCACCCCTCAGGAATTCCAAATAAAGTAAGTGCATTGTCTTGGTCAGACAACGTGGCCTCAGTGTTTCTGATGGGAAACATGCATGAGGAATGATAATGCTGGTAATTCCTCCCATCAGATGACTCTGAAACAGCTTCATGCAGCAACAGCTACACTTTCTGCATGCCAAAAGTAGTTCACTTGATTTTTCATGGAGGTGGAAAATGCTGAGAAGCCCCATTATATTACAGATAACTCCTGTAACATTAAACTAGCACTACTGTTCAGAAACTCACAGGCCTCCACCAACTTTGAAGTCTTGCTGCTTAATGTCTTTGCCATGAAAATTAGTTTTAGGATATTTCTTAAGCATGATGGAATAGAATTGATTGATTCTGTTGTCTTGTTTTAGTTACAGGCACTGTCACATTTTGACAGGTGGCTTTTACTGTCAAGTTGTTTTCTATCGTCCTGTGCAGATTCCACTTTTGGAAAGCTTGACCTATCCACCTAGAGACATGAAACTTATGTTCTCTCAATGAAAAGACAGTTTTCTTTTCCATCGTTTTACTAGGAAGAAGTAGGTAAGAAAAACTGACTGCCTCTCCGATCTTTGTGGATGTAATTGACAAACACAGACTCATAATTTTTCATGATAGTGATTTGCAGAATGCATACGGTATTTGCTCTCAAATAGTTTTTCCTTTAGCTTTTCTGCCGATTGCTTCGTCTGTTAGCTTACCTTGGCCATTCTTTTTCTTCTCTCTTCTTTTAATACTTCCTGGCAGACTGTACAATAAGAGGTTTAATGCTATGTTGCCTTCAAGCATGCAAAATTTGATGAGGTCACATCAAAGGAAAGTACCAAAATAAGCCATTTCCTTTTTGGTGCATTCCAGAGTTTATTCTAGGTTGTGAAAATCCATGACTTTGAACAGTGATTAAGAATTTTTAACTGTGGATGGCAGCATTCCACCTCTCAGTATACAGCCTGCCAGACATTATTTTTATTATTATTTTTAGTAGTAGTAGAAGAAAACAAAGCATAGACCAGGCATATAAAATTTCACTGTATAGTATAAATGTATAGAAATTATAAACCTAAAGTTTGACATCATAGTTGTATTAATGTTGTTCAAGATCTTTATTCAAAACTTTTCTTCAGGCTTACTGTGTCTGACCAGAGAAGGAACTTCTCATGATCCAGGTTAGGCGGAGCATCATATTACCAAAGCCCAACTTCTCACCATGGTTGTCCCAGGATCAGAAAAGCCCACAAGTATCTCTGATCAAGGAAGCCTCAACCAACTGCACAGATCAAATCCATCCTCATCTCAACAATCTAAAAGTCCACGAAGTATCAGCTTTAATGATATTTCACCACTCCACACCAGCCTCCAATCCAAGCCACAGGAGTTAACTGAGAGAGATTATCTCCTTCCCGCTAAACTCTATGGTCATTCAAGAGTTAATGAATCCATGACTGCAAATGAGGCAGGTGCAGAATCAGTCTGTTCTATGGTTATGCAGATTCTGGTGCCATTTCTGCTGGCTGGGCTTGGGACAGTCTCTGCTGGGATGCTGCTGGATGTGGTTCAGGTGAGGAAACAGAATTAGAACACAGAACAGACAAGACAAGAGAAAAGGAGAGGGGGAAGTATAGGGATCCAAATATTCTACTGTACTGAGTAACAACAACAACAACCTTTCAAGTATTTATTTTGTGCTTGTGTTGTTGGCAGAGCTGGGATGTGTTCAAGGAGACAACAGAGCTTTTCATCCTGGTCCCTGCGGTATTAGGCATGAAGGGGAATCTGGAAATGACTTTGGCCTCTAGACTATCCACTGCTGTGAGTGTTTGCAGTCTCACAGACACATACATACACACACAGGCTAACAGCTGAAAACTCATTTGTACCATGAAATGTACAGACTGAAAGTGAAATCTTGTCACATGCATTCGTGACGCGCAGTCCCGTTGACTTGTTCAACCCAAGTCAACAGTCGTCACTAGAAAACACACTATATTGCTTATATTGCTTACTGACGTCCACTGGTGTAAAAGTGAACAATACATAACATGTGTGACAAGGTAATTATCTTTCTCAGAATTATATTTTGGCTCTGTTGAATGATTCATGTGAAAGTCCTCACAGACCTGAGAAGTCCACAGCAGCACTGTGACATACAGTACACCATTCCACAGACAAATTTGATGCCAACAGCAGCCCAATAATTCAGACCCACTTTAGTCTTATTTGGAATAGGAGGATATACCGATCAAATATTATGATATTTATGAAATCATAATTTACAGGACCAGTGTCTGATGAAGCGTTCCAATTTGTGTCACAGACCTTGACGACGCTGTAACATCCTTGTTACAGTGCTGCTGCATAATACTTCTGGGCCTTAAGTGTTAGTTTAATTTGTGCCTTCATTTAGTATACTGTATGACATCTTCTCTTGTGTGTGTATTGTAGACTATGAATATACCATTTTTTGATTTAGAAACACACACACATACAGACTGTATAAACATAACTTGCAAAACGTGCTGTATGTATCATATGATAATATTTACAATATGTACAATAGGTGAAGAACTACAGTAATTAATTATATTTTATTTTATTTATTTATTTGTTGTTGTTAGGTGAATGCAGGGAAAATGGGATCTGCCAGAGAAAAGTGGATGTTGATTGTTGGGAACCTGGCACTTAAACAGGTAGACTATTTTTGTTTGAGAAGAACAACTTTAAGGAAAATGTGTATTATGACCACAAATAAAGCATTTGAAACTTGTACACATTTCTTTCTACCATCCTTGTTTTACAGCTGCAAGCCACAGTACTAGGATTCCTAGCCTCCATCATTGCGATTGTCTTGGGCTGGATTGCAAAGGGAACGATGCCCTTTAATCATGTAGTGCTTTTGTGTTCCACAAGTGTTTCTACTGCATTTGTGGCTTCATTGCTTCAAGGTACCAACAAAACCATTCCTAACCTTGAACCACTGACCCAGACCTTTCCTTCTCCAGTCAAGCTAAGTTGAATGCAAAACATGCCAGTTGAACCCCAAATGCAGACACAAGTGAGTAAAACAGGTAAATAAATAAATAATTTAGTCCAAATATAATAAAAACCCACAGCAGACCTAGGATAAAAATCAGGTAACTCAGGTAAATCTAGCAACTGGTGAGAAGATCCAGACTTTTAAGCAGGAGGGAGTGAATGATAGCAATCAGAGAATAAACTGCAGATGTGTGAGCAGGAGACATGAAAAGGTGTTTCTCCAGCCAGCCTGCAAGGGACAACAACATTTACACCCACAACACACCCATTCACACAGACAAGGAAAAGGGGGGGGGGGGATCGAGACAAAAGCTTATTGTCCCAAACATATAGTTATGATAAGATCAGTTAAAAATGCCACAGATCTCTTTCTCTCTGCTTTGTCCATGTCCTCAAGTATATTTTTCATGTTTTTTTCCTCCATCTGGTTGTATTTCCAGCACATCATTGACGTAACAGGAATTTGTTAACTGCCTTTTAATCTTAACCCAGTTGTAAAAACCCTGGTTATACCCGTAAATTTCACTGTGAAAAGGGGCTATATACTGTATATATACACTTGAAAGATCGCTCAACAAAGTTTACTCATTTGGTTGCAAAATGCACCCTTAGATGCCAGCTTATCATACATACTGGCCTTTTAAAATTATATGTATTATTTCGAACTAAGTGTATGCATGGTTGAATATACAGTATGTCACATTTATTTTATGTTTGGTTGCTGCATATTCATAAATCATAAACCTGCAATTTAAATTTTACCATAAAGTGATCATCAAATCCTTAGCACTAGCACTTAGCACAGAGTGAGGTGGGACAACGAGGCCGCCAATTACTTTCCCATTTACCACCATATTCATTGTATTAACATGTAAAATCCCAAAAAACATATAAGAGAAAGTTTTATTGGATTTTGTCTTGTCTTTACAACTCTCAAGGTATCATCTTGGTGGCACTGATCTTAGGCTCTAAGCGAATGGGAATCAACCCGGACAACGTGGCGACACCCATGGCTGGCAGCTTTGGAGATCTCATCACTCTTGCCCTGCTGGCTTGCTGCAGTCAGTGGTTCTACTCCTTCTCGGGTAAAGGAGGATGAGGACAAGCTAACAGTCTGCAAAGACAGTTTGACTCTGTAACACACACTGAGGGATGGTGAATGGAATTACTCCAGGTGTCATGCCGTTTTCACTATTGACCAACAGATGGCACTAGCTCTACACCCACATAGATCAGAGAGTTGTCATGGTTTGAGAGTAAATCCTGGTATGTTATTCAAGTATCAATGATAACTTTTTCCCCTCTCATCAGACCTGTATCCATATGTGCTGTATCTGGTGGATCTGTTATTTCTGTGCCTGATCCCTCTCTGGATTGTCATCTCCTCCAAACACCCAGCCAGTCAAATCCTGCTCTGCACGGGTTGGGAACCAATAATCACAGCAATGGCCATCAGCAGGTACTCACATCAGCGTAGTAACTGCCTCTCTCTACTACTTAAACATGTAGTCAAGAGAATGGAATGGTTTAAGCCTTGCAGTTTAAAATATAGACACTCATCATAAATCCCCAGTCACTGTCAACATACAAGTGTTTACTGGAGTCAATGTCTGTTTAAAGAACAGTTATAGTCATTTGCTACTCACATATCGTTGTACACGTTACAAAAATTTAAGGGAAAATTCTATTAAGCCTTCCTTAGCTTAAACAACTTGCATACGCATCCCTACATACAAACCTATTAACTTGTTATGTGGCACCTGTAATTCACAAATCACATATAATTGCAATGAAGCCTCTGTGTAACCTTGAGTCTCATAAACTCCCTACAGAGTGTTCTTTATTCCAGCTACAGTATGTTGCTCCTAAATCTGCTGAGGGAAAAGACAATGACATGCACTCCTCCCTTCCCAAGGTTGTCTGTAGATATCAGCAGAGGAAGGCACTGGACACCTTGACCTGTAGCCTTGTCTCTAAACTAGACAATCCTTAGCCTTAACTCTAGGCTTCAGTGGCAGAATGAGAGAGAATGCCTAACTGTGAACATCTCGTTGTTCACGTTTGGCATTGTCCCTGTTCTTCTCGGATCTGAGCTGCCTTCAAATAAACTCTTTCAACTTAACTCATCACTGACTCCACAGACTCTGTCATTGGCCATCTCAATACATCATAATATATAATATTATATATATGTATATACATATATATAATAGCTTAATATTTTCACAAAATTTAAATATAGAGATGGATAATACTGTCTAACAAGAGAGGAGGTTAAGTGGAAGCTTTTTTATCCAATTAGTGTTGCATTGAATTTCATCAATAGGTTTATATACAATAGAGTAAAAATTAAAAATGGTCTCTTAAAAATGGTCTCTTTTCTCAAATGGTCAAATATACAGTGAGTCTAAAACTCATTAGCAATTGATTGGAATAGGTTAAACAACCTATGCCCCTGACCAGCAATAGAACAGCTGGAAAACTTCAAATCACCCGATAAAATGGACAGAATACAATAAAATACATTTCTTTATTAATGTGTTGAGCATGGGAACAGGTGTAAAACACAGAAAGAAGAGATCATAATAAAAATGCTGAATATCAGTCTTTTAAACTGTTTCAATGCCAATAATATGCAGAATTTCTAAGAACGTATTTTGACTTGCTTCTTTCAGTATTGGAGGACTAATTCTGGACTTGTCTTGGTCAGATCCAAACCTGTCAGGAATCATAGCTTATGCTCCAGTCATAAATGGTGAGTTATGTGACTGGCCCTAATTAAATGCAGTCTCTACACATTTAAATTTTTTTTTTACTTCATTGCATCCACTGGGATTCTTCAGTGGACCCACAGAAATGCCACTGTGTCACTTCAAGGCCTTAAATAAAATTTGGTGAATTGCCCGTAGGTGTGAACGTGAGAGTGGGTGGTTGTTTGTTGTTTAGCACCCCCCGCAACCTTCATGTGGAAGATAAAGTGGTAGAAGATGAGTGAGTTAACTGAAAGTGCTATTTTATGTGTGAATACACGGTAATTTATCAGGCCTTCCTTCTCCAAATGACAAAGGATGGTGAGATGATGGTGTAGAGAAAGACTCGGCTGATACAAGCTTGTCGAACAAAGAGAACCTTATTTGTGCACGCCAGTATCAGTTCATGCTCAGCTGTAGCATGAGAGAGGATCGCCAAAATGAGCACTCTGCTGTATTGCTCTCAGAACCCACTTTTAAAGCCTGTTTTAAAGCCTGACATCCTGCCCTAAACATCAACTAGTAGGTGTGAACGTGAGAGTGGATGGTTGGAGAGTGGTGTCCAGGTCCCCTCTTAAAGGACATCTGTTCAGCCGACCTTTGTCCTTTATCTCCTAACCAATAGCTGTTAAATGACGGGCAAGACCCTAATGTGAACTTCCAGCTAACTTGAGTGGAATCCTATAAATTTGCCTCTTAAAGCCAGATACCTCAACACACATACAGTATGTAAAGAATACAGCAACAGAGTATCCAATATGACTCTTAAAATCACATATAAGTCATCACACAGATGGTGATGGATACTTGAAGCTTCAGTGCGTAACTTTTAAATTAAAAAAAATCCAATACATTCACACGGCTTCTCTCTGTCGCTCTCTCTTGCTCTGCATGTGTGAGAGTTGATAGGACAGGGGACAGAGTAGGTCACAGAGACTGCACTGTTGTGGTAGTTACTGTGAAGTCCACAAGGGGGTAAATGTTCTGCCCTGCAGCTTTAAGGAGTTTTAAAGTAACCACTAATGGTGCTCACTGTTTAAGATTGTGTGTGGATTCATCCACACACTACAAAACACTGCTAACTGATGACCCTGCCCTTACCTTTTATTTTATTTTCAGGGATCGGAGGAAACCTTGTGTCCATTCAGTCAAGTCGTCTGTCCACAAATCTGCATTTGAAATTCTCACCAGGGGAAGTGCCTGAGGAGCGCAGGGGCTGCTACAACCCTTGTCGCACTTTGTTTGGAACAGGTGAATATCTGATGGTCAAACTGTACATAATTTGTATAAATAGATGTGTTGTTTTGCCCAATCCCTACTCAGACACACACAGTTTGACGGTTAACTTTATTATGGCAGGTGCAAACCATCGTTCGGCCCAGATTCTGCTTCTTTTAGTCATCCCCGGGCAGTTCATCTTCTTATATGCCATCCACCTGATGAAAGGAGGCCTCGTGTGGCCCAGTCCTCTCCTAACTGTCACCTTCTTGTCCGCTTCTTTTATTCAGGTAAGTCAGATGTAGTGAGTCTCCTTCCCACTACCATCATGACCATCACTGCCCTACAATAAATCTCATATGTCTGTCTCTTAGGTCTGTGCTCTATTGTGTTTAGCCGACTGTTTGGTCCACTGTCTATGGCTGAGGCATAAGGATCCTGATAGTTACTCAATACCTTACCTCACAGCCCTTGGAGATCTTCTAGGGACTGCTCTCCTCGCTCTTGGCTTTCTCATGCTGTGGTCTGTTGGTGACTCAGGCAGTGTCTAGGCATAAATGAACACATTCAGGAAGGTCATTACCTAAATACATGCGATACATTAAAAAGTTGACTTTCAGAAACAACCTGTCCAAACATGCGGTTGAGTTGCTCTTTATAAATGTGACACCCACTATGTGATTTTTTGTTGTTGTTGTTGCAATAAAATACTTATTAAAGTCCATTAATCATCATTTTGTCTGACAAAACCATCTGCTATACATCCCCCTAAGTCACCCACCATTTCCATGGTTTTACTAACATTTATGAGCAGAAAGTTTTCTTAGATTTAACAAATACACAATCTCCAGCTTACAGTATTCATATCAAATGTAACACACTGTCAGGGTTTCAGGAAAAACCCTGACAGTGAAAAAGTTTGCCCTTATGTGAAAATTTCATAGCTGTGGGTTTAAAAGGTAGCAGTATGTGGTTGAACTGTGTATGTGTCTGTCTGTGTGTGCGCTATGATTCTTGGCTCTGTGACACAGCCTGTTCCCATTTGTAGGCCAACATCCTGCAACCAGGATGTTGGCCCCATTTTTAATATAATTTACCCTGAACAGTAATATTGATGAACTGCAAATGCTGTTGAGTTTAAAATGCTGTCAGAGAGGGTCATATTACTGTCTAAATTTTTTTTAGATTTAGAATTAATCCCATTGAAATGGTGAGAATCTGCTCTGATGCCTGCATGAGTCATCTCGGTTTATTTTTCACAAAGAGGGCTGTAGTGAGGCGGGTCTAAAGTGATGCTTCACAATATTCCGTAGATAAAGTCTGTGCACCTGTCGCAATCGGTTTAAAATCTGGATGTGAACACATTTTTGGATAAGGGTAGGTAATGTATCTTATGGTTTGGGGTTCCGGCAGTTGAAGAGGGTCCACTATTGGTTCACTTCCAAACCCAGCATGTAGGCCCGAACGTTTTGAACTGACTGAAATCAATCCATTCAAAAATAAATTGATTTGATAGAAATGATCTGATAATACCGCTGGCCCCAATGAGCCTGAAGTACTTTTGAGGCTCGTTAAAGTCTCTGTAAATGATGATAGGATGTCCCAAGGGAAAGGAAGCTACAATTGACGTTCGGATACAGGGAAGTGACATCAATGTAATATGCTATTCAATCATTCAGCACAAAGACAATCGGCCCGATACAATGCTGCTGGGATTGTGTTGCCCTGTGCTATATTTTCCTTCATGTTACAAAGTTTATTGAGAAATGTTAAAAATGTTTGAATGCACAATGCCAAGGCAGATGGAAAGAAAGAATTAATGCCTGCGCACGCTGGTCAAATCAGGGGGCATAATACACGCAGGCATTCACACACAGGACTCTCTTCCCTTCCAGCTCTTCTCTTCCTATATTCCAACTTGTCAGGTAAGCCGTTTGCCATTTTTGTTTTCTAGCGAAACTGCTGCTCAGTTTATGGCAGAGAGAGTGTAGGGGCTGCTTAATGTCAAAAATCTAATTGATCGATGTGACCTCTGACCCCCACCCCCACCCCTGAATCCTGCCCTCCCCAGTGGAGGTTTGATTTAGAACTTTCTCATGAGAACTGTTAGTTTTTTGATTGTTATAATAATATTGTCCAAAAGTATTTTGTTAAGATGTGGGAAATTATGATTAGCCTCTTAGAAGTCGTGATGACCTGTATGTAATGCTCAAGCATGTTTTGAATAAACCTTGAAAACAGATATTACTTGATGAACTAGCAGGACAAAACAGGTTTTAGCAGTACTTGTAAGCGAAGGTCACACAAAATCCTTGATGCTTGCTGCATACACATTTTCAATAAAGTGGTTTTGAAATATTTATACTGTATGGTCATGATAGCATTGGTATGACAAAAATCCAGTGTTGGCCCATGTTTTTTGCAATGTAATGCGTGACGATCGTTCTTAACATTGTTCCATGTAAAGATAGAGGGATAGAGGCATCCAGAGCAAAAAAGGTGACCAACTGTCACCGTATTTATATTAATATCACTCCATTTGCTTGCATATGTCTTTGATTGTCAGATAAATCATAACAGTGTGGCTGCAATGTTTGATCGATTACTAAATTATCAAATAAATAATTTATGTTATGTTTAGTTTTTTTTTCCCACTTTTTTTTTTTTGGAGACAAAACATGACATTTGAGGTTTTGGAAACGAAACACTGTTGAACATTTTCTGACATTTTATGGACCAAACAACCATTGAGATAATAACTGACAGATTACCGTAATTGATTTTCAAAAAATTTGTTAGTGGCAGCAGTAGTATATACTATATATTATTATATCGCCGATCTGTTTTTTGTAATACAATTTTTCTGAATACTCTAGTATCATGGTCCTCAACACCTCTTGATGTATTAGGCTGTTCAGTCCTTAACCCTGGCACTTTGAAAACGTTGACTGATCTGTTTCCTTTTGCAAGGATGAGAACTCAAAGATATTGTTTCCAGCATGTACAGTATGTGTTAATTGTTTTTTAAATTTTGCACAGAGGATAGAACAATCAAAAAATCAAAAAAAAAAGATGTGCATTAAATGTCTTTCTGATTTTCTCCCATTTGTATTTTCTCTCTCTCTCTCGTTGTCTCTCTGCCTGTGTTTTCTTGGTTTTTCTCTCTCTCTCTCCCTCTCCCTTGTACAACTTGTACAAGCTGTGCAGGCTTGTGAAAGAAAGTGTCACGTACTGTATGACAGAGCAGCAGTGCTAAGGGTCAGAGAGCAGCAGGTGGATTACCAGGGCCCAGCAGGGATCATCTTTCCCCTCATATGCAGCACACCAACCTGCTACAGTACGACTGTATACTGTGCTTTAACTCTATTAAAGTCTCTGTCTCTAATTTTCATTTTCTGTCTCTATCATTTTGTGTCTCATTGAATGCAGACAAGCAGAAAAAACACACCCGTGTCTGACAGAGTAGCAACGAGGGCAGCAAACAAGCATCCTCCTTTGACATTTCAGTCTAAAGTCATCATATCAGGTTGTGATAGCAAGGCATCACTGGAGGATTTCCCCTTGCCCTTGGTGCCTGTCTGGGCTAGACGGCTCTAAAGAGGGCCACAGGTGGGGACTGAAGAGGAGGAGAAACAGAGACTAGGGAGTGAGGAAGGACTAAGGGAGAAAGGGAGAAAGGAAGAAAGGAATGTGGGAGACAACAAGGGACATGAAAATGGAAAGAGTGAGACAGAGAGGCTTTTTTTTACACAAATTTTAAAACAGAGAAACAAAGAAACTAATGAGACACATAATGCTTTTGTGACACCACCTATAATGGTGTTTATCCATTCAGCTGATAAGCACGTCTCACCTCTTGACCTTCAGTTAAAACAGACCCCATTTATGATGCCCACACAGTCCCAAAACCGTTTATCCATTCAAGCTGATAAGCTTTACTTCCACCTAAAATGACGTGTGAACTTCCGTGCCCAATGAACTAATGATGTTTATCCTTTCAACATGTTTCACCTCTTAACCTTCAGTTAATGGACACACACACACACAGACCCCATTTATGATTTATAGCATGTCAGACAACAGGGGTGGGGTGGGATGGGGTGCGTGTGTGTGTGTGGGGGGGGCGTTCACACACATTGTGCATGCACAGGAAAAATGTGTCTCTTATATACACTACTGATGTAGGTTTAAAGTGACCTTCTTAAAATCGAAGAATAGCCTTGGAGCCTGGGTTGAGATATTCAGAGGTTTTAGAACATGATACTCAATCTTTTCAGCCCAACTCAGAGGTTAAAGTATCACGCCCAGTGAAATTTACCATATAAATAAGGTCCTTAGCACACATTTAACTAGTCCCTATCTTAGTTCATGGATGGCAGATATAGGCTTAAACCATTTAGTGACTTTTTTAACATGGAAGTACAGCCGTGAATATTGCAACCCAGGTGGGGTTGCAGAGGTTTTAGAACATAACTCAAAAGTTAAAGAACATGATACTCAATCTTCTCTATTCAACTCAGGGTTTGAGGTTATAAATATTAACTACCGAAACTTACCATTTAACTAAAGACTTAATAATAGAGAACAGATCCTTTACTAATAAAATAAAATATCAACAAGCTAATATCAACAATGAATAGTTAACATACCAGTTTATTGCAATGTCTAAAAGTGAAGAATCTATAGCCAGCAGAAACAAATATTATAACACACCTGATGCGTGGGAGTTGAGGTCAGCAGTTCAACTCCCCCTGTGGATCTTCATTAGAGAAATATATTCCACATCTTTCGTCAAACTCTGTTTGACCCCATCTTGACAGTTTTGACCCTCCTGTTGTTACGTAACCCCCCCCCCCCCCCTCCCCCTTTTTAGTCAACCCCCCCCCCCCCCCACTCACCGTTGCCATGTGACACAGCTGTTGTTCCGCAGCAAAAAAAAAAAAAATGAATTCACAAGACAATTAAATAAATTATTTTTTTTAAAAAGATCATTTTATATTTAGAAAACATTGGCTACCTTGATAATGGACGCAAGTTTTTTTTGGCCTAGGTAGCTCTGTCACAGGCCTCCCGAGAGGCCCGGGCTCCGTATAAAACATCATAAAAATCCAAACGTCAGCCTTTCAGAGTTCTTTTTTTTTTTTTTTTTTTTTAAGAAAGTTTTGCGACTTACCCGATGCTCCTCTTGTAGTGCCGGCAGATTCTGAGTAAGTAGGACGATTGCGTCGTCCTAAGCGTAGACGATCTGCCCGAGGACGACTCGTTGAGGGAGTAGTGCTAGGAGTGGCAGGCAGATTTCTAACAGCCTGTCAGGGATTTCTTCCTTTTAAAAGGGAGTTTTTTTCTCTCCACTGATGCCTAGTGCTTGCTCATTCTGTGAACTCTTGGGTTTCTTTTTTCTCTGTAATATTGTAAAGGTTTTGGCCTTACTATGTACAGTGCCTTGAGATAATGTATGTTGTGATTTGGCGCTATACAAAAAAAAAATGAATTGAATTGAACTGAATCATCTTGACTTGAATAATTAGCACTTTATTCAAAGAAACTAGTGAGTTTGAGATACATCTCTTAAGTCAAATCTTCAAGCTGAATCGTCCAAATTGTAGTTCCCTCTTCTCTTAGACAGAGCGAGGCATAAAATTCAGCAAAACCTCCTGCCACTTCTCCAAGAGAGGTCATAAATACTATTGTATGCTTATTTTTCATGCAGACAGAAAAACTATAGAATGTTTATCTTCACACAGAGGGAGAGATCATGGCAAGTTATTTCATGTATACATTTCATATGCACTCCATATTTATCTTAGAAAAGATCAATGAAACACCGTAGAAGGCCTATAAGAAAATAGACTACAGTCACGCATTCCAATGCTTAATGTGTCATTGTCATTGGGGTGTCATTGTCAATTGGCATGACAATGAATCACTCAGACCTATGCAGTTCGCACACTGAGACCATGTGACATTTGAAGTGGGTTCATATGTGTTAATGCTGTCACTGCACACATGAAAGTTTGAGGAGACAAAGAAAGAAGAAAACCAACAATAATGAGTGATGAATTTCTAGTCACTTTAATCAGTAACCCCTTTCAGAGGAAGAAGAGGTAGTCTTTATGTACTTTACACATAGTGATTGATGTTAGCTAATCAAGTTTATTTAATGATTAATGGAAAAACAATGAACATATCAACATTTATTTATAATATGTATATATTTTTAAAAAATATTTCATGTTTTACAGCATATCTGTTTTTGTTTATTTGGTGGACATTAGAAATATGGATAAAATGTCTTTCACCAGAATCAAATTGTAGTATAATATATGTTATGCATTGAAAGGAAACCTGGAAAGTATATAATCATATGGATAACATTATGACCATGCTTGAGAGTAGAATTTTAGCATATTTGGAAAACAATATGTCAAATGGTTCAATCAATGAAAGAAAAGAAAAGGACAAGGATAAAAAAAAAATGTATTCATCACTGTTCTTTTTTCCATTTCCATCCGTTTTATTTTTGTAAACGTATTAAAACTCAACAACTGACCTCACATAAAACTCCTTGCTGTGGATGGTGGATCCTTTATGCTTTAAGTATGCCGCAGTAAACATTATCTTGATTTAAATGTTGATTCTCACTGGGGGGTCGGGGTGGGGTGTGGTGGGGCAATGCATTCTTTTTGCATTTACAAGTGTCCTTTTGTCTCTGGTGTGGCATTTCACATATAGGAAGAGTGGGGAGCAGAGACATGTGATCAAAGTCACCAGAGATAAGATAAAGAGGAATCGGGATTATGATGCGTGTAACTGTGACACTACAATGTGTAAGAGCTCACAGGCTGCTGCAGTAAAATCAGAGCCGGCAAAATTAAGGCATAAGCAAACTAAGCAGCTGCATGGGGTCCCCTGGTGATAGCGTGTGAAAAAAAAAAAAAAAAAAAATTTTAACATAAGTTAACAAGTACTATTGTACGCTGAATTCCTTCGCAGACCAACCTTATGCTCTGTAAACCTGTTCCTTCTGCAGAATAAAACATAAAGACAACTGGTGGACTCTCAAAACTCTTTATTTCTCTCTTACCCGGGGACACACGAAATTTCCACAACAGGAATCAGCACAACTAGCTTTTATCCCCGGCTGCCTAGATAGTATACATTTTCCCATATGGGACATGGAGTCCCATAGATGACCTCTTTCATTCTGTCTTTATAAAAGATTTCTGTTTACATCTGTAGTTTATCGGGCCTTCCTTCTTCTTCTTTAGATTCCAATCACTATGTGAAACTTTCACAAATTCATTATGTGGGCCGGATTGGACCCTCTGGCGGGCCGGTTCTGGCCCACGGCCCGCATGTTTGACACCCCTGGTATAGAGAAAGACTCGGCTGATACAAGCTTGTTGAACAAAGAGAACTTTATTTGTGCAGGCCAGTATCAGTTCATGCTCAGCCGTAGCATGGACGTAGTATTTCACCCCGAACCCACTTTTTTTTACCTCTGACCTCTGGAATGTCTTTCTCCACGGGATTTCTCTCACCTCAACATCAAAGACAGTGACTGATTCTAAGAGCGGTACAATCCAGTCTGTTTTCCTGAGATCCTTATCTGACCATAAACCCGTCTGGACTTCCTTAAAGGACATTAGCTGACAAAGGAGCTAAGTTGTAAGCAACTGGACTTCTTTTTTGGAGCTTGAAACAAAGCCATCCCAACAGGACTTTCCTCGATGAGATGTTGTCACCGATATGTAAATCCTCGTGTGGCTCCTCCTCCTCCTGCAGGCTCCCGATGACGTCACCGTGAAAACTCGAGTTGGACTGCGCAGAGAGAGAGAGTATTCCTCGCAGAGCAACACCAGTGACTTTCTCACAAACAAATACGAACGGAATGTAGACCAGGACTGTAACGTGGGAAGAGGAAATCATTTCACGGCACGTTTTTCGCGCATAGACGGAGCTTTAAAAGTGAAGCGGTAAGTTAGTCGTTTGCTAAGAAGTTATAAACGTTAGATTTGCTCTTAATGGAAATAGTTTGCATTCTGTGGTCCAGCACGCTACCGAGGGATGTCAGAGATAATATGTCATGCAACCTACTCTATTTTAAGGAAGAGCATCTGTGAACCATAACAATGTAGTGTAAGTGCACGCTCGCAAATGTTTGTTTTGAATATGCAAAGAAGACCAGCCTTAAGAAACTGCAACATCTGAGAACTTGTTTTAAATATTAAAAAAAAACCCACTCAAACCAATTTATCAATTATCAAAACAGATGACAGTGAATCTAACAACGTATTGTTAATTGATTAAACACTGCAGCCTTATATTTAAGATTCTGAACAATGTCAGTCCAGTGCCTGCACTGCCTTTGTCTCAGTGCACTGTAATTTAGCGGGGCCTTCCTTCTTCAATTAACAAAAGATGATGGTGTAGAGATAGACACTGAGGTATCTGACATTCCATGACTAAACGCAAACAGATGGGGAAAAGGATGTTGTCTTGCCATGAGTGATATCTGTTTGACCCTGAAGGTTAAAGGTTAGTTATGCCCTTAAGCTTAATTTCAACCTGGGTGTTTACACAGGTGGCCCCCAGTATCCTAAAGAAGCAAGGGCTGAACGTATATAAGGATATGGTAGAAGCTGGAGTTAGGGGTATCACATTGGCTGCCGATCCTCTCACAGACAACACCAGGGATGTCTGCTTAGATGCTGTGTTTCCTTGTAATAAACATTTTTATATGCAAGAAATACAGTGCCGGCGGAGTCTCCGTCATCATCTGCACATCACCATCATACGAGAGAAACAACAACACCACTGATTCAAGCTTGTTGAATCAATTTGTCCAAGACAGTATCAGTTCATGCTCGGCCGAACATAGAAGCCTTTCTGACATCTTCATGAGATTCAAGGCTAATCAAAATTGGTCATACCTTGACCAGGCTCTGGAATGTCTTTGTTTGTGGGATCCCTCTATCCTAAACATCTGATTTATTAACAATCCTGACAGCGGCACCATCCAGTCTGGTTCTCTGGTAACACTAACTAAACATAAACCATCTGTAACTGATCAACGAGAGCCCACAGCCCCTCAAAAGATTCCTTAGGGGAATCAGCTCAGCTATGCCTGTAGGCATTATGCATTTACCATATGGGTGCTACCTCTTCTAATTCGCCACTAAGTTCGCTTATACCTTTGGCCGACTTTGACGCATCAGTCAAAACACACAACACTATCACTCATCCAGAAATCCAAATGTGCATAAATGTCCTAAATGTTACAACCTTCTATCTAAACATACTAACTTTTCATCTGTCCTAACCTCTGACCTTGTCTAACTTACATTTTGTACCACAGTAGTCCATTGTGCAAGGGGTTAGACTAGAATGTACATGGTTAACACACATGTTTAAAATCAGAGCTGACCTAAGGCATAAGTGAAATAAGTGGCTTTTTTTTAAACTAGTTTCCATCAGCAACAGGACAAATACAAGGATATAAAAAGTAAAGAAGAGAATGAAGAGAAGTTATTAACATGAACATATGTTGGGGAAGATAGCCACTCCTTCAATTCACTGCACTGGACATGTTAGTGAGCCACGTATTGTATGTATTAATGAGCAGCATTTTACCAAAGCCAAAGTCATATTGGCCACAATGGAATATTTTTGGAATCTTAAATAAAATATACAGTATGTATGTGACTTTTCATGTTTTCAGCTCAAAGACTGTAGTCAAATAGTATAAATTCTTTAGATTAACAACTTACACATTCCTAGAAACATATCCATATTGACCGGCTTAAACTTACTAACTTATATAGTCCTACTTTAAGGTCTCTGCGTAACGCTGTGTAATGGAGAAATAGTATTTCACAAGTCCACTTTTACCTTAAGTTCTCCCTCTTTATGATTTTGCTTGCTTACACATTCTTACTTGTTTCCTTAGTTTAAACACCTATCTCTGCACAGATTCCCTTGCCCATCCTGTTTATCTGATTTACTTGCTAGGTTATTCACCCCAAGACCTTGACGACCCAATGCCCACTTCCTGCCTCCCTTCTTCTAAACAAAGATGTGCTTTGTAGACATAATACTTTGCAGGCCTGTGCTCTGCACAGGAGACTGATAAACTAATGAGGTGACAATGTGCTATAAAACGATATACCTTACTTTGGTGTTCATTTGTTTGGCTCTCTCTTTGCAAAGAAACGTTTCATTTTGGTGTTCAAACTTTATTTTTTCTCGTCAGAGATCAAAATACAATTTTTTCACAGCACACTGTCTTCTATAAATTCCCTATACAAAGGTCAGATGAGAGCACTCTCATGCTCTCTCATGTATCAATGTTGTTCCTAAATCTTCTAAGAGGGAGGGACAGAAAGACAATGGAGTGCAGACTGCAGGCACTGGGCATGTTGACCTGGACATGTTGACTTGTGCCTTGCTTCAAAGATGTGTTAGATATGTACCTTAACTCTGGACTTTGCCGGCAGAAAAAGAGAGGATGATTCATCTGATTATTCATGTTTGGTATTGTATTAATTCTCCTCAGTCCTGAGCTGTCTTCATCTCAACTCATCACTGACTCCAGCGACTCCATCATTGGCCATCTCACCTGATAATCAGAAAATCTCCACAACAAAAATCAATCCAGGGCAGTGTGAATGGCAGCTGAGTGGAAGGGAATTAGGCTTGTAACAGTTGGCTGGGGTGTCCATGAGCAAGGTGCTCAACCACCATTGTTTCCCAGTTGCAGTGTCCATTACTCCTGCTATAGCAAAGGCTTTTCACTTCAGTCCACCACATGGCTGAATGATTGAACTGACTTTACAATAACAATCTCACTATTGTTTATCACAGAATGAATTAATTAATTAAACTTTAAATATTCAGCAAAAATATTAATTTATGGCTTTATATTAAACATACTAACATTTTCATTTCTTCTTTTGTAGGATGATGATGAATGGACAGCCTCTACCAGTTGGATTATCTTTACAAACTTCACCAGTCCACTTAGCTGTCACACATTGAGATTTCCAACAGAAAAAAAACTTAAATACATGATGGCTAACATGGAATTCCAACAACCACATTTTCATGCCAACCTTCAAGATGGAGCTAATTATGACATACGGATGTCCAGTTTTGCAGTTGCCCATCAGAATTTTGCTCAGAATTCAAGAGCTTACATTCCAACCAACATGGGTTTGCAACCAAAGCAAGGCCTCTGCAACCAAACGACTGCAGTTCATCGGACACAAGTAAACACACAGCATGACGGTGTATTGTCTGGTGTCCAATATCATAGAGTCCAGGAGCCATTTTATCAACATTTCAATGGAAACCCATCTCATCCCAGCCAACAGACTGGTAATATCCAGAATCATGGAAGAAATACAGCAACACAGCAAAGTTTCTCGTCTTCTCTCTGCCCAAGTTACAGTGAAGCTGTGTCACAGTCTTTCAGAGAAGGCAGCACTACATCTTCATCAAATCATCAGATTTTGTGTAATTCAAGTTTGACTCTGAAAAATCAGCAATACTTGCATCAACTCAACTCGGCTCCTCACCGTGGAGGAGAGGCCAACTCCTGCAATAATTTAAACGTCTACAACTGCCATTATGTACCCAACAGTGTTCTGAAGGAAACAAATGAGCAACCCTTAAAAGTGATTGCAGATGCTCCACAGAAACGACTTAGCACCCATGATGAGAAAGCAATTGCAAGAATTGTCAAAGATCTGTATAAATCGTACCCTGCTGAGTCAAAAGGTCATCAACAAGTGCATACAAGTTCAACACCAATGGGAAGACAGTTTGTCAGTGAGGACAAAATTATGTCTAGCCTAACTGTGCGACCTATGACATCAACTTTTACCAGAAGTAGTGACTTGAATCCCATTGCATACTTACAGTCTTTGGTTATGTCAAGAAAACATCACACGGAAAATGCGATTCCCCAGAAAAGCTCTTCACCGGGTGTCTGCTATGTCAGGAAAAGTGGAGATAAAAGTGGAAATGGAACTAAAAACCACAGCATCTCAAAGGGAAATCTTTTTGGATTTTCAAGTGATGCCTCTCACTTGATGCACCTGCCTGAGACAGTATCAGCTCGAGTGAACAATCAAAATAATATTTCCATTCATTCATCTACTGATTGTATGCGAGCTGTTGCTGTTGTTCAACCACTGACACAGGAAAGCTACCAGTTTGCCAACAACCACACTTTTAAAAACATGGATGAGTGCACTGCAACCGATAAATCATTGATTAACCCTGAGCAAAACCTGATTTCACCAGCTGTTGCAAAAGAAGCTGTACATTCAAATGGATTCAGTGCACACCTGCAAAGCCCAAATCGAAAGTGGCCAAATATTCGGCATTCAGCAGCATCCACTGATGGATCTGTTGCATCCTCTTCAGATTCAGATTTATCCGGACCTCAAGATATGCCACATAAAAAAGTAGCCCGAGAGCAGTGTATTCCACCAGTGGCTCAAATGTCACTAAGCTCTGAGGTGCCAGAAAGACAAAATTGTAAGATAGACAAAGGTGAGATGTCAACAGATCCAAAGGCCTGTGTTACTGACCTGTCCTCAGTCCACACGACCCCATGGACAGCTGATAAATTAGCCAACTTAATACAGGATCTTAGAAAAGAACAGGGGGATTTACAAGACTTAAATTTCACACCTGCGACACATGTACTCAGGATTCTCTTTTGGCAAGAAAGGAATCAATCGATGTGTAAGGTTATGTCAGACTGGTTTCCCATGACTTACGTTAAAGATTTCTGCAAGGAACATGTAACATCAGACACTGTCATACTATCACAAGTTAAAGAAAACTCTTTAAAGCAACTCAAAAATTGCCATGTCCTCAAAGATTATGAAGTTTATTCTGAACCACCCTATATATCATCATGGTTGAATGTCAATGAGCAGGTAGATGACATTGATAAAGAGTTTGCCTTCTCACGGCCTTCAAATGAACATCTGCACACACATGAGGGTGACAGCCAGTCAGATAAAGTTAGAGAAGCCAGGTGTGAAGAGTCCAACAAAATCTTGTCCCAAACAGAGCTGGTACCTCCTGATTCAGGTGAAGAAAAGCAAGATTTTACTGTGAAAACTATTTCATCTCACACAACCTGTCCTGATGAGGAAGGCAGTGCTGATTCCAGTGACCCTTATTATTCTTTTGAAATTAAAGTTTTGCCCCCAGAGGAGGCGAAAAGAATCTTCGAGCAAATACATAGTAATAGCGCACAAAGTATGGACACGGAAAGTCAGCCAGAGAGAGTCACGGAAAGCTCTATGGAGGATCAGCTACCTACAAATGGAGAAGACACAATGACTGATTTAGAACACAGAAACAAGAAAGTCTCCTCAATAAAAAAAAATTGCTGCCTTGAATGGTGGTTGGAAAAACTTCTTGGGTCAGAAAGTTCTGTGAAATGCAACTGCAAGAAAGAGCTAAGTGGTGAAGATTGTACTGAAAACAGCCCTGATAAAGAAGAGACAATGGTTCAGAATGACTGTAAACAGTGTGTGGTCAATTTGGACAGAAAATTATACTCTGACATAAAAGGAGATAAACGGGAGAAGGCTGAGGAGAATGTTTACAATCAAAACATGACATGGAGTGGGACTGCTCTATCCAATGATCACTGTGTTGATAATGAGAAACGTTCCTCTCTGCTGGAAAAAAACATAGATGACAGCCTGTCAAGTTTTAGAGCTGTAGGTGAAAGTGGAGATGAAGAGCTCTTCAGCAGTCGGAGTGAAATTCCCAGCCACATCCCCGATTCTGGCAGAGTGATTTTAGTCCCTGAGAAAGCGTGTGTCCAAGAACCGCTGGAATCAGCAGATGGGGGTCTGTCAAGAAATTCAGACTGTTGCAACCAACAAGTCAAAAGGGTCTTCAGCAGTGATCGTGTGAACCAAACGTCAGACCCAGAGGAGGCGTGTGAACGAGTGAGACTGACATCTACTTATGTTGCCAAGTCAACTTCAGACAACACAGCGCAAAGCCAAAGTAGCACCACAGCTGACCTTTCAATGTCCTTCAGCCTCTGTGATGAAACGGTTGAAAAAAAGAGAAAGACAACAAGCAATCATAGAAAAATGTTTCCATTCCCAAAGAAATCAAAGATAAGTGGAGATTCAGAGCCTGTCTTCAAACATGTTGAATGTAATAAGGTTTTCACTTTTGCTGCTGATGAACCTTCAGATTCAGATGCCAAAAGTGCTAAGCTGGTGCTGTTTGGCTCAAAACGTAAAGGGAACAACATTTTATTTGGTGACAGAAAGAGCCAAGTTTTGCCTCCAAAAGTTCTCAGTGTGAATCTTACACCCTTGAGGCACAAGTCCAGTGTTCCTACACTTGAATATTCAAGTGTGAAACAACTGATTCATGATACATGGAGGAGAAGTTATCTACCAATAAAAAAGAATGTCAGTTGGAAAGTGAAATGCATGACCCCTGCAACCAAGGTGGTTTTCAAGAAATCCAAACATAACACCAAGGAGCCCTCAGTTTGCTCTGAAAGGAGGGTCGCTAATAGAAATACCAAGCACTGCCTGAGCCTGAAGAAGCTTGTGCAGGAGAATGTGACTGAGGATGTGGTTTCACTCGAACAGTATGATCCAAGAGAGATGCAGCAATGAGAATGGAAGCAATTCCATCACCTCTTAAGAACAGTGCCCCCAAGTTTCTGTGTGTCTCCCCAACTCGTTCAGCTTCAAGGATGAATCCAACTGGAGAAAGGAAGTCACCAATAGCATACCAGGTAAATCATACATCAGACCTATTGAGGTTCTCCAATGTTAGGCCATATGTACACATATACACCTGCTGTTGGCATTTAAAACCTTAAAAACCGAGGTGTTTAGAAAGGCTGCTGACTCCGTTTTAATTTTTCCTATCAGCTCCACATAACTCTCTCTCGTGTTTATCATTATAGCAGTGTTTTGTTTCCGTGTCAGTTTAGACCTAGAGTGATGCAATTTTTGGAGGGAAAGCAGAAGTGCAACAGCTAGTAAATTGTGGCATCAGCAAACTTTCAGTTAAGAAATGATTCCCAGTTTTCTGAAACATAAATTAGGTTGAGACCAATGTTAAAAGAGAACTTGACATCAAGTTATTAACACCGTTTCTTTGAAATACTGAAACAAATGTTGAACGTGTACAGTTGGAATATGGACCTAGAATCATCCGTCATTTCATTTCACAATTGTGACACAAATTCCTACTCTTTGGGTTCATTCTTTGCCATGAGTGCCGGATAAAGACTGATAAAACCCAGAATACATAATATATAATAGTTGAGCTGAGAGCAAATTATTTCAAAGACAGTTTGTGTTGTCTGGGTTGTAATTAAATATGTCAAGGTCATTAGACAGATGCCTGTATGGATCAGCCTTGGCAAGATGCTTGTGAGGACCTGAGACAGTTTCTGATGTTGCCTCAGTTCTCCTTAGTACTGAGCTGCCGTTAGGACATTTTTCACCAGTTTCAAAAGCCTTGGTAACAGATTCTAATCAACCACAACACCTCACATTTATGGTGTACATTTTAGGACATCCTCTGTTCTCAGTCCTCAGGCAAAAAGCCCTCAGTCCTACCAGTTGCTCCTAAATTTGAAGTGCGCCAATATTCTCTCCTTTACATCAGTTCTGGTAAAATCAGCTCATATTAAGCAGTCGTATTTCTGGTTTTCAAAATAAAGTCCAGCAAAGCAAACACAATTATATATCAAAATAATGTCAAATAAAACATTAGTAAATGTACTGTATATACTGTGTAGCTATATGAAGCTATAGTCTTTAATCTTGTTTTTATATTGCCTGTCTCACATTTCTTTGCACATTTTTGATACTTTTGAATATTAAAATGTTTCTTCTATATTTACTTTGTTGTGGATTGTGTAGTTTATGATTTCACTTTCATTGGACTCAGTACCTCCTAAACTCTATACACAATGTTTGGAGTAATCCAGGGCCACAGTCACATAGTTTGTTCTTCTGTTCAACATAATTACAAAAACCATGTGCATTAACATTTCAGGAACTTATCTTTGAGATTCCTTTCTTTACCAAGGAATTGTGTTATTGACTGGTTTTGTTCTTTGACTTTTCTTTTTTCCTTTAGGAATTTGACATATACGTACATCCTGACAACCCTGAGACCCCCAGCCTCTTTAGGATGTTTCACAATTAATACATGAAGGCACAACCGTCCACTGATGCTGTGTATAAAGTGCAAAGACTGTTCAGATTCTTACTACCATGTATTTAGAGTACTGATTTTCTTTGTATATGCCTTTGCTTGAAGCAATATGTAAGTCACTCATGTATGACGTGGTATTTTGTCATCTCTGCACATTCATTTTTTGTGATTTATTATTAGGGAAAATTTCTAAATTATTTTTTTCAGGTACACATATGCATATTTTTCTACTTCATCATTCATATTTTTATATGTAGTATTTTTATAAATAATGTGTTTTTCTTTTTTTTTTAAGATTTTTTTTACTTTTTAATGTTCCTTAGCTTGTACAGTTTAGATTTTAGATTTTAACATGAATTTTACTATCATGTTAAATTCCCTGCTTTATGTACAAATATATCTTGACTCTTATCCCAACCAACAGACTTTTTTTTTTATATTGCAACTGTTCACTCAGATAAATTAACTTTTATTGAAATGTTTTGTCTGTCTTGTGGGAGAGTTGTTACAAAACAACTATACAAAAGCATTCCAGCTGTCAGTAGATAACATGGAATCACTATTGTTGTTGCTCAAACTACTGTTGCTCTTGCAAAAAGCAGACAAAGGATGCCAAAAAGTATTTTTTGCATTAAATAAGTATCAAAATTCAAATGTCTTTTTTCCTTGCACTCAAGACATTAAAAAACACACTGATTTACAGCTTATGCCTGAAGCTGTTTTTAAACCTGCTATGGTTCTTTGAGGTATTGATTGTCATAGATCTAGATCAGTCAGCAAAAATTAGTAGTCTTTGCAATCTTCAGTGTTACAGTTTTTTGAGAATAAGTTTTGTACTAATGTCAATCTGGTAAAGTATTCCAAAAATGTATTTGTTTAAAAATAATGTTTCTTCAGGTTTGATTGGCATAGCCTGTTTCAGTTTTATTTCAACTGAGCCAAGGTATGTCATACCCTCTGTTGTGGAAATTTCGTGTGGCCCTGGGTGAGAGGGGAATAAAGAGTCTTAGAGTCTAGAGGGGAATAAAGAGTCCACCAGTTATCTTTATTTTTCTTTCTGCAGAAAGAACAGGTTTACAGAGCATAAGGATGGTCTGCAAAGGAGTTCAGAAAAGTAAACCGTATCACAGCTTCTTATAGGCAAAAATAGCAGCAGTACACATCACTTCAAAAGCAAGGGAGGGGTTCACTCCTACAAGCCTGAAACTTGTGTTTCTTGTCAGTTATAATGAAACAGATGTCTAGTTGTGAGGCGAAGAGTTGCACACTTCAAGTGTATGTGAGCTTCTGCACATGAGCTAAGCAGGATATGTTCAAGGCCAAAAGTGTTGACATGTTGATACAGATATAATGAGAACATAGATGTGGGATTTTCCATTTCACGCCTCACATACCGTTTTCAGGTTATACACGGGAAACTGGTGCAAGTTAAGCTTAAATGTAAAGTCTTTTTGGGCATTTTCATTGCATTTTTCCAAATATAAAAGTTAATTCATCTTGGAAACACAACAAAACAGCTGAGTTGACCCTCAAGTTGGCAGTTCTATATAAAATTATTAGAAATAGGAGTCACACCTTAAAATAAATATAAATGTGTGTGTGTGTGTATAGCATATTTTTACCATTAGGGCTTTAAATGGCTTTAATATTTATGGATAAAGATTCTGTAACATGATGAATGCCACACAACAATGGTGTATTAAAGTGACCCTTAAAAGAAGACAAACTACATTGTGATCAATAAATGAAATGAAAATGTCTTTCAGATAATTAAATAAGTTATAATGGGTATACTGATGATGATGTGCAGTAGATCAGAGTTCAGGACTGTAGGACCAAACACTGCTGAAAGTCAGACCATAATTTTCCTCTCTGACAGACTCAGGCAGCTCAAACTGAGCTTGCTGATGCAGGAGTTGTCGGATGTTGTGTCCCTCAAACTGGGCTCTCCCAGGATCTCCGATCAGGACCTGGGTGCCGTGGGCCTTGATGCAGCCATCCAACCAGCCGTGGAGTTTGGTGGCAAGGGTCTCGTCGTAGAACATGTCACCTAGGAGAATCAAGTCAAAGCTCTCTGGCCCTGAACCGATCATGTTGTCAGTCACACAAACGGGAGGCTCCACACCATTCAGCTCGCTGTTCATGTGGGTTGCAATGGCAGCAACTGTCACACAAATTGGTAGAGTTAGTACTTCCTTTAAACAACCTCAACAAATAAAGGTGAAAGTGTGCGTGTGTTTTTAACCACAACACAAAAGACATGTAAGACAAAATGCATGTGTCTGGTGTGAAATGTATCTAAATGTATAACATTCACACAGGAAACGTGTGTTATCTGTTGAAATCATTCAACCTGTATGCAACAAAAATATTAAATGCACAGTATGTAATATCTGCCACTCGGGGCCTCACAATCTAAACAGTTACAAAAGACCTAGTTTGTCAGGAAGCAGCATAGGTTCATGGGGATTGTTGTCTCAATTGTGTTTGCTCTTGCGGGGAGCACTTTGGTGGCAGAAAGCCCTGCAAACAGCAATGAGTTGTCACAATCCATCAGTGACAAATAAACACACCAAAATGAAAAAACAAAAGACAACACGCTGGCTTACTCGTAGTAACAAATATTTTCTTTCTCTCTCTCTGATGTTTCATGAAGGACATTACAGTAGAGGCCAGTAAAGCAGATGATATAGGCATCCAAAATAAAATGGTCCATTACCCTGAATAGAATGTTGGGAATGTTATGGCTAATGTGATATCAGTGTCATTATTTTTGAATGTTTTTTTTATAAAAATTATTGTTACATGTTCAAGCATAATAAACTCCATTACATAAGTCTGTTTTCTTCGCCCATGTTTGGACTTTTCTGGCAATATTGATCAATAATCTCACAAAAACTACCATTACTGAAAATGTGGTGATCTGAGAGATTCTTCTGTACCACCTCTGGGCTCAGTTTACAGGCCCACACCTAAATTTGCAATGTGGCAGGATGCCTTATCCAATTAGATCACAGAGTAGTTCAGAGAGAGTGAGACACTCTGTAAGGGAAAATTCTATTATTTAGTCTCCTTTAGAGTAAAAACTTACAAAAACCTATAAACTCATTATAGTACAACTCGAAAATCATGTATTATTGCAGTAAGGCCTCTGTGCGACCTTTGTTCCCATGAACTCTGTTCCCGGATGAGAGAGAAATAAAGAGTTTTGAGAGTCCACCAGTTGTCTTTCAAAAAGTTCAAAAAGGTGGAATGAGTCACAGCTTCTTATAGGCAAAAAATAGTTACACAAGAGGAGGCTATATGTTCATAAAAGGCAGAAACGGTTAAGACCAAAATAATGGAGGGTTGAAAGATGAAAGTGCAGGAGGTAAGCATTACGCATTCCTTTGGAGAAAGTGGAGACTGGTGGAGACTGGTGGAGACCGGTGGAGACCGGTGGACACTGGCACTGCTGACAGTGCGGGCCTCCTCAGAAGAGGATATAATAAAGCAGATATAACAAAAACATGGTTGATATTATGATATTATTTTAGATATAGGGATTTTCCATTACAACTCTCTAGTGTTCTCTAGTCTATCATTGTTGCTCCTTAATCTGCTGAGAGAATGGACCCATAACACAATGGAATGCAGTCCTCCCCAAGGTTGTCTCTAGGAATCAGCAGAGTAAGGCACTGATACGTTGACCTTTGTCTTGCTTATAAGCTAGTCAGGTATATACCTTATCTTGAGGTTTCACTGGCAGAATGAGAGATGATGCCTAACTGTTAACATCTCGCCGCTCATGTTTGGCATTGTCTCTGTTCTCCTCAGCACTGAGCTGTCTTCAATAAAATGTTCAACTTAACTCATCACTGACTCCAGATATTCCATCACTGGTCATCCAACCTGTTCATCAAACAAATCTCTCCATTGTGTGTTGTTCTACTACTATTAACAACTACTCCACATATAGATACTTTCTGGTGCATAAAGCAGAAATGTAGAAAAGTAATTCAAACTCATGATACTACCCTAAAGAGGACCCTTTTTAAAAAAAAAAAAAAAAAGAAAGACTATATCTGTATGGGCCCTGTGATGGACTGGCGACCTGTCCAGGGTGTACCCTGCCTCTCGCCCTATGTTAGCTGGAGATAGGCACCAGCGCCCCCCGCGACCCCTAGTGGATAAAGCGGTAGAAAATGAGTGAGTGAGTATATCTGTATGTGTTAACCATAGACTTCATAACCCTGAATTTTCATTCAACCAATGACTTTTTTGTAATTTAACTGACTGCACCAGTTTGCACCACTTCAGTCTAATATTAACCAAGATAATTCCTGTATTATGACCAAATGTTGAGGTCCTGCCTTGTAATGGGGATCTGTCACATCTCATGTTTACACTTCTCATATGTATCTCTGATCAACCAGCTTCAACAATGACAATTGAGGCATTGTGGCCTGATTCTATGTTGCTGAGTTTGGCTTATGTCTTTCTCACTCACTTTTCTTGTCCAGATTTTTACCAAACCTCTTGCCCGGGCTTAGTAAACTCCCCTCTGGAAGGGTTATCAGAACAAGTACGGCGGATACAACTCAAGTCCTTTTCCACATTTATTACACATACACGGTTAGTTGGACTTACAGTCAGGTTGTAAACCTGTAATACAAACACATAACATGAAGCTTAAGTTTAACTAATGATATTTTTCGTGTGATATTGAATTTCCAACGGTATTAGCTTTCGCTCACTCACCAACGGGGCGTACCGGTCCTGATGATTAATCTAGCAGATGTGTCTATTGGGTCAAACACAGTGCTTTTTTGGAGAACTGTGTGTTCCCCTTATACATAATACTGGGGTTTACTTTGCTTAATGAACATCAAAGTTAGATGAAAGATATAAAAGGTATGAAAGCCGACTCAGTAACTGCCGGAAAGTTCTACATTTCTTCTTTTTTTAGTGTTTTTTTGTAATTTGTAATTTGTATTAATACATTTTTAGAAAGATTAATATCAACAATATGGTTGATATAAATGAACAGTCTGTTGCGGAAATTTTCGTGTGTTCTCTGGGTGAGAGAGAGAGATGAAATAAAGGATGGAGAGTTCACCAAACTGTCTTTGTGGATTCTATTCTGCAAAATGGAACACGTTTCACAGAGTACTGAGCAGTCTGCAAAAGAGTTCAACAAGATGTAGTGTGTCCTAAGGTTTTATAGTCTTCTGAGCAGAATTGAGTGGTATGGAAAGGTCACACAAAAGGATCATAAGACAGTTGCACAAAGGGCTAAGTGGGGGCCATGAATAGAAATGAAGCCTGTGAGTTGTTTTAAGAAGGTTGTCTAAAAGATCAGTTACTGGGATATGAGTATGAAGTTTAAGGAAGTTGTCTCTAAGGAAGTTGTCTAAAGAAGTTGTCTAAAGGTCACAGGGTGCAGCAGGGTGCTTTAGTGCAGATACTAAGATGTAAGTCTAAATGTTAAATGCTTTTGTGTCTAAATAGTGGATGTAAATGCTTTTACCTTAACAAGTCAGAGAAAAATATGTGTTTACCCTGCTTATACTGTCACACCAATGAAGAGCTGACATGTTTTACAATAAAATAACCTATTACTTTCTATTTATATTGTCCCCAAATGATGGATATGTAGAAATCATGCTCTATGATAACTTCTGACAAGGCTACAACCAAATGTTTGGAAATTAAAATACTGTACATAGAAAAGATCTTGGCTAAAAAGTGCAACGTATCAAAAAACTATAAAAAGCTATGCATACCAGTGTCAATGTCATTGGCAACAACATGAGCTGCACCACATAGTTTTGCAGCGATAGCTGAGGCTCCACAGCCGCTTCCCACGTCCAGGACTTTCTTACCCTGACACACTTCAGGATGGTCTAAGAGAAACCTGCGGGAGAGGAATTTGGTCAGTTTTGTCACGTCACATACTCAACATAGAAGCATCTCTAGTTTCTGAGGCAAGGGATGGGGCAGTAAATAAGGTTTTTACCCACTAACCTTTGAAGAAATTAAGATTGGTCTTCAAATGGAAAACAAACAAAAAATACAGTTTGTAAATAACAATGTGTTTCGTTGGGTGAAGAATTTCATTCATGAATGTCAGTTCTTAAAGATTAATATAAATGCTTTTATGAAATGCCTTTAGTATTATGTTTTATAAATATACTGCTCAAAAAAAGGGACCACTTAAACAACACAATGTAACTCCAAGTCAATCACACTTCTGTGAAATCAAACTGTCCACTTAGGAAGCAACACTGATTGACAATTAATTTCACATGCTGTTGTGCACATTCAACTATGTAAATAATATTTAATAAGAATATTTCATTCATTCAGATCTAGGATGTGTTATTTTAGTGTTCCCAGTCAAAATTTTGGACACACTTTCTAATTGAATTAAATGAGAAGGGTGTCCAAACTTTTGACTGGTAGTGTGTGTGTGTATATATATACACATATAGACTGTCAATTCAAAAAAGCCAAACTTCTTCTTTAATTTATATTCATACACGAGTGCCCTGTAATTTTTGTGTCGTGGTTTTGTTTGCAATGAGAACAAAACCATTGCAAACAATACAAAGCAGCTACAATGCCATGTGTGAATAGGAAAAAAAATAAATAAATAAGGCAACAAACACACACAAAGACAGGTTTCCATGACGTCAGAGGACATTGTATTGACTTACATTAATTTCCTGATTTACTCTAAACTTAACCCTAATAAAACCCTAATAACTGGTGCACCAACCCTAACCTGAGCCTAACTTTAAAACATGTCCTCACCTTAAAACTCGTATTCCACAACATATGGAATACGAGTTATACCACACACACACACACACACACACATCTGACCTTACCTGGACAGTGCCTGTCCTCCCGGCCAGTATATGGCCCAGTAAGGGTCATCAAACGGCCAGAGCTCTGGTCTCTCTCGCCAGAACCTGCAGTTTGGGGTAAAGAGTCTCAGTCTGAGCTCAGGAGTCAGACTCTGCTGTCCAACTGTCTCTGTGTTCTCTGCTATAAATCTGCGGACATAGTCGTTAGGCCGACAGCTGCCGGACAGACATCGGTGTCTGATAGTGTGTGTAGGTGCGCTGAGAAATAGTTTACCATGACGAGTACATTTCAGACACTTTACAAGTCCAACCATGATGATGACATGCTTTCGAGTTTCCACACGAGCGCAAAATAAGCGAGGGACTAGCGTTCCACTGTCCGACGGAAACCGGCACACTCAATATTTATTCCGCTAAAAAAGGTCCCGAGAGGAATTAAACCAAGAGACTGGGACATGAGAACTTCCTTTTGAGAGGGTGTGCTGCATTTTATTTTTCCCCTGGAAGAGTGAACACACTGTAGAGAGCGAAGTTAAAGCAGAGCTGATTATCAAAGCTATGGTTTCACAGTATTAAAAGGTCCAGTCTCTAACACTGGGAAGGGTTGGCATTCATTGAATACACTACCATTTAATGTGTGTTTTATGAGCATATAACCTCTTTCATTCAGTCAGTCATTCACTCATCTTCTACCACTTTATCCTCCAAATCAGGATGACAGGATGCGCTGGTGCTAATCCCAGATGATTTAAGGTGAAAAGGGTCCACCCTGGACAGGTCGCCAGTCCTTTGCAGGGTCCACAAAACAACCATAATGTCCAATTAGCACCTATGGTCAATTTACATTTTCCAATTTGCCTAATTCCCAAACCTGCAAGTTTTTGGACAATGGGAGGATAAGAGAGAACCTGGAGAAAACCCTTGCACACAAAGAAAGAATATGCTAACAGGAATCGTAAAGAAATAGCTGGCTATGTAGAAAAGGCCTTTGTTTAGACTGGGTCACAATCCCAGGTCTTCTTGGTGCAAATGCAAGAGTGCTATCACCACACCAATCTCATTAAATTAAAAAAAGGGTCAACCATACCCTGAATGGAATGTAAATATTGTGTGTGTGTGTGACGGTATTGATTAGGTTGTGAAGACCAATTGTCAAGCAATGCTAACTTTGTGAGGACATTTTGGCTGGTCCTCACACCTTTAATGGACTTTTTCAGGATTGAGGATTAAGACTTGGTTTTAGGGTTATGGTCATTTAGTTGTGATGGTTAAGGTTAGGGTAAGGGGCAAGAGAATGCATTATGAGTGTCCACACAAAGAATGGTTAACCAAAGTGGCTAAGGTTGGTCTTTAAATGTAAAACAAACAAATAAAAATACAAAATGTGTAAATAACAGTTTGTTAACAATACCACTGGCAAATTTCATTTAAGAATGTCAATTTTTAAAGACTGATATAAAATGCTCTAATCGTGATTGTGTCATGGTTTTGTTTGCAAGGAAAAATCATACAAGGCAGTGAGGTATCTGGCTTTAAGAGGCAAACTTATATACAGGATTTCACTCAAGTTAGCTGAATGTTCATATTAGGGTCTTGCTTTCATTCAGATTTACAGTATCTAGGGGTCAAGGGAGAAAGGTCAGCTACCCGTTAAGAAAGTCCAGGCAGTTTATGGTCAGATAAGGATCTCAGGAAAACAGACTGCTTTGTACTGCTCTCAACTGAGAGCAATACAGGAGAGTATTCATTTTGGCGAACCTCTCCCATGCTACAGCTGAGCATGAACTAATACTGGCCTGCACAAATAAAGTTCTCTTTGTTCAACAACCTTGTATCAGCGGAGTTTTTCTCTACACCATCATCTCACCATCCTTTGTCATTTGAAGAAGGAAGGCCTGATAAACTACAGCAGCTACGATGTTGTGTTTCGTGTGTTTCCCAGGTGAGAGAGATAAAATAAAAGATGGTGAGTTCACAAGTTGTCTTTGAAATAAAATGCAGGGCCCTATAAAGGCTTGGACTGGCACTGCTCTAAATCATGCATTTACTTCATTGTTAGATTCATATTGCTTTGTTTTCATTTTATTTCTTTGTAAATAGATCAGATTAGATTTGACTTTATTGATCCAGCACTGCGGAAATTCACCATGTGGCAGCAGCCAAAGGACAAAGATCGAACAAGAATAAAATAGAACACAACCAAATCTTTTAAAACACAACTGTAATGTAAAGTATAGAATAAGATATATAAAAAAAGAATACACACTTTTATAGTTACTCCCACTTTTATATGATTTAGAATAAGGAAGTACAAGTATGTGACTTCCACTCTCTACAGCTATAGTCAAAGTTTGAACGTTACAGCTTTAGATAACTCACATTCTCCATTATACTATTCATTATAAGCTGATGTGAACCTCAGTTTCTTATGTGGAATTATTACAAAGATAAATTTAATATCTTAAACCTCAGCTCTGACAGGGACAGTCAGCCTTTTTCTAACATTTGACCATACTGCCCCCCTGTGGTGAAAATTGATAACGTATTCTAATAATTCTTGGGCATAGCCTGAATCAGAACTGAATTAATATTGATGAATTAAACTTTGTCCTTGTTGATGTAATCCTGCATTTCAGTTAAATAGTGTCATCATAGTTAAAGAGTAGAATCATATGGAGTGGAAAAAAAAGCATTCAAATTTGCATTGTCTTATGTTTTTCTTTTCTGTCTCTTTGATCATCTTTGAATGGTATTTTCAAAATATGATTAAATGTTATGTGCCAATATTTGACCAGAGTGTGACCAGATCTGTTTGTGAGTGAACGTGCGGTGGAACCATATTCTTTAAAGTTGTTTCTCAATCCTGGTCTTATAGACCAACTAGCCTGCATGATTTAGATGTTTTCATGCTTCAACACACCTGGGTCCAATGAATGGGTCATTATCAGGCTTCTGCTGATGAGCTGACCATTTGAATCAGGTGTGTTGGAGCAGGGCAGCATCCAAAACATGCAGGGCAGTGGGTCCCTGAGAAACCCTGCTTTAAGGTCCCTTTAGAAATGTGATAATCTAACTTATCAGGCCTCTTATTCTACAGTTGTTCCACTTCCAGGATTGATAAAGCTCAGTTTTCTTGATGCTTGTGTTGTGCATATATTTAAGCGTTTAAAGTAAAAACAATGACATTTGTGACTATTTGCATCAACATGTAAGAAAATCAAGAGAATGTATTTTAGAATGACTATATTCTGATTTAGATTACACAAAGGTCGTAAAATGCATGTAAAATTCACAAACTTCATACTAATCCTTGGATACACCAATGAATGCTGTGAATGAACATGATGCTCTCTTCACTGTAATATTAATTAAGTGATGCTAGAGTCTTAATAAGACCATGGCGAGTGTAGAAATAAGGACATAAGAGCAGCAGCTGCCTTTGTGAGTTTTATTTTTCTTGCAAGAGGAACAGACAACACAGAGCATCCAGGCAGTCTGTGCAGTAGTTCCCGGGGAAAGGAGTCAATGTTTGGATTTTTATCCCAAAAAGCCCCCCCACAACACTGTGGGCAGCAGTCAGTTGGTTAGACAAGAGTCTGGGAATCTACTGATACCAGACACAGAGAAGGACAATTGAACCTTGAGAGGAAAAAGATATGTTGGCATGCTACAAGGCTTATATGGAGACATAATTATGTATTAGCTCATACATGCCACCTTATACTGTAATTTTTCCATCTGGTTATCAAGACGCAAAACTGAAGTATGAAAACTTTTGCAGAAAAAAGTTGCTGACTTTCCATCACACTCTGCAGCCTAAATGCCCCATAACTGTGCTATATATACATTAAAGAACTTATATCCACAAAACCCTGTTTTCCTTAATTGATTTTAGAAAAACAGCTCCAGTTGGTTTCTTAGCACATTTGGCTCATTCAACAAATATTCACAGCAGGGTGCTGGTAGGAAATAGGGGTAGGAAAATTCAGAAAGCATTATTTATTTAGAGTGTTTGCTCTTTCATTATTGCGGATCAAAACAATGAGCTGTGCTGAACTGATTTGACTCATTTTAATTATGAGTGCATGTGACTGGGGGAACAGTAAAATAATCACACTCCAGCTGGAATATGCAATCACGGGTGTTGACAAAGGACTGAACATGTTGACAGAACAATATGCTCCACTGTCAAAGGAAAGTGATGGAAAACAGGAATTACACAATGGTATCTCTTTGCTATTCTTGTATTACAAGCCAGTCATTTCTGCAGTTATGCAAATAACCCAATTAAAATTCTTCTGAGGAATAAGTCTTTGTGCAAGAGTGAGCTCAATAATATCCTCTGAAGAATGAGTGGTACTTGTGCTTTCATATGATGGAGAACAAAGCGGGAGAAGAACTCTAAGGGCAAGCTTTCTCTCTCATGCTTTTGTTTATAAAATATTCAACCAACAAATTAATTTAATTATTTTATCCATATTTTTCCTTCTTATTTTTCTTATTTATAATTTTGCTAAATTGTTATTTTGTGAGGAAGGGAAGGCTTGGGGTAAGAAACATGTATGAGTGAAAGATGAGGTCAATCAGTGAGGAAGTAAATGTGTGGGATCTCCTGTCTAAGTAGCATATGAGTAAATAAGAAATAAAACAGAAATATTTGATGGATTCATGGAAAACTGGCTTTTAAGTAAAAGGACAGAGCAGTGTTTCCAAGGAATGATCCTGGGAACCCACTGCCCTGCTTGTTTTAGTTGATTCCCTGCTCCAACACACCTGCTTCAAATGCTCAGCTCATCAAACTCTGCAAAAGCCTGATAACGACCCATTCATTTGAATCAGGTGTGTTTGAACAGTTCATTGGGTTCCCAGGACCAGGATTATGAAACCAGAAGATCCAGTAAAAGTCCACTTAAAGAGTCAGTGTTTCTGTAAATAAATCTGTAAATAAATTTATGTTAATTTTCCTGGAAACAGCACACAGTGATCAATATTCTCACATGTGCAGCTTAAGTGCATGGTGTTCGTGCTTGTGTCATGGCAGCTTAATATGCATCTGCCGCACTAAAACAAGCAGTGCTCAGCATTAAGTGTCATATAAATGATGAAAACATCATTAAATTAGGTCACACGAGTGCTGACTGACAGCTGAATTGCTTCTAGATGAGAGACAGTCCTCAGAAGACAGACAGTAGTCCCTTTCATCCATGCAGTCTTTAAAAATAGACAAAGCCCAGGGAGAAGGGGGACATTTCACAAAAAAAAAAAAAAATCCCACTGTCTGTTTAATTAACCATCTTCGTACTATCCAGTGAATGAGGCGTTCTTTTGTAGACTGTCACTAAATAATTACTTAAACATTTCCTCTTTACAGAAATGCAGTTTGTCATGTCTTTGATTTAAAGTTTTGCACCGACATTAAGACCACATGTCAGATGGAGGCAGAGTCTCTGTGGAGTAATGTGTGTGAGATACTCGCACGCAAATGGCTGCATGGTTCAGGCATAAATGTGTCGAAACAACCTCAACTTCACAAAGTCATATACTGTATCAGCCCTTATTTAATGATTTTAAATGTATTTTCTTTATGATGTTGTCTGTGTAGATTCTCATTCATCCAGGTCATAGTAATCAAAAATAGCATGAATCGGTAGCAACTGGACCTTTCTTGAAGAGGTTTCACCTCTCATCTATTTAATTTCTGAAAGTTTGTGGACAAACCCAGGAAATTCAGGCTCTGTGAAAAGTGTGCAGTGCTCACTGTAACTCCAATGTGCCCTGAAGGCAGTCATTGGGCTGCTCCATGGTGTGATAGAAACTGCCATTGAGAGCCATTTACTGTTGTTATGGAGCTTTAGGGTATTCATTGATGGTCATTAGACTGTTAAAGACGCCTGAAGTCACATGGCATGTCGCTGGTCACATGAGGCTAAATTACACAAGTTGTACTGGTCTCCTGGAAATTGATGAAAGAACAGCACTGTAAGCGGGTGATAGGTGGCGCCGGCGACCTTCTCCCTTGTCAAAGTGGAGGTGGTTTCGCAGTTTTGACATAGATGGCTGTCTTCACTTCACTCAAATCATCTGACCTCTCTGTCCCAAAAGATTGACCCTTTTCCTGCAGATGATTCTCCTGTGTCGAGCCATGTGTTGCTTTAAGGGTTGCTTGGTTTCTTCAGTTCTAAGTCAGTACATGAACCAAGTTCTCACGAGTCCATGAAGTCATTGAAAGTTTGTGAAAATCACCCTACACAGACATGGAGCATTGAAAGTACTTGCATTTTTAGCAAGAAATGTTGATGTACATAGACTAGACCTATGCAGAACAAACATGGAGTCATAATCACTAGTGGTGTTGTGGTTGTAGATTAGCGGGGCCTTCCTTCTTCAAATAACAAAAGATGGTGAGAAAATGATGGTGCCGAGAAAGACAACGCTGCTACAAGCTCGTTGAATAAAGATGACTTTATTTGTGCAAGACAGTATCAGTTCATTTTCGGCCGTGGCATGAGAGAAATCTGCCAAACATGGAAGCCTTTCTGACATCTTCATACACATTCATGATATAGCCCATTTCTAATTACATACTGAGATTAAGTTGCCCTCCCATCTTCAGATTTATCAGATTCATCTTCACATTTGGTCCTTGAATTTGAGGGAATTTGTCCTGGAAAGTCCTTGCAAAGTCATTGCATTTGATGTCAACCAAGATGTGGGAACCCTGTAAGCTACTCTTCTGGATGTGAGGGGTTTGGTCTTGGGGGGGGTGTATCATCCATGTCACATGGTGAAAATCTCCAGACACACATGGAATAACAATGCTCTTTCATACTATGTCATCTTTCTCTTTAGTGTCCACTGGGTTGGTGTTATTCCTCATGGCCTCGGTGGCAGTTTTCACAACGGTCCAGTTTGGATCTCCACTCACTTTGAGAGCCTTTTTCAGATTTTGTGTTCCTCCTGTTGAGCTTGGACACAATGGGTATGTGGGTCAGCTCTGTGCTGCAGAGTTCTGCATCCTTTGGAACTTATGTTCCAAAGGATGCTGAGAGCCAAACATTGGTCTGTGTGTTGGCTGTCTGTGAAGGATACTGATACTGAAAGGGCAAGCTGTTGTTTTTATTTTTATTTTTTTATTTTCCTTGTTTATTTACCAAGCTGATGTTCTCTGTGGACATTTGCACTTTCTGGATTTTGATTTTGACTCATGTTTCTTTGTCCGTTGACATCACGTCATCCACTGGAACACAAGTTGAAACAGAGCTGACAGTGAATGAATGAACAGAATAATATGCTGGTAGTCTTTAACATGATGGAGGAGACCTCACCTGTCCTGATCAAAGATCAGCCTGTTGAAATGGCAGAAGATTTTAAACATTTAGAGACTAACTCTGATAGCACTAGTTTTAACAGTCAACTCCTTTCTAAGAAGGTGATGCAATTCTCATACCTAATGAGTTAACAAGGTTAAAAGACAAGGTTTTAACTTTCAATATGTTCACATGGTGTGACCATCTGAGGGCTAAGAACAAAAACAGAATGTCCAGAATTATTAATATGGCCACGGGGAGAGAGCAGAGACAGCTGCGTGTTTGTATAAAACACAGGTGACATAATAAAAAGCCAGGCAAACGTGTGTGATCCTGTTTATCCTCGTTTTAAACAATTTATTAGAAACCAACCTCAGGAAGGCACTATTTACCTGCTACAACAAACAAAAACATACCAAATGCAACAGCCAAGTTAAATTCTTGATAACCATTGATGCTGATAACCAATTGATAACCAATTGTCGCCATTATTTTTGTTGTGAATCTTCTTTCATCTATTGATTTTATTGCATATGTGATGTATGTGATGTGTTGGCCTGTTAAGCCAATGCCAAATTTCCTCATCTGAGGACAATAAAGATAATTAAGGATCAGATGACACTGTGCAGATTTGGTGGCGATGGGGAGTTGGAGGATGTTCATGACAGCAGAGTGGATGAAAAATATGTTGTGTTGGCTTAAGGGGAAAAGAAAGCATGCAACCGAGTAGTCTTCTTAAATGAACTTACACTAGACAACAGCTTCATATCTACATCTTGGTTTAGCCACTTTACTTACCTTTTACTTTAGAGTAACATAGTGTAGACATTAATTATGATGTGAGGACATTTTGGGCTAGAACTAGTATTAGGTTACGGTTAGGACAAGGTTTGGAATAATACGTTTATTTGTGATGGTTGAGGTTTGTGAGTGTGTTTTCTTGTATGGGTGTTTGTAAGGACCCAAAAAACTCATAAACCTAAGAAGGAGGACATTTTGGGAAAGTGAGGACATTTTGGCTGGTCCTCACTTTCGGTCACCCCTTAAAAGGACTTTTTCGGGATTAAGACCTGGTTTTAGGGTTAGGGTAAGGATTAGGGTTAGGCACTTAGTTGTGATGATTAAAGTTAGGGTAAGGGGCTGGGAATGAATTATGTCTAGGAGTGTCTTCACTATGAATACCGTGCAAATGTGTGTGTGTGTGTGTGTGTACATAGGCTGTGAGGACCAAATGTCAAACACACTGTTCCTTATGAGACATTTTGACCTTGTGTGGTCCTCATAACTCCGCACAAGGCTTTTTGAGGATGAAGGCTTGGTTTTAGGGTTAGTGTTAGAATTAGGGTTTAGGTTAGGGTTAGGGTAAGGATTAGGTTTAGGCACTTAGTTGTGATGGTTAAGGTTAGGCTAAAGGGCTAGGGATTTCTTTGGTCTCTGAGTATCCACAAAAAGAATGCAAAACCATTGTGTGTGTATGGTAATGTCAGCTACAGTGACAGTTAACGGGAAAATTGAGAAAAAACTGGCTAAAAAAGATGCAGTTAGAGGGGAAAAAATAACAGTTTTGTAGGGAAACAGAGAAAGAACACGTGTCTTCTCTCATTTGATTAAAAACCCACCTGTTCGAGAAAGTTTTTGGTGCAATACCCTTGATAGCGGCACACATAAAAACGTCACCACTAAAAGCACTGTTTCATAGGTATTTGTTGGAGGAGGCAGCAGGGATAATACAGAAGATCAGGGGGAGGGCACAGGCTGTTGGAGCACATGCCTGCAGCAGATCCATCTCTCTCTAAATGCTCTCTTTCCCAACCAGTGTGAATCACCAGCAGGTGGCCATGTTTTACACCCCAGGAGAGTGTTTGGAGAGCAGACCACTGATCTGGAAGAATTGTATGTTCTGTGAGAGAAAGTAGGTGGAGTTCAGCGGGGAGGAATTTCAGTTTGTTCAAGGTTAAAGCAGCCCATCAACATTTAGCCTCACGTTACTCTGCTGTCCTCATTTTTGTTTAATGTTTGTTTTTCTGCTGTGAAACTCTATCCACCTGAGAGTCTTATATACACTCACCAGCCACTTTATTACAGTCTTTTGCTGTTGCAGTTCATCTACTTCAAGGTTTGATGTGTTTTGTTTTTGGGGCTGGTTCTTCTGCAGACGTTGGTTGTAAGTGGTTATTTGATTTACTGTTGTGAGTTCATATTGCTTTTCTATCATTTCATACCAGTCTGGTATGAAATCACCACTGCATTGTCACCAAGAGAACTCACTGGATATTGTCTCTTATCCTGAACACTCTATATAAACCCTACATAGAGATGATTACCCTTTTCGCCAATTTTAATGCTTGATTTGAACTTCATTGGGTTGCTCTGATCACATCTACACGTTAAAGGCTACATTCACATTACTAAATTCTTGCTCAATTCAGATCAGATTTGATTATTCAGGTTCATAAGACTTTTAAGTGAATGCGCCTGTCCTCTCAAACAGCACACGTGCATCTCAACAATGCTTGATTTTGGTTGATTGCTTTGAGTTTGGCTTGGATTGCCTCAGACTGCCTCCAATGTCTATTAAATGCCTGATTTCAACATTACTTCTCTGTTATTACTACTCTAGTTTTTGTTTGACATGCTGGTGCTGGTTGTTAGGGTTAGGGTTAGGGTTAGGGTTAGGGTAAAAGTACATGTGTAATTGTAAAGGTCTACATAGAAACCAAATATATATGTTTTCACTCCTGTCACCATATATCAGATACATATATATATATTTGATCTCGGACCAGATACTGAAGTTGCTGCCATGTGCCTGGCTGGTCAGATATTTGTGTTAAGAAGCAGAACAGATGTACCTAATAAATTGACTGTTGAGAGTAGACCTCATATCTGTCCTCCCACACTGATTTTTGATCTGAGCTGAGCCCCCAACGTTTTAAGGTCTTCATAAGCTGCTAAGAAAGTTGGGAGTGTAATTACATATTCATTGAAAATTCATTCCAGTCATTGTGTTTTGTGATTTTAACAAGCCTTTTTTTTGTTTTTACTGTCACTGGCAGTTGACATTTCCAGATGACACACACACACCCTTAATCTCAATAAAATACACAGAAATCCTTTATTTGGAGGTTACATGCAAGTTGGAAAAAGGTTTGAATCCAGGTCACAGATTTCTTTGCTAATCAGGAGCTATTGTGTGCACCTGTGTTGATCTGCCACAGCTGAGGGCAATCAGCCTGGCTGGGAGGTTACAAAGGCAGGCTGGAGTAGTTTCTTTGGTCACCAGGGAGTCGACACATTCAGTTGACTTTCTGTCTTTTCTGTTTTAAGGGGAAGACTTAGTTGAGTGTCATTTGGGAGTGAGATTTTGTGTTTGGCTGTTTTTTTTTCCCATTTCTTTTTCACTTTGATTTATTCTCATTCATTAGCCACAGATCTAACAACATCCTTAAATTGTTTATTTCTTGTTTGTCATGGGTTTCTCTTCCAAATGTTTGAGGAATTAAATTAATGCCAGCACTTGCAGTCCTTAGGACGAATCCATCATTCCTGACATCTGGTGTTCTTAACTTAAGCATTTTATATACTGTTTACCAACAGACATGTGGCCCAATACAGGGATATGTAAAGTCTTAGAAGTCTTTTTTCCATCCAAGTCAAAACTGGCATTCTCACTGGGAGTCCTTACAGTGTAAGGATGGAGACACTATATCTGCCTTTTTATAAGTGGAAATTCAGTGAAATGTAATTATTATAGAAAGCACTCTGAGTGCAAACCTCCAACAAGGCAGCCCAGTGTTAATACATTTCCCTATCTTCAAGCTGCATTAATAACTTGGGGGATAAAAAATGAAATTAGAATTTGTCTGGACCCCTCAAATCAAATAACTACTCACAACTCCCAAATACACAAACAAACAAATGCAGCTGAGGACATTAAACTCTTTGGCGGTAATAATGTGAAATTAAAGATACACATAAGGCTGGTGAGGTATCTGACATGCTGTGGGTAAACGCAAACAGATGGTAACAAGATGTTGTCTTGAGCTCAGGGACGTGAGTGATATCTGTTTGACCCTGAAGGTTAAAGGTTAGTTATGCCCTTAAGCTTACTTTGAACCTGGGTGTTTACACAGGTGGCCCCCAGTATCCTAAAGAAGCAAGGGCTGAACATATATAAGGATATGGTAGAAGCTGGAGTTAGGGGTATCACATTGGCTGCCGATCCTCTCACAGACAACACCGGGATGTCTGTTTAGATGCTGTGTTTCCTTGTAATAAACTTTTTTATATGCAAGAAATACAGTGTCGGCGGAGTCTCCATCATCTGCACATCACCATCATACGAGAGAAACAACACTGGTAATGTTGATGATGGCATTTAATAAACGGTTTCATCTGGTCTGCAATGAGGAATAACTTTCATATTGTCCATGAATAGTGGCAATGAACAGTGTAAATAAAGTTCACTGTCAGACCGAGATTGACTTCATTAACTTCAAGATTCAAACACACTATTTATTTTGAGCTGAAAGGAATGAATTTACGTTTTGCCTTAACTTTCTTACTTGGATGTAATCAATACCTCTGTTATGTCAGTGAAAGTCTAGGGCTGCTCTGAAGTGTGGTTCAGAAACTCTGACTCAAGTTTACAGAACCAGGCACAATCTTGTGAACAACCACAATTTTGTCTAACTCTCGAAAGGAAAGCAAATGTATCTCCATGACAGTTTTCATTAAAAAAATGGATAAAGTCTTTCGGTTTGAAAATTTGCGCTGTATAAGGATGGAAGGCAGTAGTTACCCACCAAAAATTCATTTTAATGGACGTCTTTGGGGGAAACGAGTCTACTTTCAACTGATTTCTAACATCAGTAAACATTTTCCTGTGGGGTTAATTGTCTCAATTGCTAGTTTTTCAGGTCTTGATATAAATTTTGTAAATGATGTCCCCATTTAGAAGAATATAGATTATAAAGCACTGCACATGAGTGAACACCAGTGTGACTGACAGCTAGTACCACTGCACAATAGGTACACACAATACGTGATCTCTCGGAACCTCTTGTTTAAAAATATAAATAAACACAGTGCTGTTTAAATCACAAATGTCAAGGCTTCTTAATGGGAGCTTGTTTTGCAATGTGAAGACTAAGCCTACATCCATTTTTGATGAACAGTCAATGATATTTCAAAAAAGTGTTTAAAATAATCATTTCAGTGGTACTATGATTTTCCCTGCTGTCTTTGGTAAAAGTCTACAGGCTGGTAACAGGGTCAACATACAGAGACAAACAACTATTCATGCACACATTCACATACAGTCAGTTTATTTAGAGTGTCTCCAAACTGAGTATGTTTTTTTTTTATGCCTTTTTCCAGAGAGAGCCTCTGCTCCTCCTGTGTAATGCCTCCTGGTTGTAAATGGCATCTATGATCAGACTGCAAACCACAAGTGGAAGAAATGTCAGACCTGAGGAAAAAGCAGTGTGGTAACATGTCAATGGATCAAAAATAGGGACAGAAAACTGAATTTCTGAAGCGAGGGCCACATTAGAGGTTATAAAAAGTAAATTTAATTAATTAAACTTGAAATGTCATACTTGTTTTGTTTCTAAAAGATGTTAATAATGGTACTACTGACTGACTATGTATATTACAGACTTCTGTTAAAATGCAATGATTTCCAAATGAGTCTTAAGGTAGCTTTCTAACAGATACATACATTATGTTTAGATTTTAAGATACAGTGACAGAAACACTTTTTATTTGGACATATACTTGCTGCACTATGTCTGGATGTGTGTCCCCCAACAAACACTGCTCTTGATTTGATGAAGCATTATTACAATCACATTATTCTGCACCACTCTCAGGCTCCATCTATTCATGAGAAAGATAATATTTTATATAAGATTTCACACCACGGTTGTATAGTCCCACTCTCCTCAGTCAACATGATAATGGTGAGTGTCTCATGTGCTGCATGGCTGACACAGTGGATATTCATCTTTCAAGGCCACTGAAAAATATAACCCTTTAAGGTTCTCTTCATCTCTCTGAAAAGCCTTTTTTATATTATTGAATTGTCACAATGGACACTCTCTTTTTGGACTGTGCTGAATTCTGTTAATCTGATGCGACGGAATGCATTATATTCTTACTGAAACCTGAGAATGCAATTCAGACGGAAGAAAGTGCATACTTGAAAGCATTGAATCCGTCCATTTCTTCAGTTGTTTTCATGCAGAATGGTAAAAACCATGCATCAATGGACATCATCGTCTTGAGCTACTTTAGTGTCACCTGTCTGAAAATCACCCATGAATGACCTTGTCACTGGCTGAATTTGCCTGTTTTGTTCTGCATTTCCAGAGTGAATAGCTTGTCAAGTCGTTTGCTGACAGCAGGGTCAGTCGATAATGAAGGAGCACCGAGTTGGGCCCCAGATCAATGCTGTTTTCTCTCACATTTCCTCCGGGCAAACTGATTTAATAACTCCAAAGACGTTGCATATTAGTTTGTGCTGTTAAATATTTTGACACATTGTTTCTTTTTTTTTTTTTGCACTCACTAAATCCTTTCTTTTCTCTTTTGTCATTTGAAAGATTCTGACAGTTAAAACACTGGAGAGTCACCATGAAGAGTAAAGTGTTGTTAAACCTTTTCATAAAATGTCAATACTCCACCACATCTTTCTTTCAGGAGAATATTAATCACCCAGAGAGCTCAGGTCACACCAAAGGCAGAGGGATCAGATAACAATTTTGGACATTTATTTGGCAATTTTCCATCCTATTTTACTCAGGCAAGTTTACATTTTTGAATGATGTGTGGAACTTACAGACAACAGTTATAGTAAATGGTTAATGTCATCCAGTAAGGTACTCATCATCCCACCAAGCAAAGGGCTTCATCATCATAATCACATTTTTTAAATCCATGTGCAGGAGCACTCACTCTTTGGTATCTCATATATTGTCCATATTGGCAATGAAGGGTTTTTACAGTCCCTCCTGTTTTGAGATGTGACCATTTTGTTTATCCCATTACAGACAGGAGCTCCGATTCAAAGAGCCTCCTGAAAAATGTGATTTGTAAAGATAAGCCAATAAATGCTCCTTCATCAGTTTAGTGTTCGAATCCATTAAAAGTGCACTCTACTTGGCAGAACTGGGGAAAAAAATGACTGACTACAAAAAGAAGCTTATTGATTTGGAGGATCTGAGAAATAAGCTTCTGCATCTCAGCTGAATGTTGAGTGAAATAAAAAAGACAAAGTTTCAAACTCCAGAAATATGCTGTATATCACAGGTGAGTTTCAGCTTAGATTTTATATGCCTTCCTCACACACTATGGCCCCCAAATTGATGGTTTTGACCACATAAAACTCAAATTCAGGTGGAGTTGGAGCACAATAATTAATGCTGGGAGGGGAATCCAACAGAGTGAACTGACGTGGAAATGCTTGTAAGTGACATAACAGGAGGTCTGTTGGGCCTATTAGGCCTAAACTGTCTACAGGGTGTCAGATGACGAGATGTTTCACATTAATTAAATCTGCCATATGTTGGCACAATACTCGCATCCCAGGTTGCCTGTCCCACAGTGCAGCAGATGCAACACACTGTTGAATGAAATCTACCGGGACTTGTACATGAGTGAATCAGCCAATCACTGATCCTTTCCTCTGCATCGCAGTCATCCATCAGAAAAACTGCCAAGGGGAGACACTAACAGCTCTTAGGTGTCAATATTGTTATGAATAAAAACCAAGTGTCTCGGGGACTGTTATTAATTTGGGGTGTCAAGTGATGCCTTTAGATGACAAAAACTGCCCTCAACAAAACATAAACGTATTGTTTTTGATCCCATTTTCCATGAACCAATGTAAAAGATTTAAGATTTCCTGCAAACAAAAAGGCTTATTTTTCACAACTATGGTTAACAAATTTGTTCAAATCTGTATTAGTGAGCCCTATACTTTTTTTACTACAATAATCACCCTGCAGTTGAAACAGTCAGGATGCTCATTAGAGCGATTTCACTGGTCACAGTAAAAGACCAATCTAATTTCTGTTCTTCTTTCGTGTCACAGAGCCTGCACTCATTTCACCACCAAAAACTGTCTCCAATGTCATATCAACATATTTGCAGTTCATCCAACAAGCCTCCTAACAACAGTAGACCATGTACTTCACCTGAGATCAGCTAATAAGGGCGTTGGTTTTCACAAATGCAGAATTTCTGCACAAATGTTCAGGAACCATCTCGGGAGGCTCAGCCAAGCAAAGGTGGTGTTTCAGATGAATGAGTGCGACAACAGGTTCCAATTCCTGCCTGTGTCCAGCAACTCTGCATAGCCATAGAAGTGTGGATCAATATTCCACATTCCACAGTGACACAGGTCATATCAAATACTGACAGGTTCTCTCTGCAGAACAATTTGAGCAAAAAATTTTTTTTTTTCTTTTTTTTTTTACTTCACATGTTTTAAAAGTTTTTATGAATGAAACATGACTCACAAAAACTACTTCCCGTGGAGTGATGATGTCTGACAAGAGTGTCATCCTCAAAGAGTTGTTAAATTTCTTAATTGCCACTAATTGGCTTGCTGTCTTTGTTACCTCCTGAATGTTGTTCCTGTTCTTTGTTGTGATCATTTACATGCAATTGGTTTTCTTCTCACTTGTCTGGGCGGTTTGTAGTGTGAGTGGAAAGAATCTCTGGGTGCTTGTGTTGATGGCACATTCGTGGAGCAAAGCTTGACTAGCCTTTAGATCAATAATTCCTCAAACTGCATCAACAGGGATTAACTACCCCTTGGAGAGAGCTTCTCAGGTCAAAGCTTGGCTCATTTAACAGCTAATTAGATGCTTTCTATTCAGCATATGGTTCTTGTAAAGCACCTGTTTCGGCAGAACATACAGTTAACGCAGAAATTGCACAAGCCTGTCAGTGGGAATACTGTGTTCTGCTTTGGCTAACAATGAGCAGAATCCTTTGTCTTTGGTGGCTTTTTGTTTTATTTTGATGGGTAGCAAATAAATAACCAGCAGTATGTTTGTTGACTTGAATAATGGCAAATTGTCAAGTGGCATTCTCTAAGCACAACTCCTTTTTAAAACCAGAGCAAATCATCATGGCACTGGAGTCGAGGATTAGTTGTTCCTCATTTTTTTTTACCTGATCAATCAAGCCAGAGTGCCCCTGGCAACTTCCTCTTCCTGTTGGGTTTGAAGACAAATGGTGCAGCAGATTCTCCCTTCATCACTTGTCGGATATCATGCCAACGTCTGTGTTTTGCGGCAGTCGTTCTCACGCTTTCCTGTTAATGTGGCTGCAGAATGTCTGCATGTGGAATAATATGCAGCCACAATTCAGAGGAGGCCAGACTACAGGTCTCCTCATAACAGACCCCTCTGATTATATTTATGAAATTCAATTACTCTGACACAGACAGATGGACTTGCTGTCAGTGGGGACGCTCGTCATTTGTTAGCGTCAGGCCAACATGTCAGCCCTGTGGTACTGATGAGACCACGGCTGTGTGACTGGAAACAAAAGAAGGGAGGGAAAGAAAAAGAGGGATCAAGGTAAAACAGGCAGATATACAGTGCTCCATTCAAATTTTTATTTTCTGTTTAAGGATTAAATGAAAAATCCACTCAAGCTCAATGCTGGAGGAAATAACTTGCCTGTTACAGAATAAACATGGTATTCAAATATGTAGCCTTTGTTGTTTGTCCAACTGCCCATACGAGACCCCAAATATCAAACTACTTTTGCAAATACATAAAAATGATCATCAGAATGGTGGATATAGTCATTAAGATATGACAGCTCTCGCCTAATGAAAATGATACAAAATTAGTAGGGAATGGGCTTCAAACTGTAGTTCTTGAAAACCTTTTTAAATATAAACAAATGTCCATTACAATCTGCTAGTAAAGAGTAACAGGAGCCCTTAAAACACAAAGTACCTATGAAATGTTAATGTAGGTTTGTGGTGGTGGGAGCTTTAGTATAAAGACTGGAGGAAACAGCTGGCCCCTTTTTAAAAATAAACTGATGTTCACATGTAGCCTTTTTTTTTGTTTGTCTAATTACCCTTATGTGATCCCAAGTACCAGACTATTTTGTAATTACATTAAAAAATGAGCTTCATAAGGAGTGGGTGCATAGTCATTTAGTTATGACAGCTCAGACCACCTGAAAAACATGGTTGGTTTGGACTTGGCTTCAATCACAGGGCTTTTAAAATTATCATTAAATGCATGATGAGGTGTAACTCATACTCTGGGCTACTCCATTTTAAGCATCTGTGATTTGCCATGTCCTCAGCAGTGCATCACTGGAGACTTGCTCTGTTTTGCAAGTTGTTACATCCATACTTCTATAAAATACTAGTAACAATATACTACAATATAAAATGGTCAGGAAAGATGAACCAGCAATATCTGTAAAAGCTTAAATCAGCAGCAGCAGCAGCAGCAGCAGCAGCCTCATGCTCATGTTTAATCAGAATCCATCTCCCCATCGTCTCCAGTGCGTCCTCTTTTCCCGTCTCAACATATTGAAATTGGATGTTTCATATGCCATTTCTGTGAATATGAAATCTATTCAAATTGAACTGAAAAGAAAAGATACAATACTTGGGCCAATAATCCAGTTCGATGCTCTCTGTTGGTGAATTATGGATGAGTCTGAAATTAAAATTGGATGGGAATTCACTGAGGGACTGCTGACGGTGTTGGCAGACCTTAATCTAGACAACTGGAGCTGTGTCTATTAGTATGTGTGTTCAACTGGGGGGAGGTGAGGGTAGGTGCAGGTAGGATGGTGGTTCAACGAAATGTTGCATTAAAAACCCAACACAGAGGAACCCGTGTTTTTTAAACTTGCTGCGAACCCTAAGCAGCTGCATACTGTGATGAGTGGGTCTGAATACCAACAGTGGGGGGAAAAAAACAGACCAGGCCTGAAAATCAGCCACTTGGGGTTGTGATCACACCTTGTTCCTACCTCTGTGATACTGCAGCCCACGCCTCATACTGAGCTTCAGTCTAAAAGACTTCCACAAGGGAGAAGAGGGAAAAAAATGATAAAAATCCTCACATTTTCACGCCTACCTTTTTGTGAAAACAGAGCTGAAAATGAAAGAGAGAGAGAGAGAGAGAGAGAGAGAGATGCCAAACAGGAGGAGGCAGAGAGATATATATGTGGGAGGGTGAGAGTGGGCAATGGACCAGTCTGAAAATCGGAAACATCAGTGTACCTCACTTGAAAAAGGATTTGATTTTCAAAACCTTCCAGTGGAAAATTCTGCTCAGTGAGATCCTCAAGAGCTCTGGCTCCAGCTGGTGAGGTGCATCAGCGGGGTGTGAGATTGAACACCGATTTTCTGTGTTCTAGAAAGAGCACCTTGAAAAAGCCAGGAGGAAAAAAAGAACTCACTCTATTGTCTATATAATTAAGGCTTATTCCTGCAACTGTCCCATCAGTTGTGAAAACTAAATACATTTATTCAGGTATAATTTAAGGCTTCAAATACATGACAAATTGTACTTATCGACTCCACTGCATTTTAGGAAGTTTACTTTTGCCTCCTTGTCATTAACTGGACTAAAACTTTAATAAACTTGCATTAGTAATGATTAAAGCATTGATTGCCACCGCTTTTTTACTGGCCTGTTTTCATGTTATTCACCATTCCATCACAAAGACATTTCCTCTCTATTTTCCACAGATAGTCTGAGCTCAAAGAGTGTTTAACAAAAAAATACAAGCGTTAGATTTTAAAGCAGAACTTTATGACTTCAATTTTTCATTTTAAAGATCCAGCATAAGAAGTAGGACGGTCTATGGAAAGGTGGCAGCACAAGTTGGCGGCCTCCATCAAAAGCTATGAAAACCAAAATATTTTATTATTTTATATTTTTATTTTATATTTTAATTATACACTCAAACATATTTATGATGTTATCTGTCATTTCTGCTAATAAATCCTCAAATGTTACAAGGCCTTTATTGTAAACCAACCAGCAGCAATCAGGACTTGGTTATATTGGTATATTGATATTGTATAACTTGTATTTATTTTACGAATACTACTTCCATCTCTGCCTTTAGTTAAGAGAAAATGCATTAGGAATTTCAGATACAGCCTGTTGTTACCCATCTCATGTATGTACTGCCAAGTTATTTTATTATTTATTTATATATATATATATATATATATATATATATATATATACTTTCTCTCACTCACTCGCCGGAGCTACTGCTTCATTGTGCATCAGGGAAAAAGCTCAAAATAGCCCAAGCGTTTTATAACCCAATAGACACTTCTTTAAAATGAAACAATTCAAATGCCTATCATCTCCAGTTGTAATACACCCAATTACTCATGTGCATTATATTATTGTACTTCCAAATCCTGTGCATATGCTCAATAAAGAACAAGATAAAATGAGCATTTAATTACAGTATAGATTTAAACTCACAATTTCCTGGCATGACTGCAATACCAAGAAATCACACTATGTTGCTCTTAAAGCTGCTTATTGTTGAGATTCTGTGGTGTCCAAATACTGTACATCATGGTGCTGATGTTCTTAGTTTAATAGTGGGTCTGCTGTCACTGAGGGGGCTATACCCTAATGCAGTTCCAACAGCTGGCCTTTTGATGTTGGCTATGAAAGCCTCTTATTAGGATGAATAGAAATCACAAGTCTGAGTGATCTTGTGCCGGAACAAACACGGGGAAGATGCAACACAAAAATGCAATGGTGAAAAGTGTCACAATGGCAAAGATTTATAGGAACCAAATACAGTCTTTAATAAAAAAAGACAGGTAAAATAGTAGGAGATGGTAACAGTAAAACAGGGGCAGAAAAATACCTGGGAGCAGAGCAGAAGTCATGAAACAAACGGGATGAAACGACGGCGACGCTGGGGAGCACAGAGAGTAAATACACTAGAGAGGCAGGGATAAATGAACACAGGTGAAAACTCACTGGACATAGGTAATTCACATCAGGGCAGGGCACACAATCAGAGGTGGGGAAACAGGAGAGGAAATAAAACTAAACAAGGTACACAAACTAGGAAGAAATACAAAACTAACAAGACACAAGGAGAATACTAAAAACCCAAGGTTAAAGATAATATAACACAAATTACAATGACAAACTGAATAACTGTCCAATTGAATTTGTCAGGGTTATTACTTAAGGAGCTCATCTTATATAAAAAGAGCCAAAAAAGAGATGCTTTGGAAAATGAAAAGAGAGGATGGCTAAGGAAGAGCATATGGAGTGTGTGTGTGTGTGTGTGTGGAGGAAAATAATAGACTTTAAATGATGGGTGTGAAAGAAGCTGATGTCTGCTTAGGGCCAGAGTGATCCCAATGATAAAGACACTGTGGCTCAAAGTGGTTTCATTCTATCCTAAATGCTCCTTAATCTCACCATAAATGTCATGCTTTGCTCCCAGTAAGGAGAAAGAAAAATGAAAACTGTTTGTGCCTATGCTACTGGGATTTTTTAATAGTTGTGTCAATATAGGAGTGGGAACTGAGCCTAAATGCCAGCATAGCCTGATTTATTATGAGTTTGTGAGATGCCTCATCTTCTTGGCACATAAGAGGCTGAGAGAAATTATGTATGTATTGTATGATACTGAATTATCTTTAAGTGCTGATGTAATTTCGATAAAGAAATATACATAACTGTAATTTTTTTTGAAGTTTTCCCAGCCATCAACAGCACTTTTTAGCACTTGAGCAGGATTGTCAGTTTTCCATAAGGAGGGTAATTTGTGGCACTCAAGAGAGGCAGAAATTGCTTCTGTGCTGCAGGGTGTCACCTTTATGTCAAGCCACTGACAACCATGTCTACATCCCCAAGATACAAGTACACATACAATATGTTTATGTATGCATTGATGTACACTGCGAGATAGTCACTTTTAATCAAAGCATGCTTCAGTTTTTAACATAAAAGAAGCTCACAAATTGCCTAGTGTTCTGGCAGCTTGCCCAGGTGAGGACCATAATGGTTTGACTGTGGGGTAATGAACCAAGATGACACACCTCCAGCTGGAGGAGCTCCTCCGTGGATGTGACACGACCGCCTCCACTCCCACATCTCATTACGACCAACGATTGGTTAGAGCTGGGGATTACAGATGGGTGATGGAGCCAAGTAGAAGAGTTCACTGACACAACAGTGGTGCTAAAAGGTCAAGAGGGTGCTTATCACAAGGAAGCTGACGGTATTCATCTGCCTTGAAACTTTAATACCCACCTGAAGGGAACCATTTTTTTCAGTTTTGATGGGTACTATGCTGAAGGAAAAAGAAATGAGTTACTTGCTGCCAACTGTGTTTTCTGGTAGTGTAGATTCTTGCCTACTTAAAAGGGCTATATGTAAGAGGTGCAACTAGAGTTTGAAATAAGTACTGCAGATCCAGATGAAAAATGTTTGAGTTGACTGCCATTTCACTCCTCCAGGTTGCCAGGTATTTATGAGATTTATGAGATCCCAATCCCGCACAAAAACTGATCTAGGAGGAGCTACACTTAAAGCCCTTTACCCCAAAACATGAACCTAAATGGAATTTACAGGCTGTGAAATCAGTTTTAGATTCTAAATATACTCTACCATTATCAGTAAAGTCAGTATTGTATTTCATCTTCTTAATCACCGACGCCATACATTATTTTACACCTACATACATACAATTCTTTTACAATTTACAAGGATGATCCTCTTTGCCCAGATAGCAAACCTGACAAAGAACTATATCATTTTTATGCTATTTTTTTTATCATATTATTCATTCCATCCCAATTCAACATTTTTTCTCATTTCTACTCAATCATTAAACATACAACAGGAATGAAATTTGACTCCAACTGGAGAAGATCTATTACAATCAAAGTTCTACTATATATATATATATATATATATATATATATGGTTCTAACTGGTTCTTCTGACCCAGATGACCTGAGGTTTTTGGTTGGCTCATAATGGACCAGGAGATCACAGATGTATTTTGGCCATAGACCATTCAGAGCTTTATAAACCAGCAGCAGGATTTTAAACTCTATTTTGTGAAAGACAGGAAGCCAGTGCAAAGATTGAAGAACTGGAGTAATATGGTCTGCTCTCTTAGTCTTAGTGAGGACTCGGGCCACAGCAGACTAACTGTAACTGTTTGATGGACTTTTTAGGCAGACCTGTGAGGACAGCATTACTGTAGTCCAGTCTACTGAAGATGAATGCATGGACAAGTTTTTCTAAGTCCTGCTGAGACATGAGTTCTTTAATCACTACCGTCTTAATGTGGCTGTTAAAGTTCAGGTCTGAGTCCAGAACCACACCCAGAAACCACAGTTTCATGTTCATTTAAATGAAGAAAATTCTGGCACATCCACTTTTTAAGTTGATCATTACATTTTGTCAATGTCTGAATTGGACTAAAGTCACCTGGTGAGATGGTTATAGATTTGTATGTCATCTGCATAATTATGATAAAATATTTTGTTGTTTGTAATGATTTCAGCCAGTGGGAGTATCTAGCTGTTAAACAACAAAGGCCCCAAAATAGAGCCTTGGGGAACTCCACAGATTATTTTTGTTTACTCAGATTTGTAGACACCTAAATAAACAAAATAGTCCCTGTCTTTTAAATTTAAGCCAGTTTAGTGTTGTGCCAGAGAGTCCCACCCAGCTTTTCAACCGACCTAGCAAGATGTTATGGTCAGCTGTGTCAAATACAGCACTGAGATCCATTAAGACCAAGACTGAAATGTTGCCACTGCCATCTGTATTAGAGCGGATGTCATTGAGGACCTTCACAAAAGCTGTCTCATAGCTGCGGACATCAAAACAGTAATTTAGTGTCAGGAAGTTGTGCATCTGTTGAAAAACAGCTATTTCTATGATCTTACTGTGAAAGGGAAGTATTGATATGGGCCTATGACTACTCATATAGGGTGGACTGTAAATTTGTCAGCACAGTTAAGGAGACAGAAAGGAGCTGTCTCCTTGACTGTGTAGTACTGAGTCCAAATAAATGGGTAATTAGCTGACAGCTGACTCAGGCCACTTGCAGCTTTGGTTCTCGGGGTGAGGATGGAAAAACCGATGAAGCACATCTCCACGGGTGTCATAAAGCTTTGCTTTATGGCCCGTTTGTGTAGCCTTGCAGATTAAGTTCAAAGAAAGATGGCCACTCTTTTCTCCATGCATCTTAAATCCCGTTTCTCCTCAAGTGGATCTGTAGATCAATTCTTTTGGCAGCGCTGCAATATCCTGGGTATCTGCAGCTACAAGAACAATGTGGTGGAGTGTGTGTATAAATATATGTTTAAAGGGCCAACTGAAACTAATATTTAATAGTGCTCAAAGAGCGGCATGACTGTTCCACTCACACTATATACCTTCTGTCACTTTGGAATGGCTTTGATTGGCAGAATAAGTGTTAAAGTGCAAAGCTCCAAGTGGGGTACAACTGAAGCCTCCATAGAAAGAAGCAAGGCAAGGCAAATCACAGCTAATCAGTGGTGTGGCTACGATTCATGCAAGTAGTCCTTCATCAGAAACTACTTCCAGTATTTGTCTCAAGAGAACAGCTGGAAATTAATGGGCTGGTGTCTGGAGATGGCACGCTTGCTTTCTGTGTTTAGACACAGAGACAGATTTCAAACGGTAGCGGAGAACGTGCAGCTGCCTAATCTTTGGCTATACTCTGCTGCAGACAGCTGGTACCACCGAATGATGCTGGTGTTCCTCAGAGGCTCATAGTCAAGGTTACAAAAGTGGTTTCTCTTTGGTCAGAAACATATCTAGGACCACAGAAATCCTGCCAGGAAATAAATGTGGCTGTTAAAACCCAGACCAAACCAAAACATAAAAGACCACGATTTTGGTACCATCCTCCATTCTCAGCACTTATCCACTTTCCTCTCAGGATTAAAGACATAAAAGCACACATGGTTGAAATGGTTGCAACATGATTTCAGCAGTATGTTATTTATGAATAATTTATTTTTAAAAAGTCTAAAAAATATGAAAAGCACACTGACAAAGATGCCTGAACATATGCAGTACCTAACATGGGCACATTTGCATTTCATCACTTTATGAGTATTTACAGTTATATACTGTGTGTGTGTGTGTATTTTCCAGTGTCACACACGCTTGACATTTTGCTCTTAACATTTGAAAAAAACAAACAGTGAAGGTAAAACTTTAATACATTCATTCTGTCAACATCATGACAGACTAAACATGACTTTAATACATACAAAAATTGATGTTGATCTACCAAGGTCGCTCGGTTTCCCACAATGTCAGTATACTACCCTTTTTTTTCAAGGTTGTTTAAAAAGAAGTTCATGGATCCAGATCTGTGTCAGGAGTCTAATCATTTCCAAAATTTCATCTGTCCTGTCCACATGACATATCCTTTACTTCTTGAGTTATGAAGCTCGCAGACAAACAAATTAATGAAAACATAACCTTCATGGCAGAGAAAATTAATAAATAAATACACGATTAAACAATGTCTATCGTGTGACTGGTTCAAAGGTCCTGTGCTCCACTAAACTATGGGACAGGTCTCTGAGCTCAGCTGCAGACTGAACCTGCTTGTATCCCAGCAGGACCAGAGTGTCATTACAGAGATTTTGTACAGTCCTCACAATGTCGAAGCCGAGCCGCAGCCTCCAGCTCTCTGCTGTCGCTCTGGAGTCTCTGGTGGTGGAGTACCTGTAGTTCCACTCAGACGGAGATGTTATGTTGCTGTTGGTATTCTTTGCAATCCACATCTGCACCCTGTCCTCCATCTCCAGCCCCACAAACCTGTAGATCTCGGTGGCCTTTTCCTTCGGTTGTAATGCCAGGTCCTCATACCGCACCAGTAAGTAGCGTCCTCGCAGCCATGCTGGTCTCTGCAGGCCTGTCTCTGCAGAGGCAGTCATGTCCTTACAGGTGCTAGTAATCTGCGACAGGTCCACATAGCGAGGTTGCCTTCCAGTTGCATTCCATATTTTCCAAGCGCGGAACTGATCGGAAAATGCCATCATGCGTGAGGCGAGGATGGCCCTGGGGTCCCTCACCAGGTGGATGATCTTCAGGTCCAGCCGTGGATCTTCTGCCAGGGTCCGTAGGTCCCCTACCTCAGGGACCCGCACGGTCTTTATGGCTACATGCCCCCTTGAGAGACATGACATTGAAGCTAATGTAAGGTTAAGGGCCCCACACTTCTTAGGACACCAGGTTTCATCAGGTGGATCAGAGGCCAATGCATTCCCTCCTTCCAAACACACAGGAGGGGAACAGAGAGCGTGGCTGGAGCTTCGGCGGAAGAAGGTGCTTGTGATGTGGTCCTGGGGCTCTGGACGGATGTAATTCTCCATGAAGCGAAGGTCACAGGTGTATAGATTGAGGAGGAGGTCTCTGTAAGCTCCCAGCAGGGCTCGTCGGTCAAGGGAGCGACGCACCCTGCTGCTGGAGTTGGTGAAGGCCTGCTGAACGTGGTAGAGAGGCTCAAAAACGTAGAAAATCCCTGAGTGCTGGTTGAGGAGCTGCCCGGTGAAGGAGGAGCCACTGCGTGTGGTAGCGAACAGAAGGATGTGCTTCCGAGGCGACTGAACAGGCAACCAGCTGTCATCGCACAAGGATCTCCACCTGGAGTCTTGAAGAAAAAAGAAGTTGCTTTACCGCAAACATGATGTAACTGGCATCAGTATCACACAGCCTAAACAAGTACAGCAAGTTAAGGAACAAACACATGCCGTATATATTGAAATTATAAATATATTAGGTCTGTCAGTGTTAATGTGATATTTTAGAGGCAACTCATGAGTGTGTCAGAGATAAATTAACCGTTTAGTCAGGAAGTGTGGCACAAATCAGATATGACCATGAAGGTGTAAGCAGGAAAAAAGGTAGATTCAAATAACATCAGATCTGTTTCAAGCCTCATTTGTACATGGAAATAAATCAAATATGAATCAAATTTGTGTGCATTTGCGTCTGCAATTAATGCAACTCCTATGTCTTTAAATATATGACAGCTGTGAATGATGTAAACACACTTGGACACTTTCCACAATCACATGACTCTCTTTCAAACAAAGCAATAGAGGAGGTCTCAAGCCAGTGGACTTCTGCTGATGTGCGGACTTCTGCTGATGTGATTTTTAAGCAAAAATTTCAAATACCACTTTCATTTTAATTTCAGCCTAAACATTTCCAGTGAAGCAGCCAAGCCCATCCTGTGGGCAGTCTCCTCAACGCCATGTGAAAGATGCAAGCAAGTTGTCAAAAAAGAATCTGCTGCTTCTGTGTCACGGAATCACTCTGCCTGTATCATCAGATTGTTTGCATATAGTTAACGCTACTGCCTGTTTCATTCATCAACACTAATACAAAGACTATATGAAACAGAAGGCAACTAATCTAAAACTCCTGCAAAGTGCAAGTCTATTGCATTAACATTTCTAAAAGTAGATCTTTTGTTACCTCAGACTAATTGTCCTCCTTTTAGATTAGAAATATTCAAACCTAAGGTTAAGTTCATAAAGTCACTTTCTTTGCATTCATTTGATTTCCAATCAGTAGACCCTGGTAAGAGTTATTAATTTTTAAACATGAATAAGTACCTTTTTAACTATTGTCTGTAAGTGATAAAAATGGAGGCAACTGGTCTTCTGTTAGGTTACTCAGGGGAACACTCTAACCCTAACCCTGATGAATCCCACACCAAAATCAGAACTGAGGATGCCTTTTTAGATGAGAGGCGAAAAGTCTTCAAGTACCTGTCCAGTTTGTTTTTAGTACTTAAAGAGAACATTCAGTGGAAAACCAAATTTCTGATGTTTTTTTGGTGTGTCCCCATGTCCTTCCCATATCTAAATGTCACTAAAGTGTCACAATAAACACATGAGCCACTTCTGAGAAAGAAGGGCTTCTCTGTTTATCTGAGCTCAAGCAAGCGGTTTTGAAAAATCGAATTTAGTTGCATAACTAGCACATTTGCCGTGTAACGAACCCTCCCCCAACAGCTGCTCCCGGTCATGGGTGTGAACATTCAACCTGAAGAAGAAGAAGCACTGTGGAGCAGTCAGTCAGCTGGTAGCCGGCCAATCACTAGAGACTCTGTTTCTGAGCTACTGCCTGTCCCCCAGAACTCTGAGTGCCTGTTCAGAGGCCGGCAGAGAGCAGCAATAAACTGGCTTAATCTGAAGAGACTCTGAGGTTTTTGACCATAAATATTCTTTATCTAAGTAGGCATCAGTAATCTCGATTTTTGTTCAAAAAGACCATTCTATCTGACCTTTTTAAACCAGGATGAGGAGAACCTTCACACAGACCTATTAACTATTGAACTTCTGCAATAATTTGACAGCCCTTTAAATATATTTTATGACACATTATTTCATAACCTTTTTTGTTTCCTAATGCCACATTTTTATTAAATATTTCAGCTAATAAAAGTGAAAGTAAGTCAGACTGTAATGACTTCAGGAGAAAGTTAACCACTGAATCAAGGCAATAAAGTGTGAATAATTTAGAGGGTAAACAGGCATGGGTAAATTGCTCGTCTGCTGGTGGGTATCAGCGGGGGTTTATGAAATGAAGGATCTCTAAATATAGTGCAAATAGCTAACATGTAATTACTGCTGATGAGGAGTTGATTGCAGAAGGGATGTTGCTTTTGTACACAGGAGCTTGGCGCCAGCAAAGCTGCAGCTGTGCTAAGAGAGGGAATTAATGGAGATAAATTGGAGGATAATTGTAAAATGAATCACATATATTTCAATTCTCTATCCTCCCCACTTCTTGGGAATGCCCTTAATTAGTGATGATCCAGTCTGCTTTTTCAATTGCTCCAGTGACAGTGTGGTGCCGCAGCTTGATTCCTTGATTTCTTTGCTCGATGCAGTCTTCAAAACTGCTAAAATATCCCATCAACATTGCGGTTACCAATCCAGTGTTTGTATGTCAGTGTCAGTGCTCCTTGCTGCTGCTGAGGAACCTTATCCTGTTATAATACAAATGAATTTTTCATTATCTTTGCATTAAACATGAGCATATATAAATCCATATACAGTACATGCTCTCTTGTTTTCAGGAGGCAGCATGGTGTGCGTGTGTGTGTGTGCGTGTGTGATCTGCTCTGGCTGTTGAAGTGTACCTCTGTGTTGTCTGCTCTGGCACCTGTAGGCTCCCTGACAGGGTCCAGACAGCGAGTCCCTCAGCGTGTGAATGGCCGTGTACTGGACGCCCAGAGACGCACACACCAGCAGCAGCACAGTCTTCCAGGAGCACTCCATCCTACACTGCCCTCTGGCTCTACATCCTTCATGCTTACACCACCAGGAAATCAGAGACACACAATGAGATTTAAATTTGATACATTTTTCATTTTTTTTCTTCTTACTAGTGCAGCTTCCATGTAGTTGCACCCGCAGCCCTGATACTGATGTCCAAGAAGAAGCTACTACAGAGCAGTTAAGCTTCTTGCTCCAGGGTGCATCAATAGCAGAAAGTAATGTATGAGTCATTGACGTTTCCCATCCAGATCCAGCAACACTGTCCTTCAATTTGTGTAGCAGCATTTTTAATAATATTGGAAATATGCTTATTTGCTTTCTTGCTGAGCAAACGGAAACAGGCTAAATCCAAAAGTAACATAATTCTATTAGAGATTATGGATTTATCCCTCCTTCATTAATACAGGAATGGATACAACTGGTGGTGCAGATTGATTTAATGACTGCTTGTGCTTAGTTAACTTAAGTAGCTGTAGTTTGGGTTGGCAGTCAATTATTACCAACATATCCATTCCTTAAACATACTCACTTTTCTAATACAAGTGGCTTAAATGCTTTAAATTAAGACGTTGAAGGTTTTTATTTCAAAAGACCCAGAGACTGGATATGCTGAAAATCACAACTCAAAGATCAGAGCTTATGTGACAAAACTCAGCAGTAATGTCCCCATATGTCGTTCCACTATTCACATTACTGTTGCACAATTGCATTTCATTTTTATTCTCATTTTCATTTCTTCACAGCAATTAGCCTCTAAGCCTAGCAGAGAGCTACATACGCAGATAAATATAGCTGTCTTCTCATGATGAGTGCAGAAGTTTCCTTTTGTACATTTCTAACGTCTTTGCCACTGGGCAAAAAAAAGAGAAAAATGGAAATGTGATTTTTGAAATGGATGTAGAAAAAGGGTGCTGCCATCAATTTGAACTGAAGCCCCAAATTGATGGTAGGTAATCCCATGAGATCCCTGGGTCCAGACTCTCTCTCTCTCCATTGCTCAGTCGGTGTATATATAGAAGCAATCCTCATCAAATTCACAGGTAAATACATATTACATTGCGGACAAAAAAATAAATCTCTTTCTTGTTTGCTTCCCTTTCTTCCTTGCTCCCCTTTCTTTCACTTGGTCTTCCTCTATAGTCTGCCTCTTGTTCAGTAATGATGTTAATGTGTCGCTGGCAGACTCATATCCTCAGAAATATATCACACTGAAGAGAGACCAGCTTTTGATGTTCCATTAATCACAAACAGCACAAAACCAAAGACATTTACTTCATGGGGGAGGGGGCAAGGAACTGAGCTGACATCATGAGCTAATCTGTTTGAATGTGGCAAAAAGAAAAAAAAAACACCAATTGCATAATGAACTCATCAGTGGGATAGAAACTTTGTTTTTTTAGACTGGTAGTGCTGCTGCGGGCAGGATGATAAACAAAGATGCCATACTGAATCTCACTTTGAACCATTTTCAAAGCCGCTTGATCTGTCCATATGTTTGGTGAAGGACATTAGAGACTGAACAACAGAACGAAGAAATACATGAGAATAACTGAGAGCAGATGAGAAGAAAATGTAACCAGGCTACAACCCCACAACTCCATTATTGTTCAAAAAGGTTTACATTCTGCAGAGCTGTGTTTTAGTCTGGATGGGCAGAAACAGAGACCTTTGACAGTGATGACAATGAGACAAACAACTTCACAATTTTACACTCACACCTATGGTCAGTTTAGTGAGTCCAATTAACCTCTCCATTGGACCAGTGGGATTAAGAACCATGGGGAGAACATGCAAACTCCATGCAGAAAGGCCATTTTCCAGACCAGGTCACGAACCTGTGTCTTTTTGCTGCATAGGTGTACATGCCTAGTGTCCATGATGATGATGATATGGGGTGATTTCAGGAGTGTTAGTATGGATGCAGATTACTTCTGGTACAAAGCTAAAAAGCTCATTTGCAGATTGCATTTGTTTGAAAAAGCCATTTTCAAATGAAAACATACTCGTAGATGGAAGCCTCTGTCAAGGTGACAGTCCTGCCATAAACACTCTACATACACTGCACAGCTCACTGATTCATCAGCCACAGGATCATTTTCCTTCCCTGTCATGATCAGGTCTAAAAGCTCCTTGGCTCTACAGACTGTTACCCTCTGGAGAATTGAAAACAGATGCTTATATGGATTAAACAAATTTGATTCACAAACCCTCCTTTGTCCCAGACTTATAAGTTCTCACACTCTGGTAGTACCAGTAATAATCCATATCAATTGCTGGAGGGGGACTGCGTTCTTCTGATGGTCACAGCTTTTGGATCCCTCATACTAACAGTGCTTAGAGAGGAGAAAAGCCTCTGGGACATGTTCAAGCAAAGATTACACTGTGTATTGCATACTCCTCAGAATGGTTTTAGTTGTAAATTCAGCAAGCATATTGTTGCTGCTGAGCTAACACAGCTAACAGCAAAGTGCTAGAGATAATGACATTTGTGCATGGTGCAGGGAAGGCAATTGCCTCTGTGGAAAAGAGAGCAACAAATGAAGTTAGAAGTTAGTGATGAGAGTGGGACTGAGGGATTTGGGATGCAATTGACTGAGGGATGTGACAGTGCCAAAGATTTTTCTATTAAGGCACTGCTGTGTTTTCACAGGTCCTGCGAGTGAAGGAGTTTATTGGCAAAGCCTGATGATCAATCCTGGGAAACAGAGTTGAACAACAGTGGCAACACTGGAGGTAGTGTCCACTTGGCCTCCCTCCACACACACACACACACACACACACACAAAGTGCCATGGGCAGAGAGCATAGCAGAGCACTGCAGCGTGCAGAGGAGATGCATCTAACCCCGGGCTACAAAGGAGTGCCTGTGATAGAGGAGAAGATGAATCTTGTTGTACATGATTACTACACAAACACACACACACAAAGAGAGGGAGAGAGAGTAAGAGATGCAACAAATCCACTGAGAAGTGAGAGGAAAAATGAAGACAAGGGCCATTGCTTCATCCCATCTGATCTTTTCTGTTGGAGGATAATATATTTCTTTCATAGGACTCTGAGTGCAAGTTATTTACAAACAGCAACACACACAGTTTTGCACAGCTCTTCTGTTTAGGACACTGTACTGCTTTCCTTTCATTTAGACAGCCTAAACAAACTGTTATCCCAAACTGTAACCATCTCCAGTTAATGTCGAACCCTTAATCTTAGCCCCAAACTGAGCCAGTTCCTCCAGTGAGGTTTTGCCTGACTGTGACCAGGTTGTGGTCTCCATGAAGACTATAGGTCCTGACAAGGTCAGTGTTTATGCCAAGAAAGGTGAGAGAGAGAGAGAGCGAGAGAGAGAGAGAGAAACACTCCAGTGATGATGACTGTACATATAACAGTCTATGGATTATTATTGAAGGAGTAACAATTTTTGAATTTGTGACTGAGATTGACGAAACCTAATTTGCACCTGGAATCTTTGATAGAGTGATGATTGGATGCTGTTATAAGATCCTTCCAAAACAATTTCTCTGTAAATTCTTTGGAAAACGGCTGCATCACTTTGTTTTCTTACAATAAATATTAGAAGGGTAAAACAAATAACCCCACTACACTGAGTCTACGTGGAGGGAAGTATTCCTAAAGTCGTAGTGAAGTCACTGGAAATCATGGGCATATTTGTTGATGTCTCTGCTCGCAGCCTCACTACAGTCCTCAAGATGCCACATTTGTTTGGAGGCTGCGGCTCGCTGACTGCGCGTAAAACACACAACAGATTCAGTTCAGGAAAGAAAGAAATTCATGCGATCTTACCATCAGCGCATTTGATCCCGATCAGATCAGCCGGTCCAGTGTTCGCCCTGCATTTGCAAAAGTTTCTGCGTTAGTGAATTTAGTGAATGTGTGTGTGTGTGTGTGTGTGTTGGCGGAGGGATCAGCCGCTGCCGCCTAAGCCGAAGTACATTCAGAGATGGAGATGCGCCATGGACGGAGAGAGGAGAGAAGAGAGAGGCTGAGAGAGGAAGCATGTCGGTCTCATCCTCCTGAGAACACACACACACACACACGCGCGCACACACACACGCACAGAGAGAGAGAGAGAGAGAGAGAGAGAGAGAGAGGCTGCTGCTGCTGCTGGAGTTCCGGCTCCAGATTGGACGCAAGATTGCCTCACTGTCCACTCGAGCTTTGATGCCGCTGGGTACGTTTTATTACGTCTTGGAACTGCATGTGATCTTTACAGGCTGTAAAATTTGAATCCGGAACATACAGCTGATGTCATTCACACACTAATGCACTATTCTGTTTGTTCTGCTGTTGGACAGTGCGGCCCAAACGATCTACCTCACACATTTAAAGCTGTAGTGCGTAACTTTTTAAAAACGAGAGCAATGGTTTGTTACATTCAGACCATTGTCAAAGTATTATCATCAAACCGGATTTTACCTAGTTTTTGACCAGTGGGAATGTGTTTAATCTGTCTTTTCATTCCCAGGTAAAATGTCTGTTTCGATCAGCTTTGGCTACGATTGGCATGAATGGGAAAGAAAAACCCAAGTGAACACGTACTATATATATATAGTACGTGTTATACTATAGATAGATAGATAGATAGATAGATAGATAGATAGATACTTTATTGATCCCCAAGGAAATTCAATTTAGTAATTAAACACTGCATTACTTTTGGCAGTGATACAAATTCACGCATCATTCAACAGTGCAAAGCTCATTTCTTGATCATTAACATAACTTTAAGCCTTGAATGTTTGTGGCAAATCTTATATTTTACAACATGGACAGCACTCCGTATTATTTTTATTAAATCGATCAGCTCAATTGAAAGATTGATTAAATGAGGGACTGATGTAAAGATACAAAACTGTAACGCCTAAAACATTGTCATTGAGCTCCATGGCAGTGGGGTTTTGTTTGTTTGTTTCCTTTGACTCGTTTTGTTTCCGGTGTGCTCATAAATTCAATTAATGAATACAATTCACATACAGTTGCCGTAGGTGTGAAAAAACACATATTCCACATGACGGACTGTCCACTGGCACTGGGATTTATGGTTCAAAAATCCTGGGTGTAGCCATAATTTTAGTGTGAAATAGGCTTAAGTGGCAGCACAGTGGATAAGTGGTTAGCACTGTTGCCTCACAGCAAGAAGTTGCTGGGTTTGATTCCTGGTCTGTGACCTCATAATTATTTTGTTAAAATTTTGGTTGCATAATGACACTAAAGAGCCTTTAATCTAATTGTGAGACTGCTGATTGCAAAGGACGGAGACCTCCTGTACTTATCCCTTCCTTCCCAAGATGTCAGGGAACTATGGTGGCCCAGAGACAATGTAAAGTCTCTCTCACACTCTTTCATATTCTTTCCATTTGTTTTGCTGTTTCTTCCTCCTACTCCATTGGTTTATGCATTGGGATTATGTGGGTGGAGCCCGTAGTGGTCCCTCCAAAGCTCAGCCTCTGGCTGGTTTGTCCAGTCGGGACGATGCTGTGGGAAGGTGGCCTAAGAAGGTCTTAGATATTTATTTGAAAGCAATTATACACTCATACTTAGTACAGGGTAGTATTTTGTTTTTGCAAATAAGCCCTCTTTATTGTTACAAAATGGACTTTAACATGTTTTTCAGTTTTGATGTGTTTTATGTGAAAGTACACAGAGTAATGGAAAAAACGAGTCACATCCCTGTATATGCACATACAGTATACTGTACTTGGCCAATGAAGCCAATACTGATTTTGTTTTTGTTGTCATCTTTGTTCAGGTTCTCTCACGTAATCGCCAGAAAACCCCATGTTTCATGCTGCAGGTTTGTAATGTAGCTTCATCATCAACATCTTTACATAACACACATGAGTGTCAGCCCTCGTTCTCTGTCTCTGTCCCTGCAGGGAGTTTCACCATACTTTCAAATGGAGTATTGCACTGTGAATACATAGCCACATAGTTGTCCCATGTGATTACAGTATCACATTATGGCCTCCACCTCTTTTCATTTTTCATTCCTATGAGGATGATGGCTATCACCCACCCCCCATGGCTGACTGCTATGATGTGGAGGGATGGGTGACATATCATTGCTCTTTTTGGGGTTACCATGGGGTCAGATTTGGCCAGTGACAGCTCAATTACTCTTGGGAATGGGAACAGAATTTATCTCTCCCCACGGCCCAGTCTTACTGGTCTTTACAGAGATTCACGGAACGATTGGTGAAATAATGTTGCTGCAGCGCCTGTTCTCACTTGTAGTTCAATCAAGAGAGTGGTGAATGAAGTACTTTTTTTTTTTCTTCATCATAGATTGAACCAAATGTGCTGGTAGTCTTTTAAGAGTTTGGCACTTGGACACAATAAGGGAGATTGCAAATCTTAGGGCATCTGCTTCTGAGCAGCAACCCTGAAAATCCCCTTAAGGCCAGACGCTGGTGGTAAGATTGAAGGATAAAAAAAAAAACAAAAGTGCATCACATGTGACTGCATAGACTTGGTGGTGATGGAGAGGTAGAGGGATGTGCATGTCAGCAGAATTATGGCAAAAAAGAGACAACATATTTAAAATGACAAATATATGATTGACTAACAAGGCAGGCATGTTGCAGCACTATTGGAACAGAAAAGAACAGCTGATTGCACCACTGACACCCCAGGAATCGACAGTGAGATATTGAGAGTGAGCATGCTAGAGGAGGAAAAAAAACAGGAAGCATGAAAATTAGGCCCTCTGACCTCCAGATTGCAATCAGATAGCACCTGGCCACTTGTAAGAACAGGTGTAAATACACTCAAGGACGGATTATTATCTGATCTGCCAAAACATTTTGGGAGGTATTTGGATAGCGATCAGATCTTGATGTGGACACTGGAGACCTATGTTAATCACAGGTGTAAAAGGGGGCCTTTCAGGATAATGGTAGCATCAAACAAAGTAGGTCTGTTGACTGAACTTGTCCTTGGGCTTTATTTTCTGCTACTGGGTGAGTTGTCAACATATCAGAAGACTTGAAACCTCAGAGTGGGATTAACTGCTGCAGCTTCTAACTTATGTTTAAACCTGTTCATGCAATATAAACTAAATCAACGAAGGCCAGTGGGGCATTGAGTCAGATTGGTTTACACCGCCAAGTACTCCCAGTGAGTGATACCAGACTGTCCTGCACACCTCTCTGAGTTGAGCTCTAGGGAGAACGCCCCCACACCTTCTTTGTGAGAAACGGGCAATAAGAAAAAGTTGAATTTCCTGTAAGCAGAAAACAAAGTCCTCCAAGGGCCTCCTTAGCTATACCCACACATTGTTTCTCACCACGCACAGATGGTAAGAACAGCATTTCAGAAGACCTTTCATTTTTTTTCCCCTCCAGAATTATCAGTCTTTCAACAAACGACTTATTATTCTGCACTCTTCCTATCTCTATGATCTTCCCCATATCTGATGTTTAACATGACACCAGTCTTTCATCATTAAATGGATGGAAATGTTAAGATGAAATCTGAAAATGTTCAGGATAACCTTGTCTATATAAAGCTCACAGACTGCTTTTTCAGAATGTGGGCTTGGTACACTACTTCTACATCTTGCACTTTCTTTATAAAGACACAAATCCTCAGTCAGCTTCACAACAGACAGCACAACTCAGAAGTTATCTGAGGGAGACATTTTTGCCTTTGGAGGAAACTGCTCTTTCTTTACACGACAGTTGATTGAGTGAGGGGGGAAACAGCTCCTTTTATTCAGCCCTTCTTGCAATAAGTACAATAAGCAGGTGAAAAGAAATTTCATTTCACCGAGTATGCCAGCAGAGGCAGCTAAATTTGATTCACCAAACAACCGCACACTTGCACACTTTCACACTTTCTCAGGAACTGCTGAGAACTTCTCCTCAGTTATTGTCGCTAACTGGAGCAACAGCATTATTCAGTACAAATACTGTACATATTATAAATGTAGTTATTATTTTTAAGCAAGATTTTGACAGTTTGAGGGAAATGTTAATTCTCTTTCTGGCTGAGGGTTACCTGAGATGTTGCTTTTTGTCAGTTTTGTCAGTTTTTTTTTCCCCTTTATTGTATCTTGACTGATAATTGGGGTTCATGATTGAATTCACTTATGTTGCCCTCAATCAGACTCTGTTTCTGAGTCCATCTGATTGCTTGTTATACTGAAAATCCCATAAGCTCTGACCTGGCTCTGGGTTTTGCCTTTCCCGTGTTCTCTCCACTGATCTCTTCTGCTGCCTGTGGTAAATGTGCCTCACCCATAGAAAAGCCCATGACTGCATGTTTCCCATGAAAACTTTAAACTTTCAACTAACATTTACCCAGGCACGGTTTTCCCACTGGGCTTGCCAATTTCACAAGGCTTCATTTATTAGATTTGGGCAGAACAGGTTGCAAGCTGAGGTGCTTCACTGCTGGCAGAGCTAGAGAGATCTACTGAGTGACACATGGGGAGATGAGAGGGAGGGAGAATATGGGACAAGAAAGATGAAAGAGACAGAGAAGGAGATTAACAGAAGGGGGAATGAGAAAGTTTACACACTCCATCTGTGCAACATATAAGTGTGGCTGTGCTGGCTCACATTCACATACAAGTCTATGTCTATGTGTTTTTCAGGGAGAGATCTCTTGAATATAGATGGTCTCTTCCACTCTCGCTCTGAGCCTTCTGAGATCTCTTAGTTTTTTTTCAGCTTCTATCAGTCAGAATCTGCATGAGTGAGCAAGTCTTCTCTGCTGTTGTGTTGTAACCCTGCTGTGTGCTTAAAGAAACTCTGCACCTGTGCTCCGACTTGTAATTATCTGCTATGTTCTGTATGTGCAAGTATCTCTGTTTTCTCCTGGCACCTGTCAAGACTTTGACATGTGACTCTTTTGTTTCTTACATACCAAAAGAACAAATTAGACTGACTTGAAAAAAGATTCTTGCCTAACTGGTTGATACCGTTTGGATTTTTTTTTGTTTGCTTGTTTTTTGGCTTCTCTACAAAAAGTGTGTCCTCATGACGTATCACGCAGCACAAAGGTCGATTTGCAAATTTCTACAAAATGAGCACAGTCACTGTGGGTAATTGTCTCCAGTGGCTTCCTTAAACAGTGCATGGCGGTTTTTGATTTGACAGAAAGTAAGTATCACAGCTTCTCCGCTTCACACCCCCCTAGATTCTAGGTTTATCGACTTCAAATCAAATCTGTGAGACTTCCAGAGGGAAGTCAGTTTTATTGAGAGCATCTGATTGGTGTTGGTCTCACTTGGATTGGCCCTCTGAAAATAGCAGACATAAATTCCTACATGGCTACAATCCAACCAGGCACCTCCATATGACTAGTGAGCAGACCACTATTAGGAAAGAAAAGCCCCAAGTGGCTCATCTCTAGCATTTTTTTGTTGTTGTCTTTTGGACCTAAAGGCCTCCCCCTGCAACTGTTTTTTCCCCAGCACTTTCTCTGTAGAGCCATCAGCAGTGCTCTCTGGTGCGTAATTGGTGCCATTAGCACAACATATCACACACACTCTCAGACACTGTGGCGAGACAGCAGCAATTCTGAGGTACTGTGCTCTCTCCCGCTCCCTCTCTCTTCCAATCTTTCTTGCTCTTTATTCCACCAACTGCTTCACACTCACAGGGCTCACAGCCATCGCATTTGAGAGAGTAATAGGCCTGGCAAATTACAGTAGATTGAGCCTCAGCAGGTGCAGCTCTGCAGCCACCGGGGAGCCCACAGCAGACATGCTGATTCTACAGAACATGGCCTCCTGATCAGACAGAGATCATGTGTCAGGAGGAAGTTTGGAGAGAACCAAAAAAGGAGTGTGTGTTTATGTCCTCTTTATTTGGAAGTTTGAATGTTGCATTTGGTTACGGACCTTTTGTGTGTCTGTGTGTGTGTAACCATGCATAATCTTCACATTGGAAGTCAAGTCACATGTCTTGTATGAGCCCATGACTCTGTATAACCACTTGTCTGAACACAATTTCCCGGCTGATTTCATTGATTATTTTCCTAACTTTAGTTCTGTCGTTGTGATCTTTGACAGTTAGTTTCAACTCCAGCACACATGCAGGATGGACCCTGGTACACAAGCACTTGGAGCTCAAACATGCACTCCCACACACACACAGATGGTGTGAGAGATGCCTCGACAATTAAGCTGATCCATTTAAAGTGTCTGACTGTAATAAGCCAAGTGAAGCCTGCTGCTGAATCTTGGTGTTCTCTGAGGCGCACTGATTGTTCAGCGCTCTGTCGGGCCTCTTGGGTCCACCAGGGCTGTGACTGAGCCCTTTGTTAATTACACCTGAGTGTAACAGCTGCTCCACTCATACGTCTGTATCTCCATCAATCAGCCCATGATGGGGTGTAGCCTATAGGCAAATTGGCAAATAAAAAAGATCGTTTCCCACCTGTTCCATTCCTTCTTTTGATTCACCTTTGTTTCACAAGTAAAAATAGTTACCTTTTGACATCCCCAATTTTGTTTCAGTTTTTTTTAGCTATACTGTGGTATTAAATTTGACTTTTTTCCAGAATTGTCTTTGGAGCATTCATGATCATGAATGCCAGAATAAAATTATTGTGGAAACAAAGCAAGAATCCTTTCTCTAATTTATATCATAGCTCTACCAAATAAGGTTTGTAATAAACTGTTTTTAAAAAAAAATAATAATAATAATAAATAAATAAATAAATAAAATTGAAGAAAAAAGTTGAAGAGTTTGAATATTTTAAAGTATTTTGTAAACAAAGACACTTTTTACTTTTATTATTATTATTATTATTATTATTATTATATTATTACCTACCCGTTCATGCCACATTTGGATGCATTTTGAATAAAAGTGCTTGTTCTCAGGGTTGCAAAACTATGGTTTGGAAGACAACAATAGCAGGAAACAGAGAAAGGGGGAAAGAAACTGTCTATAGAGACATCTACTTTGTATTTATTTGTATATATTTTAATGAAATAAAACCAACAGAACAGATATTATCATCAACAGCTGAGCAATCTGTACAGGATTCTGTCGTCCCGTTTACCCATCCCCCGCAGCTGCTTCATCAAATATTGGCCCAACATCAATTTTAAAAACAAATATTTCCTAGCAGAAACCACTTTTTTTTTCTCTGAATGCACTGGAGCTGTACATACATATTTATGAGCCGCGAAAGGTTAAGTGTGTGGGAATAACAGAATCTGGCAGCTGAAAATATTGCTGAAACAAAGCACCAGATTGTTCTGAAAGATGGAAAGCTTCAAGAATCGACAAGAGTTGCCCATCACACCTCCATCACAAAGCATCACAAAGCATCATCATGTTGTTTTTGTTTACTGTTGAAATGTTGAGCAGCATAAAAATCTAAATTAAAATTTTTTAGGAATTGTTTATTTATATTAAAATATATACTAACCTTATCATGTCCTCAGTTATTAAGGAAATATGTTAACAGAAATACTGGTTTCATTCGTGTCACCATATTATTTATACATTTGTGTGTAAAATGCAAATAAATTTCTCAAGCAGACATGTGCTCACTGTCAATCTCCTCCTGTTGCTGCCATGCCAAATTTAACCAAACAAATAAATATTTATAAAATAAAGTATTTTTATGCATGAACACAGTGCAGCGTGTGAGTCGGGCAACCATGACCATGCAATGTTTTCATTTGGGATTGCTGTCTGTTTTAATGCTGTTGTGCATGTTTTACATATACAAACTTTAAAGCAGACACACAGAAAACAACACAGACTGGCATTTAATCCATTAATGAGCTACCAATAATGCTTTAATGGTAGCAGGGGAGCTGCAGCCAATCCTTTGATACTGGGTAAAAGTCACCAGTCTAGGGTCCAGTATACAGAGACAAACAACAATTTATCCTTACAGTCACATCTGTACAGTACAGTTGGAATAGTTAGTGACAAAACTGACAGTTTTACCATGTTTGTCTGCTGTGAGAGTAGGTGGAACTTTATTATCTCTGATGCTGCAGCTCAGGTGGCAAACTTACAAGTATGGACGATAATTAGGTTTGACCTCTGCATGTTTATAGCAATGAAAGAGAAATCAGAGGCAGAGGTGATTTGGTGGGTGGAGTTTGAAATTTTGGGAAGTGCATTTTTTACTTTCATGCAATGGATTTTATTTAAAAGACGAGACATGCTGTGAAGCTTGAGAGCTTTGATCCTGAAACTGATCAAAGAAAATAATTTAATGTTGAGCAGAGCCAGTCTTTTTCTCCCTGTGTCCGGTTTTCTCTGCTAAGCTATGCTAACTGACTGTAGGTGGAGATTTATTGGACTTGACATTGTGATATTTTTATCATGTTCTCAAAAAAATAAAGCAGATTGTCACGTTTCCTAAATTGTGCTCTTTCCGGGTGCATTCATATATTTGTGGGGATTCAGTTTCTAAAGTTTTGTGTTATTTTCTAATCTAATATATAATTTAGGTTACATCAAAAATAGTGTGTCAGGTTATGGAGCGGGTTACTGTATGAAGGGTATGAAGGCTGAATCATGACATTAAATACCTCATAAAATAATAATAATAATTTCTTAAACCCTCTAATTTTACAACCAGGCAATACTCATCATTCCTGGTTTAATGAACAGAAACCATATAAAGTATTATTGTTACACATGCATTTCTGCAAACCAAATATTGTTCAGGTTAACAACCTGTAGCAAAAAAATTGGACAAAAGAGCAGCTGTGCAGATTTGGTTGAGATGTGTGAACTATGAAGGACGTAAAATATGATTCATATGGGGGGGGGGGAAGTAGGTGTATATGTTTAATCTAAACTGTTACAGTGACCCGTTAGTCTAAGAAGAAAAGTGGAGTCAACCCATGCCTGCAAAATGCCCCCCCCCCCCCCAGGAGAACCACTGCAGCCTGCTTTTAGGTGAACCATACTGTGCAGAATTGTTAAATGACCTGGCAGCCATGATAAGAGTAAAGGAAAAGAGCTTTTCCTTTAGCATATACTGCAGGTTACACTCAGCCAGGATTAGAAATCAGTGGGGCTAATTAGTGGGAACATTTTGAAATTACCCTTGATGTGCAAAACGGGGCCTTTTAATGCCCAGATAAAATGGATACTCAAGATGTGCAACTAGAGTTTGAACCAAGTACTGCACTCCAAATTGAAAATATTAGAGCGCGTTGTTTCCCCCTTCCCTTCCTTCCCCCAGAGACTTGAGGTTGCCAGATAGTTTGTGGAAACAATTCTGCAGGAACCAAAATACAGATCTATGAGGAACTACACATTATACACTTTTTCCGAAACATTAACACCGTTTGCAGGCTATAAAATCCAAATTTAAACTGTGAATAAACTGGCTGTATTATTGGTATCAGTGAGTTTAACATGTTTCCTTAATCTCTGATAACATATCATGGGGATTTGTGACTTGGTAAAATACATTTCTGCTTTGATAAGTTTGTAACCTTAGGAATGGCCAGCTAGGTATCCATAGCATGCACAACTACAGTACAGAATGGATAAATCTTACAGATTATAGGAAAATATTTTATAAATGTGTCATCAAGTGGGTTAGCACTCTTGCCTTTGCAGCAAGAGGTCCCAGGTTCACAACCCGGTTGGAACAAGGGGCCTTCTGTAAGGAGTTTGCATGTTCTCCCCGTGGTGCGTGGGTTTTCACCGGGTACTCCGGCTTCCTCCCACAGTCCAAAAACATGCAGATTTGGGGATTAGGTTAATTGGACACTCGAATTTGCCTGTAGGTGTGAATGTGAGAGTGAATGGTTGTCTGTGACGAACTGGCGACCTGTCTAGGGTGTACCCTGCCTCTCGCCCTATGTCAGCTGGAGTTAGGCACCAGTGCCCCCTGTGACCCTTAGTGGATAAAGCGGTAGAAAATGAGTGAGTGAGTATCATCAAGTGTTGGTTGGTCATGAACATATACCATATATAAAAAGTGGATGTAGTCTTCTGGTTTGCCGGTATCTGAGTATGAATATATTGAAGAGCCACTGGGGTCTCCACTATTTGCAAAAAAAGAGCTCTTATTAAGAGCTCTTAAATAGACGATAAAGCACGGTGATAGAGCGAGTTTTTACTCAACTCGATGCTGCACATGCATACATAGATGTGCTGTGTGAATGAACGGTGAATGGCAAAACTGAGAAGCGCTGCATGAATACAGATCATTGAGACCATCAAAACCCTAAAGTTGCTGGACAAAGTGCAAATCTGTAGGCTTCAAAACAGGTCAGACTTGGATGGGTGACGTCAAAATATCATTCAAACTCGTATAAAGTGCAGTTGGCATTACATTTAATTGTGCGTTGTATTTTATTTTTGTCTTTACAATTTGATCAGGAGATCCCTGACAGTACCCTGATACTGTAGAAGGAACAAGGTGTTGCACTGAACCATAATTTACATCAAAAAAGAAGATGGTGGTGTCTAACAATTCATTGCTGCAACAACATATAAACTGATGCAAGACTGAAGTTGCATCAGCGCAGCCCCACAGTGAAACAAAGCATCTGTTTTATACTTTACATCAGCAGCGACGTCTGTTTAGTCAGGAGCTGAACAATACAATACAAAATGTCAGTGTAATCGTGTCATTTCATGTTTTGGTTTCTTTATTTCAAGTTTATTTTAAGTTTTGTTTCCTGTCAGTGAGTATTTTTCTTCAAACTGGGGTTCTTTTTTCATAAATCCTTACAGACCTATTCCTTCACATCTTTCCTTGACCTCATGACATTGTCCATTGGCTTTAAAGGAATAATGCAGACATTTTTTTCTCCTGGAGCCATTAATTTGCTTTCCTCCTGAGACCATGGTCAAGGATGACTCATCCAACCACATCACTGCACTCTGCTATAGTGTCCCTCACTACGTGATTGTCGACTGATTATTCTTGCTGGTGCAGTCTGATCACATCCTGCAGTGACATGCTACATATGCTGAGCTAATGTTCAAATCAAATGTGTGCTATTGATTAGCATTTCTGACCCAGTTTAATGGAAATGCAGGAGTCACCACTCTGCCCTTGTTCGTGACTGCGACCAAAGAGCACACACCTTTTTCAGCTTTCATCATCATGATGCAAATCTACAGGCCACAGAGCGTGATTAGCTGCTCACTGGTTAAGTGCATCATGCAGTGCACCTGTGTGGAAACATCTGTCCTCTTTATGTTTTTCCACTTGTTTTGCTTTAACTTGTCACTGCCTTTAAAGGACAGGTTGTCTCCTGTGTGAGAATAGTGACTACAGTTACTCTGCAAGGAGGTTATGTTTTTGGCCATGCTTATTTGTTTGTCTATGAGCAGCATCATTTAAAATGTTAGATTTTGATTACGTTTTCTGCAGACGTATAGGTTTCAGGTCAAGAAAGAAATTATTATTATTATTATTATTTGGTGGTGAAGCAGATCTTGATTCAGGATTACAAAGAAATGTTAACCTTGTGGGATGGGGAAGATATTGGCACCATATTTGTTGTGAAATATGGTCAGGTAGTGAGGAGAAGAATCTCAGTCTTTCCTAATATTTCCATCTGACTGGTTTCGCTGTGGAGGTGCTTATGCTCAGCTAACAACCTTTTTACTGTTTATTAACTTTGAAGACAGTATTGATTAAATAAATATTTGTCCTCTAGTCAGAATGCAATAATGAATAAAAAAAATGTGTCTTGTGTGAAAGAAGTTTTTCAAACTGCAAAAATCAAAAGAACCATTTTCCAGATATGGATTTTTGAAATTTTATTTATTAAAATGGATGTTACAAAAGACACTGAACTCTGTGGTAATATTTTCTTGAAGCATGACCTGCATATCCCTCTGTATATTATCACGTATAATAAAACAATCAATTGAATCAATATGAAAACAGTCAGCTAGTTCAGTAAAAAATACAGTGACTATTCACAGTACTTCATTTCGTGCTTTGCATCAATATGGTCACTCTGGAGCAATGTGCAGCTTAACTTAGTCAGTACACAGCCACAGCAAATATTGATTCAATATTGCAGTTAATGGGTGTTGGGTTCAGTGAGATTGCCTGAGGTTTAAAAACTTGAATTGTAAAACCCATAAACATATGCATTTGTCATGTCCATAGTTTATTTGTTCATCTTGTATGTATTTCCTGCAAAATAGCAGCCTTTTTTTAAACATCAAAGCAGTAGTGACAGCTGTGATTCTTGATCATCTTCATTCTCTTTGGCTTTTGTTACAAAGACACATACAGTAGACATGCAAAAAAGGTGGTTCCTTCAGATTTTTGGGGGAATTCATGTAAAACAAAAAAATGTGATGTAATCGAATGCATTAGAAGATAGAGACATTTGAACGTTTCTTTGCTCGTGCTGGTTTCATTTGGAGAAAGTTCATATTTTCCCCTTTAAAGCTGCACTAACCCATATTTTACAGCAACACTTGACCACTGTATGACGTGAAGGGCTTCACTGTGTATCTTCCAGGAAATAATATACCAAAACAAGTAAATATTGGACTGCTGGTACACACCACTAAATGTATGGTTGTGGATGTTAGCAGTGCTGGGAGAGGAATTGCTGTCAGAATCTCAAGAGGGGACTCTAATATTGTTATATTGCAGTTATATTCATTACAACGATAGTGCACATTAAAGTAATGTGGCACAATGAAATGATGTTTGAATTCTTTTGATTCTTTAAGCAGCAGAGGTTTAGGTGCTTTCTGTCCACTGTAATCTGTTAATGGGACGGAACAGACCTGACTGGTTTTGAGGCATCTCTCAGTGACAAACTGCAGCTGTACTGCATTTTCAGCGCATCAGACGAATCCAAAACATAACTTATGGCAGTGTCTACATAAACTTTTTATATGACGACCCACGTTTTAGAGATGATAAACCATATTGACCTAATAATTGTGACAAGAGCAAATTTGTGCATAAGGTAAATGTTGACTGTTAAACTGCTATTCCTGTAAAACCTAATTTTATTTTGAATACATTTCCAAGAAAGTTGTTTTGGTCAATGATTTACAACTTCAATCAACACACTTTAAAAACATATACTGTACATAATTATAAATCTTGCTCTACAGCACATAGACTTGGGTGATCCTTGTTGATGTTGTTATTCTGCCTCTGTTTGGTCTTTGAGATTGTCACTGGGTGAGATGAGATCTAAACACTGCTAAATTGGGGAAACACAGATTCATGTGGAGCTCATAGACTTGATCATCATTTGATCATGGTTTGCATGTTACAGACATGTAACGCTGTGTCTAACTCTGAAGTTGCACAAAGTTCAATAAATGTAGTTTGACCCCCAAATAAATATGTGGGTCCCAAACCAGTCTCATTACTGAATTAATGTTTTATGGCTTGTGCACTGAAGGGCACAGGGTCATTTTAAAACTGAAGAGAAACTATGTAACAGCATGGAAACGGGATGTGAATAGTTTCTCAGTCACAACCCAAAATGTTCTGAAAGCAAAAACTTCTCTAAGCACCTCAGACACAGGGGAAATAAAGTCATAAACATGGAAAGGAATATAAAAAAAATGTCATAATCAAAGATGATGTGATCGGGTATAAATATTTTACAAACGCCATTAAGCATCACACTCATCACTAGTTAAGCCCTTTGTACAACCAGGATCCTCTTTCATGTTTATGGCCTTGCTTGAATGTAGTCCTGAGTGAGAAGTTCTGGCCTTTTTTTTCTTGACAATAATCACTGTAGCAATCACTGCAACCAGCAGCAGCAGCGCCACCACTCCAGCCACCGCAGCATAGACAACAGTGTTTGAGGCTCCTGAGTCTGGTTCATCTGTGGGAATGGAGCCAGCATTCCTGTTCTTTGGTTGAAAGGTCACAGGCTTCATTAATGTCAGAACGGTCTCCTGCTTAAAAATGCACCTGTCCGTGCTCTGCCAGTATTGGTCACCACCAAAGTCACCATCGTCTGTATCTTCCTCATCATAATCATAATCACTGTCAGGCTCCAGGAACTCAGAGCCTAAAACAATACACCAGTAGACTCCCGCATCTTCCATCTGTGCCCTGGAGATCATTAGTGAGTATCCATTGTCAGACAGAGTCACTCTGCCCTTAAGGTCAGCTAAATTGGCAGCATTATCATCATTGGAGGCATAGATAAGTTTATATTCCTCTGCAGTTTCCATGCGGTACCACTGCACTCTTTGGGTTTCATTATGGCTCACTTTGCATTCTAGAGAGAAGTTCCCGTCTACAAATTCAATTTTTTCTTGGGAATTTTTTTTAGGGCAAAGAACCAGCAAATACTGCAGCTCAAGGGAGGAGGAGATGCATAAATACTCACCGCTATGTTCATCAGTGACTGCAGGAATTATTAGTGAAAAGTCCTTTGAGTCATCACCAAATGACAAATACATCTGATTGATCCTCGTGCTGCTGCCATTGATCTTTCCCAGTGGTGTCTCCCATTGCTGGTTGTTGCCACCGGACGGGCACTTTAGCACCACTCTGTCTCCTTGTGAAGCAAAAATGTCTGTGTTCTCTGTGTGGTCTGGTAAATAAATGTTTTGGAAACTGAGACATTCCTTACCTTTCATCACAAGGCAGTGAAAGTGCTGGATATTCTTAAACACACTCTGGTCAAGCACAAGTAATGTCCCGCTATCTCTGACCTCCACAACACCCTGCAGCTCCTTCACCAGAGGCTCCAGGGAAACGCTGCTGTCCAGGAAGAGTGTGACCTTATAAAACGGGTAACTTTCATAGTACCAGCGCACGGAGGTTCCCTCCAGACCAGAGAATGTGCTATTGCACAGAAGCTCTGTCCCGGCAGCTTCCTCCTTTACAATTACCTCCTCAGATTCAACCTCCTCATCGCACACAGAGAGATGTTGAGTAAGTTGGCTGACCACTGTCTGGTTCTGCCAACATTCTCTCCTGTAAATCCCAGAGTCCATGTGTGTGAGGTTCCGGATCTGCAGCCCGAGCAGATGATGATGCTGGTTGATGTGGATACGACCCTGCACGTCTGCAGGAAGTTTGAAGGCTGCTTTGTTGTTTGAGGAGTTACCAAGAAGCTGGTCTTCCTCCGGGGTAGATCTGTAAACGACAATATAGTCGACTCCAAAGCAATATCCCATTTCGACCATGCTGCCCTTTGCTCTGAACGTGGACTCTGGCTCCTCACTGTAAGCATGGGAGAGGAGCAGGGTGTACAGCAGAAACTCCAGATGTCTGGGGGAAGTCATCTTGTCTGACTGTCATGAGTCATGTGCTGGTCACACTCTGAGAAGTGTTCTGATAATAATCCAGTTTTTTAACTCATCACTTTAACATCACTTTAGTTCCACCTCCAGTTAGTTCCCTCCTCTTCTGCCGACCTAAACAAACACCGTGTGAGCACACACGCTCACACAAACACACACCAACACACACACATATGTCAAGGTAATTACCCAAAACATGAGTGGGTAATAAAAGCATTAATGATATCATTTAATGATATCAAATCTAAGACAATGAATGGGTTAGACAGACAGAGCTCAAAAAAGTTATGATTCTGGTTGAACATTAACAGTGTTGCTGTGTAGTTGGACTGGTTTTACTCACAGCTGTGGGTGTGGACTCTTACTGTGCAAGATCGCTTGACAGCAGTTAAAAGGAGTGTTCATATGCGCACGTGTTTTTTGTGGAAATTCCATGCAAGCAAGCATGATTGCACATTTTGCAATGCAGGCCTTACATGTTTAGCGTGTCACCACACTCTTAATTAATGTGCGCACTAATCTGAACTAGATCTACCAAGTGTCCAAGATACCAAGATAATGTTTCTGTGTTAGGGCAGATAACATTACACTTTTTCTTTTGTCAATGTGAGGCAACACAAAACTTCTTTTCATTCAGGATTGCAGATTTCATGCAGTCCAAGATTTGGGTAGAGTTAGATTTGAGTAAATATGTTTTTGAATAACCAGCGCCCTCTGCAACCCTCATGTGGAGGATAAAGTGGAAGAAAATGAGTGAGAGTGAGAGTGCTTTTGAATAGATACTTCTCTTCTAAGTGTTCATTGGCATGGTTTTGCACTTTGCATGATAACAAATGGTTTATGTTGTAGGCTTTCATATCATAACTGGCATCTGTTTTTAATCGCACAATACAGTGAGGCAATAGCACAATAATAGCCTTATAACTCCTGTACTAAATTTATGGCCTTTCATCTCAAATTTTTTAAGTGTATTAGCATATTTACAGAAAACTCACAAATTAACATTGACATGGGCAACATCTACAGCGAAACATTAGTCATGATCTCTCTCTGGGTAAATAAATAAGTCCAGAACACTACTCATGTTAATATTCTGTTAAATATAAACTTAACTGCAAACAAGGAAATCTTAAAAGGAAAAGTGTAAAGAATTGAACCTGATGTACAGAATGTCTGTTGTCCACTGGTGTAAGGTTAATGATCTTTTGCGGAAATTTCACACAAACAAAATGTCATCTCTGTGCCATATTTGTTTCTGTTGCTGGCTGCATTTCAATGCTTGGAACATTTTGTTGTAGCAGATAACACTGTGGGGAAAACCCTCCATGGAAGGAAGTGGATAAGGTAGGGACTTTTGCAAATGTTGGGGGAAAATCAACCTGTTTGTTACAATAGAAAACACATGGGTTTTTTAAACTGGAAAGGTTGGTTAAACTGGACTGTAAAAAAAAAAAAAAAAAATCCAGTGTGCCCGTGAGAAGGACGGTTGGTGAGACGATTCTGGAGCAGACACTGGACTGGGGTTTATATGTTGGCTGAATTTAATGTGTTCCAGTGGGGTCATTTTCATCACCTAGGCTGTTTTTGACTTTTCGGAATATTTGATTTGCACATGCTTATCATACACCATTCTACTTTATGTTTTTAGCGTATATTAATTTTTCTTTTATTAATTTTCACTCATTTTTAGTGCAGCCATATGCTGTTAATCAACTGCTTGTTTACTTTTAATAGTATTGTCTTGTTTTTACTACTTCTTTTTAATATGCTTGATTTGAACTGTTAAGCTTTGTAACATGGTTAACAAAAGGGCTATTAAATAAAAGTTAATTATTAGAAACTCAGGAGGTTAGCCAGTCGGCCACCCAGCAGCAATTTGAAAAGTCTTTTCCTCCTCTCATTCCAGTTCACTGCCTTTGTGTACATCTTCGTCCCAAAATCTAATCCCGTCTCTCCATCTTGTCTCATGTTGAGAATCGACTGTAACCTGCTCAATGTTGCTGCATCTTATTTATGCGTAAACCGCAACACTCGGTGTGTCAACATCACACTGATGTCAGTATGTCTATATTTCATGTTCAGGCAGGTTAGCTCCACTTCCATTTTTAATGGCTTTTTGTTTTGATTTGACAGCCAGTGGAGAGAGACACATCAGAGGGAATGACACGCAGCTCAGCCAGAGCCTAACCAGCTACAACTTGACATGGATGAACTGCAGACATTTTGTTTCCTTCATGGAGAATGACAGACAACATCACTGTAAAGAAATACAATGTATCAGTACCTTTACTTGAGTTTTCTTTCCAGATAAGTGCTTATGTTTTTTTTTTTTTTTTACCTTCCTCATTCATTGTTGGTCAGATCAAGAATCCATGTCAGAGGTATCCTAATCAGGAAATATTAGATGCACATGTGTTTTTTGGGAGGCTAAATACTGCAAGCTGGTTTCAGTTTTTCCTTCTCAGTTGATTCTATGTCTCAAAATAGTCTACACCTTCAGTTGACTGTTTTCTGTGGAAATCTGATTTGCACGTGTGGAAGTATGTTTCTTCTTCTTTAGGCTATTAATTCAGTTTCTCTTTTGGTTAATGCAGTTCTTCATGTTGTCTGTCATTTTCAAAGTTAACTGAGGTGGCTTCCCAGAACTTGACAGTGGGACTGGAATTCCCTACAGCCACCTTTCAAATTTGTTTCCCAGCCCCATGACCATTGACCTTAAAATGTACAGTGTGTACATTTTTCAACATATATTGGTGATGTTGCGTGTTGCAGCAGAATATTCCTCACCTCACCTTTGTGTGATGTAGAACCTATGTTTAGTTTTTCAACTGTAGGTTATTGTAAAACCATGGTGTATGAAAATGTCACCCTCCATGGAGTTGCTAATATAAATGTGGTATAAAAGACTCTGGGGAAAAGAAAAACAATGAATGTACAATCAGGTGATTGTACAGTCATAAAATTATGAACAGGTGTGTAAAATTGTTTTAATTTTTTTGTTGTTGCTATATTTCTATAGCAGCCTGAATGGACAAACCAGTCACAAACTGCATTTGTCATTTGAGGCAGAACCTTACTGCACAAGCTAAATATGACATCCTTTCTGGGTAACCCTAGTTACCCATTAGTGACACTTTGGAAATGGAGGAGTGAGCAGAGAAGTCCCCTGCTTGTGACAGTCTGCAGTCTCACCATTAGGTGTCTGTAAATCTCACACACTGGACCTAAAGATTTTGTTTCCTAAATAAAGATGAAAAACAAAGCAGGGTGTGCATTGATTGCTCCAGTTTGCTGCTTAAGCTTAACTTAAGATGCTTCTTCTTCTAAAAAAAAACAAAAAGTTGTTCCATGGTCCTGACGTGCACAGGTGTTTAATAACACCACTATCTCCGCACTCTAATAAGCTCACCTCTGACAACATGGGTCTTAAAAAGAGGACACTCTGAACTGTTTTCTTCATATCGTCGGTTTACTAGCACATAAACTCACATAAACTACAATGAACCTGGCTACCCACTCAGCAGCAGCTCTTATGCTGCTGAGGGAACAGCTTGCAGAGCTGGTGATCAAGCATCATGATCATGCACCAACTGTGAGAAAACTCTCTGTGTGTTCAGTCTAATCCAGCCCTGTGCTGATTACACTCATCATGGTCCCATATGCTGCAAGGTTTGGAGGCGCACCAACTGCCATTTGAGATAGAGATTTTTTTTTTTATTTTAATTTTTTTTTGCCAGAGTAATTGAAGTATCTCAGCTGCAGTGAAGGAGCAGGAGATTGACAAAAAAATGTGAGGCATACAATCAAGTTAGACTTTTTCTCAGCATTGAAATATCTACATTCTGCGTGAATTTTTTTTAAAATATCAAGGCTTTTTACATGGTCTCGTTTAGATTAGAAATGTCGTTGGGCTGTATTGCAGCGCTCATTGTCACCTCCAAGTGGCGCTGTGCTAAACAAGCGACATAAGAAATTGGGTTTCATAACAAAACGTCACTTCCTCTGACCGCTGCTAAAGGTAACGAATTTTCTAATGTGCTGATATTTTTGTACTCCTAGAGCAAATGTACATTTACTTGCGAACATTAGTTAAGTGTTGAACGTAGAAGGCGAACGATATGATGTCCAGTGACGTTAGAAACGTAGCGCGGTTGCCTTTGTCTCTTCTAGTTGTTAAATGCTAAACATGTTATTTAAGATAGAAATTCACTCCAAAGCTTTTATTTTGAAATCGTCGGTTTGACGTGTTAAATCATCATCGGGTGAATATGTGTATATTTATAACTGTGCATGTATCAATATTATGTTCATGCACTGTGAAAAAGCACTTTGAAACACAATACAACGTTGCTATGAATGTTTTGCCTCAGATTTGTGCAATGTCTTTCTGTTTGTCTGTCCATTAAAATGTTTAACAATTCAGTCTTTACCAATCTGACATTCTATCTGTCAATAAATTTCAAACATATTATAACCACATTTTGGCCATCTGTCTCGGGAGGAAGGACACTACCATGACACGGTTTAGATAGTAGGAGAAATGGGGTAGGAATAATCTTGAAGACAGAGTATGTGAAGTGTTTTGGAGTGCCAGCCCCAGTATTGATTGTGTCAAAGCAGTGAGATTAAATGACAGCAGTGGATCTATCTATCTGAACACATCAGCATCATCAATATGATAATTCACTGAGTGAAAGAACACGAGTAGTCAATATGTCTGGCCATGTTGTCAATATAACTGTACATGTGAGTATTCTTGACATGAATTATGACAGAATATTTTTTGCGATAATGATTGAAAATGTACACTGCACTAATTAGGAGCATTACAGCAAGTATACAGAATCAGCACAGTGCACAGTTGATGTAGATTAGTTCTCTATACAACAGAGTGATCAGAGAGTTTGTTGATCTGGTGGGTAATTTTTCTTTCATTAGTGAAGGTGAGTGAGAGTGAAGCCTTCCTATCTTCCACATAGGATAGGATGAAAGGAAACATGCAGAGATAAACTCTTTCTGTGAGTGTGATCTACAGTCGATTTAGTGCATCCATTTAACCAAATTAGATGAACTGGTATTCAAGTGCTACCATCGACTCAAGCTGCAATAAACATTATCTTTTGTGTTTCACAAACTGATTTTTTAATCAAACTTCCTATTGTACCTCCATCTCTCACTCTCATAGGCAAGCAGTTTCAGGACTTTGCATCAATGTTGTATTTTACCACAACATCCCTGATTGTCCGGTGTCAACGTGTCGCAACTCTGCCTTTCAATCTTAGGTTATGTTCCACACTGAGTTCAGCTGAAAACCAGCAGACTGTGCAGGCTCTATATGATCTCTCTGTGGACATCCAGAAGGTCCGTAAACTTAAGGGCTGGGTCCTGCATCAGAGCCCAGCCTATGCTAAGGAGGTATCAATTCTGCTGAAGGACATGGGGGCCTCAGGGTCCATTATCTCCCACATTTTAACTGTTCATCCTGAATCAGTCCTCTGTCACCCAGAACAGTTGGAGGCCCAAAAGGAGCTCTGGATGACTGTGTGCCCAAACCTGAAAGAGCTGGTTGGTATAATTGAGAAATTCCCCACCTCCTTCTTCACTCCCTCCAGCCACCGTGACAACCAGCAGCAAAACATTACCTACCTCCAGAGCTTAAACCTCAACAAGCGAATCATCACCAAACTCATGGCCAGTGCTCCCCAGGCTTTCAGCCGTCCAGTAGAGGAGAACAAGATGTCGGTCCACACTCTTCAGCAGGCCTACCTGGACCTTGGAGGTGATGAGGCCAACATGAAGATCTGGCTTCAGAAGCTGCTGAGCCAGAATCCTTTTGCTCTTCTCAAACCGCCAGATGATCTAAGGCAAAACCTGCGATTCCTCAGGGACAGGGGATTCAGCAAAACAGACCTCCTCCACCTCATCTCTAATCTCAGGGGCTTTGTCACTGAGCTCAACCCAGACAGCATGTGTCGAAGCCTGGCGTACTCCCAGGAGACCCTGGGCTGCTCTGAGGCAGAGTTGCGGGACATCGTCCTTAACTGCCCTGCCCTGCTTTACTATCCTAAAGCTATTCTGGCTGAGCGCATTGAAGGTCTCCTCAATGCTGGAATCAGTATGTCTCAAATCATGGAGACTCCAACTGTCCTAGAGCTAACCACGCAAATAGTGAATTACCGCATTCAGCGACTGAGGGGTCATGGCTATGATGTAAGGACAGGCAGTCTAGCGTTCCTAACTGGCACTAAGAAGAACTTTGAGATGAGCTATGGAAAACTACAGCTACGCAGAGAGAGACCACTTTTTAACCCCGTTGCCCCTTTAAAAGGAGATGACTGACTGGTTTGTAGATGAGATATTTGCTGCAAGTAAATTACAACAAATTGGATATATACTGTACTGTTCTTGTGAAACCCATGATTAAAGTCTAATGGTGCATCCACCTTAAGTAATTTGAATATATGTGTTTCCTTGACATTCTGTTAGAAAAACTATAATAAGTACATTTTAAATTGACAGTGAATTTTGATGAAAAAGGTCTGAGAAGGCTAAATGGAAAACTAAAAACTATTTCAAAATGCAAGATTTAACAGGTGAACAAAAACTGTCCTAGATTCTGCCCTTTCCTCATGGAATCTCAAATTGTGTGGGATGAAAATGAAAATGTCCAAATTCCTCGTGAGTCATGTGAGTGTTTCTTTTCCAGGACTTACTCTTCATCTTATTTGGTTGTGTGAATCTTGACACAGAAGGGAAAACTACTAATAATCACACACACACTATTTTTTTTCAACAGCAGTGTGTATAATATGGTAGAATACATGAGTATGGGGATACTCTGGTAACTATCCATATCTTAAAACAATGAGAAGCTTAAAATGTTACTCTTTTTGAAAACTGGCCAAAATGGAGATATATATTTTTTACTGGTTATTTACAAGTTAACTCATAACAAGTGTATAGAATCACAATGTGAGACATTCTGACTACTCTATCAACTGCATTACTGTGGAGAAACAAGGCTTTTTAAACCATTTTATTTACTGCCTGTGCAAGTGCCTCATTTTTTAGACAATGTTCTTTGCGGCATTATGTTCCCCTCAGGCAGGAAATCTAAACTGTGTTTCCGTGTTTTATTCTCACTTTATAGATGGAGACACTTTATTACAAGCTATTTCACGACTGAAATGTCACTTCATTATCATTTCAAATGAATTCAAATGCAACCATGTTTGACACAAAAGGGGAATGAATATGAAGTTCCTTTTGATTTTTGGCTGAAATTGGTTTATTTCAGTACACTCTGCAATCTTTATGCAAAAAAAGCAGCCGAGTTACAGGTCATTTATGCAAAATAGATTTTCCATGTTTGGTTTTATGAATAAGGTTTTCATGTCTGTATTTTTAGTGTAAGCCACAAAATCAATATACAATCTTGCTGCACAGTGTCTTAGTCAAGAGAAGACATCGTAAAATGTGTCTCGTTTCTTGATTTGTAGACGGCAGCAAGCATCGAAGCTAATGACGCCATGAATTTGTGCCTCCAGATTTCCTCGCTTGTTATGTTGATGACAGGCGGCAAAGAAAGAAGGGACTCGTGTGTCGTACTAATGTACATTAAAAACTTCCACTTCGCATCAGCTGCTGTATGTATCACTCAACATGGTCCTGTCGTCATGGTGATGGCCACTGCAGCTCATGGAAAAGTGAATCCGACTCCCATTTTAAACTTGGCAAATGGATGTTTGAATAGTGTTAATTTCCCAGCACTGAATCAACAGTGCAGTAGTCCGTTGTTAATGACTTTAACAAAGACATCAGTGAGGAATCTCTTGGGTCATCATATTGGCAGGATTTTGTCTTTCACCAGTGCAGATGAGATGAGGCCTCAGGCGTACAATGTTAAGTGTGCGTCTGTTTCTTAGCCAGTGGCCCAGATTGCTGAATTACAGTCAATCCAGAGAGGCTAATAAGAGTATATTTTAAATGACATTTTCTACATATTGTGGGTCATTTCCTACCAAAAACAAGTGACACCTGCTATTAAATGGTATGTTGTTTTGTTGCAAGTGTGACCAGTGACAACCCCTGCTGCTATAAATATGTCTGATATTAGGACTGCATGAGTCCATATTATTCAAAAGCTATTTGCAATTTGAATATTCTTCTGTAAGCGTTTACCACACAGTGGCACCTACTTTAATCTCCAGTATTTTAAAATAGTGTTGTATCCTTACATATAATAATCTGTCTACAACATTTTTTTGTCAATTGCTCTGGTGAGTCTTGGTTGTTAAAAACATTTCAATGGTTTTCCAACATAATGCTGTCTTAACCTTGCCGGTAATACACTGAACAGCTGCTCTAGAACATAAATGTTATGTTGCACTGAATGCACAGCTGATGCAACAGAGTTTCGAAATGCAGACTCATCTGCTGCCACTGTGCTTGTCAGTTGTGTTGAAGTGCGGCCTCTGGTGTTAATAACACTGTTGGTTTATTCATTCATGGCTGCTTTAATAACACCACAGACTATTTAAACCTGCTCTAATCTTTGAGTCTCCTTACTTTGTCAGACATTTTTTTTTCACTAAAGGCATTTGAAAGTACCAAATGAGTTATTTGCCATTCATCAACGCTGTTATTTGCACTCGAGCTCTTCCTGCAGTGACATGTCAGTCACTGTAATGGCTCACATGAGAATGTCAGACTGTGACATACACTGTCACAATGTATATCGTCATTCTTCACTGTGTCCGACTAAGGCTGGTTTGATTGTTAGTTATATTGTGACTGTTAAAATATAAATCCCATGAACCTAAACAAGCTGTTTTAAACTTTGGAGCGTGAGTGTAGATAAATTCTCTGTATACTGTCTCCATCTAGTGGCAAAAACAGTTATGCATAACCACATGTACACTGTACACATGAGAAAACACTGTACACATGAGAAAACATCATTTCAAAGTAAAAAAAAAAACTTCTCAAACATGCCATACATTTGGTTTATTTATTGGTTTGTTTTCTTTAAAATCTTCTACATTTCCAAAACCTTCACAGTAAAAAAACTAAAAAAAAAAAAAAAAAATTAAAATAAGTGTCAGAACAAACTGCAGGCTGCATCATTTCTCCACCATCACTTTCTAAAACAGACATCTTTCTTAAAAAAGGACCAGATCTGTATGTATTAAGCAATCTTACATCGTCTGGTAAATGACTCTCTAACAAGCACATTTTCAATGCAGCTGCCATATTACTGAGGAGGAGGATAAGATGTTGATGCTGCAGTGAAAACAGATGGTGGCAGTGGGTTCACTTTGAGGTTTCGATCACGTAAAATGAAATACACATAACTGGCTGGACAAAACTAGAATGACTTGCTCTGTTTTGGTATGGATTACAAAGTGAGTGAGAAAATGAGGGTTTATCAGTTGGCCAATAATCTGGTGGCATGAGAAATAACTGTATATCTAAATCTGTGTTTGAGAAATGGAAAAACTAACTAAAATAACTCTATCATCTATACACCATCACCAGTCACTTTCTTGAAGACTTGGCATTTGTATTTAATGCCATTCTCCTCTTGAATGCCGCTGGGTACATCAGGAAATCTTAATTGGGGGAAAATGAAAAAATGGGGAATTTAAGGACAAGGACAATTAAAACTAAAAAAGCAAAACACAAAGTATGATCATCTTAAAAACATGCGATTACAATCAAAAACAAAGATACTTTTTTTTAAAAAAGCAAAGATATAATACCATTTAATTTGCTATTAAATTAGCATTAGAAAGGTGAAAGTCAGCAGACTATTTTTGGCCAAGCTGTTTTTTTTTCACTTTTCTAAAAAGGATAAAAGATAAAAATCTAACTTTTACAATTATTTCTTTGAGGTCAGATTAGCACTATGTGATACCAACAACCAAACAAATTGACTCTTACCTATCTTGAATTTCAAACTGTTCTCTGTCAAACTCAGGGAAGAAAACGTCGCAGTCAAACTTAGCCATGATGTCTGTGAGGAAAACCAGGTCACACCAAGGGTGACTCAACGCTTCCTGGTCAGAAAACAAGCAGCAACAGGCATTCTGGTCACACACTGTAGGTATTTCATATTATTAACAAGTCCTTGAATCATCTTTGACTTTTTCATTGTACCACAGAACAACAATAAAATAGGAGGAATTTAATTTGATAGTTTCAACACTAAACCAATAACCCCGCTTCTGGTGTGAGATCATTTAGTATATTTTAGAGTGAACATATGGGGCATTTGTCGCCTATAGTCACTCACTCACTCACTTTCTACCGCTTTATCCTCCACTGAGGGTCACAGGAACTTTTAATTTGAAACTATGGATAAAAGAGCACGGCAACACCTGGTCAAAGACCAGGACAGTGAGACAGCAAGGAAGAAAATATAGAAGAAAAGGACAGATTTAATTAGTAAAAATGTAATTAGGTGGACTTTATGACCAATTAATTTTGTCAGACTATCAACATATTACACCAAACAGGTGCCCCGTGCATTTCAGAACAAATCTTGGGGGCTTCTGCTTTAGTACCCGCCCCCATTTTCCACAGCTGCAGAAAACAAATCATTGTTTAAAGAGGGGTTTGTCAGAAAAAGAACCAATGAGATACTGAGCTAGTTTTGACCACTTTACCTTGTAAACCGATGTACCACCAACAACCCAGATGGTTTCTATTAGGTCAGCCAGCGGGGGCTCTGAAGCCAGGCGGATAGCACTGTCAAAGTTATCCCTCAAGAAGTGGGCGTGATTTGGAGTTGTGCTGAAACACAACAAATATCAGAAGAAACAAATTAAAAATACAGTTTCAGAAGAATTTGCACTGGGATTGTTGCCTTCTGCATAAGCTGGAGCTAAACCTTGCTACTGCCTTACATTTATATGACGTTAGACTTTTTTAAGAGATGCGGGATGCAAACTGCAGTGTTAAGCGGTGTAAGAAAAGTATGATGCTAGTCATTTTGTGATAGCAATTTCACAGATCAGGTCTAAACATGTTAATAACATATCTTCTGAAACTGGGGAAGTCAAGTGCATTATTGAAGACATGTCCAGGCAAACCTGTGAGTAAAGAAATTACACATCTGATAAATTATCACAGCTGAAACAGAAACATTACACACCTTAACGTGGAAGTCAATACCACATGCAGAACATTAGACAAAGGGAATGTTGTCTCTGGGTGGGAGAACCAGCACAGTTTGCCCCAGACCATCATATTCATCTTTCCTGAAAGAAACAGTGAAAAATACTTGGTATTAAGTTCAACTTCTTAATTGACAAAGCTCCCATGCCCATGATGACGAGATATTACAGGACTAGGTATCCAAACTTGGTCAACAACTTGAACTGTGTGAAGCAAAGGGGGACAGGGATGAAATTATATACCCTGGTACCCAGTCTGTGGATTGTGAGGGTGTTAAATAGGAAAAAAAATGACTTGTTCCACATTCTTGAAGATGTCACCACTCGCCGTGGAAGCTTGTTGAGCTTGAATGTACTGGATACACTAGGCTGCCTTTCTGCGTGTGGAACACAACCAGAAAAGTCATCTGGTCTATTGTATCGTCAAGTACGACATGCACTGACTTGTCTATTGGAGAAACCTATCAATTTAACAAAAGTATGGCTCAACACAGGAGACTTTGCCTTCAATATGTCTACACTTAAAGGACTTAAGAACCTGGGTTCCACCACAACATAGTTAGAACTGAACAAGCTTCTTGGACAAGAGTTTGAAACATCTACAACCTCGACCACGTGTTTCCGATGTAACACCTTTGGACCCCGGAAGCAAAGTACTTTTATGACATTTATTTATTATCTCTGCCATGTTTTCATGTTCTGTTCGGCAGAAGTCTTATTTATAGCACTTATTTTTGATTATTTTTCATTGTTTACAATGATTAATTTAACCTCTCGGGCCATTTTGCTTGTACTGACGCCAAAGAGACGTCCCATTTAATGTTCCATGTTCAAAATCCGACCAACATTTGAATAAGAGCTGATGAAGAACATTTATGGAGACATAGTTTCTGGCCCACGGAAGAAATAATTAGTGTTGATCTGGATGTAGAAACTGAGCAGCTTTACTGGAAGTGGTGCTCACTGTGTGGTTCCTCTTGTTTTATATATTTATTATATTGCATTCAATACCACATTGTATAGGGACGTTGAACACATTCTATCATTATACCCGAGCCATGCAGCCAGTTATGATGCAGTAGGTGACACAAAATTGATCGACTACCTGGTCTTGACACCCTTGTGACCGTGTTCAGAAAGTACTGGAACTCATTCCTGGAGAAAGGAAAAAATAAAATGAATAAATAAATCACACTTTCAGCATGAAATCCAACACAAAGCAAAACTGTTACAAAGAGCACAAGCACACCTTAACAAATAAGTCATACAAGGAAAACCATCAAGTGACTTTACTGGTCTGACAGATCTGTGTGTATGAATTGTTTTTCATATTTAACTGGATTTACTGACAGAACCTTCAAAGTTAAATCTAAGACATAAGTGAAGGTTCAGAATGAACCCAGTCAAAACAGCAAGTCCATCACAGGGTTTTTCTATTCCAACACCTTTTTAATTGCACAAGATTCAACATTTATCACTGAGACCTGCTCTGATCTACCCTACAGCTTTTACTACATCGATACATGGTTTATTAGTACGGCATTATTTTTATGTCGATAAAAAAGAATCAAAAGATGTCGGGCTTACGGTAAATTCCAGGGCATTTTCCCGTCCTTTCCCAATCCCATGTCATTGCAAACTGCTGCAATGAGACGCACGGGCTTCTTCTGCACTTTGTTTCCGTTCCTCTCCATCTCGAGCGCAAAGAACGTCCAGTCAAACAGGCGACACACACTCCAGATGTGCGTGTCCCTTTTATTGAGGCGAGAACCTAAACCGTCACCGCCCACTGAGCGGCAGCAGCCATTGGACACTCTCAGCCGTCACTCACGAAGGATGTGACACGTGACACCCCAGCGTGGAGAAGACGTTATCACCAGTTTTTCATAAACAATGAAGAAAGACTACACGTAGGAATGAGGATTAGGGTCACGTGTTACTTCATTGATAAGATAAAAAAAATAGGAATTGTGAGATTCGGACTGTAATCTAAAAATACAGGCTGTTTATTTAGTTTCCATTTTTTTTTTTTTTACATTTGGTCCTAATCCTCTTCCGTACTATTTGTTAACGTTAGAGCGAGATCCTAAAAGTAAACAATCCAGAGCAGATAGGAGCCGAACTGCCTCACTTTAATTTTAAAAGCTGCTGAATTAAAAATAAAACTATATTTCCATCCCATATTGACATTTCAATACAGTTCACATTTGTTATTTATACAAAAATAATATACATAATACATACTATGTATATAATATTGTAGCAACTGGTCAGGAAAGAACATTCACAGTCGTTTCTCAGCTTAAAAGGCTTTTATTTTGGGAAGCAACCTTAACATGCAAACAAGATGGACGTCTCTCCTGTCACACACTCACTCATGGTGCCATCATTCACTCTTTTCCATCCATCTCAACACTGTCTAATTACATAACACAGAATAGTGAACACCTCTTTTCCAACTATTTTACATGTAGCATGTTAACTAATGCCCTTTCTCTTTCATTTCTAAACAGCCAACAGATTACCCATGAGCCTTAGCTTCCACTCCACACAAGACACTACAATATATTATATACATATAATATATTTTACAATCACGGGATTGTAAAATTACTTATAGTGCAAAATTCCATGAAAACTATTATTCAGACTTTTGACAGCAGCTGAATATAGAAAAGCTGAATATTTCATTTTACCTAAATGCAGCATTTCTTTTGATGGGATATGACAAAGTAAAAAAAAACAAAACACAGTTTGTTAGTCAGATTTAAAGAAGCTTATTGGAGTGAAGATAACCTGCCTGACTCGTGGGATACTGCAGCCTCCACAGGCTATTTACCCTTTTCTTTAACAGTAAAGGCTGTTTTTAGGTTTCAGTAAGCTATAATAGGAATTAATGGAACAAAGGATTAATTTTACTTTGCCTGAGATGAAAATGCCTTCAGACGTTTTTGTTTTTTGAGTCTTGCTTTATGTTATATACACATGCATACTATACTTGCGATAGGAGCAATGACAATAAGCAGGGGACTTTTTTGCGTTTGACAGATAACATGTCAGAAAATGTTTGAGGAACACTGCTATAGTGGAAGACCTAACAAGCTAACATCCTGATGTCAAGACTTTGTCTTTTTACTGTTGTGCCCAACGTCACTTAAATGCTTCCTTTGTTCAATGAAATTCATCATGTGTCTTTCAGTATGTGGAAACAAAGATGTGTTTTGAGTGACCAATCAAAAGTATGAATTTCTTACACAAAGAGAAGCGGCAAATACAGTATGTCCCAGATGGATCAATCACCTACACACTGTATCCTACATGGTTGTTGGTTACAGTTACTCTGTGTTAGCTGGGAGCACCACAGGGTAGAGATCAAAGGATATACAAACAGTTCCTGGATAATCTTGTTACTAGTTTCTGCTATGAGAGCACAGCTCGAGGGACCTTGTGTGTTTTGTACCTTTCCAGTTGGCTATTTGCTCTGCGTAAAGATTTATAGATGTTGTCAGACAAAGCTTCTTCACAGTGCTTCTTCTGTGTCAACTGTCCTCTTTCTGCATCAAAACAATACACACCAAACATGTCAGGTGATTTAGCTTTTTTTTTTTTTATAAACTTGGTATGTTACATTTTATTTTGTGAATTGTTTGATGAACAAAAAATAGACAAGATTATGAAGCCCTTTGCAGTGCAGCAACTTTTCACATTCACTTGTGAACATCCTACATACATAGGATGGCATACCATGTGGAGGTTTGTGTGTGTGTGTGTGTGTGTTTCATGTGATCCGAACAATAGAATTCAGGTTGATAATGCAAACACAATATTTGAAATAATTATTTGTTTATTTATGAAGCCCTCTGCAGTGCAGCAACTTGTTTTAAGGCCTTTTTACCTGGGTTGCTTAGGTAAAACAGAAGTAGTTTGGTTCATCTGCAGAAACCAGCTCTCACAGGCAATGCAGTCCAAGAGATCAAACAATTAAATAAAATAAAGGTTGCAAAATAAACTCGTGGCTATAAATTTTGACCAAGTGTTGACTCCTGCTACATTACTGACTCTTGCTCCATTACTTGGATTGGCAGGCACTGAAACCAGACCTGCAACAGGACCAATACATTTTAATTTACCAAGTGAACATATCTTTAACTACCCCAAGGGGGATAATGAAAACTATTGAACCAATTTCTATATAATTTGTGAAGCACAACATAAGGTCAAAGCTGTAAATACTGGTAGCATCTGTCTGTAAAAAATAATTTACAGTACAGTATATGATAACACATCAGATGTGCTGTGCATTTTGAAGGCCACGTGCTCAAGAAATCATTGCAGTGTGTGGAGTAGGGTCTTATAACACACTTTAGAGTCTATAATTGCAGTCCATTTTCTTACAAATGTTTACATTTACTCATGTGGCAGACTTTTGATCAATAAGGACTACCAACAAAGGGGGAGCAATATAAAAACAGATAATAAAAGGACATTGAAATTAATGCACATGTACTCAGTCATGTTCCTACCCAGTCCTCCGCAGCAGGAAAGCCGCTGGTAAATTAGTTTCATCTGCTCCACATTGATGTGACAGGCCTCTGCATGGTTCACCATGGGCTTGGGGTAGTGATCTAAAGATACACTTTGCTTCTTTCTGCACTTCCTCTGGGGCATTCCATGGACCATTGATATATTTGGCTGAATAGCCCCTTTAAAATTGCAAAATAGTGCCTGAGGGCAGAGAAAAAAAGAATGACAACAGATATGCAATGAGGGGTAACATGATATTGGTGACCACAACTAATGTAGAACACTACAAAGAATGTCTGTAATGACACTTTAAACATTTGAGTAGACATATGACCAGTGCCTACCTTAAAAAATAACTGATAGCCATATAAGATTTTCTTTGGATATATATTTGGCCATATTTTCTAAATCAAAACATTATCAAATGAACTTTAGGATAAAAAGACTTGCCACAATTGATCATGTTTCTGAGAACAAAATGTGTAAACCTACATAAATAAGTAATAGCAGGATACATTTTACAGTTAATTTTGATATTTGACCTTTTATGTATTTTATTTTTAAATCAAATTTTTTGGTCTAAACTGCACAGACGGACATTCATATTCAAAAGTTACCCACTACAGCTTTAAATTTTTCTTACTATCCTTGTAGAGAAGAGTTTTGATCAGTAAATGCTTTGGATTAGCTCAGTCACCCTGATCATATCTGCTGTAAGCAATTTCAAACTGTAATGGTAGGAAAATTTGACAAAAAGAAATTCAGCCATTACGAATGGAACCATGACAACTAATTTCCGCTTGTGATGCTACAAACAAACACGTGCTAACCTTTTACTCTACCATTTAAAATTACTACAGGGGAACACTCAGTGCTTAAGACAAAAAATGTAAATATGTGTATATTTATGATTTATGATGTGTATATTCATGCGGTTATGGTGTGGATTAGAGATGCAGTGATCAAATGTTTGACTGTACGATTAGAGTCTGAGGAAAAAAAATCATGGTTTCATGTATAAGATTTTAATGAATGGCTATTTGTCAACACTACCCTGAAGTGGATTTCATGCTGGTACTCTTTCCTGATGTGCTGCTATTTTTTTTTTTTACACTGTGTGGAAAAAAATCAATTCATATCTCCTACGTTGACCGTGACACGTTTGTTTCACTGTCTACTGCAAGTTGTACTGCAAGTGGGCCATAAGAGGTCAATGAAAATCAATGATAAATATTACATGTGATTATGGGCAATTTAAAGATAATGTAAAAGAATGTTTAACTTTAGGTACTGTTTGTCTCTCGAGAACTACAGATGCAACTTGTATGCACTTCTATACTTTAAGAGAAAAAAACCGAAGAGAAAACTTTTTTGCTGCACACTAACACAGAACTGCGCGTGTGTAAGCAGAAGTTTAAAATGTATTTAAAATCACATTGATAAACACTATTTTTGAAAGCACTAGAAACAACTAACATACAAGGGAATATTTGATCCTTTTGTGTTAAGCACAGTTGAGTTTTAAGTGTTGGTGGCTTGCATTTTCAGTCTTTACTTTGGGCTACAGTCCCAGTTGTTGGAAAAGCTTAAGGTAGCCATGTAGCTGTGCCATTTACTAACTTGGAGTGTGATCCAAAGTTCCACATTACTGCGTCACTTATGTTCTGCCTGCTATTGGCCAGTTTTTCCCTGCAGTAACTGACCAGAGACAATTGGCGTAGCAGAGCCTTTACAATTAAATAAGGGTGACATTTTTTCCACAGTTGAATGAATTGAAAATGTTCATAGTTGCATCCTGAGTCTGGACACTGTAGCCAATTTTAAAAATGATAAGTCATGCTCCTTGAACCATTACGAAAGAATCCTGGCATCTTGGAATAAATCTTAAAAACTTAGTCAGTATAATTAGTCAGCTGACCTCATTTCTTGAGCTGAACCTCAACAAATCATAACTCTCATGTGACTGACCGTATGAATTCCCAACTGGGGTCAGTGCATTGTCAAAAATCCACAGGGCAGTAACTGTATCTAAATATAATGATTTTAATCTAGTGACACAATAATATGAGAACCAGTGAAAGAGGAAAAGAGTACAGCCTTGATTTTCCAGTAATGGAATCAAAAATAAACAAGGAAACAGTTAATTAAGTGACCGCATTAATTTCTCATTATGTGCATATACTCTATAGTAAAATGTCCTTTTACCTTCCTCTCCAGATGTCATATTAGCCTCATGAGGGCTTCTGTTTCCCCGTCTGCTGTGGTGAGGCCCTCTGTTTCAAAAACCTGAAAAAAGCAAAATATGAACTGGTTTTAAAACAGAGCATCAATGCCAAAATTATACAGAAAACACATTTAAAAATAAAGAAAAAGAGCTTACCAAGCTCTTCCAGGGAGGGCACCTCAAACTTGTCATCATGGTCATCACTGATGGGTGTAGCACAGTTCTAATTAGCTCAGATGTAATCGTCACTGCAGACAGTTCCACAGCATCTGTACAACTTATGAGAACTTATGAGGGACTGACCACCATTGAGTTCTATGATCTTTTTAAGAGAAAATAGTGTATTAAGACAGAATTAAACATGCACATGCTTGTTAGTATTATTACTTTAAAAGTAATTATCACTCACTTGTCTAGAACATAGAAAATGTGAAATCTGCACCATAAACTCTACTACAGCCTCATTGGCTAGTCTCTTGATGGTTGCATCACATTGTTTGCTAAAAGGCTCAGAGTCGCATTCATAAGATAAATGTGTGATTTTCCATTCCTGAGAAAAATTGTCATATATACACACACAACACAGTGGTATATACATTATAATTTCATGTATAGTTCTGACACAAAACATGAAGAAAAGTGACTTTAGAAAAGATCAAGACCAACCTTATTACCATTATATACAATTTTTAATGTTTAATAGCAAACCTTAATAACCTCAAAACCGGGTACAGCACCACAGGAAGGTCACATGATATGTAAGAGAGTCAAAAGGTTTCAAATGATAAAATGATCTGTCATTTCCGTAATTTCTGTGTTGGATGAATTTGGAAGGCTGTTGCATAAGTTCAGTTGCAAAATGTCACTGTATTAGCTGCTCTACTTTTAATTTCATTCATAGTAAAGTCATAACAAGCATGAGAGTGTCTTGTAAATTATTTAATCTCAGATACCTTAAAAAGACAAGGAAGACATCTGTTTGTTACAGTGGTTTGTTACAGGTTTTTGTTGCTTAGAGTCTAAGCACTGTAACAAAAACTTACAAGCAGAACATTTGCTCAACTCACATACCCTGTTTCAGTTACACTGTGGTTGCAACCCTCTATGTACAGTGCCACTTCTTTACTCTATTTGACGTAGGGTCCTTTTTACCAAGGGCCCATAAAGTCTCGTAAAACACCCCTGGGTTTACAGTCCAGTCACTATACAGAAGTCTAACATACATTATCCCTTTTTATGCTGTCACCCTTTCCTACATCTTACTGCCATCTGTTGACACCCATGTTGGAGGAATCTGCGAACCAGGAGTCAAGGATATAGATGCAGTGCAGGGTATAAGCTCCACGAATGGAATCTCTCAGAAAGGGGTCATGCAACCACAGTCCTTTCCTACACCAGTGGATGGTGCTGATCACCATGCTTCTTACCATTTAGTAACTCTCTAGTAGGGATCAAAAAAGGGGAAAACAATAAAAGGGCGCCCCCTTGTGCCGTGTTTGTAGTAAAACAAGCAATCAAGGTTAGATAAACATTAGGGCCAAGATGTTTATATCTTGCTCAGCGTAACTGTAAAAAAAAAAGTTCTTGTGACAATGACACATATGTCCCACTAAGCAGCGGTGTTTATTAACTTTAATTTCGCCAGCTATCATGCGAGACGTAGTTGAAACCCATGTCACACAAGCTAATAGGGCACATAAACGTACCTACAAACGAGCAAATGCTTTCAGCGCGTTCCCCCCATGTGACGACAGTCTACTTATATTAACACATTCTCCTCCTGATGAACTTTCAAGTGCTGAACGTTAATTTACACCATAGTAAAACCACCAGTAGCCATGTTGGACGTCTTTTCTGTTATCAACATCTCCACCCACAGGGAAACGCGGGAGAAATGGAGCGTCGTGATTGGTTAGAATCATTGGTTGCGTAACCTTTTCCCCGTCACGTTTCCATAATATGCTTTCTTTAACCCATCGTCTGTGGTTTATTTTAAATTACTCCGACTTAAATATTTACTCATATTATCTCATTTAACAAATCAATGTTTACTTTTGCGGAGCAGACAAAATAAAATAATTCCTTACGCGCTCTGTTTGAACAGTAAAGAAAGGCTTCTGAGTTGTATGGCGTCATAAACCCATCAAGTACCCGGGTGAGCACGTGCATGGTGGCGAGGCCCGTCTTGAGTCAGATGTGCTCGATTCATGGGATCGCACGCACCACTCGCGCTAGATCTGCAACATGTCCATTTCCGCCCACGAGAGAATGCGATTATCTGTACTTAATCATCCACCATAAATGGTTAGTCTTATTTGCAACTAAATTAATTAACATGGAAAACTTGGGACTTGTATTCCACCACATGAATGAGCATATGTTCTCTATTAAAAGCCGGACTGTTTGATTGTTTGATCATTATCTCGTGATGTCCAAATTACAGAAACATATTCAAATTACTTCACCAACGTTTGGGAAATATTGGTAATGGCCATGTACAGTGGTGGTTAGTCAGGGCACAACAAATATGGTACTTGGGTCAGGCTATGACTTAGGTAAAGAATAAAATGAAAGTTATTTTGTAAAAATCTATAGTCTGTTCCAGTTCATTATTATTATTATATTTATTTATTTTTTATTTTTTAAACACATAAATACTATAAGGGTAAATCTATAGTGCAATTACAATGCTTCAGAAACATAATGCTTCCACAGAGTGATCCAGATACCAAGGTCTATAAACAGCAAATATGAATGTAAAGCAGTAAAGTAGTTGGTGTCATTATTTCATTACAGACTCCCGGTGTAGTCATGAGATGGGCTGTTGCAGCTTTCAAATCCAAACTGTCTATTTTTTCTCCAGCAGCTTCAAAAACATCCTCAGTAGCACCATGACCACAGTAAATTACAGAGGATGTGTCTACAACATGCCGTTTCTTAGGGTTACCGCTTTCAAGCCATTTATAATATAGAGGGAGTGGTGGTCCACACCATTCTTTTTCAAAAAGCAACTCCATAATTGTATAAATGCGTCAATTATAGTTGAGGAATTATAGTCGTTTTTACATAATATTCTGACTGCTCAATTCATGACTAGATTTGAACTTAATTTGACAAACAAAGTCATAGAAAACATGTGATGAGCTGATCAGTATCACTGTTGTTGGGTGTGTAAGAACTAATAGTCGCTCTCAAAAGATGAGCCAGTTTACTGTAATTTGGAATTATTTTATGGAGGAACACATGTAGCTTTGCAAATGAACACTAGATGGCGGTCTTAACCAGTACCTCTTCTTGAAAGGTCTTGAATTCAAACTCTCCCTTTGTCATTCATTTATTTAAGATTTAATGTATGTTTTCATACTTCAAAGAGCATTTTTATTACCATCCATTTAAAATGTATATTTACAATGAGTTGCTTTGACAAATGATTGGCAAAAGGAAGAGGATATATACAGCCGCATTATCATAAGAAGTTCTTTTTTTTCCCCAGTCAGTCAGTGGCCAAGGGGTCACCAGACGTACTCCAGCTCTTGCTGAGATGAAGGCACAGATGTAGATATATTTCATTCAAAACCACATATCTGTCATGGTAATATACATCATTTGGTTGCCATGAAAATCTGCCCCCTCACTTTTGAGTTCTTTCAAACATTTGACACAGCCTAAATGATGGTCTAAACAGATAATGCTCACCCCCTCTGCCTGTACAGGTGTAGGTTAATTATCTACTGATGTGTGACCTATGGATGCAGAGTGGGTAGAGCATCATTTATTTAAGGCTGTCATAAATGGTTTGCAAGGAGACTGGAACTTTGGTTGTTGGGATTAACTTGTTATGCTGGGCATGAGCATTGTGGGGGATATGTTGTTCCTGAAACAATGTGGAAATAAAAGTGGGTGGTGCTAAAGGAGGTAGTGAAGAAAAAGTCACTGGGATGCATGCTCGGCAGCATAGTATCTATCAGAAATTGTGATGATCCATGTGTGGTAGTCGAAATGTTTTGCTCTAGAACAAAGTGGCAATAACTCTGGTTATGCATGTAAATTGTATTGCATATTTTAACAGGAATCCAATTCAGAGTGCTTTTCATTTAATATAAAAGGCAAATTGAGTTCTCATTGAGTTCTGCTCATCTTTACTACTGTTTTATTTTTGTTGCTTTTGCTCTGTGCCTGTAATGGATTACTGTACTTTGATGCTGCTGATGATGTAATCCGTGTCACCTGCATAATTACTGTATGTAACATTTTCCATAATCTGTGTCATTGTGAGCAGAAGAGGCCCCAGCATGGGGCCCAAGGGAACTATGTGCAAATGTGCAATTACATTTGCACGTAGTAGTAACGGAAACCAGTTTAGTAACAAGCTAAATAGTCCTACCTTGGTTTCTAGTTGAATTTCTAATATGTTATGATTGGTTGACTCTGTCTGTTTTCAGTTGACTGGGATTCTGCCACTGTCTGTTGTTTAATGGATTTCAGACAACCTTGAAGTGTCTTCTCTGTGAAGTCAAGTGCTGCGACTAAAATCCTAACTGGAGGACATCAAAACCATTCTTTGCTGCCACTAACTTCAGCTTCTGAAAACTACATTAAAACAGGACATTTAAGGGGTTTAAGTTGTCTATTAACTAGATTCTTTACTGATAATTATTTAGAGTGACAAAATGATGGATGTGGCCTGTGGGAACACACCTGACACAAGAAATATGATGACAAGTTGTATGTTAGGGGACCAGTGAGTAAGAATTAATGACAAAGGTCAGGCAGGGGAATGCAATATATATATATATATATACTTGTCCTTCTCTGTCCCTTTTGGTTGCATTTGCATACCAAAAAGTCTGTTTAAAGTACATAATTGCATAGTTTGCAAGCTTCCACTTCAAAACACACACTTCGGCTGGTTTGTCTGAGTGGGCTTCTATAAAGACATGGAAGCGGAAGAGGCAGTTCTTTCTAAATACCTATTAATGTTTACTTTAAGGCTATGAAAACCAAGTGATTTTCATTTAAAATACATACTTATCAGTAGTATATTCTCTTTATGTAAATAAACTTTAAATGTTGCACAGTGCACCCTTTTTTTATAAAAGCCTGCTGTTGGCAGAACGTCAAGTAAGCAGGATTTGTTGTGAATATTATGTAATGTCTTCAGAGTTCTTTCTGATTGATTGGTTTTGCCACAAATTTACACTTTTTTTTCAAAAGAATCTCAGTTGTGCTGACATACTAGTCCCACTACATTAAGTAGTCCCTTAGCTGGAAAGGCTATTTTGCACCCAACATACACAAGATGTTAAATAATTTTTTGTGGCTATAAAGACTATAAAATATCTTTTTTCAAGGTTATTTTATGGTCTAAAACAACCTTAACCCTGATTTAGGTCCTTTATAATTTTCGCAGCAGTGCCAACCTATGATGCAGGCAACCAGCATCATAAATTTTGAAGATAAAGCTGTCACTAAAGAGACAGATGCAGTAAATTAACACAACTAAAAAGAGAAAAGGAAGTAGAACTATCCTTATTAACAGTAATGTGTGTGTGGCGATCGGTAAATGTGTGATAGATGGACAGAGGTGTCCCATGTGACTGACATTCACACTCTGAACATGTGTGCTTGCATGCATGATGAGGGATTGATGGTAGTTATGATTTGCACATGCTGCAGACGTACAAACAGATCCGACTGGAATATCAACCCAAGGTTATTACCTATTGATATGACTGAACTTTAATACTACTATCATTATAAAGCGAAAATGTATTTGGTTTAAATGTTTAGATCCTGAGATTTGCTTTTCAATCTCATATGCTTTTGTCATGCTAGGGATGAGGGGGCATTGCAAACAGCATAGGAAAAGCAGGTATTTGCCTGGAGCCCCCTGGGACTGGTTTATTATAAATCCATAACAACTTTGTTGGAACCCCTTATGATTAACTCAAATGAGTTTGGTTTGATTGACTGTAGCCAATCAGTGTGCCTCCATGCACAGTTAAGCTCAAATATGCCACTTGTATAAGGATTCATTTTGGTGAATAAAGTGAGTCCAACTCTGCTATGCTAGATGGCGACACGGCCCCTTGCAGCTTGTTATTATTCCAGTTTAGCTGGACCTTTCCAAGTCTTCCTACCGTCCATGAACTTTAAAATATTCAAGTCTTTGAGCTGACAGAGCATAAACTCCTCAGTTGTTTCCTCAGTGCTGTCTCCTCGGATTAGAACTGTGGAGCATAACCAGAGAATGCAGGCCACCTTAAGTCTGACTGAATGTATAAATCATTCAGTCACTTTTGCACATTTAATTGATTAAAAATCAGTCTGACAAACATGTGCTTGGATCCCCCCAAAGTCTTTTAAAAAGCCCCTGATATGGACAATACAATTTTAAATAAATAAATTCTGCTTCATTTTGAGGAATAGCTCATAAACAAATAAAGTTTTACTGCACAACACCAGGGTTCACTGTTGCTCAACAATTAAGTCCAGATCGCTTTCAGATACAGAAGTCTTGAGTCTCAAACTCAGTCACATCGTTGAATGACTTCCATGCCATTCATCCACCAATGAGACATGTTTATCGCACTGACCATTTAAATATTTGAACTAGTGCCAGTTCCACAATGGGTTTTCAGGATAGCACTGATGTTCCTGAGGGTAGGTGTTTATGTATTCATCTCTGTTGTTGTTTTTGTTGTTGTTTAGGGTTCCAATAGGTTTCACAGTGCCAGTGTTTATGGTGGAAAAACCAAAATGGAAACAATCCAGGCAGGTTAGATCCTGAGAGTGATCAGAGAACGACCTTGAAAGTAATTCAGAACTCTTGGATGTGTTCTCCATGAGAGGAGCGAAGGATACATTATGCATGCAATCTATTATTAATGGTCTTGAGTCATGTTACCATCAGACATTGGCCCTCAGAAAATATCTGAAAAGCCTGATACTCCGGGGGACTTGTCCTCTCACCATGATCATATAAAAACGGTTGTCTCTGTATTAAGAGCCTCTTAATTTAGAGCAAATTATGTTTTAGAGTTTATGACACTTGGTGTATTGATTTTATGCCCAAGTTAGTTGAACCTACTTTTTTCCAAACCCAGCTTTTAGACAATAAAATAAGAACTGTGTCATAGTTCACATCGCCTATTTTATTGTTTGATCATGCATCACATCAGTGACTTTTTTTATCGACCGTCTTAAGCGATCCAATTAAAACTCTGCTGCTTCATCCCGTGAGTCCATTGGCTGACATCTGTTCTCTGCTCTCCACGGCCCCGCCTCCTACTGTCACGCACCGCGAGTGTCACTGTGGATGCAGTGAGTGTAGTGAGATCGCGTAACTTTACCTTCGGATGGACTTTAAAACGGAGCGGTCGCTGTTCTTGTTAATACGAAGCTCGTGCCGGGCACGTGCCCACCACAACGACACCTTGTTCAGGATCTTTTTCCTCTACTTTTCAGCAGCCCTCCTCTGCAGCATGAAGTGCAGTTATGGCCAGGAGTAGTAAGTCAGTCGCGAGGACCCTGGAGGATTTGACGCTAGACTCAGGTTATGGTGGAGCCGCAGACTCCTTCAGATCTTCCAGTGCGTCGCTGTGCTGCTCGGATGCACATGGGGCGAATTACTGGCAATTAACCGACTCGATGCACAGTCGACACAACAGCCTGGACACTGTTAACACGGTCCTGGTCGAAGACGTCGAGATCCTGGAGTGCACCGTGCGGTGCGCCAAACTACCCGAGCTTGAGGATGTGCCGTGGAGCCTCGGGGAAGTGGCGAGCGCACTGAGCAGGGACGAGGAGATGAGTCTGCCGACCCCGCCGCAGGACGTCCTGCACAGGCTGTCGGTGCTGGTCAGCCGGGCTCTGGTCAGGGTCGCCAAAGAGGCGCAGCGCCTGAGTTTGCGCTACGCCAAATGCACCAAATACGAGATCCAAAGTGCCATAAAGATCGTCCTGTCGTGGAGCGTCTCGATGAGCTGCATCAGCGCGGCCCTCGGTGCCTTGTCTCTGTACAACATGAGCACGGAGGAGGACAAGTTCAGCCGCGGCAAGTCGGTGCGCTGCGGACTCATCTTTAACGTGGGGAAGTTCTTCAGGTGGATGGTGGACAGCAGGGTCGCGACGAGGATCCACGAGCACGCCGCCATCTACCTGGCTGCGTGCATGGAGAGCCTTTTCCGCGAGGTGTACGCGCGGGTGCTGCGTAGTGCGCTACTGGAGCGAGATAACGGGATCCCCAAGTTCACCGTGGAGCTCTTGGAGCAGGCCGTCAACGGTGACGCGGAGATATGGGGCTCCCTGCAGCCGTGGCAGCACCTCATCTGTGGGAAGAATGCAAACGGTGAGCTATGATACTGAAACCCAGTGGAACAGGGTTTTCCCCTCTTACCTTCCTCTCCACACAACCACAGATTGCAAACCCCAAACCCCTCTGGTCATAAAGTGTTTTCTTACTGTTGACATAAAGCATTCATCGATTTATTCTAAACCACTATAATCTCAAATATAATAGGTGGTCTATCCAGTTAGATTACCACCAACATAAATTATACAGTTACGGGAACAGTGATCATGACTGTTTCAGAAGATCATCACATTCACTTGCTTCCAGTATATTGAAACCATATTCTCTCTTTTTTGGGGTATCTCTATAAAAGACATACGTTTAAAATTATCTGTGCAGCTGAAATAAAGCCTCCCTTCAGAGGAGCAGGCAGCAGATGACTGACTGATCAGACCACAGAGGGAGAGAGTGGTCCTCTTGCTTCCTGTGCCTATACAGTGTTAATATTGCAGTTGTTACTAATCCCCCATATACACAAGTTTGCTATGCACACAGACTGATGGAGCTCATTCCCAGGCTTTATTTTTAGTAAAAGCAGCTCTCCCTGTTTCCTACAATGATTCCCTGCAGGGTTTTGCATTTATTCTTTAACACCAAAGAGGAAAAAAAGTCTTTCCATTCCTGTGCACATGTGCCAAATCTGGTACATGCAATACATGACATTTTGGTTTCAACTGTTATGAAATACTTCTTTTGTGTGTGCTTTTGTAACTGTAATTGTATTCAGACTTTCCCACAGCTTAACCCGCAATACATCATACACCACACTAACACAGGCTTGCCCCTGTTTTGATGGATGTTGTGAAAGTGCTGCTGCGGCTCCTCTTGCAACAGGTTTATGTAATGAAAGGCCTTGGGGGAACCTATGTGCTATCATGCATTATGCAAATATAACAGAGTTAGAGTGAGAGATGGACAGACAGAAAGTTAGATAGACTTTCACTGATGAATCACTAACAGAAGCCCGGCAGAGAGGCACTTCATTTTGCTCTTTGTTCTTAAGCTGCAATGAAACAATTTGAATACATGTCACTTTGTCACACTGTTTCTGTGTGAATACAAAGCACATTGTAAGATGTGTGCAGCACACATCACATGTGTGATCATTGGTTGTAAACACATTCATTGTGCAAAGTTGTTCACACCAACAATGGCAAAAAAATTACTTTGTGTTCAGTGTGACTGCCTCTTGAATTTTTTTTTTTTTTGCACTTGAAATATGTCATACAGTGACATTTTAAACTGGTACTGAATCCTAACTCAAAACACTGGAAAACATTGGTTGCCACAGGTGGTGGTGTGCAACACAGCTGGTATTATATGATGTTCATGCACCTATCCATCCATGTAACTGTCTCACCATCTGTTTTTATTTCTGTAATCATTAAACCTATTAGGTTGATTTTCATGTGTTAGCCACAGGGTGAGATTGAAAGATAGTTTGTCTGCAGCAGCAGAATCAACGCTGTGGAGAATTATTACGGGAGGAGACAAGGTGACTGTAATAACATTATATAACAGGAGAGGACCAAGGGTGTAGCTGACCAGTCCAGGAGAAAATTAGCCTCATCTGTACTGTCTTGTCTTCACTTTCAGCTCTAAATCTTTTAAAAAACATCTTCAACACAGACTCTCTTTTGCTTCTCCTTTGGCTGGGAGGTTCTTGAAAAGACAGTAAGGCCCCTAATGTTTGGAAACGCTGGGTATTTCTGATCCATAGCTGCACCTCACTGTGCTTGAATAGCATTTTGGCAACCAAGATGTCAAAGTGCCTAAGCTGTGTTTGTGAATGGATGGCAATGACAGGCCAAACACCAAACCAAAACATAGTTTTCAGGCTGTTTATGAAAATTTAAAAGTAAGTAAACTGGCTGCACCATTGTTATCAATGAAGTTAGTGTTTCAGTTTAAACATGTTTCCTTAATCTCAGATGACTCTCTAGTCTTTATCTCTCAATATATGCATTTTATTATATAATGTACATTTTTTTGAAGCCCTTACACGGTGCAAAAACGTTGGGACAGTCCAGAGAGGATGGAATATATTGTAAGAGCTTACAGAATGAGCACATATTGTATCTAATGGAAAGTCACTTTGCATGTAGTGTTGCTCCAGCTGTAGAAGAGGTACGATGAGTGACCAGTGGTGCATTGGACCGATGAATAGGATGAAACGTCTGGAGCATGTGGAATATTGATGTAATGCCGAAGGCTTGAAAAGTGACACAGTGTTCATGAAGTCTAGGCTGTAATGGGCTCAATTATTCAATTCAACTTTGAAGTGTTAGAACAAAGCTTAAAATGGCTGTAATTAATAATTTTGGACTTAGAGAAAGTAATTGGAGAACATAAACCTCTGCCAAGACAGCTCCGTTTCCCACAGTGTCTGTCCAAATCCACCCTTTGCCATTGAGCAGCATAACTCAAAAAGTGAACAGACAAATGGACAAAAAACATAACCTCCATGGTGGAGGTAATTACAGTGTGTCAAATGAATATTCAGTCACAGTACCCTGTTGTGGTTCATACTCTCTGAATGCACACTCCATGCCCAGTGCCAAACAGGCTCGACTTGCTCTGTTAGTGATTAGCCGGTCAGTCAGTGAGGTCAGGTCAGTTATTGCAGGATTAAACTGACAGCTTAAGAGACAGTGGTGTGCGTTTGTGGTAATTTCTTATTGTGGAAGATTTCCTCCTCCGCCCCATGTCTTAATGCAACACTGCAGTACCTCCAAACCTCAGGATGCCCTCTATCAACAGTGGCAGTAAGGCTGACATATGGACTTATGTCTTGTCTTTCCAGAAAACAAAAAAGTCTTCCCGTCATTCCAAGGGTGGGGTGACCTTACTCCAACCACCGCCTGCCAAATAGAACATCACTCCATCCATTCTCGTTGTGTCTTTCTGCCAAGTGGGAGTAATTGGAGTGATTTTTCCATATTATGCTAAAGCCCATTTATCTCTGTGAGCAGGCCTTTAGGAATATTTTAATTCCATCTCTTCCACCAAAGCTGATTTGTTTTTCTCTTTTTGTGTTGTCACAAAGTCAACCAAGCCTCAGTGTCATTGGTTCTTTTCCCCCCTTTGAATCTTTGAAACCTATTAGCTACCTCAATAAAGAGCTAATTCATTTTCAAGGGCCTTTTCTCTTCCACAAGGGGTTGAATCTACTGGCAGTAGTTTGAAAATTTACAAACTATTTCAATTTTAATTTACACACACGTTCAAGCCATCAGCCAGTTCTTCTAGTTAAGCATAAAAAAAAATGAAAATTGGGGAAATAGTTAGCTTGGCTCTGTCAAAATGTAATAGAAATTGGTCTACGATTGTTTAATTTCTATAAAAAACAATATAAAATGCTACACAGGATGTGCCAGATAATTTATTGCACAAGCAATTTACCTTCAGCAGTGCCAAGAATCCAAATGTGACTGTTATTTGAAATACAGTCCATTAAGCACAAGATGTTTTGTGGTTTTATGTATAAGAAAGAACTGTTCATACTGTATGTATGTGCATGTGCATCATATGCATTAATTTATTTCTTTGTAGTTCCTATGTTTTTTTTTTCCAAACAAGGAGGGAGAAGCCTGCACTTGGTTGTTTTTATAAACGGAAATGTCTGCCTCAACACAGGATTCATGATTACCCTATGCTGTAACGTCTGTTTGCACAGACTGCAGCTCACAGTTCTGCAATGGCACATCAAGCATACAGCCAGCCTCCCACACATCAGCCTTCAACACACACACATACATCAAGATGTCAGGGGCTTCTCTCACCATGTCTGACTCAGTGTTACTTGCAGGTGGGTGTTAGGTTTCCCCTTCTTCGGCTGTGGGATCCTGTCAGAACAGGAAACTACTCTATATGGTGGGATATTTCTTATGGCTCCCACTAGACACAGGAACACAGTGATTCTTTGATTTCTTTAGTGATGTGCATGTCAAGGAAAATGTCTCGAGTGAGCATGATGTCTAGTGCTTAAGGATATGTACCACCCTAAGGACGAGTTTCTAATTACATTTTAGGTGTGAGGCAATTTTCAGGTCTGAGCAGAACTGCTTTGGATTGCAATTTATTTAAAGTCAAAGAAAGATTTCACCCTAAACAATTACAGGGAATCTGTTTGTTACAGAGCAATTATTTTACGGCATATGGACAGGCGGCCAGTCATACATGATTTGATGCAGAGACATTTTTTAAAGCAGCCATGGGTGACATTTTTTTCAGCAAACAAACTTACTAAGATTAGTCTATACTGTACATTTTATATCCTAAAAAGACCATTGGTGACATTTCAGTACTGGTAAACACAAATGGCACAGTCAAGGCTGCTATTATCATATTTTATTTTTGCTGGCACTTTTTCTAAACTCATAGTGGCATAAAGAACCCATGTGTTTCCATATGTAGAATAAATAAGCAAGCGTCAACATGCATCAATCATACACAGAGCTGTCAGAGATACTAATTTCAGTTTGCAGACATAACTTACATCTTTTGAAGAGCAGTTGCCAGCTGCATATGAAATACAACACTGTTTAGGGGTAATTTGAGGTAATTTGAAGAACTGGGCACTCTGCTCTCTGCCATTGTTCTCCCTTCACTACTCCTGTTTCCTTTTTTCTGGAAAATTTTCACTACTACTGTTGCATGATGCACACCCTTTTGTACCTTGTCAAGAGAGTGCTAAATATGCATAAATTACTAACTGTAAATGCAAATTTTTGAATTTGGCACACAAAATATTAAAAGACTGTATTTCAGTACATTCCTCAAAATATCAGACCATAAAGCAGGGGTCTCAAACTCAAATGACCTTGGGGCCACTGAGCATCTAATTTGCTCAGGAGGGGACAGTCAAGTCAAATTTCAAGTCAAATTTCAAAATAAAAGGGTCAGTTTTTAAAGGTAATGGAAAGTTTGGTAATGGAAAGTTTGCAATATTGTATTTATAATGCAAAATGAATAAAACATACAAAAGTACTTCATTATAAGTTGATATTGAGTGGTAGGCCACATGAATTTGACTGGAGGGCTGCATATGGCCTGCGGGCCACAAGTTTGAAACCTCTGCCATAAAGTGTTTGACTGAGGAGGGATTTTCCTTTTAACATCTTTATTTTGCAGAATATGATCTACAAGGCCCCAACATTCAGAAGTGAGACTTGAATCTTATATCGTACCTTTCTTGAGCAGGAATAGGAGAAGACTTGTTGAGCGGATGATGTGTACAGTTTGTTTTTATCTATTTCCTCTACCACTGAGCTGCGGTAGCAGCGCTTCACAGGGGTGAGAGAGTGCACGTCCCATTCCACTCACATCTTTTATTCTTTACCCAAAAGGCACAGTTGATGTGAGGTTGGTGCCTGGTGCACACATGCTGTGGGGAAAGCAGACAGACAGGAATGGCTGCGGTCTAGTCTGGTACCGCTCAGTACTGGTGGAGACTGGCCCCCTATTATGTCTGGGGGGTGAGATATAGCATATCTTCTATGTGCAAGGGAAACCCTTATACAGCAGCAGATACATTTATGGCAGCTTGCAAATTCATGCAGATGGAGACGGAGAGACACACGCACACACAGAATCACATGGCCCAGGAGAAAATCTGGTTTTAATTGTAAGTTTTGGGAGGAGAATGAGGAATGCTGATGTGACTCAGAGGCTGGTACAGCAAGTAAGAGCTGCAGCTAAGTTTATTTCAGTTGATTATGAGGAAGACAGGTGACAGAATACAGTTAATGCTGCATCCAGCTGCCAGTATACCTGCAATAGATCGACAAATTTCTTTCTGTAACATTGTTTTCCCTTATGCCTTAAGAGGATTTTATTTTTTAAGACTACCAATTGCATAGTGTCATGGTGCTGTTTGTTAATATTTGCAGCAGGAAAACATACTCATAGTATCAGTCAATTGCTATACAACTGCAGTCATTGTCGTGGTTATTCAGTGTGGACAGAGAGGAACTGTGGTATGTTTTTTACCCTTTTTAAAGAGAATTAAAAAATGTATAATCTTAGAGAGACAGTGATTGATCTTGTGCAAGTGAAAAAACTAGAACGTCACCAATCTATAATGTAATATGAGCTGTAGCTGCTGTAGCTAGAACTAAGTTAGTGTATGCATATAATTTCCATGCTTGACCTTTCACACTGTTATTAGATTAGTGTACACCTATTGTTTTGAAATCACTGTGGGTAATGCTGCAGTGTTTTGGATCATGTTGCATGTTCACCTGTACTCAGTATTCTGTATTAGCACACATTAGACTAAACAATGAGCCTTTACCCGTGCTTTAATCTGAATATTAATAAGAAAATCTAATGAATCTGTGGCTATGTATATGTTAACTTTGGAAGCAAAGAAGAGGGAGAGAGAGCGAGAGAGAGGCTCAGATGGTAAGGATCAAAATTGGAAAATTCAGAAAAGAAGCAATGGGTGACAGATGAGAGCCAGACCAACAATATCTACTTCTAACCTTAGCAGGAAAATGAATCTGAGAAAACAAGTACCAGCAAGTGGTTGGTTGGGTGAAGCATCAGTTTCTAGTGTGTAGTTTTTAATTCCTAGAGATGGAAATAGTCCTGTTTTAAATATGACCCAGACTGGCTGGAAATTTTGAATAAAATACTGGTAAACAAGCTATTAAATTGCCACCCTACCTTTTTTTTTCTTTGAGGTAAGTACAAGGCAAAAATCTCACCTGTTACTTGTCTGACTCTGCATGTACACAGCACCTCTCTAGTCTGTCAACTACTTGAGGAGCTTTGTAAAATCGTTTAGCCATTTATATGCAGATTATGCAGCAGTTAGGACAATGCAACTAATTGGTGGAACTGGGAATTAAACGAGTAAGGGCTACTCCTGAGCCATGCCAGCTCCTTCAGTCACCAGTAGAAAACTGATGTCTGATGTAGAAAACATGCAACATCAAGATACATCGAGTGACAGTTGGTGAACTTTGAACCGTTATTTACATAACACATATACATGGCCAGCATTGGTAATAAACAGGACATTGCTAACCCAGTTGGGGCCTATCATCTTACCTTTTGCTGTTTAATCACAGTAACACAAGGATGACACTTAAGTGCCTGCCAGCAACATTTCTTAATACTATGGTTTTGTTATTTGTGAGAAAACTGCCTGCAGTGTCAGTTAGCCTCCAATCTGTCATTGATGTTATATCAGGAAATTATTTCTCCATATCAGCCTTCAACCTATTACCACCCAGGGCTGGTGAGACTGCCAGTGATTCAGGATGAAGAGTATCTGTATCTGCAGATTTGCTCTACATTGTCTTGTTTTTTTAAGATGGATGTTTTTGTCCAGACCCCTAACTCACATCATCGCTGAAATATAGGGGCGTCAAGCTGTAAGCATATATTCGGCAATGAATGTTTACTTCAAATTGTGTAGTGGTTGTGCAAATTGAGAAACGCACAGGCACAAATACAGTATATGTTGTACTCTGCTGTTGGCTAAACATAACATTTAGAACACTTTACAAAAACATAGCGACGATATCGGCATCGTTGCACCGTCTTTTCACATAAAAGCTATGGGAAGCAGGTGGTTAGATTAGTGTGAGTAGAAGGAGGGTGAGCTGGATTGTTTGGTTGTTTGGTGCTGCATTCACACCAAAGAAGGTACAAATTTTGCACGCGGTGCTTTTACATACAACGCTGATAAACACAAATAGATGATGCGAATTGTGCAAACGGCACACCATGACACGTCAAATGCTATATATTTTGGACTTGGGTGATGCGATGACCAATCAGCGTTGAGATTCTCCAAATGACGTCACCAGACGCTGCTTAAAAAGGAGGAGGAAAATTATCATTTCTTTGTGTGGACACCCAGAGCGCTTTGACACAAGTTGCTATATGTACCGGGACCAAAACCAAAAGGAGAGAACGTGGCAAATGGTCAGCAAAAAAAGTCAATGACAGTAAAGTGGGTGGAGCCGGCCGGGTGATGACACCAGCAGCAGTTGATGTTACACAAAAAATGCAGTGATCCTGTGGCGTGAATGGTGAAAATGTGGGTTTGGCGTGAACGCAGCATGACGGGAACAAAACCTGCCAACTGCAATTTCACAAGGATAATAATTAACCTGTGATATTGTTTGCAGTCATATGGGGCATTACTTGTGGGACTCATTTCTTAGCCTTATGAGATTGCCTAGCAACCAGCAGAGATATAGGAAACAAACAAGATATCTGTTAACAGTGAGTTATAGAGGCATTAGTAGGTGGGTTTTCTACCTTCTGACCAAGCCGCACAAGTCGTTTCACATAGTTTTGAGCATTTTGTGCTAATATAAGCTACCGATCAAAAAGGATAAGCCAAGTGCAGAGTGCAAACATGTCTGGGATTTCTCAGGTGCTCACTGGGAGCTGGGAACTTCTGTTATTTCAGTCTTCTTCCATACAAATCACTCCGGCCAGTTGTTACTCATAACTAGAGACCAATCAGCTGTATAAACAGATCAAGTTCATAACAAAAATAAACACACTATGCTTTTGACATGCCAGGATTCCCACAGAATAAATATATACTTTCACTGAAGGACACACTTATCCGTGTATATACGCTGGCCTGTGCTAATCAGTGCTGTTGTTGTGTTATTGCTCTTCGTGATGAAGCTCACATGTGAAACCTTGTGAAATCAGAGAAGACTTTTATTAAACCACACCCTGAAACAGCCACCTGAATAACCACTTTTTCAGTCTTCCTGCAGCGCTTCTAAATCAGTAACTGTCCTCCGACCTTTCCAAGCAATGACATGGATGTGCCTGGACTTGTCTCAGTCAGTTGCATATGAAGGCGTCAGCAGTGAAAGTGACACAAAAATGAAGGGAGCAAGTTTTTCATGTGAATGAAAAAGTCGCACCCCTTTAGAACTCATCAGTGCATTCTTGACTGTTGAGGACAGTGTCAGTAAAACTGAGGTCCCAGTTGTGGGTACTAGGGCTGGGGTTGGGGAAAAAAAAAAAAATCCGCTATATCGATTTTTATTTGAAAGATCTGGTAAGTTAATAAAATTCTTCGATCAATCTTTTCATATATGCCATTTCTGCAAATTTTGCAAGGCTATTGAAATCACTATTGCGCTGATGCAATTGTCTCGTGTAACTGAGCTTTGAAGTTAACAGCTGAGTTTGCAGATTTGTTACTTACCTTGCCATCTATGATACAAAACCAAAAATACTTATACATGCTGCTTTTTTGGATGTTTTGGTGTCGTGATTGTTCACTCAGGAGGACAGTTTATGTTTCTTTGTGTCCTCACCTTTCACCTCAAAACGACATAAGCTGTACCCACAGCTTAGTTTTACAATTTTCATCATAGTTTACAGTTTTCACCTGCTAGTAGAGTTACATTGTGGTCATATTAAAAAAAAAATGAATTGATGTTACAACTTTGTGGTCCATTATTACATTTATTTACACACAACATTTTTTGTGATGCACCCGGTAAGAGAGATCTACACTTTATACAGTTTGCTGCATGAATTCTGTGAAAATCTCTTTCATAACCAAACAGAGTTGGCATAGAAGCTGAAATATCTCTCCAATAATTAATATCAAATCAAATTGAAAATCCACTCAAATTGGGACCTTGTGAATTGGAAACAAATTGATTCAGGAAATCAGCAGCGATATCCAGCCCTAGTTCTTAGTCAACTTGAACCTGAATTTTATATTTATATTACATTTGCCTAAAATGATTGAAATTTAAATAAATTAGTCAAAAACCATTGGAGCTGACTAATCAACCAACACACTCTATTATGAGAAAAAAAAGTTATTTGACCTTAAGTACATTTCACACAAGTCTTCAAATACACATGCTTTTTGAGATACCATGAATAAATTATGCATTTTATTGAATCACTGAAATCTTCTTTGGTGTCAGCCTTGCTTGTCTTTCAGGTTGGATTTGTCATTTTACTAGTTTTCTCTGTCCTAATTTGGGTCTGTATACTGAAAGATTGGCTCATTCATACTGTGATAGTGTTCTAGCAGGAGGTGCATTTGCTGATGCAGTACTGATTCTGTTCCACTGGACTGGTATCCCATTACCTCCCTTGAGAGCTCAGTTCACTGACCTTCAGACAATGTGTGTGCCATGGCATATATACTGTGCACTTTTCCTCTTTATATTCTGTATTGTGTAATTGTTTTAATTCAATCAGAGCTCATGACCTAAAAGATTTATCCAGGTGATTTAAACAGTAATAAATACTCGTCTCCCCTCACTCCTTCTCCGTCTTTGCCCTTCTGTCTTTTTTTGGCTGCTTTTTTCCCTCAGCCTCTCTATTTTGCTTTTTTCATTTTCTTCCCTTTCTTTCAGTCACTGCCTTGATAGAGAGTAAGTGCTGAGTTGAGGTAACCTTGTCTCGTCCTACAAGTCTGCCAGCGCTCTAATAGCTCTGTCAATCCAGACATGGAAGGCCCTGCTGGGGAGCCGACCTCAACCTTAGTACCCACTGTGGACAGACATATGTCTAAACCATGACAGATCTCCTCCAGATCAAACTAAAATCTATAGTTCAGTCTCCAGATTGGGTGGGATTTTGATAGAAAGCTAATGAGAAATGTGCCAGAGAGCAAGGCTGCATGAGTGCCAGTCAACCTTTTTACATAAAGTTCCTATATCCATGTAAATTTGCACTTAAACAGCTGCACTCTTGATGTTTTCTCAATCTTTTACTCCAAGTGAGTGAATTTGTTCAACCCCCAGCTGAACTACAGGCATATGGTACATATTACCACAGGAGAAGGTGTGTCAGTTATGTTCTTGACATGTTGTATTGGTAACACATGCTGGACCCTGCTTTACTCATTTGTTTGTAAAAAAAGAAAGATGCGAGCAGTGACTGTAACTTCTGTCTCTCATTTTCATAGAAAAACACAGAGGATAGAGATTAGAGTACAGTTCCTTAAATAAAAACAAATGTGTCAATGAGCCCTGTGTACTCTGTTTATTAGACATCAAACTTTCATTTGGGAAAAAAATGTATCCCATTTTGAAAACTTGTTTAATCTTTACGATTCATAAACAATGACACTCACATATGTAATGATTTAAGTTGTAAATCTCTGCAAAAAATATTACCTTTTTTTTGACAGTGGTATTTAGAGAAAGGAGGGAGTACAGCAGTGATTACTACTGAAATATTAAATGACCGCACAGCTTTTCTTGTTTACCTAAAATTTTCCAAAGTGTACCTGTACATAATCAAAGAGAAACACCATTGCCTCAGTAGTGTGGTGCATAAAAGACACTGTTGTATAAATGACTCAGCCTTGTCATTATACTGCAACCATTCTTGAAGGTCACTCCGTGTCTCTTTTGGACAGTCAGATGTTCAGAGTGCTCTCTGACTCACAGAAAAGAGTGAATGTGAGAGGATGACACACTGCCGGTGTGTCCACCAGTTTTATACCTGGCGTGATATTGCATAAGCTCAGCTACAAAACTCTGCTCCACACAGTCTCGCTTATGGCTTAAGTCAAAGACAAGTATGAGGACAGTGGAGTTTTAGAACACTGTTTAAAAAAAAGTGAAGTAAGGAATACTATGCATACCCTGAATATTGTTTCATGACAGTTATATAGAATAACTGTTGTTTTGCCTTTTTTTTTTTTCTTTTTCCTACCAGGAAATGCAAAATTACCTCCATGGCATGTGGTACATGTAGGATCCTACTTTCTGTAATCTCTATCCCGAGTGATCTGATCACAAGTGATCATATGACACATATCCAGGACCAGGTGTGAATGAAGCTGATGTCCACATTTGCCACAGTTTTCGCCCGTGCACCAGCACACGCAGTCACACCTGTGAAAATGTCAAACTGAGACGCATTCCTCAGTCAGGATGTAAATCATTTATTGTCACGAGGCAATGATGACACGTTGCAAAAAGCAGTTTCTGCTGTTGTAAGCTTGTCCTCGTGCAAACCTGTGGTACTTACACTAAAGAAATTATATATTCAATCTTTGCTGCACTATTGAGAAAAATAGAGAAACACATGTCTTTCTCTCTCTCGCTCTCTCTCCATTCTTTTCTTTCACCCATGCCTAATTGGATTTGATTTAACACCAAAACATTAATTATTATTAAGTTGATTACCTGTATCTGCACCTATACGACATCTCAGATCTGAAATTGATCAGTGTTTGAGTTTTCAAGTCAAAGCAGGTATGTGAATTTGCAAATATTAAACTAAAGGTACAGCTACACTGCCTGTACAAGGACACAGAAGGACGTCAGACAATTCCTACAAAGACATTTCCTGGCCCTTTGCACACTATCCTTAGTTTCTCTAAGCTCCTGTATTGACGTCCACTCCTTCTCCAAAGTGTAGCTCTCTACAGGGTGATGATCATTTGGGCAGATTTGTCTTTAAAATTGGGTTAGAGGGGCACTCTGCCTTGTCACACCACTTCTAGCTGTTTTATAACAGTAATTGAGGCAAAGTGACGGCTCCTTGGGGGCCCGCCAGACCAGTGATGTTGACCCAAGTATTAGTCCCTGTGAGGGGCATAAAGATAATCACACAGTGTGTATTTCAGCTGCTGCAGCTGAGGGAGGTGTTAAGTGACATGAGCCACAGGAAATGACTAAATCCATACAAAGATTCAACATTTTATCCAGACATTAGAAGCAGTGCTCCCCTGCTCTTCCTCTTCTTTGGTTGTTGGCATCCCATCTTTAAAAGTGCAGAGCAGACACTTATAAGATGGCATCGATTTTTAGACTGATTTCGGATATAATGGATGAAACGGTGAGGTCGGGTTCAGCCTGATTAGAAACTGACTGGATTTCTCATGTCACCTCTGAAAGGTTTTATGAAGAGAGAAACTAAAAATTGATTGCACACATTAGATATGTAAAAACAAAAACGTGTCATCTCTCTCTATATTTGTTCCTGCCTGTCATGTTTGCTGCACTGGAGCTGGATAACGCCTGATGTGTGATAGGGTGATTGATTACAATGTCACACTTAAGAAACACATTCTCACTGCTTCGCCAATGTTACAGTGATTGAAGATGCTGCATGATTTGATGTGAATAAGGATGACTACTCCAGATTGAAATCAGAGTGAAGTTATTAACATATTCATAGTGGTGGGATAAGAGCCGATCTGTCCCATCCAAACTATTTCCATCAAAAGGAATATTGAATTTCATATTTGAGGGATAACAGAATTGCATGTAGCTAGACTCTTATTTAGGACTGACATTATGAAGGTTAATAGTGAATGTGTGGTGTCAGAGAGGGTCATTTCATGCACAATTGTAGTTTGGGAACTATGAGATGTGGAATTTGTGCTGATGATGATTTGAAATTTCTTCTCTTTATGATGCAGAATAAAGCAAATAAGTCATGCCTGACTTATTACACTCTGAACGCCTCTGAGTGTCTCATTGCCAGCAGGAGGAAAAAAATGGAAAACATAGCAAGGAGTGTTTTCATGCGTTGTGGGATCTGGATCAGTTACCTCCCACTGAAAAAGTCACACTTTCAATATTTCGTTCCATGAATGTTAACATTTGAAATGCAGCTCACGCAGTCGGATGTAGTTGCATTGTTGCATAGTTAAAAATCTGTTGCCAACAAGGACCTTTCTGCTACAATGATAAAGACTGAGCTCATTATTTAGAAAATGTTATATACTGTACATGTACAGTATACACACAGATCTCCTCTCACAGAGAAAAGACTGCAGATGCATATGTGTTGGATTTATGAAGCTCTTTATTTTCTCATGGATTTAGTGCTGGCAGTGCTTGAGTGGAATTTAAGCATCATTAAAGAACCATTAAGAAATTACTTTCAAAGTCCAACCCACTTCATGGAAACTGCCTAATGTGACTGAATCTTGTGCTTGATTTTGTTGAGCTGTGTGGCGCTGAGCTACACTGACAGGGATAATGTGTCTCGTTTCAGTGTGGTGTAATACCTTCTGTACATTGTACAAAAATAAGTGAAGTTTGGGGTTGAAAATCAAAGCGTAATTCTGGTCACTGAAAGTGGTAGTAGACTGGATCTGGAGTTACAGACTCACTGCATGTGCCTTTTGATTTTATAGTGAATGACTCTGATGGGTCTTTAACACTGTATTACAGCTCATCTCTGGGACACACACACACACACACACACACACACACACACACTACCATGTGTCAAATTCTTTTGAAGCAAATTCTTCTTAATTAGTTATTTTGTCCTTGCACACACAGCAACATACACACTCAGCTGCCACTTCCCTGTTTCAAGGGACGGTGCTCATTTATACTTGTTAATTGCTAATGTCTCACTGAACTTGTGTGGATTTCACATGTTCACATGGGGGGCTTTTGCTGATCAAAATTGCCTCATGACATCACACCACTAAGCGCCCCACTGGACCTATTTGGATGAGACAGCATATGAACAGAGGATACCACATGCTTGGGTTGTGGTCACGTTGGTTTGGGGGTTTTTAGGCCCATGGTGTAATGAAGGAAAGATGGCAGAGAGCCACATGAAGAAAGCTCTATTAGAGCTATTAGAACATTCCCTGATCAGCAAGCATGAAGTCCCCGAGCAATGACAACATTCAGTTTGCTGATTCCAGACGAATTTAGTTTCAGGCAGCAGCTGAGCTGAGAATCAACCCACTGTTGTCTTTCATTTCTTTTGATTTTATTGGATGGTCGAGGTGTCATGAAGTAGAACGGAACCACACTTGGGTGACGTTGGACCCCTTGGTGTTCAGTCTGCTGGAAACTGTTACAAGAGGTAGAAGAATTGACTCAGAATTCTTTAAACTCACTTTTCAATACCTTGAGATTGAGGCAGTTTTGGCATTTCTTCATGGAACATCTTTAAAGGTCCAGTGTGACATTAGGTTGTTTTACTGGCAGACACTGAACATGCATACACACTGCTAGAGCATGCTTTTTAAGGCCACCATAGTTCCTTGACATGGTTGGGAAAGGGAGGAGTGAACGTAGGATTTCAATGTTTGTTACACTCTGCAGCCTCACCATTAGAATTCTTACACACTGGACCTGGAAAGTAGGAACAAGGTTTTTCAACACACGTTACCTCTGTTGTTCACATACAGGTCATTGGATCAAATTGTGGAAAAAGAAAAGAAAAACCATGTTTTTGAAATGACATCTCCATTCATGAGAAGGAAGGGAATGCAAATAGATTAAAAATGCTACAATAACGAATGACAAAAAAGCCAGTCAAAAGAGAAATCATACTGCTTACTGAACACTGTATGACAGGCAGGAAATGTGATATCTGTAATTAGAGATTAAAGAGTGCACTAACACCCTGTGCTGACAAGTGGAAGCCGAATTTCCTCTCTTACCTGTATTCTGTTGGTGTCATGTTCCCCAGTGTGAAGGAGATTAATATGTCACACTGATCTGATCCTTCACCCTATGTGCACTCATAATGCCTTTCCCTACTTCCTCCAGCTTTTGACTAAACCCAGCTAGCTCCAACTAGCACCGATAAAAGGAAAGAATACAAAAAAAGACACATCACTTTTTTTCCACATTCAAAGTAAAACACATGCTGTTGCCTGCTACTTCAGAAAGTGAGTGACAACCTCCCTCCGAGGTTTATGTATGTTTCCTTAGGTGGTCATTTGGCTGAAGCATCAGGGAGCGGTTTAGGATTGAAGTAGATGGAAGGGTAAAAAAAAAGTTTGTTTTGTTTGGGAATCATTATTTGAGGAGGAGCTGGAGAAAAAGTAGAGAAAGACTGGACACAGGGGAGACACCTACGTGTGTAATAATAATAATAGACTTTATTTATAAAGCACTTTACATCTCTAAATGATCTCAAAATGCGCACAGTTTATAGTACAAACATGTAAGATCAAAACATGCAACATATGACAGTCAAAGCATGATGGAGTTAAAGATTAAAATGTCGCTTAAAATAGTCTGCGGTTGCCTAAGATGGTCTGGGAGGGGGGGGCCACAGGCGTGGAGTGGCATAGCAGAAGGCTCGGTCCCCCATTGTGCAGGTCTTAGTTCTGGGGAGGAGCAGGCCTTAGGTGTTGGAAGAGCAATGGGATCGTGCTGAGGTGTGTCGGGCGAGGAGCTCTGTGAGGTTTGGGGGCACATTGCCGTGGATGCAGGGAAATGTGAGAAGAGAGAATGTAGCGTTCCCGGCCGAGTGATGGTCATACGGTTTGACTGATGGTTGATCGTGTTTATTTCTGTGAACCTTATTCACTCATGAACTCAACGTAAAAGCTTGTGCCATATCAGCCAGGAGCTCATTAAACATAACACTTGCTTTCCTCTTACTTAATGGATGCACTTAACACACAGGCAAACTTTTTACATGCCGGCACACTCCAGATGTTTTTACGAGCGAGGCGACTTCAAAATAAAAGTACCCGTTTCCGTGTCTAATATAAATAGTGAAATAATAACCTGGTCACAAAGAATATCAGTAGACCTTGTATTTTATCCTAGCAGATAGTGATTTGGAAGGCAGTACAATGATGATCATATAGCAAAGATTTCCAGTAGCAGACTACTGATCGGACCGACCGGTGTATTTCCGCTCGTGTAGTTGTTATGGGAGGAACAGTAATCCATACATAAAAAAAAACAATCAATCCGGGATCAATAGCGTACCAGCATGCATTTCCATGGTGTTTGACAGGGTGATCTTTCATTGGTTTCCCACAAGCTGATAAGTGTGTGTGGATCTGTGCATGAGAGGCCACAGCTGATGCTGCACATTTACCAACACACAATAACACAAATACTGTATTACATTATATAATGCAGCATTACAGCTAAACCATCAACAAGCTCAAAAATCATCCCAAAGCTGACTCAATGCCACTTGGACACATGACCTTCACTAAGGTAGTATTTATAGCAGGTGAGTTTTATTGCTTTTCCTTTTATTGTACAGTCATTTTTGTTTTGGTGTTGACTCCCTGTAGAGGTAACTGTGTTTTATTACAGATATTAAATGGGAGCAGAAAAATTGCACTTTTGAAGGTCTAGCTGAAGTAAAATGCCAATTTTCTTATCATTTTAAAATAGAATTAACTGGACATCACAGGACAGGTAGAGGTAGTTGGCAGAATACTTTGATTGGATAATTCATTGTGTAGGGCTGAATAATTGTTCTTATTAAATCAACACCCCAATTAGTAATTCCCAAAAGCTGCTTTTGATTGTTTCATGTATGCAAATTTGATTCATGTAACAAATGTTGCAAACTATTCATATCTTTATCCCATTGCAAGGATGAAAACCTATAGAGTAGGTTATATTTTGGAAGTGCCATGTTGTAATGTTTAATAATATCATGACTAGATATTTTCCCAAAGTTGTTCAGCTTTATTCTCATGGCAATTAATTGGAGGGCGAGTCATTTTGACATCAGTTTCTCTTGTAAGTAGAAAGTAGTGAATCAATTTTACACCAAGGTTGACATTAACAATGTTTCTATTTGCATTTGCACTGATAAAACAACAAACGTGCCAAGTGGTAATTGTATAATTGTGATAATTATCTGTGATATTTTTTTAAATTGTCATTTGTATATTTTCTGTCACTGACTCTCAATCATGGCATGCGTACAAGAAGCGAAACAGTCATGATTATGCAATAAAATTAGATTTTTAACAGAGAAGGTGAAACCTCCCACCGGTTTCCAATACTTGCTGAATCATTGTGCTTTCCTCTGCAGCTGAGGCCTGCAGGACATTTTCCCTTTCATGTTTGTTTTTTTTTTCTTTTGGCCTTGGACACCTGCAGGTCAGAAACTGGACACACCTACAAAGAGAATCAGTGTGTAACCTTTTGAACTGGTTCATTCTCCCCCTGGTCATCCGCTGCCATTACTTTTTATCTTTGCTGGTATCCATATAGAAAATGCAGCTGTGAAATCTGGATTAGAATAATTCTGTTGTCTTTGTCACATCAGGGACAGGGACGCAAATGTGACTTCAGTAAAGAGTGGATCGATTTCCAAATGGTGCAAATTGACTTTGTGTTCCCTGTTAATTACATGAAATGACAGCTTTGTCCTTGGTTTTGGACGGGAGATGCATTTTTTTCCCAAAGGTCTTTTCAGAGAGAGAAAGTGGCATGAAGATAGGGAGAGGGAGGGACTCTGCGCTGCAGTCCGCATGCTGTAGTCATTAGTTTGTGTGGTGGCGAGTTTTATTGCTTCCCACTTGTGTTAAGTCAATCCAACAATTTACTCTGCTGCCCTCATTCCCTCTCCTCTATCAGTTACATGTACAACTGTTATGTCCAAGGATGTTTCTGGTCAGTCAGTGTAATGTTCCGGATGGGTGAGCCAGTGGTCTGTCAGCCCTCTGGTTGAGTGCAGTTCCTTGAGGCAACATAAGGGTGGGAGCAGAGCAACTCTTCATCTTGGAGCCCTTAACTTCATGGCTGCAGGCCAGTGGCTAGGACAGCCTCCAGCTATTGATGTCATCCTGGAATCAACGCCCTTTTGGAAGTGTGCTCGGCTCAGTGGTTATTTTTATGTATAACAACAGCAAGTAGTAACACCATCCAAGCATTTTTAAAGATTAACCTCGCCTGTGTCCTCACTGTTGCCTTCATATAGCCACTGGTCTCTAAACATAAGTGAAATTAAATGGGTGACAAAAGCTAGACGGACTCTAATGTGGTGGTGCTTGTAAACACTGATTACAGAGGGTTGACAAAGGCCTATTTTGGTGCTGTAAAAGTTGCTGACCCGAAGCTGACGGCAAATGATTGTGTTTCACATGCTCCTGCAAGCTTTTCTGTCCTGCTCCCACAGCTTGAAGGCAGACACACTATCAGTTTTTCCCACCATAGGGCATCAGTGTCTGTTCTCCAACCTTCAGATTGTATTTTTGTCTCCCCTGCATCCAGGGCGTGTGTCACAAGGTCACTGCAGGAAACAGCAGAAGTGCTACAGTCACATCTGGTCAGGTTGTTTCTCCATAATATTTGATGACTTGGGGAAAGTGACTGTCAGTTACTGGTTGTGTTGTCTCCAAATACTCAAGTCTATTGACTGTCCATCACTGTCTTCCTGTTTTCATTGATTTCCTGTCTCGATTTTTGCTCTCCACTATGGCATCATCTAACTTATCACTCCTCACTGTTGTGTTGGTGCATTGCATGTCTGTCTTCTAATCCAGGTATCTCATTGTTATTCATAAAATAAATATGAATCACTGTCTTGAGCGAGCAGAGAGGATGATACACATTTTGCTGGAACGGAGAACAAGCTTTTAACATAATTAAAGTATTAGAATTCTTCCAAATATGTGGCATATTCAATTAGAGAACACTGCATTTTTCTCAATAAAGTACATTATGTAGGCTTGTACATAGTGTTAGGGCCTGTGTGAAAAATATTGGAGAGTGAGTTATAGACAGCATTTAATTTATGTATACCACATACCCATATTTAATTTATAAAAAGCTAGAACCTGACCAGCATAATTATATATTCTTTGGATCCCAGACCCATTTCCTTTCTCTTTTTTGTCAAAATAAAATATAAAGTCTAACAAAACAATCCATATTCTACCCATTGCCTTTTTTGGAATCATATATACACTTTGTGCAGGGTTTTTCTCATCATTCCCAGATTCAACTTAGTGAAAACATACACACGTATGTGATCCAGATGATGATATACGTATAGCTACGAGATCTTTTGTCCCTTGAAATCATTTTTATGCGCTTGAGCAAAATGGGAGATTTATATAAACTCTCATAGATGAAGAACTTGCTTTCCTGTGCAAAAAATAAATAAATAAATAAATAAAATGCATACCCTCCACTTTTTTGACCTGCTTGTCACCTTAAATTATGTTATTCAATTCCCTTACATTTTATGCATGTGAAGTAAACTCCTGAATACATCATGCTCAGCCAACCACAGAGGAAATGAGGGTACAGAAATTTGAGGAAGAGTTTTTTAAATAAGTACATGGAAGTGTCTCTCTCTCGCTCTCTCTCTCTCTGTGTGTGTGTGCGTGTGTGTGTGTATATATATATATATATATGAAGAGCATAATGTAATATTTAGCAGGTCTGGATGTCTTAATGTACTGTAAAACCTTATAGTCACTTCCTTCCAGTCAGAGTCAATTATTCACACCTAGTTTCACTGGGAGCTACAGGACAGCGAAACCGTCACACATGTCTCTGTTGTCAGTGCTTGTAGTTGCATGTATCAGGGCACCTACTCTCCTTGTAGAACGTGGCCGCTTTCTGGTGTGAAAGAATCTTCTGTCAAGCCATATCGATTGTCCCTCATTCGGGAGGTTTCTGCTCCCGGGACCAAGGTGTTGTCTTGCATGTGACAGATGAAGCAAAGACAATCCTCAATCTTAGTGACTCTATCTTTGACTTTCTTCTGTTTTCACCTCGAGTAAATAAAAGGATCACAAACACCATTCCCACAGGGAGGATATGAATGGCTTGCCAGATATTCACTGGCAAATAAAAATACTCTGGCAAATGTAGATTCCCCACAGTGGCACCGGTGTGGCACAAGCTGCTATTTTGACATGAGTCCACTCACTTCCTGTCCATTCACAAACAGAATAAGGCTTATGCGTAAAAAACATTTGCCTTTTGATTACTGCACTATCATTCATTTGTAGTACTGTTATTATACTGTATATACTGTATATAAGCCATTAAATTGAATTCATTATACTTATACTCTATATAGGCCATCAAGTTGCACGTTAAATTAACAAGAGAATAGTATAAAAGAGTCTCATCTTAAGAGTATAAATGAAAAACAACGATTCAGCCTCTAATTCTAGCCAATTAACTTTATTGATGATCTGAAGTAGACAGCAATCAAAGAGATATTAGTGAGTCTGCCCCACTTATCTCCACTGCTTATAGTACTTTTTATAATCAGCTTAATGATTCATGATTATGATTTATTATTAATGATTAAGTTATCAATTAATTTCTTGATTAATCCCAGTCGCAACATTCCCATTTCTGTGTCCACAAACCAAAGAGATTCCATTTGCAGTCTTAGAGAAACAACAACCAGAACATATTCACATTTAAAGCGGTATTATGCAACTTTTAATCAAAAACATTCAAACCTCTGTCATGAGATTGTGCAATGCTGATTAAAGCCTGTCATCTCCATGCAACTCTCTCTGATGTAGGAAAGGCTGAAGATAGAGACTTAAAAGCTACATTAAGTAGCCACAGCTACACTAAGAAGCCACAGGCTCTATCCGTAAAGCCTCCAGCAGAGCATCATTCACCACACACCTACACATTTCAGTGTTGTAGCGCAGGAGGAGAAATGAACAAGTGGACTCCTCCAATTTCAGATAGTAGACCCTTTAGTCCCTTCACTGGTCCCATAATTTGATAAAGCCAAAACACTTGGACAGGGCAAGAGCATACTTGAATATACTTCATTGAATAAAGTGGATGTTTTGGAAAAAAAATTGTGCTTGCAAAATTACCTATTAATCACTGGCACTAAAGTAAAAATGACATTGCAGCGGGCAGGACAAAACAGAAAAAGCCTAATGCGATATTAATTAAATACAATATTCACATATCCACTAGTTATTTGTGAGTGGTTGCTGTAGTTATTCATGAACAGGTCCTTTACCAACACAATCCTAAAAATAAAAGATCAGGAAAAAAAACCTAGTCTTTGTTTTGGGTAAAAAAATTTAATTCAGCTGATGCTGATGTGAAGTTAGAGTAAACTAGTAGAATGAACTCTGAAATACAGTAAATTTCTGCAGGGAACAAGGGCTCCAGATCACGACCCTCAATTCATTTTACTGACATCTGGCTTCCACTGCTGCCTCACACTCATCTTCTTTGACTACCACATGCAGTTTATTTATTGTTTTTATTGTTTTTTATTATTTATTTAATGAGGAAACCAATACAATAACCACCCGTGTCCTGCTAGCATTACATGTAATACATGCTTTGTTTACTTTATTTCATTAATGCAACGTACGTGTGAGAGACAGTCCTTGTTTGCAGCAAGCAGTCACATTGCACTGATGTGCACGTTGTGCTCCTGTATTTCCAGTGAAGAAAAAGCTGTCTATTTCAACCTCATGCATGTCTGGAAGTTTGTTTCTGATCCAAGTGTGCAACACATGGAAACTAAAATGACTGCCAAACAGAGGGGAGTTTAAACTTTGAAAAACTACAGTATCATAGTTCATTGTCAAGATGTCAATGTGTTGCAGTCAGTGTAATTTTGCTGTTTGTTCTCAAGGCAGCTCTAACACAGGATTTAGGCACACTGCTGTTGAGGACACATTTTTCTCTCCGTCTCTAGTACTTTGTTTCCACATCAATCACTTTGGTCTGGACAGGTCCCTGCTGAGGTTGGAGATGAATATCAAAGGATTGAAAAAAAAAAGAAAGAGAAAAAGAAGTTGCCGAAGAAATGGAGCAGAGAAACAGTATGTAGGCAGACTGTACTCTTACCAAAGCCAAGATTGTTATCAGACATATTGGGCAAAAGGAGATTGCTGCTGTGAATTCTACATTATTGAAACAGATGATGACATGGTCAAAACAAATATTTAACCATTCACAACCCTGAATATGTAATATGAAGGCCTTTATTGCCAATAACAATTTATTTTGTTAAAGAAGACTAGATCATTTGATCAGATACATAAAATGTGCTTGCAAACTCACTGCACTCGTGTGGTTTTCATTTGAAAGAGTGCACACTCCAGCAGAGCCTTTTGGTAGAGCGCAGTGATTCACATATTTGATTTTACTCTGAAATAGCTATCAGAAATCTCAACATCCTCAATGTCCTCAATGTTTCAAGAACGTAACAGCGCCTTTGGCTCCTTACATTTTTAAAGGCTGTGTCACTGTCATGCACCCTTCACTTTGACATGGCTGGGGGAATGAGAGGATTCTACAACCCTGCATGGATAACATAAAGGTGGGTAATGTGACATGGCATGAAGTGATTCATATAGACAACTACCACACTCTGAAATCATCTTACGTGAAAAGAGTCAAAGGGCGATTAGCGACCTTGTGTGCAGGCACGCAGGCTAAGGCAGGAAAAACACATCCATGGTCGGTATAGGGGCTCTAAGGCACTTAATCGCCATGGCACGCTTTACTTTCACTGTGTGTAAACATGCACTAATACCAGTATACACATAAGGGTCACTCCTGGTCCATAACGAAGGCGTTTTTGTAGAAAAGTAAAAGAAAATAAGTAAAAACCACAGGGAAGGGCCAAGATAAGTTTGACCCTTTACCCTGAATGGAGCAGCTTTCTGAGTATCTAGGAAAACTTTTGGAGACAGAAGCCCTGGTTCTCCTTTTAGCACGCATACCCTCTATCACGACCTTGGCTCTAGTGCCCATGGAAGCAAAGTCAACACATTATATAATGCATATTAGTGTTTATAAAAAACAGAAGAGACTGCTCTTAATGGCTTAAAGGCATTAAGTAACGCAAACAGAGTAAATCAATTATGGAGCTAATTTCCTGCAAGCAAGGCCACAAGGCATGAATAAAGAATGGAGGGCAGCTTGAGTATAAAAGTCACAACACTATTAATACCAGTGTGGAGATCCTTTTTTTTTTTAACCACAAATCTGTTATGATAATAAAGTATGACAGGCCTGTGGGTATTTCTGCCTTCACCCTGCTGAACAAGACACAGGACTTTAAAGCCTGGCAGAAGTTTATAACTCATTGACTCTTACGTCATTCGGTGCAATTAACAATTAGTTTCGTTTTTTTTTTAAGAAATAGCAATCAACCAGTCATGCAACAATACCAGTGGCATCTCTCTGTTAATCATGAATTTTGGATGACTCAAATTGGTCTGAAGTGGGTAAATGAGGCAAGCAAAACATTTGGAAAACAAACAAGACTATACCCATTTAGGGATCATGGACCAGTGTTCATGTGTTTATCCTTCATTCACAGTGTATCAGAATTACTGAGAGGAATGAATGATAGTGAATGAGATGTTTCACATCTCGCATCCAGAGGCTCCTTCAGAGCTGAAAGTTGGTGATCACAAAAACCTCCTCACCTCAGTGTCTGTCTGTCTGTCCTTCATGAGGAAATAATCTTATTTACTGAAGATTGAAATTCACTTCTTAAATGTTTGGTTGGCCAGATTCCATCTTTGGGTATTCAGCCAAATGCATTAAGCAGAACAGATGAAGCCAAGCAGCCAACCAAGGAGGGAAAACACTTGTGTCTGTGTCAGCTGGGCTGGGCAGGGACAGACAGGGTGAGGTTTGGATTCCACACTGCCCTGGGCGCCTTTTGGCCATCGTTAATTATCACTAATGAGTTCAACATGAGTGACCTGATAATGGTGATGGGCTGCACATCCCCTTGATAGAACAGGGAAGGATGGGATGTAGTGCTGTGCTGGGACATGTGGGGAAATGTGGCTGTGCTGGTGAGAGGCATGTTGCAGCAAAGATGCATTTTGATGGAGAAGATGAATGATCGCTAACACACCATTCCCACTTGTAAAATAAACAACAAAAATCCCTTTAATCACAGGTTTTTTCGCCTGTGGGAATGTCTTAAATCTGCATTTACTTCCAGGTGAAATTACATGCAGTTTTTTTATTGGTTTCGATTTTGACCGGCACCAGTGAGAGTGGGTGAGCCCATTCATCTTATTTCCTTTCATCTGCTCTGTTTTTCCCATTCCATGCCATACAATGCACATTCATCTTCCAGCCCTTAGTACAGCCATGAGCATTCATTTTTGTTGCAATCCTTACTTTTTATTTCATCAGTTGGCTCATCTAAACCAGTTGTTCTGTACACAAAATACAGTGGTAGGCTGAGCAAAGTCGGCTATGGACAAAATAATTTGCTCTCTAATCTTCATCCTCTTCCTTAAACTTCAGACACTGGTATAGGCAAATTAAATTAAGGTGGAATGAGAGATAAGGTGACTCTAATTATGAATATTTCTTTTTCTGTTGTTATTTGTTTCATTTTCTTTGCACTCCACTCTGATCACATACCCTGGATGTATGAATATGAAACAGTATTTCAGATTTTACCACCAGAGGAAGCTCACGTACCACTGGTGGTACATGTGCCACAGTTTGAGAACCATGGATCCAAACAATTTTTTTTTTTAATTTAATTTAAAATTATTTAAAGAGAGACAGTAATAAGTAACCACCATAACACAACTATGGAGTTGTTGTTTCATTTCTGAGATGTCACACATGAGTAACACACGGGGTGAGAAAATGAAACACCACATGGCAGATCAACCACTGGCAGTGGGAACAGTGTTAATCAGCTTTTATGGTGACTTCACCTGGGTTAAAAAAAAAAATCCCAGGTATACCCGCTAATTTTTGTGGAAAAGGAGTTTAAGAGAAGAGTATTAAAATAATACAGATACAGAAGAGTATCTGTGTCTTTTGTGTGGGCGTGAGTTGTTTGGAGTCATTTATCATTTAACTTATAGAACAAACTATAAATATGGAGACAGAAATAAAATACAAAGTTCCAGTTGTGAACTATTTGTGTCTCTGAGAGACTTCACCCTCCATGTTTTGCTGACTTAAACCTTTAAGTGAACCCCCACCTCAGGCAGTGAGCAGCGAGTTGAACACTGTACATTTCAACAATGGCTCCCTTTTTGCATTTATACTCCTGGCATGTACTGTTTGAATCTCACAACTCAGCAGAGTGAAGCAGGAGCAGAGTGAAAAAGGAGGCTACTTTGTGTGTGTGCGCGTGTGTGTGCGTTTTGTGTCTACATTTGCATGTGCACATACCACAGATGTGTCCATCTAGGTGTTTGGCGGGATACGTGTGTGAGTGTGGTGTACATGTTCCATGCACCATGCCTGTGTGTTTGGATTTGAAGCGGCTGCTCCCTGCCAGGCAGCCTCCTCCACCCTCCGTGTTTCTCACAGCAAAGCCAGTGTGCCTGTGATAGATGCTGGGGAAAATGTGCACGTGTGTGTGGGTGTGCGTGCGTGCGGGAGGGGGGTCTGGAGGAGTAGGAAGGAGAGCCAGCCTACCTGCAGCTGACTGCAGTCAGTCAGTGCAAGGCAGACATCCAAAATACGATACCTTCAATATTTACTTTGGCTGGCTTTGTGTATTCCGTTAAAGGATGTACTGTTGGTGTGGGCTGTGACAGTTTTAACCTGCAATAACATTCCTGCTTGGGCAATGTGACCTTGATGGAAAACTTGTTGGTCACAGGCAATTTGTTTTGCTGATTTTATGTCTGTTTATGGTGGGAGAGGTAGCAGCGCATTCTGTCTCTTGAATTTCATTGGTTACATTGTAAGAGGATACATTCTTTTGAAAGAATTTACTAAATTAGTGATTCAGTAATTGCTCCATTACAGCTTGGAAACTGTTCACCCCTAAGAGTGCAATTGTTCACTCAAAAGACTTAACAATAAAGACATTGAGTTCTTTTTGTCAGACTTCCCACTTTCTCCACAATAAACAATACATTTGAGGTCCCCGGCGCTCAGGGCATTGTTCGAAACTGAATGATCACATTTCCGATACAAATGCTCTTGCATAATCAAAGTGACAGGAAAATTGGAGGAGGCCGTGACCACAGAGGGTTATTCCTCAGGCGAGGGGGGTTGAGGGAAGGAGAAAAGCATCAGAGAGTAGAGCACAGCCCCAAGACTCATCACTCTCTGTCAAGGACGGCTCACAGTGTCCGTGCTGCACGCAGATACTTTGCAAAGTCAGAATGATAGATTAGGCAAGGTGAGATAAACAGTTAAGAAACAATGAGCAGGTCTATGCCTCCCACTGTGAAACAACGTGGAGAAGAGTGATGAAGTGATGAATTAACAGAAATGAAATTGATCAGGTTTCTCTAGGGAAAAAGAGTGTGTCTTAACGTGCTCTGGCTGAGTGCATAACAATTAGGAGGGGTTTATTGGCAGAAGATTCTTATACTATATATATATATATATATATATTAATTAAATAGTTTGGTTTTTGTATAAACTTTTCATATTTACCAGCTAGAGTGTGTGTTTTGTTCGTGAAAGGTATTCAAGGGACACCTTAGTTCCCTGGCACAAGGGAAAGGTAGGTGTGATCTACAGTCTCACCATTAGATGCCACTAAATTTTACACAATAGATCTTTAATGTCAAATTATGTTGGGTTTAAAAGGCTTGTGATGGTTAAACAAAAGGCTTTTAACTTAGACAATCCACTTTTTGGTGCACCTACTTTGGTTTTACTCGTATATTACAGGGTGACAATGTGCACGAGGTTGTCATGCAATCGAATAATAACCGAGTCATCTGTGCACTGTGAATTCAACTCACCAGCATTTATAAAGACAAAGAGAGGGAGGGGCATGAGCTTGGCCCGTTTTGGTAGTGACGCACAATACGGCGGGGGTCTTGCCTGTCTGCCAGGATGGCAGTAGTTATCAGATTATTTCAGCCAGTTTGCAGACATAGGACTGGTGAGAAGAGCAAGGAGGAAATGGAGACGCATTCTATGGCCAGCAGTTAGGTGTTGATTCAGGATACGCAACGCTTATATGTGTCAAAGTATGTGTGTGTGTGTGTGTGTGTGTGTGCGTAACATATCAGTTTCATTCATTTACAGAGAATGCTGAAGGTGACAAAAAAGGCATTAAAACAGCAATATCTCATATGGTTAGTCTTCATGTCTCCGTGTCTTCATGGTGACATTGGCTAAAATGAAATGTGGTCATTTTACAGTATAAATGTAAAGAGCAGGGGCAGCAGCAGAGTCTGGAGTCTACAGTGCAATGTCAGGGTTACATACTATATATGACAGTGGGGAACTATTCCTTCATACTGTGGTTTCTGTACACAGCACACAATTCCGCCTGGGAAATACAGTACATCTGGCACAATGACTATATGGATTTACTCCTATTAACTTAGGACATTTTGTCATAAATATGGTTCTGAGTTTCCATGTCCAAGGGCATCTTCACTTAAAAGCCTGTGTTTACAAGCTACTCTGTGATATCACTCTTAAATGTCCCCTTGCAGCAAATCCCATTTTATGTCATTAGTCATATCCTTTAATTACTCCACTGCTGTCAGTGCTAAATGAGCAATTATTTCAGACCATCGCTGCTTTTAGTAGGATTTCTGTATTTGTCATAAGTTTTAAGGCTTTTTAGAATTTTTTCCAAGCCGTAACTCCTAAAAATGCAACAGATGACACAAACTCTCTTTTTCTTTTGCTTTCCTTCTCATATCAGATTATATGAGATAAATGTCAGGAAGAAAATATGGTGGTGCTTTTGAAAACACTCTCAAAGGCACAAATGGCAAAAGGCATTGCAGGAGGGTCAGAGCAAGATTACAGCTGAGTGACTTCAGATTTCTCTCTCTCTCTCTCTTGCTGTTGATTGCTACTATTGTCTGGAAAGCATTCTGGGGGAAGTAAGCAACTCATGGATATTCCACACAGACATAAAGTATTAATTTGACGGAAGAAATGAGATGAAATGAGTGAAATAATTGCGAGGGAGTTGGTACCTACCTGAATAACACACGGCCTGCTGTTTTCCCTCTGATTGGAGAGGACTGCATAATTGTAGCTGTCAGTGGTCACTAGTACTTGCATGTATGTGTATGTATTTGTCTTCTATTGTGTCTTGAGGACTGTAATGCATGTGTTATTATTTACTGGACTTATTCATATCTGTATTTTTAGTTCAAGCTGCATGGAATGATTCAAACTGGCCACAGTCTCCGACCTGCCTCTGCATTTTCTTTCTATGCTGTGCTTCAGAACCGCCTGTTACAGGAAAATTGAAGTTCTATGATAAAATTAAACATGCAAACAAGAGAGAATGAAAGTGTAGACCACCTCTGCTTCCAGTAAATCCAAATGTCATCACTAAATTTAATTTTCTCTAATTCCTTTTCAATTTAAAATGGTGAACTTTCTGAGGAAAAATACAAAAAAAATCGTGTTCAGTGTCATTGTATTTATGACTGACCTTGATAATAATATTGAAATTGGCATCGCCTCATGTTAATGGAAAAAAATAATCCATCAAACATATATTTATTGTTATAACATGATTTCTTTGAAACATTTTGCCTGACCCCCCATGATAATAAACATAAACCCATAGGCAGTTTGCTCATCAAGACATGATGGAGTGTGTTTATCTCAAAGTGATGCAACACAAACTCTAGAGCCTTTTCAGAAAGGACATCAAGAGGATCTTCAAAGAACTCTCCTTAATATGGTTGTTGCCCAGTGATAGGAAGCATTTCATTTCAGTTTAGCTGAACACATTATTCTTTATGCAAAGTTTGTTAAAGTGAATGTGTGAGGAGTTATGGGTTTTTAAATTATTGATAAGTATTAGTATTAATATTATATGTGATGAGATCTTGTGACACAAGACTTCGCAAAGACTTTGATCAAAATTTAATGAGTTTGCTCATTCGGAAAATTCATTCTTTTCCCCCCTGCATTTTCTATTGATCGTCAGTCAGGTCCAGTAGGTGGCGACAATTTAGCTGTCAATAGGTTTGCCAACCACCCACAGAAGAAGAAACTGTTTACTGTTTGGCGTGTTGAATGCTACATCATCAGCCCTCATTATCAAGTGTCAACCCCTAGTTAGAAAAGAAGATGCTTATGACACTTTAAAATCATTTAAATCAAATCAATCATTTCAATTACAGTGATTGATGCAGTGAGAAGCCATTTAATTCAGTCCTTCTACAGAGCTTCACTATCACTCATGTTTTACTCAATCATACTTCATTCTGCTTTTAATTTGATCAAAAACTGGTTTTTGAGATATACTGTATATTTTGTCACTAAAAATTGTGTAAAGATCTTCTCTCGTGAACAGAGCTGAAGGTCTGGTCACTGTCCAAATGATCAAGAGTTTGGGTGCATGCATTTATGTCCTGGCATTTGTTTGCATACCCATTGGTGTTGTATGCAGTCTGGCTTGTTTGTGGCTCCTGATTGTGCATGTTCTTGTATTTGTGGTAAAATCTTCACGTGCCTCCCTCCTCTGCTTTTCTGCTTTTATCCCAATTTAAACAGCCATATGCACATATACATGTATTTTCTCTTACACTTGTTGTACAGTCTACCTTATAGTTCTGTAGCTGGGTCAGGACTCACCCATTAAAGTCTTGTGGTGACCTCAGACCGTACTGTGATCCCCAGAGGAACCAAACCAAGACTGTACCTCTTTCACAGTCCCAAACCCGATACAGAACCAAGAATTCCTGTCTGCCTTCACAGTTTTATAGTAATGCCTCTGTTTCTACAGCTTAGCACTGTTGAAATTATTCAGAGTGTGTTAAGCATCCATTGATAGTAGGTAAGGTATTATAACATACGTTTCCCACTTTCCACCTCACCATGTCTCCCTCTATTATCACTCTTCATTATACAGTACATATGGTAGCCATCTGGCCTGGCAGAACAGAGTTGCAGCCATGGGGAAGCACTACTGTGATCTGTGTACAGTAACAACATGATTAACCCTCTAGAGACATAATGGTGCAAGCTTTTCTCAGAACCTGCTGAAATAAATCCATAAGTTATGCAATTTATTACATTTTATCATTAAATTATGTGTTTAATTATTATACACACCACCAGGACACCAGGAAATTCTAAAGTTAAGGGGCAGTTTTGAGCCTCTTTTCATGACACTAAACTGGTTTTGTAATACAGTCCTCTGAAGTCTGACAGAAAACCTTTTTTAACATGTTTTCATGAAGAGGTACTTACTGCAGGTTGAATTTTGGCAAAATAACTACTCGGACAGGTGTGGGAAATTATTGCTGACATTAGTTTAAACAGACAAGAATGACAGCCACACACATTCTATCTCTGTCTCCGATTAACGTCAGAAGCGCCTCATATCTGCAGCGGCACACAACCACAACTAAGGGTGGCGCAGACATTTTCACTACTTTGTTGTTTTCTGCCATTTCAGCTCAACTGGCAGATGTGACGTGTCCTGAATTTACAGTGATGCATATACAAAAATGATTGGTAACATGTTATGTTACTTCATTCCCACAAAAAAGTAATATTTACTGTGATCCCTGACACCGACTGCTTCACTCATATCACTGCTTGAATAAAAAGCCTGATTCAGCCATCTCTTCATCATCATCATCTAATCTACCAGTGAAATGCAAAGACAGTGTTCCTGCAGAGCTGTGGCATGTTTAGGGAAGTGCACTACTCTGTGTGTCCCTCCAAAATAGATTTAAGTGCAGGGTAGGAGCCACATCGAGGTCAGCATTCCTGCCCCACTGCTCCAGTCTACCCCGAGACAAGGAAGAGTGAGTCTAAGCAGCAGTCTGCCTTCTGACAGACAGACAGACAGACACTGAGGACCACAAGTAAACACGAGAAACAGTGCAATGTTTGTTCATTCACATTCAACATTGGTGTCAGTCTGTATCCTTACTTCAAAAATATAACATTTTTTCATGAAAGAAACTAAAGCAAAAATGAAACAGTACAAAATGTCCTCACACAGATATTACATTAAATAATGACCTCCTGTCTGTATGGTAAGTATGAGGGCACTAACAGGAGTTGGCATAGCTTGGCACAAATAAACAGGTTGCTTAGATGTCGTCAGTCTTTGTTAAACTCCAACATGTTGGTTTTTTACTGCATTTTAATAAAAAAAAAAAAATCTCTGAATGCCTTGAAAAATGTATACAGATGTTCACATGGACCCTTGGAGAAATCGTTTGGTGGCCAAAGGTCACATGGTTTTGGTTATAACCTAAGAATTTGTATATTTTTTTATTGTTTATTAAAACTAAATATACTTATATACATATTAATATACACTACACAAGTCAAAGCAGACTTTGGTTGTTGTAGTTGACCATGCAGTGGATCCGTTCTGTGCAGCTGTCCATCACAGAATATGACTAAGGTGCATTCAGTGGCATCTTAATGGCAGCTCCTGCACTCATTACTTCTTCTCCAGTGACACTGTCTTGCCCGGAGCCTCCTCTTTCCTCCGCCTCCTCCTTCTTTCTCTCCACTCTGACACTGAATAGCTGCCATATGGCAAACAGGACTGGTCCACTCAAAGAACGACAGGTGCCCAACATCATGCCACACCATTGCATGTCTGCTGAAAACGAGAACCAGCTTTTTAACATAATTATGAGGATGAGCACATCAACAAGTTCAAACGGTTTGTGCAGATGAGCTGTTTTGAGAGTTGTTGTTACATTATGAGAGATGGGGGGGGAGTGAATCTATGGTCACTAGCTTCCTGCCATGTAAGAGCTCCATCAGTTCCTCCCTGAGGGGAGACAGTGCCTTGCATTAGGACACAGAGAGCCACTGAGTCACCTTGCCCCTGTCCTTGCTGAGAGCATCTAGCACTTCACTGTCAGCTGGTTATTCCTCAGACCCAGTGTTTAGGAGCTGGGCAGTTGCAAACTTAAGTGCAACAACAGTAAGATTTTTTTTTTTTTGTTTTTCCCACGCTCATACTACTAACCCAACATGTAAAAATTAAACTTAAAATATTTACTCTCCTATCCTCTTTTCACTTATTAAAAACCCTTTTTATGATGCATCTTGTATACATGTTTAATAATGTATATTATAGTAATGTTCATCATAATAATGAATAATACATTTTTATGGAAAGCAGTTTGATATCCGACTCCTCTCTGACCGCACTAGTAAGACAGTTCTTTGCACTAGTAGAACTACTGTGACTTACTAGTAATGATTTTTCCACTACTAGTGACACTTTTGGCCTCCAGAGAGCCAAAGATGTGCCAAAGAAATGCCAAATACCTCAACAGTCAGTTGAGGTATTTGGGACCTTACTAGTACTTCTATTTAGTACTGTTAGTATTTGCGCACTAATACTACATGTTGGCCTGACAAAATGTCTACTAGTGACACTAATGAGGATGTGTTTTGCCTTACTAGTACAACTAGTAACAGCAAAAATGTCTACTATTAGTACTAGTTTGAGCCAAACACTAGTAACACTAGTAAGGCTTTTTTGATCTTACTAGTGCTATTAGTGGAGGCAAAATGTTTACTAGTGCCACTATTAATCTATCTTTCCTGTGGCTGGAGACTCTTAATAGTGGTTGTAGCAGTAGTGCTTTATTGTCATCATTGTTACAAATGACAAGCCTACAGAGCTCACCCAACAACAGCACATGTGCCATAGATGCAAAAGAAAAGCAGTCACATTCAACAGAAAAGAGCATTTACTATCAGCATGACAACATGACTGCAGCCCTCTGGAAGGCACTACAGGTCCATCAAAACCTGCACATCCAAGACATCCAGGATATTTTCTTTCCCTGCAATCGTTATTCATTATTCCATATGTGGCAGCAATCTTTATAGAATGACAGGTTTTATATTGTACCTATTACTATGTATTAATATTCACTGACCAGGGTTGCATAGCATTATCTTATTGTATTCTATACAATACAGATGAAAGATTTTTAAAATTGGATAAATCATTTGAGGTATAATGAGACAACTGAGCTTGTGCTCAACTCCGTATGTATGTATTGCACACTGGATTTATTCAAAAAGTGCTTCAGTTAATTAACAAGGTATATACGGTAAGTACTAGGTAACACACACAGTTACGAAGTACCCAGAGTGTTCCATTTTGTGACACTGCCCATCAGCATCTGGTCAAATCAAGTCAAACAAACAAGTAAAGGAATTCAACATATTGACAGTACAGAAAGTGAAAAACACCTTTTAAAACCAGTCCAGTTCAATCCAGTGCCAAACTGCATCTGTAACGTCTGAAGCTGCAGGGTGTTAAACTTTACATCAAAGAGTTGGGTCATGAATCCTGTGGTCACATGCTGAGCGGGCTATATTTTTGTTATATAATTTATAATGTTATAATTTTTTGACAAGAAAGTGGGAGCATGAACGTGTTGGTATAGCCTTCCTGCTGCTTTAAACGGTTTAAAAAAAAAAATTTCACAGAGATTGACCAACAGCTCACCAAAGAGAACCCAATGTGAGCAATAGGGTAATAACGGAGGTGTTTCAGAGTAATAGCTGCAGATTAGCTCCTGCAGAAACAGAGGAAGTTTAGTCAGAGGAAGTTTGTTCGCTTCATAACCAATTTAGTTGAATTGTCTGAAGTTTGGGCTATAGCTGGTTCTGAATGTCTCACACCGGTGTAGTAGATGGTGCTGCAGCTCCTGCTCTAAATGCTAAATTTGTTGTGACTTTTTTTTATCAATACACCCATTTTCTGATGTTTTACCTCCTGAAACATGTTCTTTTAAAAGTAATTTGGATGCTTTATTGTCAAAGAAAGTTTCAGGTATTGACCACATATACCTTATCAAATACTCCCCGGTCTTCATGATAACATACTGTAAGTAGTACAGTTGATTTTAATTCAAAATAAATAAATAGATATTCAGGAATCAGTTGAGGGGAGATTTTCAGTGACGCCAAATTTGAACATCAATTAACATCAAGGTAAAACTGATAGAAACACAATCATACAAAACATCAAATTGTATCATTTAACACTTGCAGTAGTGCAATAGTGGACATTTAGTAAGTAAATTCAAATTTACTCACATCATCAAATTTTCGAACATGCTGCAGAAGCCTTTGCTGCGCTGATACTAAAAGTGGTCTTTTGTAATTCAGTCCTGGCACAAAGTACCCGAGGGACCAGCCAGTTATTGGATTAGTTGAAAGAGAATTTCACTGTGTTAAACTCTTATCTTTTATCAATAAAGAAAGTACATTCTATTAAACGCTAACCTTAAAACTCTTACTTTCATGAAGACTTTGACTTTCTTTGATCTTATTAGGGAAAATTGAAATGAATCACCTGACTGGAGAATGTCACCTTTGCTGCAGGCAGCATCTGCGTTAAATTAGCTGCATATTAGGAGAGAGGAACCATTAAAACCAAAGCTGCCTTTTTCACAGTGATTAGGGCCCCAAGAAGAGGATCACTGATTTAACATTTTTTTCAGAACTTTTACGCTCTGCAAAGAAAGTAAGAAGGGATGCTGCTCAGATTTGCAGAGGAAAAGGAAACTGCGTCATCAATCTCAGACGGAGTGAGAGTAACTAACCTCCAGATGTGTAAATAATGAAATTGCATTTGAAATAATACATTTCATTATCTCAGTCAGGCATGATTACTATCGACAGTGTTTGACTCTCATTCAAATTACACATGCTGCTTTAATCACCGTTTTTACTGCTGCAAACAGTCCCAATATAGTATGTTGATTATGCTGCAGCAATACTAATATGGGGACATCACTTCGAAGGGGCTGCTGTCTCATTTGCAGTCCTGGAGAAATTAGCACCTTTTTATTGGACGTAAATGCATAAAAGAAGACCAACAGTCTCGCTCTTTGTCTCTTTGTCTCTTTCTCTCAGGTGTGCTGAGCCTGCCTGAGGGTCTGACTCTTCACAGGGACCACCACCAGCTGCTGCAGCAGCAGCAGCAGCAACGAGCAGGGAAGAGCGGAGAGGTTCAGTCTGAGCTGCGCTCCACTGAACAGTGCTTACTGGCAACAAGAGTGGGCAGCATCTCTGAGCTCAGTGAGTCATCTGTGTGTGTGTGTGTGTGTGTGTTCGTCTGTGTTTGGGCCTGAGGGGTAAAGTCTGGTTGGAGAAACGAAGAACCATTGTTGACCCCCACCACGATGAATTTAACGCTTAAAAATATGAATATAATGAAATGCATGTTGTTTTATTAAATAATCAAAAAAAAAGTTGAAGAATGAAGATTGAGAGGCTTTGACATAATTCAAATTCAATTTGTTGCTATTAGGGATGGCACAATGCCATTTTTCCATGTCCGATATTGATATCACAAACTTGAGTGACTACCGTTACAGATATTAGACTTTTTTTAAACTCTAAAGCTGTTAACAATACATTTTGGCATTTTAAGCTATTTCAAGAAAGAAACGGTAACATAAAGAAGAAATAAACAGCCCTCATGACTCAGCTAAAGTGCTGTTGACTTGCAGTCTGTGCATAGTGAAGCATTCGATTTACAGTACAATATATTTACTTTTTTTTTTGGTTTGTATCGGATTTTACATTTTTATCTGCCCAATATCCGATCCATTGCTTTTGAACAACATCGGACCGATGCTGAGTATCGTCAGGGCTCACCCCATAAGGTAAAAATGAGTTTGCAGAAAAGACTGGCTTTTTTCTGGCTTTTATTCTATTCAGGACGTAATGTTTTTTCCTGATATTAGCTAGCTTGATTCAAGTGAAAGAAATGTAAGCCTCAGACATAAAGAGTCAGTTTATTCCCTCTGTGTTCAAACTGCACCATTAAAGGGTTGGACTCTTTCTTGAAGCTTCCATGACCTACACTGTAGTTACCAGTGTGGCCTTAATAAAGGCAATTAATTGCCCTGCTGCTTAAGTAAAGCTACTAATTTGTCACGAAACTGAAGAACAGCCTTCACAGGTGAGTGGAGGCCGTTATGGCATTGTATTATTGCCTGATGTTTTTTAATTGAAACATTTTATTATGTCACATAAGTTTGATGTGTGGGTGTTGCCATTTTTATGTGGCTGTCCACATACTGAGGCTAAAAAGGAGCATCTAAGTTCAGGGAATCTACCCTTGAGACACACGTTAAAAGTCTGTGAGTGTATGAGACTTTGATCAGTATGGCTTTCTACAGAGCTATTCACTGTGGATTTTAGCAGAAACTGATGACACCTGCTATTTTGGGAAGATATTCAAGGGCTTTGAGTTTGACTATTTTCATTTCAGTTTTCATTCAAGTTTTGTTTTTAGACTGAAACTCATTTGAAGCAATACGGAAACCATCTGATACAGGGAATAATTTTAGAGCAGTTTTCCAAACATTTTTATAGGGACCCACTTCTTAGAGATGGAAAACCTTGGCAATCAATTTCATATAAAATGATAAGCAAATTTGGCCATAATTTAATCATTTCTTTGACATCAATTTTATATTTTAAATGGCTTAGCCATTTTATGCATTGAATTTACAAATGAGACCAAATGATTTAATTGTTAATACCGGCAGATATTAATCTTGAGTAAAAGGCTGTGACAAATTCTGCAAATTTATTTAGTGACCCGCAACAGAAATTTTGCAATTGTGGGTCCTGCCCAAGTAGCAACAGGTCATGACACCACCGATAAGAATCTGAATTCCTGATATGAAGCCTCCAGAATTTCAATTTGGTCACCTGCTACCATGCTCCTATTGGACAATACCATCTTGTCAATCACACTGGTGTCCCCCTCATATGTGTTGTAATTTGTTTTCTGTTTTTCCTCTACCGGGAAACATAATTTACAAAACTGACCCCATGTCCAATTGGAGAAGACCTAAAACTCGGGATTGAGACTCAGGAAAATGTTGACTGAAGTTATAAATGAAGTCATCCCCTTGTGGCTGTTCAGTATATTCTTATTTCCCGGCTGACCTCAGAACTGACAATAGTTCTGACCCAGTCACTGGGAGCAATTGTTTGAGAGGCTCACTTAACAGCCACCACATTGAATCTAGACATGAAAGTGTCAGTCTGAATGCAGCCTGTCATTTACTGTTAGACAGAAAATATCACAACAATTATTGATTTTTTTTATTAATTGGCCAGAGGATACATTTTAATCACTTTGATTATGCCCAGTGTTTCCTCATAGGGCCACCAGCTGGCTGGAGATGCACTGACCCTCATTGTCCCCAGATAATCAGTCCTGATGGCTTTTACGACCCCCTGACTTTTCCTTTAGTGTCACCATGAACACAGTGACTTTTATTTAAATGCCATATTATGAACTAAAGTGAAATGACTAGAATTAATTTACCACTGGCATGAATTGCAACTTTGGTGACCCCCCCCCCCATCTTTAACTGTAGCCCCATCATATGGCCTAAAGTTACATTTATACATTTCCACAGCAGATCATTATACATCATAATCATGCTGTTTATACATCTTTTTACATGGAATAGGAGTTGCAATGTCCATGGCAGTAGCTCAAATGAACTGGAGCCATTCGTTTAAAAAGCTGATTTTAGCCCATAAGTTTGACAAACCATCCAATAGTTAATTGAATGTCTGTCTGCTCACGATGTGCTCATTATTTTCTACTATGCTTTCTGCTATTCTATGCGTTCGTGCAGTGCCAAGTCATTTTCTTGGGCTTTATGAGTCAATTTTATAAAATAATAATTATATGCATGTAATAAATAGATTATGTTTTTACCATTCTGTACTCACTTATACAAATTACAATAGCAAACCAAAGTCAGCACAACTCATGACTTCTTTTGTTTCTCTTTTGGCAGAAAAAAACAAACAAACCTTCAAAAAATCTGTTTTGGCAAGCAGTCAGACAAGTCAGTGAATAGACTACCCCTCCCATTTTATATAAACAGATTAAATCACAAAATCAAGATGCTCATTGGAGGTGATGCATTGTTTTGTTTCTTGGATGCACACGACTGTAGCTCATTCCAGAAAACACATCTGAGAGCGGCAGCTTTCACTGAAAAACAACGTCACTTGCATATGCATTGATTATCTCCCCCACCTTTCACAATCCTCAATAGGGAAAAGTTCTGAGGGTCTGTTTCTGCTGTCATGGCATCACTATGTCAAGAAAAGGTTGTAAAGATCTAGTGTAAACATTTATCATCAGTATAAACAGGGAGTCCATTCATGTCACTGTGTGTTTCCTCAAGACCGAGGCACGGATTGAGAGCAGCACTGAGGCAAATTGCCTGCAGTACACTGTCCATGTTGTATTGATGAGGCCAATCGAGGACGCATTTTGTTATGTTGACACAGCAAATAGCAGAGCTCAGTTGGATGTTATTGTTGTCAGTCGTGAAGAGGAATTCTGCTTTGAACTGTTACACAGCTCGAGGTGAAGAAAATGACTTGAGGAAGCAGAAAAGCCAGCATTTATTGCATCTGGCTGTTATATACTGTAAGTAAAATGGGGACTGAATAAAAGAAGTAGAGGTTTTATGAAATGAATGATATAGAGAAATACCATCAACCAGCAGTTGGACACTGATGTCCACCCAGACTCTAAATGAAGAGACAAAAAATGATGGGATGTAATTAAAGATGTTAAACTTGTCATTATTATGATAAAACTGATGGCACAGTGTTATGATCAGAGATAAAAAGCCTGTCTCGGCAACTGGAATGCATTTCTTTCACAGAAGGAAGGATGACAGTCTTTATGTCGCAGATGAAATGCATTATTCGTTATTCAAAACAATTAAAAGATCACATGGACTGCCTCAGAATGGACATTGTCTCCCTGGTTCCTGTTATAGCCAACCAGGAAATAAATTACATTCAGTGGCCACTAGGAGGCTACATATTGCAACTTGAACACACCTGGAACTTTAGGGACACAAGTCTGAATCTTTACTATATCAGAACTGATGAAGCCTCCTGGATTAGAGGCGAAATGCTTTCAATGATTCAAGATTTCAAGGACAGCTACACAGTAAACATAGACATTATTACCATATGATAATGACTTATGGCCAAAGCTATGACTGTGGTTTTGGAGGTCAGATTCACCATGTTCTTTGATCCTGGATCACTAAAGTCAATTAATAATCGAAAAGTCACTTCATTCTGGAGTCCAAGTGAACATTTGTTTTGAATTTGAAAAGATTTCCCGAAGGTGTAGCTGAGAAATTGCGTTCACATGATTCTGATGATTGGACAGATGAACAAAACAAACACATTATGTCTCCATCCTTCCCTGAAAATTTGCTTCCTATGTCGGGAAAAAAATGTTCCCTGACATTTCGACTGGATTTGTATAGGTTTGTCACTGATTTAACTCTTTGTACTGTATTTTCTAATTTTATCTTCTGCAAAAATGTCATATTAGCATATTTGAAATAACTTGTAAATATCATTTGCAATTATCAGGACTGCTGGAGTGTCATCATCACCCAGTCTTACAGACAACATGCAGCTTCAACAATGTTTTTTTCTTACAGTGATGATTGTATAACTCACTCTTCCACATAGCAGCTGATAGAAACACGTGTAGCTTTGTTCCCATTTTATAATGTATAACATCCTGAAAGTTAAAGTATAGATGTGCAGTGATGAATAAAAGATACTGACTAGAATTTGACAATGTGTTATATTCTGTGGATTTAGTCTTTTTGATTTCCCTCTCCTTCTTACTGAGTCTTTTCACATCAACAGGTCTATAAAGATAATATCTGTGCCTTCCGTGTGATCTGACATGGATAAAACTCTTAACAGGCGGTTGAAAAGCTTAGCATCTTGAGTGCGGATGGCCACGGGCGACCATTAAATGTACTCAAAACTGCATAGCAGCAAATAACTGAAACAGAGAAACTGTCAAGGTGGCAGTGGCTGCGCAGAGCTGTAAGGACCCATTCATTATTACCGAAAGTAAATCTGGTTAGTGTGTATTTATTTCCCATAAAACGCTTGAATATAATTGCTCGGTCAAAAATGAGAGGCATTTTCTCCACTTCTATTAAGCACTGACAAGCCTCCACAGTTTGATTGTTATTGGCTTCTGCATCATCAGTGATTGACCTCAGAGCTGCAACCTCTCATAAAATCCAAATCAAAGCAGTGCCACTGTGCCCCTGAAACTGACATGTTTATATGTTTCTGCTTTTCTAACAGAATTTGAAACCAAAGTGTGTGCACTGCCCCTCTGCTTGGAGAAATCACTGAAAAACACCTGAGGAGCAGGGTCTGCCCTGCGTCCTCCACCTCCTCTTCTCTTGTTAGCATTCGAAACGAATTATCCTGGATGAGGGTATATTGATTAAAGGCTTGGACCTTCTAATGAAAATGATATTGACGTTTTAGCTTGTTGAAAACTTTTGTTCGTCCTCTCTTTTCTTAGGGCCAAAGAAAATCCTTGCAGCTGAAAACAAGAGGTTGAGACCTATTTTTCCAGCAGTTATTTCATTTGAGACCTGCTAAAGGAGCAGCACTTTCACTCTCACTTAGAATGTTAAGCGGCTGCCGCTGCTTCACTTTTGCTGCACGCTTTCAGTGTTACCAATGATCTTTTCAGGAACTACACAGGTATTGGCATAAATAAGACATGTGAACTGTCTGTTGCTGATCATAGCAGCCCATCTTACCAAGCTTACAAGGGCACAGGCTTATCTGTGTCTGTTCATGTTGGCACAATTCAGGGAGACTTGTTAGAGGAGGAACAGATTGCACAAGGATCTTTCCGGGAACCAAAAAAAAAAAACAAAACAAAACAAAAAACACCCAGTATTTCAATTTAGTCTCTAGTTTCTGCTGTGCAAACACACATATTTCCTGGAAAAGTGCCCAGTTCCTGGTACTACGAATAAAAAATGAGAAACTGCAGTAGCTCTAACTTAAAGTTTGTGCATAAGGTGGCTATTTCCCTTCCACTGCAGTTTCCTGCTCATTGCATCAGTAGATGATGTTCACTAGCGGCACCGTGACACTGTTCCCAAAGGACAGTGCAGAGATTGACTGTTATATTGCATGAATGCTCTTCCCTCATTCAGGCGTCTTTTTCACAATCATCTGTCACATTGTCAGTGCTAAACAGAGCACCACATAGCCCCATTTTGACGCCAAAGAAAACCTATGCTGTCCATGTAAATGAGTGTTTGTCCCCTTTTTGCTTTGTATCGACAGACATTCCATACTAATTCGTTCATACCGAGCAACCAAGTGCCATCATGCTCTACCCTACCTTAGCTTTATCTTACTTTACCTTTCACTTTGTTGAGAACTGAAATGACTTGAGACATTTGGAAACAGGGCAGATTTGTTTACAGACTGACCTCCATTTCAGAACTTCATTACAGTTTGTCATATTGCAATGGGTCCAGACAGGAAGGAGAAGCAGCAGAAACCTGACAGCATGCAATGAAATGGGATTTCAGTCAGTGCTGTAATAGAACAGGCTTCTTTTCAAGAAGGCAAACTTAATAATAACCACGGTGCCGCAGTCATGTTTTCATGAAGAGGATGCTATCTGACTGGGTCCCTGATTTTGATTAAATGAACTTTCCCTTGAAGTGTTCTTAAGAAAGTGGCTGAACATACTTTTTCAACCACTGTTTACTTCCTTTTAAACTCATCCAGAGAGAATTCAAATTTTCATTAGCAGAGTGCTTCCTAGCGTTGATTATTCAAGCCCCACTAGAGTAGATGACCTTAAAGCACTGACAAATGAATAAGGAGGAAATAGTTTTGAGTAGCTAAGGGTTCCTGTAAATATTCATTCTTCACACGGTGTAGTCCTGAGCAAGCTTTTTTCTTGTGCTGTCACCCTGTTCCCTGATGATTCTTTTTAAAGGCCGTGTGCTCAGGATATTCCTGTTTATTTTTCTTCCTCCATCTAGGCTCTGGGTACGTCTGCACACAAATGTGTCTCTCACTGTTTGTGTTCCTTTTGTTTTCACCTTGTTTGAAGCCTATGATTCATCTGTGTTTTTTTTGTGTGTGTAGGTGATCTGGTGTCCCGAGCCATGCACCACCTACAGCCACTGTATGTGAAGAATCCCAACAATGGGACGCCAATCCATCAGAAGAGCAGTGTGATTCAGTGGTCACCTGAAGCCATCTATACTCTGTGTTATTTCATGCACTGCCCTCAGATGGAGTGGGAGAACCCAAATGTGGAGCCCTCCAAGGTCACCTTACAAACAGAGAGGTGAGAAACAAACAGTAAATAAACATGAAGTGGAACTCCCGCCCACCAACACTGACATTAACTAAGCTGTTATTCTAGATTTCAAGTTACATTCCCACTCTGCACACAGGAAGTGATTTTTTCTATGTTAAGATAGATGGAGGTAGACTGTATATAGAAACTGACATTGATCTCCGGTTTAAAAAGTGAAGCCCATGAAGTTGGGTGGAAGTAGCAGTTTAATTTAGAATGATGTGATTGAAAGTTGGTCAAAGCAAGACAAGAAAAAAACAAAGGTAGGAATGGATAAGTGAAAACTTCCTGCTGTCTTTTTTTCTGAAATACATTACTAATATGAACATTACCGCTGTGTATATAACCCAATGCAAAGCAATTCTTTTTGTATATACAATGTGACATATAAACATGAACAACTATGCAAAGCAAGGTTAACACATATTTTCAAAAATATACCTTTTTTAAAAAAAAAAAAAAGTTTTTCGTAGATGTTTTTAAATTTGTGCCCTTTTTTTCAGCTCCAGCTTTAAACCGTTCCAGAGTTTGACCCCACAGACTGATAGGTTTATCCCTTTTACCTTAGGGTAAACACTGAGTTTTTTTTTTTTTTTTTTAGCTTTCCTCTCAAATTATAACTATTTTCTTCATCTATGAACACTTTCTTTCTGTTGTGTTTGTGCTATTCTAAATGTCACCACAAACATACACTTTAAAAAAAAGCAAGCAGAAGATAAAGTATAATAGAATTTTGTGGTACAGATTTATCCATTGGACCTCTGCATCTTGTGCTATGGGACAGTAAAGCTATTGCTCTTTTAATGTTCACCAAGACAACAATAAAAGGCCACTAAGAAAAACTGCTTTCACTACCGCATCTGACGAGCTATTCACCTCTGAATAAAACTTTATAGATTCCAGATGTTTTCCTGTGGAAAGAAGTTTTATTTTGGTGAATCGTTTATTGTTGGCTTCTCGAGTGCGCCCTCACCGTGACCTGAGGAGGGGCAGGAAGGAGCGTTCACAGACATGTGCTCAGTCAGAATTGATAATTACTGCCTCTGACGTAATGGGACATTTTTGGGCAACAGCTGTAGGACTGTGTTGGTGACTTATGGCCTTATGACAAGGATTAGACAATGTTTCCTTGGTATTAATTCCCTTGATCCTTCACCCTGTAATTCTTGGACACATTATATATATTGCGCAAAACTGTAAAGCACAGTGAACTGAACCAAGCTTGAGGCAGAGGTGGGAAATAGCCCTGACAGCTGAGCCTGATCAGTCCTCCTCTGGTGCTCCAGGCTTTATCGCCTGCAGTGGAGCAAAGTTATCAGTTAGCTAATGTGCGTCCCATGTGTCCAGCTCATATCTGCTTTAGTTCTAAGCACCATTTGTAAAGAAAGTCACATTTTTTGTGGTCATTTTAAGCACATTTCCAGAAGCAAATTTAGGGAAAACCCCTAAACTGCAACAAACCTCCTCATCTGTACTTTATCACAATTTTTAAAATAGGTGTGCCTGGAAACTGAAACACTTTGAAGTGCTTGTGAATTAGTGTTTCTTTTGGGCATGCGAGGGAATATATTGCCTCTATACGTTTCTTGCCTCTTGATTAGGTGTCGTGTGCGGCTGTAATGAAGTCTGCAGATTCAGTAACAACACATGGCTGTAAGTCAGGCTCTTTTGAAGTGAGTCAAATAAAGGGGTTTGATCCTCCTATCAACTCAGAGTAGCACTGTTGAGTGACACGTTAAAAGTGATTGACTGACGTACGACAAGGTAGCGTCAATGACAGTTCAAGCGTTAAGACATTATCTGTGTCATCGTATACTGAACAGTAAATTCCAGAACAGTCAAGGTTCTTCATGAACACACGGCATAGAGATTTGCATGTACCAGCTCATATAAATACGTGACCAGATTTCTTTCAAGTTCTAGTGTGTAAAACATAGTCACATCTACTGGTGAGACTGCAGATTGTAACCAGTGGAACTCGCCTCTCCCTTTTGCAAGTGTTTCAGGGAACTACAGTGGCCTTCATATAGTAGAAAGGATGTTGTCTTTGGTTTGCATAGCAAGCTTTTGCTCCAAAGTGCAATTGCACATCAGACATTGGTGTTTGGAATGCTACAACCTGAATGATTGTTCTGATTTCATTTTGAAATGGAAAACTAGAAAAGTTGTTTCACTCTTCATAAATTGAAATTAAACATTTAGCCTAGTGCCTACAGTACATGCATATTATGAAGACTTAAGTAATGCTTCATAATATCTTTTATGTTATTGTGTGTTTTGCATACAGTCTTGTCTGGGGCTTTTTGTTTCCGTGAGGGAGAGAAAGTGTCTACATGTTTTGCATAATGCATTTATGACAGTGCATTCTGCTTCCCAAGTGAATAAATTGAGTATTTATAGCCACATGCTACAGCTAGGAAGGTCAAACTTGAACATCATGTAAATGTATCATCATGCATATATGGATTCTATGTGACTGCTCCACTGATCCTGCATCAGCATTTTACTGCAGAGTTCTGTAACACATCCTTACTCATGACTATTGACCCTTATGTGCTACCATGTGTGTACTTGTACTGTCATGAAAGTATCTCTGTGATTATGTACACTACTTTGGATCTTCATTCTCCAGATTAGGTTCACCCTGTTCCCAAACATCTGCTACAATCAGCAAGATTTCTAAAATAGCACAAGCAATTTCTGTATTAGGAAGGTTTTTCCATGCAAGTGCCAGGGCACAAGTGTGACTTTGGTTCAATGTGTACTGCACATCTGGTGTCAACATGTGCCTGTATCTCCCCCCACAGGCCATTTATGATGCTGCCACCTCTGATGGAGTGGGTGCGCGTGGCTGTGGTTCACACCGAGCACAGACGCAGCTTCTCTGTGGACAGCGATGATGTTCGCCAGGCTGCCAGGCTCCTGCTGCCTGGAGTGGACTGTGAGCCTCGTCAGCTCCGGTACGACTGCACGCAGGCTTCCCACCTTTAGGCTGCAGAGCGTGTGTGTTTGCATGAGTCAGTTCAATTATACATATGGAACACCTGCAGGATTACATCATGCAAACTCATAATCAGTGAAATGAGCAAGGAATACACTCATCCACCCCACACTTTTAAAAAAATAAAGCTCGTCAGGTGTTTAGGAAAAAATGTGGTGTACTGAAAATTGTCCTCAGAGTCAGCATGCACAGTGTGCTTTTTCCTTCAGAACGGATGACTGCTTCTGTGCCTCAAGAAAACTGGATGCTGCCTCTACCGAGGCAAAATTCCTGCAGGACCTGGGCTTCCGTATGCTCAGCTGTGGACGCACAGACCTGGTGAAGCAGGCTGTCAACCTCCTCGGGCCGGATGGTATCAACAGCATGAGCGAGCAGGTTAGAGACACAGTCAACACACTAAATAATGCATATGCAAGAACATTTGTGAGGCTTGTAGGCAACAATACGAGTTATACTTATTAAAATTTATTCTGATGTATTTTTCTCCTGCAGCTTTGCTGCCAAAAAAGTCTGTATTTTATCATGACTACCACCGCCTGGACAGTAAATCAAAGTCAGCATTTAGTTTTGGGCTAATGTAAAAAGAAAGCACAGTCTGTTTATGTCAGACAGCCTCAATTAACACCCTTGATGGCTGAGAGAAATTATTTAATTCCATGGTTTACTTTAAAACTTTGATCAATAGCAAAGTTTTCAACAAGGGGAACTGTCTTTGATACAAGTTTCAAGCTGAACAAAAGTTTAGCCTCAGCCTGGATTCATTCATTAGGCACAAACACAAAGAAGTTGAGTTGAGAAAGTGGTTAGAAAAGAGCAAACCTCCACCAAGGCTGTTCTGCTTCGGTGTCAAAATTGATCAAGATCTTGCAAGATAAAAAACAAAGTAATTGTTTTTTTTTCCTGTATCCCTGTCCAGAATATCAACACCTGCCCTCGTCCATAACCTCCATCCTCAGAGAATTCCATCAAAACCTGTCCTTTTATATTTGAGTCATGCTGCTCCCACACAGGCAGACTGATAAAGAAACAAACGGAGCTAAAAACAGCACTTTCTTGATGGAGGAATATTTTGTGGTTTACATAAACAAGGGATTGAACTTTTGACAGTGACCATTATTTTTCCCATCATTGCCTGTGTTCTCCGTATGTGTGTCCGTGTAGGGGATGACACCGCTGATGTACGCCTGTGTCCGTGGAGATGAAGCCATGGTGCAGATGTTGCTGGATGCAGGGGCTGATATTAACAGCGAGGTTAGTGACAATGGAGGTTTTCTTTTTCTTGCTTTTACCAGAGAAGAGAAAATATCTTTTTTTTTTTGCCTTATAAAATTGATCTGCCCTGTGTCTGACACCTGCAGTTCGATTTCATGTTTGTACAGCATTTATCAAGGTGAGGAAGACAGATATTGTAGAGGCCTGTCAGCTTTCGTCTTCTTCAGGATCCAGTATCTTTATATGTGAAGAGCTTTAAAAGGCTTGTGTTAAAATGATTTATCCATGTCTGCGTGTGTGTAATAGGGTTGCACAATCTAAAAAAAAAAAGTACCACCATCACAATATCAACATGCACAATATACCTGTCTTAAAAGATATATGGATATTGCAAAGACTGCTGGAACTGCACTAAATGTAGATTAGTCATCTTAGTAGAATTGTTTTTGCCAATTACTTAAGATAATTGTTTTCATTTGTTTATTCATCATTGTCTCTCAATATGGCAGCTTAGCACACTTTACTGAAATCCACCCCCATACTGCACTTCTCTCATAGCACAACTACTTGGTGGGCCGAGAAATGAGAAGCAAATTGGTCAGACAATTGCGATGAGAGACATTACAGTTGGATTTAAACAATGTTTTAATATTTATTTGAAACTGTACTTGTTTTTGGGTTTATATTTATTATTATCCAGGTTGTCAGGGGTGTTTTTGTACAAAGTTTCTTTGAGTAAAACCATGTTGATAGAATGAAAATTATTATGTTAACATTTAACATAAAGCAGAAAGACATTAACCTTGTATAATTAAGTTTTTGTTTTTGTAATGGCCAGTCATATATCATCTCAGTATTCAACAATGCTATCACATGTGGTTTGCTTTCCTAATACTGTGCAGCACTAGTGTGCAAGCATTTACTCGATGTTGGGACTTCTGCTGTTGAACTGGAGAAAACCAGATATGTGACCCCCATCTCTCCTGTTTGTTCTCTCCCATGTGTCATGCTGCTAAATGTATAAGACCTGAGGATCATGAGGTGCTACACATAGCTTTGTGACTAAGGAGGAGAAAAGTGATACTGATCACATGACCTAGAGCAAACAGCCTGCAGAGAAGGTTCTTCAGTGAGGGCCTCACAGTCCCAGTCTTCATTAGTAACTTCTGCAACACGTCCCATCAGGCATTGTGTTTGAGTTTGCACTCCACTATATTCATGAGCCCAGGCCAAAGCACAAAGCTCTGACTAAAATGTTAAGTCCCACTGTTTCATTTCAGAGTCATTTTGCACATTGTGAGAGTTAAAAATACACTTTGTTTGCCTATAATGTGTGCAAATGTGTTTTTTTAATCAAAATGATCCATGTTTTCTAACTATAAATACTTGTGCAATCGGCGCTGTTAAGCTTTTCATTAAATTAAACTATCAGCTCCATGCTGCGTTAGTGGATAATTTTAACTACAGGTTCCTGTTCTGCATCACAAACTCCCTTTATTCCCACAGCAGCCGTAGGAAAAACATCTGCCTTTGTGTTCTGTTCGTGTGACTGTGTTTCATGTATGTCACGCATTCATTCATCTGGCTCATAGTCATTCATTTCAGCTTGACCAGAGAGAGAGAGAGAGGGGGGGGGGGGGGGGGGGGGGGGGGGGGGGGGGGGGGGGGGGGTCAGGTCAAAGTCCTGTCAGAGAAACACTTTGTGGAGGGAGAGGAGATCAGAGTGAATCCATTAGCATGAGTAGAGTGATCAATCCACCGTGTTCATTAGAAGGTGAACACAGTGACAGGATGTCCTCTGCAGCCCCAGGGTTCCAAGTTAATTACTCTAGTTTCTCCGGTGGAGCTTCATGTCCCTCCCTTTTATCCTCCCTGTAGCTGCTTATCTTGTGTTCCTCAGGCCTTGCAGCAGTTTTAATGGCTTCAAATTGTCTCTCCCTCACCTTTCTCCCTCCTACCCTGCCACCTGTGTCCCCTCCCCAGGTGCCAAACTCAGTGCACAGGCACAGCTCAGTCTTTCCCGAAACACGGCAGGCGACGCCCCTCACATTCGCTGTGTTACACGGACATGTGCCTGTGGTGCAGGTAGTGACGTCCTTCCTCACCTGTGATTCTCTCATCATGACCTCTCCTTGTGTCTCAACTCATGGTTGGTCATCATTGTCATTTTTGTCATCCAAGCTTCTTGGTGGTGTTGATGATAATGTTTCTCCACTGCGAGTTTTTTCCCATCTCTCTCTCCTTCTTTCTTTTTTTCAATTTTCTTGTTTCAGAATAAATTGTGATGCTGTTTGTTTGTTAGGTCTGAACAGCCGTGCCCAATGCAGCCCCCTCTCGCCAGTTTGCATTTTTCATCAAATGGATCAGACCACATTTAGCGAGTGGAAAGGGGAAACACAGCAGTCTAATTATCAAACTCATTAAACTAATTCACTTTGCCCTCTTGATCTAATGGAAAATGTTTAAGCCATGTGTGACCACAATTTGATCTCCAAGGAAATCAGTAGGAAAGAAGCTGACGAAATTAATACAATTGTAAAATGTTTTGTTAATACAGTAAATATGAAACTATTTCACACTGAATTTCCCAGGATATTAATTTTAAATGTGCATATTTTTTTATTTTTTTATTAGATGACGTGAAGTTTTGAGACTAAGGAGCTTGTTGAGAACACTTTCTCTTAATGGAACTGAAAGCAAAATTTAACACACTCTATTTGTATGATATTTGACTTTAAATTTAATATAAACAAAAAATTACACCTACATTTATAATGACTTATCATTAAAAATGGTAAAACAGGTTTAATATATTAAAGCTGTAGTGCCAAACTATAAAGAAGTCTGTTACATTCTATTATCAAATGAGTTCACACATGCAGAATTAGCACGTCTCTGTCTGTGTTTCGTAGTATAGTCACCTGGTGACACTCTCATTGCTCTGCTCATAGGAAGGAATTCATTTTATGTCAAGACAGACTGAGGCACCAGCACTAGTCAAGAGATTGATTGATTGATTGATTGACTGATTGATTGATTGATACTTTATTAATCCCAAGCTGGGAAATTGAAATATCACATCCATATACCACATTACATAACATCAATTAGTCCACAATTATTACAAGTTGAACACAATAATGGCACACGTCAGAATTATACATACAGCACATAAACATTTGATTGTGTATGTACCCTAAAATTTTGAACAGTCCGTCATCCAAATAGGCAACACAAAGAAGTGAATTTTACTGCTCAAAATAACCAAGTGATCAGCAGGTTAAGTGCTTATTATCCCTGTCCATCCCTGCACTGCTGCTGTACAGTATACACACAAACACTCCCTCAGTCAGGTCTGATAGTATTGTTTGACAGAGCTCCTTTTTGATGAACGTTGCAGCATACTGTACAAATAATTATAGATTGTTTATAGGCCAAAAAGAATAAAACATCAGCAAAACGTACATACTGCTTGCTATCAAATTATTACGTGGCACAGTAAATATAGTTGATTTAGTAGGAAGAAACATGAGAGCAAATGATTGCATTTTTTGCTACAAGTTGCTTAAATTATTAGAGGAACCATAATGAAGTTAAATATTTGTGAAAGCTACCAAACAAAACTACACATTTGTAATATGCACACAAACTGTCTCTCTCTCTCTCTCTCTCTCTCCCATCATGCCCCTCTGTGTCCCCCTCCCGACCTCTGCAGCTGCTGCTGGATGCCAAAGCAAATGTGGAGGGATCCCTGCAGGATGGGATGGAGAACTACACAGAGACGCCACTGCAGCTGGCTGCTGCTGCAGGTACAGAGGCACAGTGTGACTCCCCCCATTGCTCTGCCTCCAGTCCAACTGATAACAGCTGATAATCACACCTGACTGTCAGCAGGATCATTGGCTGAGTTATGACTATAGAGGTGTATTTATCCTGGGGGCTGGAAAAATAAAGACAAATTGAGGCATGCATGAAGAACAAATGATCCAGCATTGGCCGCCCATTCATCTTTCTCTCTGTCACATTCTGGTTGAATCTTATTGTGAATGTGTGTTGGGTGTCTTTGTAAATGAATTTGGCCAATCATTCTTCATGCACAGGTAACTTTGAGCTGGTGAGTTTGCTGCTGGAGCGGGGAGCTGATCCCATGGTGGGCACCATGTACCGTAACGGCATCTCCACTGCACCACAGGGAGACATGAACTCCTACAGTCTGGCAGCTGCTCACGGACACAGGTAAGTAACAAACACACACACTGGTGTTTCATTTTGTGTACATACTCTTAAGTGACACTCTGTGTCAGGGGTCTGAAATGACCTGGGGGCCACATGAACTTCAAGACTGGTAAAGAGGGGCCAGTCAAGTGGAAAAAAAATCCCCAAATGTGTTGGGAAAAAAAAACAAAAAAAAAACAAAAAACTTGAGCAAAATTAGCAATTATTAGTCGCAATTAACGTTTGTGACAATATTTTGCATAATTTAAAAATAAACGTGTTTGTTTTCATACGTTACAATTTATGATTCGCAATCAAAAAAACATATTTATCATGCAGTGTGAATCTATAAATATCAAAAACAAACAAAGATCCTATTTGGCCTGTGGACCGCGGGTTTGCTGATGTAGAGCATATTTTCTGCTTTGTGATTAGTAGCCGACATTTGCACACATATTCTCCACATGATAAAAATACACTGTTTTTAATATTATCATTCTTGTTAATTTGACACGCTATACATCCGTGTTGCTTTTAAGAATTTACAGAACAATCCAAAAGAATTTACTCTTTTAGATTGTTCTGTATTGTTACATTCAGCTGGTTTTATTCAGTATTTAGCACTCACATGTTTTGGCACTGGCTTGGCTTTCATTTTGAGTGTTCTCACTTGTGCCTGTAATGTGTATTCAGGATGAAATCTTGCAAAAGAAAACTCAACAGAGCATATCTGTGAAACTGACACCTCAGTGGCTGAGTTGTTTTGTGTCATTACACTCTTGATGCTCTAATCTCTGTGTACGACAATGAAGATGTAACAAAGTGAGAGTGCGAACTCCCTTTTGTGCAAGTGCTGTGGGAGGCACTTGCCACTGAATTAAAGAATGGGCATGACCCAACAAAATAGTTTATCTCTCATCCAAAATTCACAAATATTGGTAATAGATAGATAGATAGATAGATAGATAGATAGATAGATAGATAGATAGATAGATAGATAGATCTTAAAAATCTTCTTAAGATCTTTCTTAAAAATATCTATAATGCGTTAACTCAAGCAGACACAAACAATTCACTGGCACTAGTCCTGGCCTGCTTGGCCTGCTTAGCAAGAGTCGTAGAGCATCATTAGATGCCACTTGTAGTCTCTGAAGGCTTCCTTTTTTATAGTTAAACCACAGATGTGCAGTGTATAGTGGGGTACAGTATGCTTTAAACAAAGAGAGCTTCACCTGACACTCAGCATCTGACAGTCTATCTGTTATAAGATGTCCAAGGTATTTCACTACGCTGCAGACGCTCAGGATGTTGCTCGAGTCAGGGAATGTCATACATTTATCTTCCTTAGTTTGGCAGATCATAATACTTTTTGTGGGATTATATTTATCGTCATGTTGTTCACCAGACACAGAACACACATTAAGGAGCTGCTGGAGACCAGCTGAACTTAGGCTAAAAACCGCCAAGTCATGAGACTCATCACTGTACTTCCAACCATACAGCAGTTCTGCACACTGTTTTGAGAGGTCGTTCATATAAAAAATTAAACAAAATAGAGGATAAAATGCTCCCTTGAAAAGGTGCGGACACACAGTTGTCCCATTCTACCAATAAGACAAGCATCTAACCATATACGTAGGCACACCTGCTTGACAAGTTTCTATAGTTCACATGATCAAAAAGCCTTAGAGGCATCTGAAAAACACATAAAAACAGATGATTTTTTTTCCTTAGTAGTTACTTAATAATTCCTTTAAGACATATAAGTACATAGCATTGTCATGTTTAGGATAGTCTTCAGACATAAACCTTGATTGAGCCTTGCCAGGAGGACTTGTTCAATTAACTTAGACAGTATACTAGTGAGAGTGATGGTTCTATAATTATCTGAACTGCCTATTTTCTCCTGCTTTGTCCTTCATCACAGGAGCTAAAAGTACTTTCATCATGGAGCCTGGAATAAAACCATGTATTACAAGGGCAGTGAAGCATATGGCAAGATGTGAGGCTAACCTCATACTTGCAAATTTGAGATGTTCAGCAGAGATAAAATCCAAACCTGCTGTTTTACTATGACACAAATTTTTGATTGCTTGATATAGCTCATGCATTTTAAATGTATCTACATCATATGCATTATCTACTAGGTAGGGTTCACTCTGCACAACAGTTTACTGTAGTGTCTCCAAAATGAATGTGCTGACAAGACCATTATATTAAAAACCCTGTTTTCACACATGGGTCTGAACATCTGATTTGAAGTTTTGAAGACGTGTGAAATGGTTGCACACTATTTAATGATATCCTTACTGTTTCACAACACATACAGTATATATTTTTTTTAATTCAACTTAGTTGCTTTTCTTTGTTGGCCTTTTAAGTTAAAACAATTTGCATGCATTTTTTTCCCTCATATGACATGCATATAGGATTTGTTAATTAGCTATGCTTGATAATTGAGCAGTAATTTATGCAGGACCTAATATGAAGGCTGTTCATTTGAAATCACTTCAACTCAATCACTGTCAGTTCACTTTAACAAAAATAATTACTAATATCATGGTATTTGTTTTCGAGAACATTGCCACTTGGGATATTTGGCAGTGGCTGCACAACAACAAACACGCCAGACTGGTTATGCATCCTCTGCAAGCAAGCTGTATATACACACAATCACAAAGTCAGGCAAAGCTGTCAAATATTCTGTGCAAACCACTCAAATAAATCTTCTGTTTTTGTGCTTTTGTGTTTCTAGAAATGTGTTCCGTAAGCTCCTTTCCCACACAGAGACAGGGAAAGCAGATGTTTTATCCCTGGAGGAGATTCTGGCTGAAGGTTCAGAACTGGAAGGTAGAAGTGCATCTCAGATCGACCTGATCCGAACAGGGAAGGCAAAACTTAAAGCCCTGAAAGAAGCCATGTATCACAGTGCAGAGCACGGACACGTGGACATCACCATAGATATACGAAGCCTTGGTTAGTTTTTGTTAACACTGTAGAACAAGTGCATACCTTTTTTTTTTTATTGTAGAAACTCTACCTGTTTGGTACACATTTGTGGTTGTGTTTACCTCTATAACTATTTTCAGGAGTACCTTGGACTTTGCACACTTGGCTGGAATCTCTGCGGACATGTTTCCAACAGCACCGCCGACCTCTGATCCAAGGTCTTCTGAAAGAGTTCAGCTGCATTGAGGAAGACGAGTACACAGAGGAGCTCATCACACATGGCCTGCCTCTCATGTTCCAGATCCTCAGAGCCAGCAAGGTACCACACTCTGCCACACCTGTTCTATCACTTTGAGTTTTCCCACATGCTACTGGGATCACTGTGAAAAGATGAGGACTATTTCCAAAGCTACATTTTGATCTCTGCCTGTAAAATGTTAAGATCTTTCTTCATAATTTGCCCTCAAAATATCTCCTGTGTTCTGAGACCCCCCCCAACCATCATTAGGTCGTCAGGTCACAGACTGACAGAACCCCATAGGTCCACTCAATATCAATTACCTAAAATGATAATGATTTATGAAATGCCCCCCATTTCCTCTCTGCTATGGCTCATTAGGTCAGGGCTTTATCTCATTACTGATGCTCATGATCCCCTTGGTTGACTATATTAGATCCAAAAACAGCTCACCATTGTCCCATCTGGCATCTCTGTTTGTTCTCTCTTCTTTATTGTGGTTTAGCACTGCTCTGCCTGCATGATGAGTTTGCTATCATTGCTAAAATAAGAAAGAAACACTGCAGCAAAATACACAGAGACTCACATGCCTGTGCATCCCAGACTAGCGGAGTATCTCCATTTCATACACACATCTGTTTTATAACGTCTTCATTTAGGACTCTTGTCAAGATAATCATCAAAACTTTGACTTTAACCCATTTTTTTTTTATTTAACCCATTTGCATTTCACATTTTTTGTGAATACGTGTATGAGGGTTGTGTGTATATATGTGTATGGGTGTACCTGGTATTCCTTATGTTGTTGAGACCTAAATTTGTTTACACAGTCACATTATGGTAACTTGTCTTCCTTATGGGGACAAAAATCATGTCCTCATAATGTAAATTACTACATTTTAAGGTGAAGGCATGTTTTAAAGTTAGTCTGATGTTAGGGTTAGGTTAAGGTAAAAGTCAGGGTACTGGTAATTATGGTTAAGGTTGAAGTAAGTCTCTAGGAAATGAATGTAAGTCAATGCAGTGTCCTCTGAAGTCGTGAAAGCGTGTGTGTTTGCGCGCGCGTGTGTGTGTGTGTCTATAGTCACAATCATAGGGTTCTCCATTACAGTAATCTTTGAGGAACAGGGCTGCCAGAAATAAGTCTGATATTCATCTGATCCACTTTCAAAGGTGTGAAATAACCACAAATTTGTGACTTATGGGAACAGCTGCTTGAATCGATCTGTCAGTGCTAAGCCTGATAAAAGCCTGCAGAAGATTAACCTCTCTCACTGCACTGCTGAGAGATGTTTGTGAAGAGTGGAGAAAGAGTGGAGGAAAGAATATGTGCTTTTGTTCCAGCAGAGATGAGCACAGCCCGGCTGAGCAGTGCTTCTCCCCTGCTGATGTTTTGCTTCTCTTTCTGTGTTTTGTCAGAATGAGGTGATCAGCCAGCAGCTGGCTACAATCTTCACCCAGTGTTATGGCCCTTACCCGATCCCCAAACTGGTAGAGATCAAGAGGAAGCAGTCGTCACGCCTTGGTGAGATCAGGATTTTATCTTCTGTTTTTTTTAAAAAAAAAATTACTGTTAAATCTATTCCATGTAAAAATGTAAAAAAAGAATTAAGGCATAAAAATCTTTGATGTAGTTTTTGTATTATTTTTTTGAGTTGGTTGATAAATGTTTAAAGTGCACTCAGTGCCATCTAGTGTTCAGAGAGTTGAACATAAATTGTAAGAAAATAATGTACATGTAGTGACAATCAGTCCACAGTGGGTAGTAAGGCTGAATGAAACACCTTGTTCTCTTCAGTCCTTTGTGTTGTTTTTTGTGTCTTACAATTATCCACAAAAACATCGACAAGCTTGACCACATGTTTTTTTTCCAGACCCCCACTTCTTGAACAATAAAGAGATGTCAGATGTGACGTTTTTGGTGGAGGGGAAGCCTTTTTATGCCCACAAGGTCCTGCTCTTCACGGCCTCCAATAGGTACATGTAAACATCAGCTTTCAAAATAAACATGTTCACTTCAGACTGTTATATTGTGACAAACTCTGTGAACGCTCCCAAAAAGAAGCATATTGTGCATTTCTTCCTGCTGATCAATAAAGTACTTTTTATTCCCTGCCTCTGAAACATAAACAGCATGTCTATTACGCCCTTGTGTCATGTTACACGTCATAAAATGATTGACGAGAAATTACATGTCGCCTGAATACATTGTTAATTTAATGTTCTCAGAGTAAACATCAAAAACAAAACAAATGTCATCATTGTTATCTTGTATATTATACAAGATGCATTGTACTTTGTGGTGCATACTGAAATCTGCCACATACTATATTAAAAATGTATTTTTCAGTACTCAGTACTGTGATAAAAGCATGATTATAATAACTAAGACTGAATTACACTAAGGCTTGTTTTCCCTGCCAAAGCTACTGTATATCATATCTCTTTTTGTTTCTTTTTTTCATTCTTTCTAGGTTTAAATCTCTTCTTGCAAACAGACCTTGTGGTGAAAACACATGCATTGAAATCAGCAATGTCAAATATCACATTTTCCAGGTAAATTAATCGCATTACATTTGACTTTTAAGGATTCAGTAGCATATTTTTGTAGTAAAGTGTGTTTTCTGTTTTTCCCTTTAAGCTGGTGATGCAGTATCTTTACTGTGGAGGAACAGACGCTCTGCACATCAGGAACACCGATGTTATGGAGGTTAGGCTTTTTGTGGATATTGACCCAGTTCAAGATGTTTATCTAATATAAATAGTCCCTGCCATGTTAATATGAATGACTTGTGCTTATGCCACAGCTTCTGTCTGCCTCCAAGTTCTTCCAGTTGGAGGCATTACAGAGACACTGTGAAATCATCTGCTCCAAGAACATCAACACAGAAACTTGTGTGGAGCTCTACAACCACACTAAGGTGTGAACAGGTTTTCCCCAGTGATGCAAAGGAAATGAGCATTTCCAGTGTGCCGAAATTAATTTGGCTTCTTTTCCTTACAGTTCCTTGATGCTCCTGACCTGGCCTCCTATATTGAGGGCTTCTTTCTGAAGAACATGGTAATTCTGATCGAGTTGGAGCCATTCAAACACCTGCTGTATGATGCACCTCCAGATAGTCCTGGTTCTGACATCCTACAGGATCTGGAGAAAACGCTGGCCACCCGCATCCACTCTATCCACCTGTCGTCCTCTAAAGGATCCATTGTCTGATCTCCTAAACGCAGAGAATATTAAACAGATCGACACCAGAGACATGTATTGAAAAGCATCTCAGTGACGGATCAATGCAAGTGAAAGAGAAAAACAGGACTCATGACGTATCCAGTGATTAAATTCTGTCTCAGTCGCTAATATGCTTCTTGTTATCCCTAACACAGATGGTTCCAAGTCTGTGTGTCTGCCATGATGATGTCTGTCCTCTACAAATGAACATATGAACATCACAATATGCCAGTAACATCTGTACTGCAACACTTTCCCTCGACCACCCGGGGTTTCTCAGCCAATAAAGTACAGTACACACGCTACATGTGGAACACATGTAAACTCAGAGCAGGAGAGTCAAACCCCTGCAGTCAGAACATGTGGTTCTGAGTGTGCAGATGATGAACAATGTCAGCATAATGTAATAAGCCATCAGTGTATCACTTCCTGGGTGTGAGGAAGAACTGCTGCCTCATGTTGTGATTATTTGCTTCAACACCTGGACTGGAGTAATTATTTGTATATTTGTCACTTAGCATCATCTGTGCTACATACATACATAGATACATACATGTAAAACAACTGACAAGTACCTGTAATGTGACTGATGCAGAAATGGAAACTTTGATCAGATGACTCTCAGCAACTTTGGGAAATGGGGACCTTTCCTTCCTCAGTGTAAATATTGTTCATAAACAACAGAGCTATTGATAATGTAAGTTAATGTATAAATCCACAGATGTTTTCTCATGTGTGTTACTGGATATTGCTGTAAAAAAAAACAAAAGAGCTCATGTTTTAAATATCTGTGTTTAAATGTTGCATGTCAGACGGACGGCTGTGTTCCGTTTTGTTTATTTTTCTTTACAAAAACTGTTACAATGATAACACTGAGCAGCTGCTTTCATGTGTGAGTGAGAACATTTTTGTCGTCAGCATGGGTCACTATAAATGTGCAGCAGTCCAATGGTGTTGTCATTGTTCTGTGAGAGACCAGGCCTGTTTAGTCCTGAACTGGGAACTTTATGTTTTCAACTGTTCTCTGGAGTTTGTGAAACAACATGACTTGTGTATGTATGACTTAATATGCAGTAGCTTTCCTCTATAAAGATTAATATAAAGAAGACTGTGAAAATGCTCATAGATTCTTCAGTCACTGTCTTGAAAACATCCACAAGGAGACATCTGTTATCCAGTCTATGTGAAATTGTACACCTGTTTTGAATATTCCATTTTTAAATGTATTTATATGCATTTATTTTTTTTATCCTCTATACCTAAAAGGTTAAACTCAGGTGGGAGGTTTATTGTTGCATCTTTTTATACTACACTTGTTTAGCCACCAAAACTGACAGAATCTCAGTTCTAAAGTACGGAAGCATGTTGCATTCACTTGAATTATTATTATTTACTTATTTTTTTTGTTTTGCTTTTAGGAATAATTATTTCTGTTTTTCTGAGTAATTTATTTTTTGGTTTGTTTTTTGGAGTAATTTTTTCCTTCTGTTTTTCAGAGTAATTTATTTTTATGGTTGGTTTTTCTGGGTATTTTTTTTTCTGATTTTCAGAATTTTTGTTTTTCTGAGTTCAGAGAGCATTTGAAAAAAAAATAGCCACATTCATTCTTTTATTGAGAGCTCGATTTAGTGGAAATAAACATGACCAGCTTGTTTAGTTTAATCAAGTTTTACTTTAAGCTGGGGTTAAGACACTGGAAGATAGTTCTGTCATATAAATGGTATTACCATTAGTTTGTCGACCTTACGCAGGCACCTGAGGACTGTGTGAATGTGTGGGCAGGAGTCACTATAGGTCCATGGGCGTCATTTGCAGGTTGGAGGTTCTCGCAGGAGTTTGAAGTATCACAATGATTCAGAAAAAAATTACTCAGAAAAACAGGAAAAGAATTAGTCAGGAAAAACAGAAAAAAATATTTTAAAAAAATATATATAAATTAATTACTCAGAAAAACCAGAGTACTTAGCACATATACCTTTGCCATTTTTGTTGTACTGTACACATATGGTAAAATCCCTGTTACTTTTGGCCATGTCTTTTGTTTTATAGTTCAAATACCTGGATTAAAACCAAAATACTGCAGGTGAAAATTCAGACCTTCATTAACACCTGCCAGAGGAGCACACCTGGTATCCTGACAGAACAGGACAGGAGCCGGTTACCAAGTAGATCCTGAGGAAGGAGTGGGCCTGAACTGAACACACCTGTAGGAAAGCAGCATTCAGCATCACGCACCAGGCTCTGACCAGGAAGTAGCAAGTGGGGATGGTCCAGAAACAGCTTGAGACTAGACACTGAGGTGGGACTGAAGAAACTGAACCAGCTAGTGACAGGAGTGGAGTCAGATGGAGGAGTGTCATTCATGGCCTATAGTGCCTAAGTACTAACAAAGTGAGGTGAGAGTGTAGAGAGGCTGTCAATTTAGGACAAAAGACTGTGTTTAAACATGTCAAGAAGCTCAAAGGGTAAAGGCATTCATTCAAAACACCCTTACTTTACTGCAGAGGGTAAACAGAATCAAAGTATTCTTGCTCTTTCCAGGCCTCTTTCCAGGCCTAATGCAGACCTGTGAACTCAGTGAGTCTGTGTTTGTGCTTCTAAATCACATATTCATTGTGTATTGATTTTAGATGACTGTCAAGAGAGTAATTATTCCATGATAGCATGTTTAATTTTAATCTGTTGTTTTTTTTGCTGCAGGCTTTGTGTCAACCTGCCACAGTGAAAGTGTGGTACTTTCTATGTGGCATAAATGTCAGGGGCAGCAAAATGGGTCAATGGGCTTGTTTGGCCAAATTATCTTTTCAAGATATTTATAAAAGGGTAAACTCTGATCTTTAACTGTCCAGTTGTTCTAATATACTATCTATGTTGACCAATATTGTCTCTCTTAAACAGTTTCCCTCAGATTATTATTGTTTGTGTGTGTGCGCATGTGTGTACAAAACACTGTTGCAGTGTATTTTCTCTTTTTGAGTGTGTATGGTGTTTGCTGTGTGTGTGTGTGTGTGAGAGAGAGAGAAAGAGACGCACACAAATAAGGATGGCAAGGGACAGTGTGACAGCAGTTGTTAAGGAGTTGCTATGGTTACCGCTGCCCAGGAACAATGTTTAGCAGGGAATGCTCCAATCTAAAAGACTGAATGGAATCCTGAGACGCACACAGAGTACATGTGTACATGCTTACACAATGAACACACACTCACAACATGGTGTCATCCAATAGGATCCACTCCTGAATGAGCAGTTAGGACACTTAGATTTGAGACAGAAATGATCCATCATCAGATAAATTGTTTTGGACAAGAGACCATGTGATTTAGTCGTGGAAATGTGTCTGTTGCTTCTTTTCTAAAGCACCGCTGGGCATCTTAATTTACTGGCCTGTGATCTGCAAGTGGAGCACTAAGTAACCACAGGGGAAGTCATGAGTGAAGCTCCGCAGGGAGACACATTTAATTAGATAAAGACAAAACCAACTGTTTGACATGTCACATGGTGGGATTTGTGTGGTTCTTTTTCTTTGAGGCTGCTTAGTTTCTCTTGCTATGAGGTGGAACCGCTCATCACACAACTTTGCGTGTTGTCATGCAGCCAGCTCTGAATGTCCATTGTTCAGTTTTGTGAGTGGGTTGATGTGCATGTGTGTCTGTGTGTGTGTGTTGAGTGCGCAAATGGGAGGGCAAAAGGGGTGTTTGCCCTAAGAATTCTGCCCCCAGTGTGAGCCCCTTCGTGCTCCCCTTGTTGTCATGCACAGACGCTCTGTCTTTTGGCACAAAGTGGGCTGGCAGCACAAGAGCCATGTGTTGTCACTCCATGCTTTGATGGACTCAAAAAACTTTTCAGAACTGTTTCTAAGAAACGTTGCGTAAAAGGAAACAGAGAGAGAGAGAGAGAGAGAGAAGAAAACAGGAGGAGAGTGGGGGTTAATGTGAGAGTAAATGTGAGAAAGAGAGATGGGGAGCACAAGGAGCTGCATACAAAAATAAACTTTTCCATGTGGTTTATCGATCACAGTTTCTGAAGGATACCTCTCTTGGACAGTATTCTTGAAGATTCTACAAGTGACTTGACAGAAGGTGAGTGTTTCTGTGAAAACAACCAGTGAAAGATGGAAAGTGTTCACAAAGAAAGTGTTTGTCATACTGCATGTACTGTATGTGGCCTCATTATCTTTCACTTTAATGTACTTTTAGTTTCCTTTTTCCTGAATTACAGTGTGGGACATTTTTATTTTCATTCTGAAGTATATCTGTATAGGCCTCTTGTTGATGATTCTATAGCTGCAAGGAAACAGGCCTTTTATCCCATTTTCACTAAGTTTATCCACCAGCCACAATGTAAAAAAAAAAAATACATCAAATTTATTTGTAATCTTTTTTAACTCAGAAATGTCACTATTAAGAGTAACTATTTGTTCCCTTCCTTACCTATCTGAAATTATACATTATTTCTTAAGGATGCAGTGTGAGGAGCTGTCAGCCAGAGATGAGTTCACCTACAGCCACATGCCCACTCTGGAAAGAGGTGGTGGGACGCTGGGACGGCAGGGGGACAGGGGAGCAGAGAGAAGGCCAGACAGGGGGGAGCGGGACAGAAGTGAGCGGGATTGCTACACAGTGGACGTGCGGGCCAGCGACCTGCAGCTGTCCCAGCCGGAGTCTCTGAGGCATCCCTGCTTCAGCTACAGGGCCTGGCTCTACAGTGTCCTCATAGGGGTGAGAGGAAAGACGGTCAGGGAGAATTACGCAGGAGGGACATGGCAGGATTCACCTTTTAAGTCCAGCACACACAAATATAAAGGGTTGGGGTAATGGTTTGCTGATGTGAGGGTACGCCAATCCTTTTAATTTAACGACAATTTTTTGTTTTTAACCCTCGCATACTGTTGGCTCAAATTTGAAACATTTGAAGTTTGGCAGCTGTAAAAATACACTAAATTGGTGTATGTTGTATGAACCTAAAATGTGAGGAATGACCCCAAATATGCAGAAAGTGAATGTCATGTCTGTGTTTATTTTTAATGGGACAGTGGTGATAGAGGGACCTTGACATTGTCATGAGAACTGTTTGTGTTCTTACAACATTTGCTCTCAAATAAGCTTCCACTGCTATGGCTCATGGGGGAAATTCGAAACAGTAAAATAGTAAAACAGAATTGGAGTGATCACCTCTGATGCACACAAATCACAGTGGCTTGACACCTGGAAGCACAGGCATCTGCAATATAGCAAAATAATGTAAAAATAAAATAATTAGAATTAATTTATTCTGAGCTGACTGAGACCTGAGGAGACCTTTGCTGTGAGGGAATTCTTGACTCCCGGTCAAAACGGATGTGGGTCACACTCTGAAGGCATCAAATACAACAGTATGTAAGGGTTAAGCTCAAATCAGTTATGTGGAAATGGTGTAAGTGTAAACTTAAAGCTGCAGTGTGTAACGTTTTGGTGATTTTTTGTTGTTGTTGTAGTTGTTTTGGTGTTATAATTCTAATTCTAATTCTTGATCTTCGTGAACAGAAACAATGTATCATTATTTTTTATGCGCTGTTCTTCATCTGAAAACAGGCTCTGTTGAGCAATACAATCAGACCTGACTGAGCGACCGTTTGTGTGTGCAGCAGCACAGGGGCAGGTGGGGGCAAATAGTGCAGCGCAGAAATGTCACACTGTTTAAATCTACACTGTGTGAGGTCAAGTTACGCACTACAGTTTTAAGGTGGCCTAAATGGGTTTGTATCAGTGTTCTTTTTCAGCCTTACCTTTTGAATACAGATTCAAGTATGTCTATGTGCATATGTACCTGTGTCCTCAGGGCAGTCTGCTCATTACATCTGGTTTCTCTCTGTACCTGGGAAATGTGTTTCCTGTTGCCATGGACTACCTGCGCTGTGCTGCAGGCTCTGTAAGTCACCATCCTACAAAAACAGTATAAGTGGAGTCACATTTACATGCTGGTATTTCCTTCACAACTTGTTTCAGGATTAATAAACAAAGTTTAGATACGACTATCATGTCAAAATGCCAGGAGCACATTATTTTCAGACAGCACCTGCTAAAGAGACACTGGCAGCTGCTCATTTATTTTTCTTCACAGGGCCTCCCAGCAGCCATAGCTAGTTTTGCCATTGCCAAGAACAGACATGTTGCGGTGAGTAAACATTATACACACCAAAGGCCAAAGAGATAATTGTGATTTAATAGATTTTTAAGTGAATTCTCTGATCCACACAAAGCTCTAATGCAGGTAATATGATTTTGTTTTTTCTAGGTGTCAGATTTCCAAGTGGTCTTTGTGTCAACATTTGCTGTTACAACCACATGTCTGGTTTGGTTTGGCTGTAAATTGGTCCTGAACCCCTCTGCTGTCAATGTAAATACATAATAACCACACGATAATGATGATAGCTATTTGGTTCTATAATAAATTATTGTTGTTCAAAATGTTTTTCCTCTTTTTTTTGTCTTCCATATCTGTCTCTGTCTTTTCTCAGATCAACTTCAATCTCATCTTGATGCTTTTGCTGGAGGTGCTGATGGCCAGCACTGTCATCCTGTCTGCTCGCTCTGCAGAGGACTGCTGCTGCCACAGGAAGGTCTATGTTTGTGTGTTTGTTTCCTCTTTAGGACCATTTCTGGCATAAATACCAACCTTGTCTGGACTGGTAGTCCTCATGGAGACCAAAACCTGGTCTTTATTAGGGAGGTAGCGGTTAAGGTTAAGGTTAGGGTTAGGGTTAGGGTTAGGCATTAACTGGTTATGGTTAAGGTTAGGGATAATGCAGTGTCATAAGAAGAATAGCTGCCCAAACTTGTGTGGGTGTGTGCATTTGACAGTGGTTGATTACTTCCCCAATCTGATGCCTCCATTCTTTCTCTCCCTTAAGCTTTCACTCTTGCATTCTAACTGCTCTTAGTCTTTCTTTCCATATTCTAGTTGGTGACATATGACAGACCAGTAGTCATAACGCCTGCAGTGTTCCCTACTCGACTCCTTAAAGCATATTCTGTGAGTAGCTTTCTGTTTTATGATCATGTCTCCTGAATCCTTCCAGTATGTATTTCTATCAATCAACAAAGAGTGTTTCTACAGGTGATTGAAGTGATCGTGGGAATCTCTGCTGTATTTGGAGGCATTATTGCCCTCAACATGGATGCTCTGTTACCAGGTCCATACTTGTCTGTCACATTTTTCTGGATCCTTGTGGCTGTAAGTTTTCCCAGCTAAAATCTGTTTTCCATAATGACTTAGATTGTAAGTCAGATAGATAAATAAAAAGTAATCTCTCGCAGCCAGTTTTGTCTCGTCAGACAGTTTTGTGCCTGATCTTTGATCTTTTGCAGTGTTTTCCTAGTGCTATTGCAAGCCACGTGGTGTCAGAATACCCCAACAAATGTCTGGTGAGTATTCAAAACAATATTCTACAGAACATTGTACTACACACCATTATCTTTCAGTTGCTGTAGGCAACATTTACCCAGCACTTTTAGTTATGGAGTACCCCAAGCTTCTACACTGGGTCCTATTCTATTTGCCTCATTAATACTGACAGTCTGCTGTCAAGTCTATGTATCAGTGCTGTCAAGTACTATAATCCCTATGTATATCTCTTTGGTTGTCTTGGTTGGCAGTCCTCTTCTGTGGATCACTCACTGACTCTTGACTGACTTGATAAATATTTTTTTTCCCAGTTAAAAAGTATGGAAAGACTCATATACATGATACTATCTCACACCAGAGAGCAAAACTGACAGAGCCACCATAGCTACTACATATGTTTATCTCTGGATTGTGTTGAGTCAAAATACTGCTTTGAGGTTTGGGATGGATCTTCAAATAGATTTATCAGTTTGAAGTCTATTTCCTTTTTCTTATGGGTCTACAAAAGTACTCCCTCTTTTTATTGCTCCCACTTTCGTCAGTTCCTGTTTTACGCTGTTTCTCAGGTGGAGGTACTGATTGCCATCAGCAGCGTGACGTCTCCTCTCCTCTTCTCAGCCTCTGGCTTCCTCTCATGCAGTGTGATCAGCTTTGTTGAAAATTTTATGCATGATGTGCCCACAGCCAAGGTGAGCTTTAATGACGTCAGTCAGCTGTAGTATGTACTCTACAGGTATTTACCTGTCTATAAGCTGCAATTTCTTGAGAGCTATCAATCTGAATTCATTTCTGTGCGTGTGTGTGGTCAGCAATCTTATGACATCCTCCTGCTCATTCTGATGGTGCTGCTGCTGGTCCAGGCGATTCTCACTTCAGCCACTGTGGTGCACTGTGCCTCCTACAAGAGTCAGCTCCGCATGGGGGCTCCAGAATGCGAAGACAGCATGCACACACTAACCCATTACTATGAGGTGAGAGGAGTAAAAGCAGGAATTTTCTCATGCTTCAATCACACAGAATCCTGTTCCTTGTATTACACTCACCAGTTAAAAAATCAATGAGCATGTCATATATGCAAATTGATATTGTGCTTCTCAATCGTCACACATCATTTATCTCAGTATTTTTTCACCTTCCCCTTCCCACATTTGGTCTCCACTTTCCTGCTTTGCTCCCTCAGCAGCAAGCATCCAGGGGAACACAAGATTTTGACAAAGATAGAGCGTGGAAGGCAGTCGTGGTCCAAATGGCCCAGTGAACAGTCTTGCGGTACATGGAGACACATTGATGAGAAGTGCAACAAGCAGGATTAAAACATATGCTCTATAAGTTGTGAACGCAGGAGTACAATCCCCACACTGAGAACAGTTTAAAAAAGAAAGATAAGCTGTAGAGATGTAAGAAATATATTTTAAGGAGTGGTATTGTTTGATACTGGAATCATTTCCTGTGGTTTGATGAGCACAAGTATTTTTATGTTGTCACATATGGTAGAATAAACAATCATGTTTTTATACTCATACATTTTTTGAGCACTTATAGGCTGAAAGAGGTTTCAATTTCATGCTGTATAACTTAAAATATTTAACTTTGCTGTAAATACATAAATCTTTTCTGTCATCAGAATTTACAAATTAGACGACAGACTGCAACGTGACTGGGTGTATATACAGTGCAACTCAATGCATGTTATTATAGTTTATTTACAAGGGGAATACTGCCACACTATAATGGAACCTGCCACTTCAATTTATTGTAAGGTATTACCTTGCCATGGGTAGCACAGGTGCAAAACATCCTTAAACCTATGCCGATGAAAAGTATTTAACTCTGCAATGGATTATTCTAGTACTTGCATTAGGGTAAGTTGTTTTTTGTAAAGAGGACAGTAGTGTGGACACAGCTACAAATATATGTTAAGAAGGAAATGACCATGCAGAGAAATATTATTAACTCTTGTAAAAAGTCTAAATGCTGTCTTGTTTAGAAGAATAAACATGTTTGGCATAAAGTAAATATAAAGGTGTGTCTGAGTAATAATCTCTACCTGGTTTTCTTTGCTTTTTTATGTTGCTGACTTGATAATATTGACAGACATAATGATACATGGCTGCAGCTGGCAGAGTGGTGGCTCCCATTAATGTGCTGTGTGTGTGACTGTCATCTTCTTTCCTCTATTCCTTTATTAATTTACATATAATAATTTATTCTTATCAACAAGCGTTCATTCAACATCCTTACATAGTCTATGAGATTATCCTCTTTTCTATATGAACTCATATAAACATGCACTATACTGAACTGAACTTAAACTGGTACAACCACAGTCTAATGGGCCACTTGCACAGTAGCCACTTTGACAGGTCACAGTAGGAAAATTACGGGTGAAAAAGAGCACTTTCCAAATGACTCAGTTCCATTTAGCTTCCATGGTTTCAAGATGCCGCTTTGCTGTTCCACCTTCCTGCTAACACAAACTGAACAGAGGCACCATATATGTGATCAAAGACCTGTGATTTTCACACAAAAGTTTTGAGGAGGGGATAATACAGCTGTGTGAGAGGTGAACACAGTTTAACACACTGCTCTGATTCTCTGGTCAGATTTTTTTATTGTTGTTTTTTATTAGTTCTGTCAGAGTTATGGAATGATTAATTTGTCGTGGTCCCTCATTTCTTACCTGGTTATACCTGTATTTTTGTTCTCGTGAGTGTGCACAGAGCCAGCTTGGGACTGATTATTCACACCTGCTTCTCATCATCCAATCACCTGCTGTATAAGTGCCTCAGCTCTTCAGCTACTCAGTGTCACAGTGTTCTGTTCTGCCTAGCTACTCTCACTCAACTCATTTGACAAGTCTGAATCTAACAGACATTTGTTTACATTTAAAGGTAATGCACAACAATTTATTACATTTATTGGTGAAGTTGCATGTTGCAGCTGCATCTCTCACCTCACTTTTCCCATCCAAGTGAGTTGTAGCCTTCAGTTACTGTCAGAACTCAAAAGATATTCGGTTGGCCATTGTGGGGTATTTGTTAAAAACATTGTAGCCCAAAGTCAACTGTAAAATTGACCTGGATCTAGACGGTGTTGGGTAATGAAAAACATTTCAGGGGATTTTACACTAATTTCATTGCAATTTTACACACTGGGTAATCATGCATCCCCAATTTAAACATTACCAACTCTGTCATCACTTCATCAACATGATTGATCAACATCATAATGACAGAAATTAGACCAGAGCTGTTTGAATAAATACTACTAGGTTGTGTAACTGGACGTACAGGTCAATGACTGGGTGGATTATATAGAAAAAAACATGCTGTGTTTTCCTTTGCCTTTGTCTTTTTGTACCATATCATGGTACATTAAAGACAAGAGCATCACTGAGAGAGAGAGGGGAGAGAGAGAGATTCCTTCCCCTGCTCTGCTCTGTAACCGGCGGAAACCGGCTTGAGGAGAAAGTGACTTGTGGCTCAGAGCAGCTGACGAGCATCGGCGGCGCGCTCAGGCTCAGCTGAACTATGATACACTGCAGCTTCTCAAGCTGATGTAAAACTGCAGTGACGTAGCCCACCGTTACATTTATTGACATGTTTAAATCTGTGTCATTCCACAAAAGCAACGCAGACACTAAGTGTCTTTATTTTTACTTGAGGATTTGCCTTCCTTTCTGATTTTTCTCCTTATGAATCCCTTTTCTAAATCTGGAAAGCACTCTGTGCGTATTATTGAAAAGTGAAATATAAATAAAATAATTATTTAAATTATCATCATCCTGTTATTTTAATAGAATAAAATGCTGCTGCCTGTACAGTCAGTGTCTTTGTGCGTGTGAAGGCTCTACTTAGAAACTTGAGTTCAGCTTCAGCTGTGTGGACCTACAGGATGTTTGTACTAAATAATAATAAATAAAAAATGATGTTTACTTTGAGTTTGAATGACAGGCAGGCATCGCTCCCATTCACCTGGGGTGATAGGCTGTTGGATAAACCCATCAACATGGCAGTCGCCGCCTTTAGTTCGGTTGAACATGAACCAGTAAAGGCTGGTATTTGTTACTATTTTATGAAACATACGGGATTGAACCTTTTTAGAACTTGGATTTCTAATATTTCTATGCAAAACAAATGCCAACAAATGATCGATTTCTTCAACTTGGTCTAACTGAAGCATCTTTGGCATAAAACATCTTGTCATTGTGAAATGACGGCCCCATTTCTGCGTTAATTCGGCAGGATTAAGGGAATATAAAGCGATGAGATGTTAAGAACGGTTGTCTCATCCCTTGTTTCTGTGGGAGAGGCAGGGCAGAGAGAGAGAGAGAGAGAGAGAGAGAGAGAGGGAGAGAGAGAGAGAGAGAGAGAGNNAGAGAGAGAGAGTGGGAGGAAGGAGGGAGAGAAAGGCGGAACAAACCGGTGTGTTCGAAGATACATGCTGTAGCTGCTCGCCCGCACTGCAGATTAACTCTCACTGTGCCGGGAGATGCAGCGAGACACGGTGAGTAAATCCTACTCTTTTGCCACTGTGCGTCATATCTCTATGTCATGGCAGCGAAAGGAAAAGGAAGTGTGGGGCTCTTTTTTCGAGGTTGTTCGCTTTTCAACATGGGCAGGTAGACAGCTGATGCAGGTGCTTAGCATCTCTTCTTGTTTCCCACACACACACAGGGAGAGAGAGAAAGAGAGGAGAGACAGAGCAATACACAAACACACACACACACACAACCACTGCTGGATCTTCGAGAGCTGTCCGCTGCTGAGGTGCTGAAACAGCGGGGGTTCATCTGCAGGAAGCTACTGTTCACTGTAAAACAATGACTCTGACAGAAGTGTGGTCCTTTTCATCCACTGTCCTGGACTTAAGACCTGTTGTGAAGACATCATGTGGGGAGAATCCTAACACAGCTCGAGCTAAAGAGGACATAATGATCTTTTCATCCGAATGAAAATGTTCCTGCAGTGCCCACAATCACTCAAAAGCAAGAAAAAACTGAAGACATTATTTTGGCTGGCGGTCTATCTTCTATATTAATTTGAAACAGTTTGATTGTAGTTGTCAGGTCAGATGTTTCTGAGAACAAGTATCAGAAACATGAGCACTGAAAGTTCTTCTGTATGCACTTGAAGTACTCAAGCGGGATGCTGTAGTAGCCAAGAAATGTAGGATTCCCTCCACAAGCACACTCGTGCCCAACAAAAGATGTAATCTGTCGGACTGGAGCAGTGCCAGTTCCTCACAGACACTAGTGCAGCCTGTAAGTGCTGCTCCCCTAGATTTAAACCAAGCAACATTTATGATTTCCCCTCTTTTTGTTCTTAAGACGGTAAGTGAGGTTGTGGACCAAGTTACCTTGACTGACACCATGTAATCAATGCAGAAAATAGTGTCAACTCCCGTCTGAAAATCCCATAAAGCACTGCTTGTTCTTAAATGCCAATTCACAAACTGCTGCTCATGGTCAGCATTACCATATGAAGTATTGAATAATGATCATCATGGGTCATATTTCAACTACACCCTGTCCTATGAAACCTCAGTTTCAAGTTGATAATTGTACTTTCTGGACCATTAGAGAGCAGGGCATTTGAGGATTTCATTGTTGTGCTGTGTCTCCGTGTGTGTTTGCGTGCATAATTAGAGGAAAGTGAGAGGAGGTCAGAGGAAGTAATGGAGGGAAAGGGAAAGAGAAGGAAAGGGAGCGGGTGAGTGTTGTTGATGGGAAGGGGTGATGAATTTACACTCCTCTTGTAGGACATTCATATAACCTTCAAGTGAAACAAGCACGCATCAGCTGCTGATTTCACCCTGCACAGTTTCAGCACAAGCATTTGTATGCAGGCGCGTATGTACACACTCTTTCACTCAGTCACGCGCATGACAAGACGTCACATCAGTGGGACATCTTGACAAGACAAGGCCCTGACAAGACATCCCAGTGTGAACATGCTCTTCCACATACATAATGGGAAAGGACATGGGACATTTTGGGTTTCCACATTAATGTGTAAGGTCATCTCTTATTTAAAGGCCCAGTGTTAAGGTGGGGTTTATTGGTGGAAACTGACTATACAATCCATACATATGTTTGTATAAGTGTATAGTAATTTCAAAATAAGAATATTGTTTTATAGTATTACATTTGTTTTAGAATAACCAATTTAAATGTAGTTTGGTTAAGAGCTTTGCTTTACAGAGGCTGGGATGTATCTACCGCAGTCTATGCAAACAAAGAATTGCTCCGCTCACAAAAATCTGATGCATAAATCAACAGAGAAAATGATAGAAGGGTAGAATTGAGGAGCGGAAAGAGTTATGAAAGAGTGTTTTCATCCTCTTTCTAAGGTCACTGCAGTTCCCTGACACACTGGGGAAAGGCAACTACAGAGCCCTATGTTGGTTGCAACCTGCAGTCTCACCATTAGATGTCACTAATTTTAACACTCTACACCTTTTGAGAAAAATTGAACGTCTACCAAAAACACATGGATTCTGCTTTTAATCATTTTCAGGTTAGTATATTCCTCAAAAATTAAACTTGCCCTTTAGTGTCCTTGCTCCATCAAATAGAAATGTGACCACATTCACACACTCCACTGGTCAGAGAGTAGGGAATTAGTTTTCCTAAGCTGCATGACTGCATTAGAAATGGCAAGGAACTTCAGGAAGGTGTGAGGTGCTTGAGTGAAAATATATAATTATATTTTCGAATGGGTAACTTATACATATAATATGTGATTTAAGTTCCTAGCTCTATTTTTTATGTTATACACACATTTTTTCCTCCCTAACTGGTCTGTTGTCTTTTAGGAAAGAATTGGTAAGAGCCTCTCATGACCAAAGCCCGCACAACAACTCCTCAGGCAATAATCTTTCTCCCTGGGGATTACAAGGACACCTCCTAAACTCAGCTCATTCCTCATTCTGCCACACTGAGTATGTGGACTGAAGCCAGACACTAAGAGAAGGGGCAAAGCACGAGGATGCACACTGAGGAGGCAGAGTGAGGGTGTACTTCTGAAATGGAAGAGCTGTGAGAAACTGTTGAGAAACTCAAAGCCCTGAAGATCTCTGATGGCACAGTATGACCTGCTTCTTTCCCACACATGGTGACAGAGGCTGAGATCAGCCACACTGCGTGTGAGTGTGTGCATATCAGATTTCCTGAAGGAGCATTTAGGGAGTGTCTGGGCTTCTCTCCAGTTTAGAGGGGGGGTGTAGAGGGTGTCCTTTGTGTTCCGGATGCAGAACATCCTCGATCAAAACTTAGACATGGCCACAGCTCTACTTGCCGGCGAGAAGCTGAAGGAGCTGATCCTGCCAGGTTCCTCTCAGGATGAGAAGGGTGGGGCACTGGCCAGCCTCATGGTGCAGCTCAAACTGGAGCTGCCCTTTGATCGTGTTGTAACTATTGGAACGGTCATCATCCCCATCCTGCTGGTCACTCTCGTCTTCACCAGGAACTTTGCAGGTGAGACACTCAGCAAGGGGGTTAAGTTGCAACAGCAGCCCTTTAAAGTTCCAATGTGTACAATAATACTGAAATGGTTGTTTGTATTATTTTATATCATACAAACATCTCTGTCCGCACATCAGATCATCCAACTCAAAACTTTCAAATCCCAGTCATCTTCAGTTACCACAGGTGTTCTCCAGGGTTCTGTTATAGGTCCTCTCCGCTTTATCATCTGTCTTCTACCTCTATATATCTTCCGTAAGTTTAATATCAATTTTGATTGCTTTGCGGATGACACCCAACTCTACCTGTCTCATAAACAACTCTCCTGCCAACCATCCTCTCTGATTATCTTCATGAAATCAAATGCTGATTCTTTCACAATTTTCTCAAATTAAACAGTGATAAAACTAAGGTTCTCCTCATTGGTACCAAATCCACCCCATCAAAACATAACACTCTTTCCATTTCCATTGACAATTCCTCGGTTTCTTGCTCTACTCAGGTCAGGAGTCATCCTTGATAACACACTATCCTCCTCCCTTCTCTCTCACCCGACCGCCAGTACCGCCATTCTCGTTCACACTCTGGTCACATCCCGCATTGACTACTGTAACTCACTTCTCTTTGTTCTCCATCTCAAGTTCATCCATAAACTTCAATTGGTCCAGAACTCTACTGCATGTATCATCTCTTGAATTGATTGATTGATTGATTGATTGATTGATACTTTATTAATCCCAAGATGGGAAATTGAAATATCACATCCATATACCACATAACATAACATCAATTAGTCCACAATTATTACAAGTTGAACATAATAATGGCACACGTCAGAATTATACACACAGCACATAAACATTTGATTGTGTATGTACCCTAAAATTTTGAACAGTCCGTCATCCAAATAGAGGCATAATGGATATGTGGCATCGCAGTGTAGGCCGCACCGCCGGGCCTGCTTGGAACAGTAGGGAGGGAGGGAGACTGCCCTCGCCAAGGTCCCAAGCAGACAATGCAGTCCTTCACCAGCTTCACTGGCTTTGGGTAAAATACGGAATCAATTTCAAAATTCTGCTCATCACATTCAAGGCTATCCATAACCATCCATGTCCCATCTGCTTGCCTGTCTACCATGGGGTCTAGAGCCTTCAGCTGCTCTACTCCCCACCTCTGGAACTCCTTCCCACTAGACATCCGCAACTCTGAATCACTTTCCACCTTCAAATCCTGTCTAAAAACACATCTGCTTAAACTTGCATATTCACTTTGGTTTGTTTTATCCACTCATTTGTTTCAAACAGTGGTTCAATGTATTATAAACCAGTTATTAATACATATTAATTTTAATGTTTGACTGTTGTATTTATAACTTTTGCATGTAAGGTGATCTTGAGTGCTTTGAAAGGTACCTAAAAATAAAATGTATTATTATTATTATTATTATCACTTCAAAAAACATTTGTCTTTTTGTAGTTTTAGCCTTTATTATGGACTTGAGGCAAGGGCCTTGCATTACGCAGGTCACCATCTTGTGCTGCAATGTATTTACAGCAGCTCTAATGGACAAACAAACCAGGGTACGTGTCTTTGCGTCTTGACGTGGAAGCTTACCAGGCGGATGAAGAAGAACAGCATTCTTTCTGGTATGCAAAGGCCACCGTAGTTCCCTGACACATTTGGTAAATGAAGAGGTGATCAGAGGAATCGTTCGATTGTTATAGTATGTAGTCTCACCATTTGATGTAACCAATTTTTGAACACCGGACCTTTAAAGCAGGTTATGGGATATATGTTGCACTTTGATACTTTAAAATCAACAAAATCCAAAAGAAACCTTATAGGCTTGTTTTTCTATGTGTTTTCCTTGACAAAGAAGCATTAGACTGGAGACATACAGAGCTACAAAGGGCTAGAGAGCAAAGAAGACAGACTGGAGATATTACGGCATGGATTTGTTGGGAGTGGGAAAGAAGAGTGTTTAGTTAGAAGGGAGAGAAAACCCGATGGATGAGAGGGATGTTAGTTCATTGCTGAGTCAGGCTCTCTGCAGAACAGCATTTAACCAGATGGGACCATGCGTTTAACTTTAGCAGCAGAGAGATGTGGGCGTTTAGAAAACTTCTTCAGGAATTCACTTAGCAAGGATATTTAAAGAACCGTCAAACTAGAACTATTAAAGGAGAAACACGTTGCACTCTGTGAATCAAAACCATAACTGCCGAGCTTAGGTTTTTCAAAGGTTTTAGATTAAAAATAAATGGTAACATTTCATCAGACAGAAGTTAAGCCACTGTCACACCCAAAGACTTGTACTTGACATGAGACTTCGAAATGATACTGGAAGAAATATTCTCACTTTCTGTATCTGAGCCAGGCAGGTGCAGCTGCATGACTGTTTATGAAATATTATCAGAAATGAAATGGAGATCAGAAAGTGTCAAGATACCTTCCTTTAATATTACACATAAGATGAAATTCATGTATGTGCCAATATTTTCTAATTACATTTTTAGTTATTAAAATCATTACCGTATTTGTTGCAGAGCCACTAAATTTTCATTGTTGACCTAAAGCACTCAGTGTAGGTTTGCAGAATTACAATACATACCAATAAATACCAATTTTTTTATTTATGTTCTTCAAATTTATTTAAGTGCTTAAACTATTAAACTGGGGCTCCAATCACATCATTGGGACAATTTAAATGTTATTAAAATTGTGTCTTGCAGAATTTTTACAATGCCAGATCTTACTTAAGTTTAAGAAAAATTGGGGCCCAGGATATAACATTATATCATTCTTTTTTAGCCTGTAAATTTTTATCAAATGATGTGATACAATCATCCACCTTGTTAAAGTTATATTTACACTGATTCTTTGTATCTGTACTTTCTTTAGAGGAATCCATATACTGTTACACACCACACAACTTCACCAGAGACCAGGCACTGTATGCAAGAGGCTACTGCTGGACAGAGCTGCGTGATGCTGCACCTGGTGTGGAGCCTCACCTCTGGCCTTCACTATTTGAACACAAGTTCCTGCCCTACGCTCTGCTGGCCTTTGCTGGGATCATGTATATCCCTGCTTTGAGCTGGGAGTTCCTCGCCTCTACACGGCTCACATCAGAGCTGAATTTCCTGCTTCAAGAGATTGATAACTGCTATCATCGAGCAGCTGAGGGCCGAGCCCCAAAGATCGAGAAGCAGATTCAATCCAAAGGACCAGGTATAACTGAGCGGGAGAGGAGGGAGATCATAGAAAATGCAGAAAAGGAGAAAAGCCCGGAGCAGAACCTGTTTGAGAAATATTTAGAAAGACGAGGACAAAGTAACTTTCTGGCTAAGCTGTATTTGGCACGCCACTTGGCTATTATCTGCCTCAGTTCGATTCCCATTTCCTACCTGAGCGCCTACTATGCCCGCCAAAGGCAGAATGAGTTTACCTGTGCCCTTGGTGAGCCTCCAGACATTAGCAGCTATCCAGACCTTAAGCTCAGGGTCAACTGTAAGCTGCCTGCTGTGCAGCTGCAGCGCATCATGGCAGCAGTGGACATAGCTCTGCTCTGCACCATGAACCTCATCATCTTGGTCAATTTGCTGCATTTGTTTGTTGTGCGTAAGTCCAACTTTGTGTTTGACAAACTGCATAAAGTTGGTATCAAAACACGACGGCGCTGGCAGAAGTCTCAGTTCTGCGATATTAACATCCTTGCTATGTTTTGCAATGAGAACAGGGACCATATAAAGTCACTCAACAGGCTAGACTTCATCACTAATGAAAGTGACCTCATGTATGACAATGTGGTCAGGCAGCTCTTGGCTGCTCTTGCACAGTCCAACCATGACGCAACACCTACTGTGAGGGACTCTGGCATACAAACACTTGATCCCAATATGGATCCTTCTGACCTGGCAGTGGGTGAGATGGCAGGGGAGCCACTGGTCGTCAAACGACCCCGCAAGAAGATCAAATGGATGCCATCCTCAAATCCTCTTCCTCAGCCTTTCAAGGTAAGAAGGTTGCTCAACATCAACTACAATGCTGTTAATCATAATGACTTCTTCAGAAACATCAGTTACTACAGAAACAAAGCAGAATAACACGGAAGCTTACCTCATATAGGAGTGCACCAAATCAGTAACAGTCTCTTTTCTGGAAATAACTTGCATTTAGTGCTTCTGAAACATGTAGATCACTTCATTTCTGTTTAACTTGTTGCATTCGGTTATCTAAACTGTAGACCATGCTGATATTTTCTGTTTTGTATTTTCTTTTCTTTGTCAAGGAACCCCTTACCCTGACACGCCTGGAAAATAACAATAAACCTGAAAAACCCAAACCCCTCAGAAGAAAGACAGTGGCGGACAGTTTCATGGCACCACTTCTGGACAACAAGAGCACACAACAGCCACCAGCAAAAGGTATACAGTGCTACAAACAGTAGATCTGTGATGTTAAAGACTCCCCTCAGATGTCAGAGCTGTTTGTGTTTAATGTCTTTTAGTCTAACACATGATATCAGCTGTGATAGAAAACAAGCAAAGTAGGTGACTATAGACTAAACAAATATGTGATCTGATATGCGTGTATGTTTTTACAGCTTGCCTCTGCCACTTCCAAGAGGCCAGAAGTCAGATCATGCTGCTTTAAATCTGTAGTGCGTAACCCTTTGAACATGAAAAATATCTATTAAATTCAAACCATTGTTAGAGGAGTTAACAAAATGCTGATTAAGCCTATCAGCTCCGCATAGCTATCTATGTTTCTGAAAATAGCAGTGTTTAAATCTTGTGTTGTCCAGTGACATTCCAGAGCTTAAGACAGGCAAGTGATTTGGTTTATGTCAAGACAGACGGAGGCAACATCAACATTGCGCAAACAGGTTGCATTATGACTGAAACACAAAAAAGTGGCCACAAAAAGTTTAAGAACTGAATTCTACTTCTCAAACAACCTAGTTGTTCAGCAGTTTGATTGTATACGTGTTTTCAGTCCCCACCTACCCCAGTACTGCTGCTGTATACACTGAAATGCTCTCAGACTGAGCTCATTTTTAGATGAAGAACACAGCATAAATGAAATACTACAGAAAAATAACCAACAAATAACCAAGCATTAAGCAGTGCAACTTTAAGTTCACCTCAGGTGTCTGAGATGTCTTTCTACTTTAAAGTCTACCCCTCTTTTCTTGCAGATGTAAGTGGAATGGAGAAAAAGCACACCCGCAACTTCTCTCTGGATGTTCACCCATACATGCTGACCATTCGTAAGCCTAAGGTGGAGGCCACAAACTCAGAACCGTTACCGTCGGAGCACAACATGAATACTGTGTACCTTGAAGGCGCACATACAATTGTTCATGTGTCTGGTTCAATAACAGGTAGGCTTTATCTTTACTTGTCCCTTGTCTACCTGGTTCAGGAGAGAACACTTGAGTTCAAATATCTGAGGAATTTAATCACTGGGGAAAAAGAAAACAGTTCTACTAATCTTCACATTATGTTCAGTGTATCATTTGTTACATTTGTTTTGTATGCAAAAATGTGAAATACAAGAGAGCAACACATGATTTTACCTGTTCAAGTGCTTCAGACTTTTACACCTGACAGCTAGACATGTGTCTCCCAGTTACTGTTGAAAATATTTGTTTATAAAATATAATGTTTTCTTTTGAGACATTTTTCTTTCTCTTCTTTCACATCTACCCCATCTGGTATGTCTTTCTTGGGTCTTCAGAAACTAAGGTGTGTTCTCCAGAATCCACCAACACCACCAACTTTTCTGCAGTGACCCTGCCCACTACCACATATGTAAATGGTATGAGCCCCAACCCACCATCCAGTGAGGATGCACTCAGTCCTAAGTCCTCCCCTCCTCCACGGGAGCATCTCGCCCAGGCAGAGAACCCTGAGACTCAGCCACCACCACTGACCCGAGCTCCCACACACCAGCTGCTGAGTATACATCATACTCTCTTTGAGGAAGAAGAGGATGAAGAACACCGCAGAGACAGACTGGCAGAGAGAGCAGGGGAACTCATCGCTGCTGGGGAATGTTAAAGACGAAGAGAAACTCTGACTACGAAGAGATTCCTCATCTTGACACTAAACTCCCCACACCTGACCACCATGTCAGTACACTATTTATATCCAGAGCCACCTCTACTCTTTTAATTAATTCACACTTCGTGTGTGGATTAAATGTGGATTAAGCTGACTGATGAGCTGAAATGTGATAGTGACACTTGTAGTCATTTAAAAGAATAACTTTTAAATGGTAAAATTATTCGTAAATAATAAAAAAGACATCAACGTGTGTATTTAGCTGTGCTGATCAGAGTATTGCTGTAGGAACTGATGTCACATTCATGTCTCAGGATGACTGTGTACAGTTAATCACCCTCCAATGAAACCAGCAGTGATCTAATTCAACAGGGTGCTACAGTGCAGGGTCAAACAGCTGCTGTATATCAGTGAGGTGCAATGACAGGATTAACATCAATGAGAGATGAGTGAACTTTCTTTTAAAAATCTTGCAGTCATCTTAGAAATGCATAAGGAGACTATGGCTTCAGACAAAATATGTTTTAGCACATATGATAAATCTTAGTCCCTTTATCACAATAACCAAGTAGAAAGGTAGCTCATACGATACTGTTGTTCAGATCTGCACAAATAATATGCAAACAATCACAATATAGTTGTGGCAATAATGTATGCGCTTGCAGCATCATGTTTCACAGAAAGCTATATGTGTATAGACACTGTATATGACTCAGTGTTTTGTGGAGTGTTTAAATGTAACTAATTCATGGCTTTATCATTGCCATTTCACCACTGATTAGGATTTTGAGATCTTGACTCAACTATATATGCTTGTCATTAGTAATAAGTAAATTTGCATATTTTATATAGAACCAGCAGAAATTTAGAGTGTGGCTTTGTGAGGCAAGTTTAATTATCAGTATTATGAAATACTAGTTAAAAGGAGGGTGGTTTTTTTTTATTACTTTATATACTTTCACTGATATAAATGGAGCTGGACTCATTGGTGAGTTGTGACTTCTTTGTTCTGCTGGCTTCTAGTAGGAGTTCTGTGATGTGAAAAGAATGAAGTTCTGAGTTGCCGTTGAGTTGTCCCTCACTGAAGGATTTATATTATATGCTGAATTTGCTTTAGATTGCCATCTGCTGGTCCCACACAGTCCAACTTTCTGTCAGTACTTTCACTGTCTCACTTTGTCTTTTCCCCTGCTTGACAGACAAAAATACCCACAAAAAAATGGATACTTACAAAGGCTTTTCTGCTATTTGTAGTAAAAGCGAGCATATAGGCTATGTCACAGAGACCGAGTGGACAAAGGGATGAGGACTATCACAACTTCCCTTAATGCATTTCTTGCAGAGTATATGCCAATGTGACATCTAGAAGAGATTAGGGCCATTGTTACAGGGCTACCTAAAGTATAGGTGCACCTAATCTTACTATTCACATCCTCTGGGACATTCAATAAGCTCACAATTAAAGATATGTGATGGTACACAACATTTTCATTACTACGTCCAGATATCTTGTTTTGTTGACAATCCATTTCACTGTCACAATAAGAGGTTAAGCACACAAAATGCATCCAAAAAAGCACTTTACGAGTAGCACGAGTGTGTGTAAGAGCATGTTATATGTTGTTACACAGCTCTGCATATAACTAACTTTTCTGTGGAAAAAATCTCTGATGGTTTTAATTCTTGTGGAAATGTGGAGATCGCAGACTTTGATTGTAATGTGTAAAATATACGAGTGTAAAGAAATCACAATAATAATAATAATAAAAAACACTTTGTCTTTATAATAAAAAAATAATGTGTTTCCCTGGTACGTCCGTATAATGAATGACTACAAGTACCAGAACGCACCGCTGCTGTCAGTAGCCAAATGTACTTACGAGGAACTGAATAAGGCTGCCAGGTTTGCCGTTTTCCCGTTCAACTAGGCAACTTTTGAAGTATTACTGTGTTTTTTTTAAATAAATAAATACAATTCAGAACTTCTCTTATGTCACTTGCATTTACTGTAGATAAATGTAATACCTCATTTCAGTCAAAAGAGCTGCATGTTCATTCACAACCACTTTTAATTTTGCGGCTCACCTGTGTTCAGTACATATGACAAGCAGTAAGCTACATATCATACAGGCATAGAAATCTATTTAAAATTCTTTTAGGACCTTAGTTAATGGCGGCACATTAAACAGCTGTGCTTATTGTGCTGTCTTTTTTATGTTATAACAAATTTGGTCGTGACAGCGGTGAATTTGAATTTGGTACGACTCTATTCCGGTCTGGTTATATGAACGTGTCACGCATCTACCTGGCAACCCCTAAGCAGAAGCACACCGACAGAAAGACTGGCTGACAGCTTGTTCGGTAAGTGGATTTTCCCTCATAGACTATCATGTATATAACCAAACACGTTGTATTTGACAACGGCAGCCTTTCTTTGATGATAATGATACACTTTAACGTGTATCGCTGACTAAAATCTCCCCGGACTTACCAGGCTGCATTAGCTTGAGTTAGTTAGCTATTGGTAGCTAGCCACTTCGGTGAGCTGTAGGTAAACACTGTGTAAAAACTCCCACAAGTTAACAGCTGCTAGCTTAGGTTGTCGACCTTCCCCGGTGGGAACACTCGTATTCAGCTTGTGTAGGTTTGTTGTTTGACTTAGTGACATCCAACAGTTGACCGACGCTTATTGTAATGTGTTTATATCTAAAGCAGCAGCTTTTTCACTTCACTCTAAAGGCATCGTCAGCAGTCATTCAGTCAGTGTCGCTGCAACATAGTACTGAGCTCTGTGAAGAGTGTGTTTTGCACGCGTGAACGAGACTTCATGGTATAAATCAGAGGTGCCCAATTTGGGGCCCGCGGGCCACATTTGGCCCGGGCTCCTTCTTTTGGCGCATAATTTTTCCATCTGTGCCAGTCTGTGCTCCCAAGGGTTAGCTACGGTTCAATTTCTCACCAAAGTTTTATATGGGGAGACAAGGGGGCGCTGTTGAGTTCCTGGCTCTGCCTATCAGCAGGCTCAGTGGCACAGTGTTACAAAGGCATGTGTTATTGCTTAATTCACATTTTTAGTTAATTTTATGGTTAATCTAATTTAATATTTAGTCTTAAGTACTTTCCAACTTGTTACACACGTTGGATCAATTCCAACTGTTTTCAACTTGCTTGATATACCAAAGCACCTTTAGTCACATAGTCTGAAAGGTTGCTTTCTTTTTCAATATGTTTCTACCTCTTAAAATAAGCCATATCTGTCATCTTATGAAGGGTACTGTAAACATAAAAAAATAAGTGTGTAATTGCTTTAAAAATTTACATTTGAGTTTAATGATAATCTGCAAATAAAAATATGGCATATAAATGGACATCCTCACTTTGTCTCATTCTGTCAATCACAGTGTTCAGTGCTTCAAACATGGACCAAGACAACAACTCAGAGGTTTGTGAAAGAAGAACTTTGAATAACTGTGTGTGTGTGTGTGTGAGAGACAGAGAGAGAAATGGCTGCATAACCCTTTAGTTTGAGTAATATAATACTTACATTATCTTCTGAGATGTCAGCTTCTTAAATTTAAATTAAATTCTGATTTATCAGACAGAAAGCTCACTTGTGTATCATTGTTGTATAGACAAAACAAGACATTTGAGGATGTCAACGTTTAGAATTTCAAGAAAACTCCTCTTTGTTTTGGACCAAACAGCTATTCCTTTAGTTGAGAAAATAATGAACAGATTACAAATGTAAATAATTTTTAGCTGCAGGCTCCTGTATGTGTGTACACTTTTGTGAGTGTGTGTGTGTTTGTTTTTTTTGTTTTTACCCCTTAGGGAACCTTGTATAAACACTGATTTCTTTAGGATCAGCAGTCCTCAGAGACCACCTTATCTTCCCAATGAGGCAGGCTCTCATTATTAAAAAGTTGGTTTAAGTTACAATTAAGATGTTAATTGTGATTAGGTTAAAGTTAGGAATTAACTGGTTATGAATAAGGTCAGTGCTAAGGCTGTCTAAATGAATGTGTGTGGGAGGGGTATGGGGACAAATCACTGTTTTAACAGAACAGTAGAAATATTCCCTAAATGTAAAGCGATGTAAAGACAGTCAGGACACACTTGGCAGGTTTTATATGAAGCATCATGTTGTACATGGTGTTGCTTTTAAGCCATTATTCCTGAGCAGTGGCCTAATTGTGCGCACGTATTGCTCAAGGTAGCAGGTGCAGTCTCTGTTTGGCACCCTCTGTCTAAGATATTGTTGCTATTGTTTTGATGTTTCACAGGATGAGTCAGTCAGCCCTGCAGAAGAGGAATTGCCATGTCTACCGCCAGAACTTTGTAAGCTGCTGTTTGTTTTATAAATACGGGGTGTATGCTGTACTTCATTAGAAAGATGGTATATTACCTCTCAAAAAAGCCACTGCTAGAATGAACACATAATGATAGTTATTTCCCCCCAACACGATAAAAAAGCATTTGCATTAAAAAAAAACACCCATTGCTTCCTGGTTGGAACAAATGTTGTTAAACTTTCATTTGGAGAAGGTGGCATTAATAAGAAATAAAATGCAAGATGTGGTCAAGAAAATATGGGGGCCTACTAATCCAAGTATGAGGAATTTAGTATATAATATAAGGAGGAATTTACAGTGATGTAAACCTAGTTTGTTACATAACTAATATATGAATATGATTGTTATGAGTTGTTACAAGTTATATATATTATTATTCAATAATATAATTTAATAATTTTTCAATTTCATTTTTTCTTAAAATTGTTGTATATTGTTTGTGTACTTATTTTTTCCTCATTGTTGCTATTATGAAATTGTTGTATTAACATGTGTCATGTGCTTTGGCCAAAAAGATGTAAGTTTATTCTTACAAACGTACAGTATATGCTCAAGTGTATGTATTAAAAGTTTCCAATCAATACACTGTTTAAAAAAGTGTGTGCACCTATTGTATCTGGTGCAGGGATTGCTCCAAATGCAAATGCATCTGCTTCACTTAAACCACAGATTTAAAACATATATATTATATATATGTGTTCCAGGCTCACATTTATATATAGAATGAAACAAAAAAACTTTTTTGTTATATTCTTCTATATAATGTTGGTTATATTCTTATATAATATAAATATATAATAAATATTTATAAATACGATCGAAAGCAAATGGGGGTTATGGTAAATGTTTTGTATTTATATAGCATGTTTCCAGTCTTAATGAACATTTAAAGCTGCTTTACACTACAGTTTTGCTATTCACATATTCACTTACACATTCATACAGCATGCACACAGCATGTTTTCTTTCATACATCTTTCATACCCATTCACACACTGCAACACAGCTGTCATGTGTCTTGCCCAGGGACATGTTGGCATGTAGACTAGTGGAGCCTGGAATTAAACCCTCAAACTTCCAGTAAAAGGACGACTAATTCTACCACTCAACCACAGACACCTACACATTTTACTGTGTGGATTCCAGTTGGGAAAGGTTTTGAATAACACATTAGACTTGTTGAAATACACATACAGCATAAACTAAACAAAATATTTTTCTTGCCTAACCCCAACAATATATGTTTAAATTCTTTGATTATTTTAATTCATATCTCTTTTATCTAAACCTAATGCATTTCTGTTGTCACTGTCAAGCTGATGGTGAAGCGCTGGAGCTGCTTTGGCAGATGCGAGCTAAGCGTCGGCAGTCGTCTCCTGAGCTCCCAGAGACAGTGACGCGTCTCACTGCCCCGGATGGCAGCCTCCTGTACCTGGTGGGCACCGCACATTTCAGTGACAGCAGCAAAAAGGACGTGGCCACGGTGAGCCAATGAGAACTTCAAGGAGAATTTGTACCGAGCACAAACACATTCACATCCTTCTAAGATGTGATGGTATATTAGATGTCAGTGAAATAATGGATGAAAGGGAAGAGAAATGCTAGAGTAGCACCTTACAATGATTATTAGTTGCCTGTTAATACTGTAATTAGCTTGGCAATCCTATTTTGCACAGCATAAACTTGTCTTCTTTCTTCTATATTTCTGTACTAAGTTTTAATGCCTGATCTCCCTCTCACTCACTCTCCTATTCTGTCATTTATCTTACATCCCCGCTGCTATTTCTCTATTTCTCTCAAACAGACAATCCGTGCGGTGCAGCCAGATGTGGTGGTGGTGGAGCTGTGTCAATACAGGGTGTCTATGTTGAAGATGGACGAGACTACACTGCTGAAGGAAGCCAAAGACATCAACCTGGATAAGGTTCAGCAGGCCATCAAACAGGTCAGGGTTTCAGAAAGAAAGGGGGTAATGGGACATCCATCTGATTTCATTATGCACTTATGGCGCTTTTACACAGTTCCAGCACAGCTTGGAATGGCGAAGCTTGTCTCTACTGTTTTTGTTTTCTCTCTTTCACTAGTGATAGTACCTGGTACCTAGTACTTTTTTGCATACCTGTTCTGGCGAGGTTCCAAACAAGCTGAGCTGGTAATAAATGTGACGTCTCAGCCACTGATTGGCCACGAGTGTTGTCACTGGAAGAGTCATGAGCGCGACATTTGACGCAGGTATCAAACTGGACAAGACAGAGCTGTTGATCAGTTTTAAAGATTTAAAAATCCTAAAAACATGCGTTGATCTCCAACATTTAACAAGGAAATTTCTAAAATAAATTTCAATGTTTAACAGAGGATCGTGAGCAGCAACACAACCCCTTCCATCGTATTTTAGTTCAGTGACTGTGTCAGACGGAGTCTGTGCTCTGGTCATGCTGAAAGTATTTAAACCATTTTTAATTAACTGATTCTAATGATTTAGTAGACCAAAAAGAACTGCTTTCTTCTTCACTAATTTGTGTTTGTGTCGCGTATAAAACAAGGTCACAGCAGTTTTTGGCAGCTGTGCTGTGATGACCCCACCCATGTTGAGGAGGTACTAAAGTAATGGAAAACGACATGTCAGATACCAAACGAAGTTGAGTCGAGCAGTGCTGGAAAAGTATAGTGAAAAAGCACCATCAGTGTTAATGTGAAATATATAGCACTTTTTTTATTCCACAAGAAAGATTAAACTGATTAAACTGAAAAAACATAGAATTTAATTTAATAAATCTCTTCTTATTGCATATCTGTTTTCTGTTGAATGCTGTTTGTCAGAATGGACTGATGTCTGGCCTGATGCAGATTCTCCTGCTCAAAGTTTCTGCTCACATCACAGAGCAGCTAGGAATGGCTCCTGGGGGAGAGTTCAGGGAGGCCTTCAAGGAGGTAAAACATTCACAGATAAGTGAGAAAGTACTTGATCCAATTTTTATTTTTATGTTCTCTTTTTTAATCTAGAAGTCTTTCTTTCCACGCAGGCTGGACAGGTGCCCTTCTGTAAATTCCATCTTGGGGATAGGCCAATCCCAGTGACCTTTAAAAGGGCTATTGCTGCTCTCAGTCTGTGGCAGAAGGCTCGACTGGCCTGGGGTCTTTGTTTCCTGTCAGACCCAATCAGGTATAAGATAATCTTAATCACTTGTTGTCACAAATAATCAAAAAAAAAAGGTCATTTTAAAAAATCCTGGCCAATATTTATGAATTCATAGTGAGTTCAGAACTACCTTTGTTGCATATCCAGTTTTCTCTCATTATACTGTATGTATGTGCATATTTGTGTCTTCTCTTTAGCACTAAGGAATGGGCACCCACATAGTGCTGCTGTCTAGATCTTATTCTACTGACAACCACAATATTGCATAAAGAAATGCATGTATGAAGTATTTGTGTGTCCATTTTTTCAAGGTCACTTCAATAAACCTTTACTTAAGCTGGTACATTCAACTGGTATTTGTGAGCAGTAGTATAAATATAATAGTATGTTTCAGGGTATTTTTTGAAGACAAACGTTTTACAAGTCTAGTCTATGAAAGTATGTATAACAAACTGAGGACTCCTCCACTTACCACTTTCTTTACCAAGTGTGTTAGGGAACTACAGTGGTCTTAACTTCAGGCTGTTGTAGATTATGGTGGATAAAGATGGCAAGGCCCTTGCCAGTGCATATAAAAACCTTATTCCAAGGCTAAGAAAACTAAATGTTTTTTTTTTTATTTTAAAGCAGTTATTAACTTAAACAAACATACATACATACATATGGATAGTTTGTTCAGTTTCTGCCAATAAACCTTCCCTAAATGTTTCAGTAAAGAGGACGTAGAGAAGTGCAAACAGAAAGACCTGCTGGAACAGACCATGTCAGAGATGATCGGCGAGTTTCCTGCTCTCCACCAGACCATTGTGGCTGAAAGAGACATCTACCTCACGCACACACTCCGCCAGGCTACACGCTGTGTGGAGGCCCCCCCTAATGCCCAGAGTGAGTTTTGCTCTTTTCAACTAACTATTAATCACATCTTTAATTTTCATCTTGTAGGTCACTGAGTTATTTTCCCCTTTATTTACTGTATTTCCTGGTGCGTATCTACAGTATGCAACAGATCTGCATGCTTTGATACTATATCATTTAATCTTATGTTTTAATTGGTTTGAGTTTTACTGTTGGATTTGGTTTCTTTTGCTACATACAATTTGTTTTTTTTCCCCTCTCAGAAGACTTTTCATCTTACCATGTCATCACGTGATATTCAGTGGCTGCATAATTAAAGCTTTGACATTGAAAGACATTAACATCAATACTAAAGTGTTTAATCTTAGGCACATATTGCTTGAAATATCATCTACATGCCAGTATACCACTGAATGATGTCAAAAGAGCTGCATTTACAATATTCATATTGGATTTCAGATTTCAGAGGTTGCTATGTCCTCAAATCCACTTTGAAAATTTTGATGACTCATCACACACTTGAGGGAGTATAACATTGCCATCCATTCAAGTGTTGTAAGAATATTTTGGCGACCCATCCCAATCTGACCTAGCAGTGAGATACACCAACTACTCATGGCTGGGATAAGTCTGTTCAGCTTTCTCTCCATGTGGTGACAGGAGGTCATCCATATTAGAGAGCAGGCTGTCTTCCTTGTTTAGCTATGTTGCTATGCTATGTGATAGCTGCAGCACTGTTGGATTACTCTAAACACCAATCAGTGTGGTGACAAGACCCTTCCTCACAGCTGTATGAACTGGTCCAAGAGCAGTGGTTTAAATGCTACTTGTCTTGATAAAAATGCTGAGTCATATCTGAGTGTAACTGTCATGTTTTGCAGAAGTGCCTGCTGTGGTAGTGGGGGTCGTAGGTATGGGCCACGTTCCTGGCATAGAAAAAAACTGGGAGAAGCAGCTTAACATTCATGAAATCATGAGGTATGTTAATCTTGATTTGAGTGTGACACTAAATATTATACATAATCAGTAGTACACTGTGATTATGTTTGATGTGACTCTTAAACAGCTGGTTCAGTGTGTATCTCTGTCTCTTCCTCAGTGTTGCACCTCCCTCACGTTTTAGCTCGGTGTTGCGCATAGTCATAAGAGGCGTCACGATGGGAATGCTGGGATATGCCTGCTACCGTGCTGGAGGAAGTTTAGGTAGAACCTTACTGTCTTTACCTGCTATCCAATCAGTAGTGAAGACTCTGCGACCACCACCCCCTGCTTGACATGCCATCAGTGACACGACCTTTGATTCACAAGAAAACAATGCATTGATCACCTGTGGCCTTAAAAATGGGAGGTATAGCTGGAGAAACGGATTGCCAGCCAACACAATGAACTACCAAGAACCTCATGGGGTTTAAAGCCTCCCATCCCTGTAGACACAGCAGGGCTGTACTGCCAAAGAAACCAAGACAGTACTCTTTCTTTTTTCTTTTTTGTAATCATATTTTGTGCAAAGTCTTCATTTTTTCATGTTTACAAATGCCAATATTTCCTTTTGAAAAGATAATTTCCCTCCTCAAGCCATCATAATGACTTGCACACAGATATGATTTGACCAGTTCCATCAAAAACATCTTCCATCATCTGTCCTGATGTAATAGATCCACTTTTTCTAATGCTGTTTCCTTTTCCCTTCCTCTTTTCAGTTTATTAGGTTATTGGCAGAATTCAAGTCTAGCATTATAGTCTTGTATTTACATGCAATTTATGGGAGGGTAAAGAAAATAGCAAGTCAGTTTTAAATCCATCAGTTTTTAAAGTTGATAGAGCGACTGTGTAAATGTCAACAAATGTCTGCATTGGAGGGTTGACTATATTTTTTTCTTTTAAATCCACTACTTATACAGTATATGTTTTGATTGTCAATTACAGAATTACAATAAAATTTCTTATGTGCACAGTCCTGCCCACATCAACAGACAAGTGCCTCATATTGCAGCTGTAAGGGCTAATTGTTAACTGAACTGAATGGCAGAAATGTGTTGTTTTACAAATACAACACCAAATGGTCAATGCAACTTTGTAATAATCTGTTCTTTCATTCATATGACATATGGTTGACAAATTAGATATATACTATTGCCCTAAATACAGACATCTGTTTACATCTTTTGTTTTCTTTTTATCAGTTAAACAAGACCACGGCCCCTTAACTGTATAGTCACTCATTCTGTACGTTTAACGGATCCCTGACACAGGACAAGCTTAAATGTGCCTCACTGTCATCAACCATGTGATTTCTACATTTGATTGTACCTCCAGTATCAGACATCTGCATTCTTGACACACAAATATGCACCATAAACAGAAAAACAACCCCAAAAACTGACATGAAAACATCTCATATGATATATGCATACTCACTCCCTGGTCTGATTGTAAAATGGGAATAGGGATTGGTTGAATAGATTATATTCAAAGTTAGTTATTGTCATTACTTTTCATCAAGGGAAATAACTTGTTTTGACCATAATAAAGGGAATGGACAATGTGGGTTGGTCTTAGTTGGGTGATCAAGCCTTACACTGCTATCACTGCTGCCTTTGACTCTCAGATTGCTTCTGCTGAGACATGGTATTAACCATAATGATCTGTATCCATTGTGCAGTTTATTATTGCACATGTTAGAACTGAATGCATGACATCCTTGGAAATTGTGCTTTAAATGTCCCAGTAAGTTCAAAAATCAGAACTAGATGGGCGAGAAGTTCAGGTTCTGTACACTGCATCATTAGATATATTTATGAAAGCTGTGAAATGATCCAGTGGATTTACATTGAACTGAGTGTTTTAATGATCCCTTAGACCACTTGCAAATTATTCTAAACTAATTCAGACAATGTCTTCCATATATACATTTTAATATATATATATAGTGAGAAAATGAAGGACAGAAGTGGTCAAGCCTCTCAGGCCCTCAGCAGGAAAATGCAATCAAATTCAAATGTGTGTCTCTTTCCCTGTTTCAGTAAAGTTTTGATCTACTTAACCTTTCGGTGCAGCCAAGAAAACTGTTTAGATGCCTTTTATTTGTTTCTCGAAATTCTTGTTTCCTTGTGTTATTGTTGCAAATCACACATTGAATCCCAAATTGTGTTATCAATTCTTAAAAAGTTTAAAGTCGATAAAGTATTTGCCTCAAATAGCAAATGTCCTTTTCTTCTTGATGCATGTTTGGTGCAATTAAACTCTGATCCTGAATGTTAGAGAAATGCACATCCATATTATTCATTTTAACAAAAAGACAATGTATAACAACAAATATTACAACCCATAACAACAGCTTTAATTAAAAACCCCTCAATATGATAGCGCAATATCAAAGAATATAAAAATCTATAACCTAAACAATAAATTACAAACAATTCATGGGTTGATAGCTCACCACAGCCACAGAAGTCAACCAACAAAAATTGTTGTTACTGTCTGATAACAATAAACGTTAATGAATTGCATGTCAATTGCTCTGTATTTAACTAGTTAATTAACTATGCTTGAAGACCTGACTTTCTGATACCTGCCAAGTATAAATAATGACGTTTTGGGTACTATTTTGCGTAATGTAAAATTTTTATTGCATTACACTATTACTATTTGGGGCTGTTTTATTTTCTTAATGTATTTCCGGGTTTACCCTTTGCTGCCGGTCGGACACATATTCATGTAACACATTTGTCTAGTAAACATCCGCAGTGCCTTATAGGATTATGAAAGCGTGATTACTGAATTAAGTCTAACTGCGCCACGGTCTATTAATAGACTGATGGCACTCGGTGGATGGCTTACTTAGGACCTCGACTGCGACCGTTGCGAATTTTTGTCCCCGGTGTGTCGGTTTCTAAACAGCTTGGCTCGTTTGGTATGGACGACATGGGACTGGCCATGAGTCGTTCCCCGTTGGAGCGGCTCGACTTTGACAACGTCGCCCTCAGAAAATTGCCCCTGGACCAGTCAGAGGAGCCGGGCGTTCGGCAGGTGAAAGGAGCCTGCTTCTCCCGGGTGAAGCCGCAGCCGCTGACCAGACCTCGTTTCGTGGCTGTGTCGCACGAGGCCCTGGCGCTGCTGGGGTTGCGTGGAGACGAGGTCTTGAACGACCCGCTGGGACCAGAGTATCTAAGCGGATCCAGAGTAATGCCTGGGTCCGAGCCAGCCGCACACTGCTACTGCGGCCACCAGTTCGGACAGTTCGCTGGGCAACTGGGCGATGGGGCGGCCTGTTACCTGGGGGAGGTGAAGGTGCCACCCGGCCAGGATCCCGAACTCCTGCGGGAAAACCCAAGTGGCCGGTGGGAGATTCAAGTGAAGGGAGCAGGAATGACTCCTTATTCCAGGTACATGCTGCCTGTATGTCAATTTTGTGTTTATTATTGTTGGAAGAGATTTTGGGCATCATTGAATATCTCCCATTGAATCTGTCTTGTAACTTTTTATAACATTTTATAAAGTGAGTGGTGTTTGAAGTTTGAAGATGTAACCTGAGAAATGTAGGGCTAAAACAATTACTTGATTAATCGTTTAACTAAATCATCAGTTTGTGTGGGTTTTTTTTAAAGTTTTATGAATATTCAGCTTCCTAAGTGCGAATGTTTTCTGGTTTCTTTGCTCTGTATAGCAAAAAGAAATCATTAAAACTGAATAATGTTTGGACAAAGCAAGGCAATTAAGAACATTATCATTTCCATTTATGGACCAAAGGATTACTTGATTAATCGAGAAAAATAATTGACAGATAAATTGATTATGAATATAATCATTAGTTGCAGCTCTAATCACATCTGAGAGCAAGAGAGATAAATTGAAACCAAGAACAACGTTCTTTTTTTATGCTTCAGATGTGGATCTTGTGACTAAATTACTAAGTAACATGGATCTGTAGGAGGCATTATTACTATCACTTTGTTTCTCCAAGCAGCACTGATATTTTTTTGTCTAAATGATGATAAAAATGCACCTAACTATAATTAGCATTTTCTGCATCCATGTTCTCTACACAGACAAGCTGATGGCCGCAAGGTCCTTCGCTCAAGTATAAGGGAGTTCCTTTGCAGTGAAGCCATGTTCTTTCTGGGTGTTCCCACCACAAGAGCAGGCTCAATAGTGACCTCTGACAGCACGGTCATACGGGATGTATACTATAACGGACATGCTTGCCATGAGAAATGCTCTGTGGTCCTCCGCATTGCTCCTACCTTCTTCAGGTGAGTGTACATTTTTTTTTCTTTTTAATCTATCGTGGATGTTCACACTTTTTTTTGAGATGAATGTTTTACCTTTGCTGTGATTGCCTTTGGCAGGTTTGGGTCCTTTGAAATCTTTAAGCAGGCAGATGAGTTCACACACCGTCAGGGTCCCAGCTATGGACTCGATGAAATACGAGGTCAGATGATGGATTATATCATTGAGATGTTTTACCCGGCGATCCAGCAGAATTACACCGACCGAGTGGAGAGAAATGTGGCTTTCTTCAGAGAGGTCAGAGCATAAGTGACTTTTTCTTCCCATCTGTCAACATCCAAATCTCACAAGCAACCATCAGACTCCTATGTACAAGGTTAATTCACATCAGAGTGTAGCCAATTTTATACAATGATAGTTCAAAGTCAAAAATAACTGAATCATCTTATTCTGTTGAGGTCCTACATGTTTTATATAGGATTAAGACATTGGAACAGGATACAGACTTTAAAAAAATCCCTCATGTAATTAGAAAGGTTTCATCCATTCTTTTCATCCATTCTCCTTGACTGTTGTTTTCTAGAATGAGATATGTTTGGAAGTTTATTACAACATTCTTTATTGTATGCAGGTGATGCTTCGCACAGCTCGACTCGTGGCACAGTGGCAGTGTGTAGGATTCTGTCACGGAGTCCTGAATACAGACAACATGAGCATCCTGGGACTCACAATGGATTATGGTCCATATGGCTTCATGGACAGGTCAGACACTTGGAGTGTTGCTCCTATTGATTCACTAGACATCCTGATTCTGTATAGCCTTGATACGTTTGTCTGCAGCAGTATATTTTTCTTCATAGTATGGATGGGTGAATTGGTAGTAGAACAAGGAAACATAATCACAATCATATGATTACATGAAATTTGCATTGTAGATGAAAATACATTTCATTACGTACCTCTTTCAGGTTTGACCCTGATTTCATCTGCAATGCTTCTGATAACACCGGCCGTTACTCCTACCAGGCACAGCCAGCTATCTGCAGGTGGAACCTTCTGAAGTTAGCAGAGGCTCTTGCCCCAGAGCTGCCACCAGACCGGGCTGAGGCTGTTATGGACGAGTACCTGGATCTGTACAATGGCTTCTACCTTGAGAACATGAGGAAAAAACTGGGCTTGCTGACAAAAGAGGAGCCTGAAGATGAAATGTTGATCACCGAGTTGCTGCAGACTATGCACAACACAGGTGGTGTAAGAGTTAGAAAGTATTACAGTGTACTGCCATGCACCGAATCAAGTTTGAGCATACTACATAAATATTTTTTGAGCACATAAAACATGAGAAATAGTATCACATAATAATAGCACTGTTATTGTCTGTCTCTCTCCGTACAGGTGCTGACTTCACGAACACCTTCCGCAGCTTGAGTCACATTTCCTGTCCTTTAGGGGGAGAAAGTGAAGGAGAGACTGAGCTTGTTAAGAAAGCCACAGAGCTCCTGCTGGAGCAGTGTGCCTCCTTAGAGGAGCTAAAGTCTGCCAACAAACCTACAATGGATCCACGGTGAGTGTCTCTTTGTACTACCACCTTAAGAAAGCAAAAAAACTAAAATATTAGTTTCATTTTCAGACTGTCCAAACCTCCTTTGATTGAGCTGATGCACATGTCAGCTTTTGGCTACCACTAGTGGGTCTTTAAATAAAATGAGTGAGTGAGAGAGAGTGTATTGGACACAGGTGAAAAGAAGAACTACTGCATTGCAATACATTAGTTTCAGGTGTCTTACATTGTCAATTATCATTTTTGTCCACTTGATAAAGATCAACCTGTAAATATAACATAGCTAATTCTGACATATTATGTCATTTTGAGTCCCTTTTCTAAGAAGCCCAAAACCAAAGCTATGAGTTTAAAGATGGCCCCATAGAGCAGAGGAGACCCTCAGTTTTGGGTTCAAAAACTCCATGACACGATGACAACCATCCATTATTATAAATATTAAAATACCTCACAAGTTAGCACACCACCTGTCTTCACTGAAACTATAATATTGACTCACGTCAGCCAGTTTTAAGATGAGATTGTTAAAATTTTGTTTTGATAAGGCCACAGAAACTCAGCACTAACCAGTCTGTTTTAGTTCTGAAATTACCTACGTGCCTGTTGCCTGACTGCCCTTAATGGAAAGTAACAATGTCACAGTCATACAAACTTCCAAAGTCATGGATTTTCAATTGCAATATAAGTTTAAATAATTTCTTATTTTTCATAAGGATTTAGCTCTGTGTACAATGTGAAAAAACATATGTCTGATGGTAGGTGTTTTCGGAAGTCACGTATGGAAAACTTGATTACCATCCAAGCCAGATGTAAACGTAGAATTTGGAATCCAAATACCTCATTTAAACCTGTTATCTTATTTCCTGTCTAATCTGCACATGTAAACAAAGTCGGGGAAGATCATATCTTTCATCATATTGAATATACAGTATGTGTCACTCCCTTCTCCCAATCAGTTATATAAACAACAGACAAAATCTGAATCGACTGCATCCAGCTTAATCAACAGTAACAGTAACAATAACAGTAACATTGTCAATTGTTGTCTTGCTCCTTTTGACAGTGAGATGGCGATGCTGCTGTCTATGGCGCAGAGCAACCCTGCATTGTTCCAGATGATTTCAGACAGGAGGACATTATTGAGGCAGTTAGACAAACTCAGCAGACTGAAAGATCTGATGGAGACCAGCCAGGAAGAGTTGAAAACCAAACAGAGTGAGGAGTGGAGCCACTGGATCAAATTCTACAGGTGAGACAGAGCAGGAAAGATGAGGTATCTGTGGATTACACTAAAACAAGTGCACAGGATGAGGACTGACTGTGTGAGGGATTTTTTTTCCTGGATAGAGGGTGATGGGTGGAAGTGTGACTGATAAAGAGGGTGGACAGAAAGAAGGAGGAAATTAAGCGTTGAGTGCGACATTGTTCCATTACTGTAACTCCAAGTGTTTGATGATGTCACTGCCGCAGGAAGCGTCTGGCTCGTGAGTTGGAGGGACAGAGTGATGTGCAGGCTGTGCAGGAACAGAGGGTGAGAGTAATGGACAGCACCAACCCCCGTGTGATACTCAGGAACTACATCGCCCAGAACGCAATAGAAGCTGCTGAGAACGGAGACTTTTCTGAGGTCAGGCTCAAATCCATTATGACACACTGTACTTTTGTAATTGTTCATCGTATAGTGTGCCTGAGTCAGAAAAATAATCTAAATAATACAAACTTAACCTGAAAATGTGTTTCTGCAGCAAATCAACTGTGATTTTAAATTAATATTAGTACAGACTCAGTTAAACTCATTTCCTGTTTGCGCTAATCCGCTCATGTGTTTCACTTTCATCTCTCATTTTCTCTTTGCGCTGCAGGTCCAGCGGGTCCTCAAGGTTCTAGAGAAGCCCTTTTCTTCGCAGCAAGGTCTGGAGCTTCCTGCATGGGTGGGCAGAGGCGGTGTCTCCGAACAGGGAGAGAGGGACGAAGGAGAGGAGCAGCAGCAGCAACAGCAACAGGCTGCATCTGCCTCCACAGCTAGAGATCCTATTCCTTATGACAGCAAGCCTCCAGCTTGGGCCCTTGAAATCTGTGTCACATGATCTTCGTAAGAACTTTCCTGATCGTTATCTGGCCTGCCTAAAATGAAAAGAGTTTATTTATTTTAAAGTTCAAGTGTGTAATAATTAGTGATGCCTAACGGTGATACTGCAGAGTGCTCATTCCTCCCTTTCCCAAGTGCATTAGTGAACTATGGTGGCCTTTGCACCAGAAGGGATGCAAAAACTTTCTTTCACATTTGCATGGTAAGCTTCCACTTCAAAACACAAAATGCTGCTGTATAAAATTTGTGGAGAAATATTGTGTTCTCCATAAAGTAGATAACAGTCTTACTTATGAAACAAAACAATTTTTATTTTAAAGCAAACATACACTTATAGAAACATACGTATGGGTCATATATGAAAGTTTTGCCAATAAGCCCTCGTATTTGTTGCACACTGGGCCTTCAAATGCTTATTTCGTACCTTTACTGTTCCTGCCTTTTCTTTTTGACGTCAGATAACTCTTTCTTCTCAGCAGGCCAGGCAGTGTCAGGAAAGTTTACATGAGGGACGACTCACCGCAGACATTTTAGCTGATACATAACAGACAGGCTCTGAGTTGATTTGGGGTGTTTCTGTACATGCTTGTAAAAAACTATGAATATGATGGTGCCGTATTTTTGACGGTATTTGGAATGGATTAGAATGGTATTCAACATCAAATGTGACTGGAAATGTATGCTTTCGTCACATCACTCTTAATGCAAGATGCATTAAGTGAAACAAGGCCCCTTAGCTTATTCCATGTCTGTTCTGTGGTCAGTTGGCTGTTAATGATGGATCAGACAACAAGTCCCTACAGTGACCTGTCTGACTCTGATGACCTGCGGTGTGTCACCTGTGACATAAATGTTCTCTGTGTTTTTGTATGTTTGTGGATGAAAGGGGATGATAGCACTTCATCCTTAAAGCCGTAGAAAATGAACGCACAATATTTTCTCCTATGATAGAAAACACTTTCATACAGGAAGGAAATGGGAGCTGCTTTTTACTTGTTAAAACCTCATTAGAGGAAGTTTATTATAAATGAAATCATTATTGAACAGGATTTTGTCGGAAGGGGAAATTAAACATTCATACACATTTGTTAATGTGTTTTCATCTGTAGCTAAAGCTGCTCTTGGTACATTTTAAATATAAATAATTGTTCATTATATTCAATGACTTCACACAATGCCAATTAAGCCTATCAGCTCCACTTGACTCGGTTTCCCTGTTTACACTATAATTTTCATGTCTTTGGTGACATTTCAACGCTGCACACAGAGTGAGCAGATGAGGAAAAAGAAGCAGACAACACAAGTAAAGTAAAGTTTTATTTTGAATGCTTCCATTATTTGACTTTGCACACAGAAATGAAATTATTCTACAAAAACCAAAAACTGCCAGGGTCAAAATAATTACCCCCACCATGCTAATAGTGAATTGTATATCATTTTTGCTTGATAACAGCCTGCAAGTCTCTGACATGTCTCCTGAGGAATCTCAGTCCATTCTTCTTTGGCAAATCTCTCAAGCTCCTCCAGATTTGATGGCCTTCTGGCATGGACCTTCGTCTTCAGTTCACCCCAAAGATTTTCAATGGGATTTAAGTCAGGACTTTGTGCAGGCCAGTCAATAACATTCACTTTGGTTTTCTGGAGGTAGTTCTTCACCAGGAGCGACGTATATTTGGGTTGTTGTCGTGTTGGAAGACAAAGCGATGACCCAGACCCTGTTTTGCTGCTGACTGCTTTAGGTTCTCTTTAAAAATCTTCACATATCCTTCTTTCTTCATGATTCCTTCCACCTTGATGAGATTCCCAGTTCCATATGCACTGAAGCATCCCCACAGCATAATACTAAAAACCACCGTGTTTCAAGCACAGCTGCTGCTCTTACCTTTGCCACGCAGCTCAAAATTATGTTTCCTGGATGCCGTCTGGACAAGTAACACTACGTTTTAAGACAGATATACAACACATAACTTACCTAGTACTGTGGGAACTGAAAACAGCATGGCTTCTTTCTCTTCTCTGTCTGTCTCCTTGTGTGTAAGATAGAGCGGGTGGGGCAGAGGAGAGACAATAAGATTGTACACCTCAGGGTCTGAGAGACCCAGGCTGTTATGGTAATTCCTCAGAAATCAACTAGTTCAGAACTGGATTTTTAAGCAGCACTGGTTGTAACCTGGGGCCACCCTAATGTGGAGATAAAGTGTTAGACAACTAATGACTGGTTGTAACCTGCTCCCTTTGGAACAGGATCAATATGTTTGGTAACTTAATTCACACATATCAAAATCAAGCCATTAAACCTGCACCTCCAAACTGGCAAATGAACATAAGATTCGTTTTCTTTTTTGGCTCAGTATTTATGAAGTGGAATAGCCTTAATATCCTAATAAAATGAGCAGTAAATACACATTAACTTCTTTTTTTCTGCGCACACCTACTGTATAAGTGTCTTTTTGTTTTAAAGAAACTCCGCCTCCATATTTCTCTTTCATGAATTGTTTTACAGTCGATGTTGCCGCTCAGATCAGTATCACTTCATAATAATAGAGGTGATTTAACTAATCAATTCCCTTTTGCGTCCGCACAAGGCAGAAGTGAGACAGTGTAATGTCGTTTCCTGGACTGACTTGCATTTCTCCTGCACATACTTGTGTTTGTCTCCAGTGACGCTCATGTCTCAGCAAGCCCCAGATAGTTCCCCACCTTTACCCCTGAGCTGAACTGAGCTGAGCTGCCAACACAGGCCACGCCACTGAAGAATACAGACTAACCTGTAGTAAGTCAGGGTAATCAAACCAACTCAAATAAAAGACTTTTAACGCTGCTCTCTAACCTGTGCGCACCTGTCGACGCATTTCACGGTCATGCGGTCAGCCGAGAGTCTCATGTTACTCACATTCCAGTCTCCTTTTCACCTTTAATTGTAAATCTCCAGCGGGAGTGGCTCTGTGTGACCTCAGGCTGCGCCCTGAGCGGCTGATACGCAGAGCTGCGCAATGATGTGGCTGAGAGTGAGCGCATAGGTGGGATCTATCTGGGACAATGGGTGTGTAGTAGCGATCGGCGCACAAAGCCAAAGAGGTAGAAAAAAAGACACCTCCTTTACTTCTTGTTTTCTTTTAATATAAATGCGATGTCTAAGCGAATCAGACCCGGCTATTACCGACAAGAAGTCAACAAAACGGCATGGGAAGTGCCGGAGAGATACCGAGAGTTGAAGCAGGTGGGGACCGGGGCTTACGGAACGGTTTGGTAAGTGAAAACTGTGACTCAGGGAAAACTGTGTGACACTGCTGGTGAGTGACCGAGGAGCGCGCTAACAAAAGAGAGTAGACGGAGCAGATGGTGCCATTCGGACAGACGCACACTGTGCCACTGCAGCCGAACAAAGGAAAAAGTGCGTGCGCTCTGCCGAACACATGCTGCTCCACTTCCTTCTTATGATGGAGACACTTCACAGCAGCTCTTGACATGTTTTCAGTCGCCTCTGAGACGATTGAATCACGAGGAGGTGGAAGAAGTTTCACTGAACCTACACAAGGAAGCTACTTTTAAGCACCTTAATCGTCTTTGTAATCAATGATTGACTGTGTGGGCGGAAACTGAACTAACCTCTGACTGACTCAATCCAATTTAATAACACATGAGCAACTCTGAAAAACACTAAAGCTGGGGATGGAACCTCCCGCCACAGACAAAGATCACAGCTGGATGGAGCAGATGTGGCTGGAGGGAGTTTGATTGTTGCTACATCATGTTTGAGCTTTTAGTGAAATTCCTGATCAGAAGATTAGAGTAAAAACACAAACTAGGCAAAATAGTCCCCCCTCCCAGATCAAATATGGTGGCTTAAAGTATTTCCTCATACCAGACATGTTTCAGATTAGCTGCTCCTAAAAAACGCTCGCTTTAATTTGATCATGGTGAATTTCCATGAATTGGAATAATATGAATAGTGTAAATGCTGTCTGGCTCGCCATCATATAGTCCTAGTGATTTATTTTGAAGCGCCACAAGGGGAGTCTTGGTATCTTTTAAGTCATTCCAGGACATGTTTTTTTAAAAAACCTTATACATAATGTTTTTGTGAGATAAGAAGCATGTTATTACAACACTACATCATTTAATGACATGGCAAAAATGTGTTACCTTTATTTGATGACATAAGTTTCTGCATCCATTAGTTTGCAGAAAATAGACATTTTCCGAATGCAAAATTAACGTATTTGGTAAAATTCAGCCTTCAGTGACACTTCTGAATGATATTTTCTTTTGTACGACCAAGGGCGCGCACAGAAAAAGACAAACACAATCCCACAGAAAGCAATAATATGCACAGTAACACACACTCACAGATAACCCTCATACAGTATTATGGACAGAAGTCTCCATACCTTTAATTAAGGTGAAATTATTTTAATTTGGCAGAAAGTGAAAAAAAAAGTGTGCAGTCACCAGATTTTATGAACGATTGTTTTTCCTTACACCAGAATGAACCTTTAATATTTATATAAGGAGCCAGGCCGGCAATGTTTTTACAGTAGCCCACAATGCACAAACTAAACATCTTGTGAGTTTGGATACTAACTAAAGGCTACATATGTTTTCCAATACACTTGGAAGAGAAGGGTGAGGTGAAGGATGGTCAGCTGCAGCGTCAGCATATTTTGACTTGCATTTATTTTCTTCACAATAAAATGTTGCTATCATCCCATGCATAAGAGGTTGACTGCCTATGGGGTCTATAGAAATGATGTATGTTCCTTCCCTCAGCTCAGCCGTTGACTCCCGAACAGGAGCCAAAGTGGCGATCAAGAAGCTGTACCGGCCGTTCCAGTCCGAGCTCTTTGCCAAACGGGCCTACAGGGAGCTGAGGCTTCTCAAACACATGAAACACGAAAATGTAAGACACAACATCACTACTGCATTTTATTTTCCAATGTAGATCACTAGGTTTATGTTCTGACTAGAAAAAGGTTCTGAGAAAAAAACTAGAAAAAGGTGACTTCTGAGTGTTCACCAGGTCTGTTTGACCATATGAAATGGAATTAGAACATAGATGTGACTTAAGAGACAAACTGATTTTCTTCTTGTTACTCTTATTTTCTGTCTGATGCAGGTGATTGGCCTGTTAGATGTGTTTACTGCCGACCTCTCCCTGGACAGATTCCATGATTTGTAAGTCAATGTCTCTGCCAATGCTGTGTTACTGTATTATTATTGCAAAGTCATAATGTTTTGTTTTGTTTTGTTTTGTTTTTTGTCATCCCTCTTAGTTATCTGGTGATGCCATTCATGGGGACAGATCTGGGGAAGCTGATGAAGCTGCAGAGACTGTCAGAAGAAAAAATTCAGTATTTGGTTTATCAGATGCTCAAGGGTCTTAAGGTGGAAAACATATACTATTGTGACAATTTAACACTTTTACATTTTTTTTGTTTTAATTATTTTGTTGATTAAATCCCTGTTATATGCTCTCTTTTTTTTTTTTTTTTTTTTACAGTATATTCATTCAGCTGGTATAATTCACCGGGTAAGTTGTCATATGGTCTATGGTATATATACAGTAGATTATGTGGAAGGTAATATATATAATATGTATACCCTCCCTTATTTATTGTACTACTGGATTTTAATTTCCCTTTTGCTGTTGTCTCATTGTTACAGTTTCTTAGTTTTTTGTATTAATCTTTGTAGGACCTCAAACCAGGAAATCTCGCCATCAACCAAGACTGTGAGCTCAAGGTACAGCTGCACACCCTGATAACCCAAACCAGGACAACACAGCCTTGAAATACCTTATTCACACTGTTCCAATCAAAAATGAACGAGCTGGAACTTAACAATTTATGTACTGACCTGAATTGCATTCCCTCTTCTGAGCATTTCATGTACCTGAAATGTAGCTACTCGACTCTGTCGCTCTGACCTTGCGGTAAATGTTGGTATGGCTGACTCTGCCTTGTTTGTGTTGTGTCAGATCCTGGACTTTGGATTGGCGCGGCAGGCAGACAGTGAGATGACGGGGTACGTGGTGACTCGATGGTACAGGGCTCCAGAGGTCATCCTGAGCTGGATGCACTACACACAGACTGGTAATGTTGAGCTAATTAAAAGAAAGAAACACATTCAGTGCTTCCTACAGGCTATTTTGTTGTACAAATTCCCAAATTCCCTTAGCTCAAGGCTTCTGCTTCAAAAATGATTTACTGCTGCATTTTCCCAAATGACCTTTAAAACCTCTAAAGAGCCGGCTTAAACTTGTTGCTTTATTAAAGCTGCAGTGTCAAGTTTTAAAACATAAACAAATGTCTGCTACATTAAAGCTCTACGTGACTCGCTCTGTGTTTCTCAGCTGAGCTGAGTTGTCTGGTCACTTCTGTGGTGACACAGAGTGATGCATTTTACATCACAGCTGATGGAAGGAAGGCACAAGAATAACAACAAAGCTAGTAAAGAGAGACTAATATTCGCTGAAATATGAGTGAGGTGGTAGGATACAGGAACAAATGTTGAAAGAGAATGGTTGGAATAAAAAGGAAAGCAGCGTTTTGGTGACAAAAGTCACACACAGGAGGTTTAAGTTTTCTGAAAATGTCTTGTAAGTATCTTATATTTGTTGTCCTTTCTGGTCAATTTAGGTCTTCTGTGATAGATTTAAAGATATTACATAATGCATACAGTAGGGTGTTATTTGTATGTGTCAGCCACTGGGAAAGTAAATTGTACACAAACTAAGAAAAGAACAGCGCAGCATCAAAGACACAGTATGAAAAAATGTGAGGGCGGAGGTGAAGAAGGTTCTGTCATCCATGATTCTGTGTTTGTTCCCGTGGGAAATGGAAATGAGGTTTGAATCAGCTGAGAGGAGGCTTCGTGTTAAGGTGTGATTAGGGAAGGTATTGTTTGTGAATGAGGAGTTTATAAAAAAAACTTTCATTGCTGCTTTATTGTCAGTTCTTAAAAAAATACATTTTATACATATAACATTTATGTGGAAATATACATGTCCATATATATATATATGTATATATATATACATATATATATATATTCTTTTTTAATTCTTTTTGTTGTTATTCTAATTGTTATGTTGTGATGTATTTGTCATTTACCACTGACAGATTTGATTTTATTGCTCCTAAATAAGGTATGCATAAAATCATTTTTAATGATACCTAAATAGTCTAAATTATTTACACAAATACATACTGCTACATGTGATGTTTAAAATGATTTCTTTTTATAACAAAACTTGGTGCAAAGGTGTAGCAAAGTAATGATAAGTATTATCCACTAGGTGGTACTCTCTAAACACCTTATATTATATGTTGTAGCACAGACACTAAACACTCACAAAGTAGACACTGTAATGTGCCATTTTGATGAAAATATCTATCTATCTATCTATCTATCTATCTATCTATCTATCTATCTATCTATCTATCTATCTATCTATCTATCTATCTATATTAAATTCTTAAGAATATTTGGAAGTCAGACTTGTGTGGTGTTTATTTATTTATTGAGTTTTTGTCTCCTGTTCAGTGGACATTTGGTCTGTGGGCTGCATCATGGCGGAAATGCTGCAAGGAAGACCTCTTTTTAAAGGCAGCGACCGTATCCTTTCAAGTTCCTTGTCGTGAAGTGGCTTGCAAAAAAAGGGAAACCACACTGTGTTTAACAGATAACAGAGCAATATTTTAGTAAAAATCAAATTCGGCCAAATTAATTAACTATGAGATGTGTTAATCTGAAGACTCGTAGTGGTTGTACATGAAGAGTGTGTGTGAAGCAAAATAAAACAGCACAGGGAATCAGAGAAAAGCTACAGCAGCCTCAACACACTTGGCCCAGGTGCTCTGAGTTACAGCAATCAGTGACCTGCAATGAGGAGTAGAGATTAGACACACCTGCAGGAAGATGAACAATTCACAGGGAAGCGTAGATGTTTTTCATTTCATTTCATGTGATTGTGCACTTATACAGAATTGCGAATTAGTGAATTGTGAACTTTTGAACCTTAACTCCTATTTATCAGACCTAGATCAGCTGACTGAGATCATGAAGATCACAGGAACGCCATCTCAGGAATTCGTATCAAAACTGGAATCTGAGGATGTGAGCACAGAACTTAAAGATTTACTCACTGCTTCTAGTGTGACACCCAAATGTACTCCAAACTCTTTGAAAAACTTTGAAAGAAGATGCACACTTGTGTTCTGAAGGCACCCCCCCCCCCCAACATATCAAAGCAGCAATTTATTCCACAAATAATGTATATCATTCTTCTCATAGGCCAAAAGGTACATTAAAGGCCTTGCAAAGGTGGAAAAAAAAGACCTTCATAAAGTTTTTTCCACAACTAATCCGCAAGGTAGGACATGCTCAACTGTCATTTTCCAGCTTGACAATCAAACTCTGATTTGATTCCTTTTTTGCCACTCATTTCCCCTCTGTTTTTTTTTTTTTTTTTACTTCTCCTCCCTCAGCTGTGTCTGTGCTCGAGCGCATGTTATTGCTGGACCCAGAGAGCAGGGCGACCGCTGCAGAGGCTCTCACGCTGCCCTACTTCACTGAGTTCAGAGACCCAGAGGAGGAGACGGAGGCACAGCCGTACGACCACTCGGTAGACAACACAGACATGCCACTGGACCAATGGAAACGTAAGGACGAAGAAAGGAGCTGTTAGACTGATAATGAGCCAAAAACATCAAAAAGATCTGTAAATGATTGAGGATATGATGTTAGAAGGATTAATGGGCTGTTACATTTAATTAATCTCTGTGCTGCTTTGTTTCTTTCTCCAGGTCACACCTTCACAGAGATCTTGACTTTCAAACCAGTTGTGCAAGAATCCAAAGAAACCTCACTGTGAAACTCAAAACTGTGTGCTGCCTGGGACAGAACAAAAAAAAACAAACAAACCATGTCATATTATCTTGTGCGCACATGGGAGAAAACTGTTAACACAGTAATGAATGACCACAGGCTCTTCCGAATACTCTCAATGCGAGCCGCTATGTTTCTGATGACCTCACAGTCATTGTAAAATTCTGATTTTCTTTTCAGCAGGACTTTGGTCCATTAGTTTTCCTCCCGAACCTTTAGCATTAGACTCATGTAGCTCTACCTACAGTGATGTGGATGCTTTAATAACTCAGTTATGCTTGTTTGATAGAAGTGAGATAATAAGTCAGGTTTAGATATTGATCTAAGTGATCAAAACATTACATCTAGCCTGTATTGTATAATTTTGAGTTTCATATCCAAATTCAGTTAGAGGTTCAGACTGATGCATATACTGTATGTTATAGAGCATTTAACCGAATACATACCTCCATTACTGTTGGTGTTAAATACAAATCAAATGAGAGTAGAAAGAGTTTAATTTAGAGAAACGGAAATTCCTTACAATTTCTGGCGACATTCATTGTTTGATTTCCAAGAGTCATCTGTAGGAAAGGCATAATTTAAAAGGCACAGTGTGTTGGATTTACCAGCATCTAATGGTGAACTTCTTCCACTTGACCCTTCCCTTCCAAACAGGTAGCCTCATGTTAAAGCTCAAACTTTAAAACATGATGGTCCTTTATGACAGCCTCTGTAGAGAAGACCTGCTACTGATGTTAATATAAAGGGTTCATTATGTAGTAATGAAAACAACAACTCAAACATTCAGGCCATTGTACACACCAAAGAAAGCGTATGATTATTACATATCCCATTTCTGCCAAATGGAAATAATTTTGCCTAAATCTTACACACTGGGCCATTAAAGAGAATAGGGATAGGATCATACATTAGTTTGTGAAGTTATTTCCTTATGAGTCACTTTATGGCCTTAAAAGACATAGATTGAATAGATATTGTGGAATGGCTTATTGTGTGTGAGTGTGTGTGTGTAATCTACACGTCTGCTGCAACGCTGTCTGTCTCACATTTGCCTTAATGAATAAAACAATTGTTGTGCCGTGCTGCCATTCATACAAAATCCACATCTCTGCAGGGTAGGCACAAACATTCACTGTTTTCAGACCAAAAAAAACACTTTGCATAAATTTCATTATGTTGGTTTTTATTTTCTAAACAAAACTCATTTTCAGTGTAGATTTCAGTTTCTGAAACAGCCCACTGTAGTTTGTTTTGTTAATAAAGATTCTCTTTGGAAAGGATGTACACAAAAATGCTCTTTTTCCCTCAAAACAAAACAGATGGATTTTAGCTCATTGGAGCAAAACCTGTTTGGACTACATTTTCAGATAATGAAGCATGACGGCAGTACAGAAAACGTCATATGAAAGGAAGAAAATGGGATATTAAGAGGCTGTAAAAGAACCATTTATGTTAATACAGTTTTATAAGGTACTGTTATGAAATACAGGAAAACGGTGCCTGTTTTCCCCCGTTTTTCAAGGCAGTTTAGCAGTGCCTTTCAATAGTTAACGATCAGTATAAGAAACACAGGTCATGATGTTTCTGCTAGATTATTTCTGCTGTATAAACCCTTAGTAAAGCAGGAGTGTTCAGACAAAAAAAATTTCCAGATGACTATGTAGGGCTTCAGACTTGACAGACTCCTAAGACAATGATGAAGTCTCTACTCTTTGACTATAGCGAAGCAGATTTTAGGTGCATTTTCTTTATGAGTATCCAGTTTGCCGTCCATGTTGTACATGTAAAGTAACACAAGGTGGCATCATTTAAACAAAATATGAACAGACAACGTCAAACTTTTGGACAAGACTGCAACATCTACTGTATATATACTGGAATATACACATTGTAACGGCTGCAGAGCCTGGATCCTGTGTGTCTGTGATTGTGTGTCACTGACTGTCTTGCAGGTGTGTAGCTGAGGTGTCATTAAGCTGAGTGGAAACACCTGCTTCTTAGTTACTTAAGGCTGACTAATGCAGACATCAGTGTGCTGCTGCTGATCTCCAGTCGGTACAATGCCTGTTTCGCTGTTATATTTCTTATATCTGTTTCTACTCATACAACACGCACTTTGACTTTACTCTGACTAACACAACTGGTCAAGACTAATGTTATTTACTTTCAGACAAGTAATTTTGCGACAGATCTCTGTGTATTTTTGTTATAGGCTGATCATTTCAAATTGGGTGTATTTTTTTATTTTTATAAAAGATTTTTATTATGCTTTGGCTTTCTTTTTTTTCCCCAGAGTGATTGGAATACAAAGATTAAGGTATTTTGGACAAATTAAAAGAAAAACATGGGAAGAAATATCGACAAAGGTCAGAATAATCAATAGCAACATCACAACAAAATGAGATCAGTAATGAGAACAGTAAACAAAAAAGAGATCTCAACTAAATGGAAACGGGGGAAAAAGATAAGAACTTCATTTTGTGTCCAAAAGACAAAGAAAGAAGTGTAAACTTAAGTATTACATTATGCTTTTCAACTTAAATATTAAACATTTTTTATGCTTTCTATGTTAGTCAGTGTACTCCATACAGCTGAATTTTTCCTAAAAGATTAAGGAAAAAACTAAAATAAATTCATCGACATGTCTTGTTCCCTTTATATATCTGTTTTCTTTTTCTGAACAGCCAAATAATGAGGGTGCCTGGATAATGAAGAATAATGACTGTAATTATCTCTTGTCCTCACCTTTTTAGTGCCAACTGTGGATAAAAACTTTAATAATCCATATTAAACTTACATGACATTCACTATTATGGTACAGCGTGTCCTAACTTTGGTTGACTTTTCACTGAGTCACATCGCATTGAATCAAAAATATCAGTTTGTCTAATTGTTTGGCAGATCAGCCAAATGCATGTCAAACCAATACATTCTTTTCAGACACAGTTGTATGTTTGGTCGAATCTAAACACAACTTAAGACCTAAAACCCGTGAGCATGTTGACATTAGTGCTTAGCTCCAAGAAGCAGAACAGCTGTTGCAGTGATTTATCATATTAAACACTGACATGAGTGATGAGTAAAAGTATCAAAAGTTTAAACAGGATGACTGTTTACTTTTAGATTCTGCTCATTCCTTCACATACAGTACATTCTCTACTGATGGGTGTTGAATTTAACAAGCTTGTCTCTAGTGGCCTCCAGATCCTTGACTCCTAAGGGTGACTCCCTCCCGAGTACGAGCTTCCTTTCTGGACCTCAGCTTCTCTAAAACAAACTTTGGTGTTGTATTTTGCGCTCTTGGTACACACGCATATCCACATTTCTATAGTTGTGGGGACACTTATGGACATATTGAACTTCCCTGGCCTCTTACCCTAACCTGAAGCATCTTGACTCAACAGCTTAACTCCATAGTTACCATAACACCAACCTAATCCTATAATTCTACCCCTAAAACCAAGCCTTAACTTTCATAGAGCACTTTTGTTGTCAGAACCCACGATAATGTCTTCACAACGTCCACCAGTCCTCACAGTGATGGTTTTCAGCTACACATACAAATGCACTCCGAAAGAGAGAGGACTGGGGTTCTGCTGGATAGTTCACTGAAAAGTCAGAGAGTCCTGTTCCCACTGCAGACAGGAAAACAGAGAGGGAAAGCACATAAGCACATTTTTACCCCATCACCCCTCCTCACAGCAACAGTATCAAATGGAAGGGCTCCCTCTCTCTGTCTTGTTTGTTGACCCTGTGGTTTATTTTCAGAGGGTGCTGGATTTAAGCAGCATACTTCCTAAAACTGATGAATGCACGTGTGTACATCCTTATATACAGATATGCCAGGCATGCACAGCACACACGCATACAACAGACTGACACGGACTCAGAAGGGAGTAAGCGTGGAATGGCAGCAATGCCCAAACCCCAATCTGGCCAGGGTCACCCTCCTTTTCTTTAAGAGGAATGTCTGCTATATAGCTGTGTTTATTCAATGTTGCTGCGGGAGGCCCATCACTGTGAATCTCACCATGGTTAAAGGATCAACACTGTGTCTACTGGCATTCTTCATCTTGTTCACTCCTTGGAGTTAATTTTGGTCCCTGAGTAGGAAAGGCTTGTGCATTTAACAGCAACACATCTTTGGAAATTTTGGAAACCGTTCAGTTCAGTTCACTTTATTGTCTCAAAGGGAAACTTATTTTGCAGTCAGGTACACAGAGTAAAAAAAAAGAAGATAACGACTGGACAAATAAGAGACAATAGTGTCACTGCTAGAACAAAGTCAATTCTTTTTTGTCCAGTTACTGTATGTTCATCTAGTTTTAATTAAAATTAACCACAGTCGTGAGCCGTCATGAGTGTTTATCCTCTTAATAATTTGCTGTCATGTCTTTGGAGATCAAATTAAAGAACTCTTCTTGGAGACGAAGTGAAAATCTGTCTACTGGCTGAATGTCCTTGTCTTTGCCAATTTGCAGGCTTTTAGACAGATGTACTGTATCTGTGTCTGGGAACATTGTGTTCACCATGTGAGCACTACTGTTTCAGATGACAGGATGTGTGTTGCTGCTGCTCTGTGGTGAGTTTACAGTGGTCTGTGTTTCCTCATACAAATGTCACAGATGTTGTTAAGAAGATATATTCTGGAATAGAGCATAAATATTTTTAGCTCATGCATCTCCAACTACAGGAAAACTGTGCTGTGCACCAAATGTGGATTTATAGTTTTTTTTTTTTAACTATGCACACTGTGCAGTTCAACAGGGCTGGTTTTCCATATACACAAATTATGCTTCATTATTTCCCAAGCTTGGCAGATTATCCAATTTGTTTGCTTAAGTGAATGAAAATGTGTGTTTACTGCTTTCCTGCAATAGTATTTGTTTGTCTGTCCCAGTGTTTGTTTGCAAGGCTGGGAGAGTGGGTGCACATGTGAGGAGGTCAAGCAGTATTCCCGGTAAAGTGAGTCATGAGGCCCGAGTGTCTCATGTCTTCATTTCTGTCTCAGCTTTCTCACCTTCCATGTTTTTTCGGTCTTTCCACGTGCCTGAACCTCAAACATACCCATCTCTGCCCTGATCTGTGTGAGCTGTATACAGAAGTACACGTGTCAGTGGGACACCTCAGGACGTGCCAGGCAAATTACGGAGGAAATTCTACATGCTCACGTGGAGCTGGTGAGCCTACCGAGGGTGGCACTATGAGTTGAAAGTGGGTGTAAAACGGAAGAATATTGGGAGATTTTGGAGAAGGGAGAAAGATTGCAAGCATGAAAGGAGCACGGAAATAACAAGCGGAGAACAGGACAGAAAAAAAGGGGTGGATGAAAGTAAAGGAAGGGGAGATGTAGAAAGAGACAGCAAGAGATGCAAAGGGCTCCAGGGAGAGCCAATCTCAACCAGGGGAGCAGTTTTAGTTTACATTATCTCATTCATAAACCATCCACCCTCTGTTTGAAGACCACGGTGGAATATTCATTGCAAAGAATGCATGCCACAGATTGTGATCCCTCTCCCAGGACAACTCTCTGTCCATCTGTGCTGCGTTGATGTATGGGGTTGTATGGCACATTGCTCTACAATGAAGAAGAGCACTCAAAGCCCCTCTTACCAACAGGAGCAACGGGAGCCAGCTGCTGACTCGGGACAATTATCCTTACTTTTAAATAGAAGAAGGGAAGGGAAGGTGTTAAAAGCAGTTTCATTATTGAGATTCCAGTATCCAACAAGCAACTGATTATAATTTTTATATATTTACACACACCAATCAGTGATAGTGAATTTTACTTCTGCATTCAACCCATTCTTATTACCCACTAGTAGTGACCACAAGCCTCACATCTTCACTCACTCGCCGTGGCTGCCACTAAATCACTGTGTCCATCTAGGAGGATGAAAGTGTCTTTATCTCTTTGTCACACTTTTCAAACTGTGATAAAAGCATGAGTTGTTCTAAAATTGTTTCTGTGTTGTTACATTCCAGTGCTGCTGGGAAGCCTTAGCCTCTTGGACTCAAGAGTTTTTTTTCTGCTGAACTTGAGCCTTTTACAAAATTCACCTTTTTTTGAAACTAGGCTTCATCAAAATGCTGAATATATACAGAATCAAGTAAAGACCATTAAGTTAGCCTAACAGGCATTTGTCAGTATGGAAATAGTGACAGGGCAGTGAGTGTAAGGCTACAGATGATGCATCAAATGCCTACTCCCTATTGGGTTCAAAGGTTGTTGTTAAAATTTTGTAGTTTCCTCACAGACAGAAGAACAGCTTGAATTCACTCAGTTAAACCAGATCCCAGTGGTGAAGAAAAACTTTCGTGGTGGCAAAAAAGTATGGAAACTCTCACAGGAATTTCTTGGTGTGTTATCCAGTTCCTTGCTGTGCATTTGGATGGTCTGTGAGATCTATAAAGTAGATCTTCTCAAGGTAAACCAGAAATCCTGCTTACATGCAGGTTTCCACGACATGGCTAAATAAAGAGTCAGAAAAGTTCACTCACACAGCATTTTGACCATACCATAGTCAGATCCTAAATAACCAGTGGTTTTATGGTCAAATGGGCTAAAGACCTTAACAGTGACCTCAGCAGTAGCCTCACTGTGGGGTTGCAGCTTCCTGAATGTCCTTCAGTATGGTCGATAAACCGGGCAAGACCAGGGCTCCAGCTGAATCATGGGTAGGACCTGTCTCTCAGGTGAAAGGTCACAGTATATCACAAGCCCTGCAAGTGTTTCTAGGTGCACTGCTTCTGGAGCATGGCTCAGGGTTAGAGAGAGGGAACTTGAAGTGGCAAGTAAAGGTCACAGGAAGAGAAAGGAGGCAGAACATTTGGCAAGATGGAAAAAAACTAAACTTCCCTTCTGGTGGGTTTATAACCAAGTGTTACAATAGAGCTCCTAATGTCATCCAGATTTTAAATATGCAAGCTGCATGCTGAGTAAATGCCAGACAACTTCTATTGTGTTTCTCCTGCTAGTGAACTGATTGTTTTCCTGTGGTCTCTGATGTAAGTTGAAACACACAGCCACCATTAAGTCTAAAAAATAAACAGACATTATTACACAATGGTGAATGAAAATGTACCCAGAGGACAAAGCCCTGATAGACGGTTACATAAGCGTTCAGAACTGTCTGAGTCTCTCCTGCTTGATGTGTTTAGGGTGATGATTGCTTTCACTTGTCCAGCCTTACAGGGATAGCCAGGCAAACAGAAACCATAGCGTTTTTCCTCCGTAAACCCAATCCTTGCTGAATAAAGGAAAGTCTTGCCGACACACATGCATATGGGGAGAAAAGAACAGCCTCTTTTTTTCATGTGGAGGGCTGATGGTGGTAGAGAGGAATGTCAGCATCTGTCTTGGGGATATTTTCTGTTTTATAGCTGTTTTCCTACAGATGCCAATGAGAGCTGTGGTGAGAGCACAGAGTCTAGGCTGTAGTCCCAGTCTCTCAACCTCATATCTGCCAAACATGGTCACAAGATACCAAAGCAGAAATAGTTTCCAAATCTGGCAACCACAAATTAATAAAAAAAAAAAACGACAGTGTGATTTGAGTTTTCTTTGTATAATTCTCTGTTCTTTTTGTTCCTATAGTATTCATGTTTATGCCTCTCCTCTTGTTTATAAGAAGTCCTGCTCTCAGAATATGATGCCGTGTATCTGGTTGCGCTATAAATACCCACAGAAAAAGTTATGTGTTTCTCCTTTTTATAAGAAGTGTAAAAGGATATTATTATATGGTACACAACACTGTGTAATTGCTTTGTAAGCAAAATTTACTGACATGACCCAAAGGGAGTGACAGCAGAGGAAATGGTGTGGTTAAAGAGAGCCATGAGTGATAAAAATAATCTCAATGAATGGCAAAAAAAAACATTTTTCCTCTCCAGGGTTTGGTCTGTCTGCTGAAGTGGGCTGCAGTGTTTGGCTGGACTCAGTCATGTTTCACAGAAAAGTCCATCTGCTAGATTGGATGGATTCTCTATTAGAAAAAGAGGGATGAGTGAGGAAGGTGTGTGCAGCAGATGTGCAGGGTTATAAACCTGACAGGATGTTTATCAGGAATGCTGTGGGGTGACCTCAGTCTCCTGTAGCCACTCCATAACAGACCATGGATGGATGTGGTTAAAATACATTACCTTCTGGTGGCCTCTGAACTAGGGTTATATAATTAATCGTTTGTGAATCAAAATCATACATTTGAAGCAAAGTAATTACCATGGTGCAAAGCCTGCAATTGAGCTGATTTTTATTCTACCTTCTGTGTAAATTAATAAAAAAGTTGTGTATGTGTTGTAAACAGTGCATGAAATGGGAAAAATATTTTTCAATTAAAAAACTTATGTTACACATTCTTCCAACTTGTTTTATTTTTAGATTATCTTTAACATCTTCCAGGACTCAAGTGGCAAAAAGTCAGTGAATATAACTTAACATTAATGAAACATTTCAAAACACTTTGATTGGTATTATTCTTCGTTTGGCTTCTCCCTTTTACAGGGCGCCACATTGGATCATCAATATCTATCATGATAGATGTTCTTTTTTAAAAATAAAAACTCTAAAAACAAACAATGTCAGGTAGTGCACATTGAGAAATTATTATTGAGAAATACGGGATGAAATTAAATTATCATCCCGTGAGAAGTGTCGGTTTATGCCAATAATATTCATGGTACTTAAAAAAAGTAAAATTAAGAAGTACTGTGTACAGCACTGGCTCACTTCAAGCACTGGTTGTAAATGATTCACATTTTAAAGTTCCAAACATTACATTAAAGTATAATAGTTATTATTTTGATAGCAACATTTGGTAATGTTCCATCTGATTTCAAATCTATAACCCTGTATTAAAATGAGGCTTTAGAATTTAAAATTTTCTCCATGTTGTTCTATTTGACCCTATTTTAGGTGAATAGTTTGACATTTGGAAAATGTGTTTATTTCTTGCCATTAGATTCAAAAATATAGAGGCTTCCACAGGCTGGAAAAAACAGCCTCTCTGCCAAATTAAGAACTGTCAGCAAAGAGTTACAGGTAATAATAGATAGTGATTTGCTTGTTTGTTTGTGGAGAAAATGTAAAAAGTGTTTATTTTGTGAAGTCACAGCTGTCTTCCTGACATTATACTTAACATACTTAACACTTTGGCTAATGTAAGGCTAATGTAACGTAACCAGTGTTCTCATACTATTCATACCAAGTACCATAGGGGAAGCTGTGTGCCACAGTTTAAGAACCATGAGGGTAAACAAATGCCCTTAAGTTTTATTGCATGAATTTTCTTACTCCTGAACAAAGCCAAGCTATGTACAATCTTTGTGCAAAGCTAGGCTAACACTGTTAGCTCGTGTGTGTGTTGTCCTGAAGCTGCAGTTTAACTCTGTGAAGGAGAATGTTCCTGGGTTTCCACAATTATGTACAATTTCAATTTGTACTTAAAGCAGAATAGAATCACAAAAATTATAAAAATCTTGAAATATCATATAAAAGAGTTTACACTTTTGGAAGGAGGAGGGCTGAAATGAGAATAGTGGGAACAGATTTAATAAAGGAAGGATGACCATTTCGAAATCATTTCGAGTCAGATGAAGACAAACATTACTCAACTGAGTGCAAATATTTCAACACAATAATGGATGGGAAGCAGCAGTGAAACATGACCAGCAGTGGATGGAGAGAAAAAAAGAAACAAAAAAAGAAAAAAAAGAAAAAAAAGAAAAAGAAACAGGGTTTATTGAATCACATTTGCTCAAATGTCATTTCAAAAGTCGTTTTATTTTGAATCAACATTCAATCTTTTCACGCGTGGATGGTGAGGGTGTGTGTGTGTGTGTGTGTGTGTGTGTGGGATGGGGGACTAATCTATGGCCCACCTGCTACCATTTCTTGAAAACATCTAACTAAAGACTCCACTAGGAGAGGTGCAAATGATCATTAGCAGGCGCGTGTGTGAATAAACACAAGTAACACGGCAGGAAATCCTCCTTAGTTTGCATATCAGTGGATTGTTCGAAGACACAGAGGGTTCACTTTTGTTTGCATGGGTGGTGGAAGGAGGTGGGGAAGGAGAGGAGGGCTTGTTCCTTCTTGTCTCCTCCTCCTCCTCCTCTTCATCCTCAACCAATATACGCGAAGAAGAATAAAAAAAAAATTAAAAAAAACAAAAAAAAACTTAACCAGCCCCCTTTCCATTCCCATGGATCGTATTACGGGAGCAGCTCCGAGACATCTGCCCCGCCGCTAACAACGGAGCGCGTCCCCGCTTCCCAGTCCTCCAACTCCTCCTCCTCCTCCTCCTCCTCTCCCTCACAACAGTGGTCTCCCTCCGTTATTCTGTGTGAACCGCGGTGACCATGAGGAGCCACGGTGCCCTCCACGTTCCCAGGCTTTAAGCGCGTCTCTACCTCCATCTACAGCCCGAGCGACGGAGAAAGAGAGGGCGGGAGAGACATACATACATACAGAGAGAGAGAGAGAGAGAGAGAGAGAGCGATGGCCCCCGGTTCCGCCGAGTAGCAGCACATTTTCTTTCTTTTTTTTGTCCGTGCGCTCCGCAGACTGTTGCTGCTGTTGCTGCTGCGGCTGACCGTGCGTGTGTTCAGCGGCTTCGCATCATCCCTTTGCTGCTGCTGCTGCTGCTGCTGCGGCAGCTACACTGTTGTTGTAGGAGGCAACAGTGTAAAAGCTGGTGATTTGAACACATCTCCGTTCCCGATGTGTTAAAAACCCCGCTGCTGTCGGATAGTTAACCCGGCCTTGGCCCTTTTCTCTCTCTCTCTCTCTCTCTCTCTCTCTCTCTCTCTCTCTCTCTCTCTCTCTCTCTCTCTCTCTCTCTCTCTCTCTCTCTCTCTCTCTCCTCTCTCTCTCTCTCTCTCTCTCTCTCTCTCTCTCTCTCTCTCTCTCTCTCTCTCTCTCTTTCTCTCTGCGAGCTTTTTGGTTTGTTTTGGCACCATGGAGTCGGTGGAGAAGGAGTGTGGAGCGCTGGGTGGATTATTCCAGGCCATAGTGAACGACATGAAGGTAACACAAACACACGCACCCAGGCGCATATTTATTAAAGTAGTTATGTTTTCTTTATCTGACCTTTTTGTGGTATTATGGTGGTTGATCAGACGCATATTTTTACTGCCTTTGTCTCTTTCACCGGGTCCTCCCCCCACTGGCAGCACCGCTGCAGGACAAACTGAGAGATGAAACATGTTTCTCTTTGTGTTGTTTGCATGTCGGGGCTCTGTTCATATTTAGCAGCACTCCAGCCTCCTGTGTCACTCTGTGTGTTTTAGTTTAGGGGTCACCTCTATCCAGAATGAATTTCAGTCTTATTAGGGGGCTTGAAGAACTAATGATTTGTACAAGTGGCACACAAGTGACATTTTAGGTAGCTATTATAATTTGAATGTTAAGGGTTGCCATTTGACTCTGCCTTCAAGGATTTCTAGATCGGATATCAGACTTGAAGGATGCTCGGAGAGGAAATTACAGGCTCCATCACCTCGACCTCTTGGACAGAAACAGACGTGAAAGGTTATTGATCGTGTTCCTGCTATTTGGCCTTGTGGCAGGAAGGTACTGCCAATACATAGCTTAATGCATTTACGACCAGTGCCTGTGTTATTAAAAGGTGTTCACTGCATCTTATTCGCACACTACCACTTTTGACACTGTTAACTTAGAAACTTGATGTCTGTCTACATCAGTCACTCACATTTCAGTGTTGTGTGTTGGGGGAGGGGTCATCTGAAGGAAGTTGAAGCAGGGTGGTCTGTTGTTGTTCATCCCAACAGATGGGAAGTGTGAACGTATTTGTCAAGCCTGGAGGCAGCTTCCACTCCTCTCATTGTGGTGGATGCTCATTTTTGCAAAAGTATAAATCAAGAGTCACTTGCCAGTTTCCACTTAACAGATTTCTCATTGATCACTGGCTGACGGCTTTTGGTCAGATTATTTATGGACCCTGGCTTGTCAGGCTCCAATGAAATAAGCTTTCAGTGATTGACAGCGCTGGTTTAGTTTCATGTATTTCCCTTTTGTGTTGTGCTCAACACCATGGCCTGAACTAGAGGGACAGGAGCTCTTTAAAAAAAAGGCAGTCTGTGTATTGATAAGCAACACAGCTGAATAAGGCTAAAGCCCTGAGTCAGCACAGTGTCGATGCCCACTGTCTGAGACAGATCAGACCTCATTTCTGCCGCCTGGCTGGACCACGCAGGCCTGTCTGTCCAGCTTTACCCCCCCAGAGCAATGTAGCAGTACAGCTTACTGATTCTGAACAATGTAACTTACAGTATAGAATGCAATTGCCAACATGATACACACAGTGGGGATTGTGTTGTTACAAGCAACACCTGTTGGTTATATGATTTTATTTGTAAAAGAAGCTGCAGAAAAAGAAATAAAAGAGTAGGTGGTGGTGGGCGGTGAGATTATATAATGTGATTCAGCTGAATTAGATAACCACTCAACAATAAGATTTATGGAAAGAAACAGAGGACATGATTTCCAGGCTTTTAAATGGGAACCAACCTTTTAGAAAGGTCCTTGAACAATACATCCTAAAACATCCACTGTTTTGAACCTCACTCGCTGTCTCAGTGAGACAGACATGGTATGGAAGAGAAATTGCCTTTCTTTCCTTCCTTCCTTCCCTCTTTTCATCCTTTCTCACCTCCCTGGATCCTGCTGGGTGTGGATGAAGAGAGAAAAGTGTTCCCCCTCCCAATCCCCACTGCTCTACATGTAGTGCCCGCTTCTTCACCCTCCTCCCTCAGCTGTCTTGGCAGCACATCCCTCCTGCCACTGGGAGTCACAGGCCACACAAGCTAATTAGACACCTGTTAGAATCAAGTATAGATGAAGGGAGACTGAACGAAAACAGTGTTTTTTTTTCTTGTTTTTTTTTTGAGATGATCACTTTTGAAGGCTGGGGCTTTATCCCAGTGACAGTAGCTGGGAGATAAATAATAAATGATGTCATTGTTAGAATGGAGGTTACACCAGAAGTGAAGAAGATTGTTTCCAGATCGCATGCTGACTATATTTAACCAGAATTTGTGGCTTGTTTTGGGCCCTCTCCTCTTCCTTTTCTCAAGGGCTCAAACTCTTGCTCCAATGGGACTTAGCCTAAAATATTTTATATTTGGCTTCTGCTCTAACAGCTCAAGGCAGCGTGGGATGATCCTGGGGTAACTGTAATCCAGATTTTTCAAACAACTACCTGCCCCCCCAAAACACTTGTGCTACGTGAACTTGCATAGATCATGCACACTTACTTACAATGATGTGAAAACACAGTAGCACACGAGAAGAGGTTGCACAGGTTGAGTGAGGACAACAATAACAAAACAGTTCACTGAGAAATAATGGTGACATTTTCAAAACACCAGTCAGAACCCAACACTTATAAACCAATGTGTTTCCTACCCAGGGATAAGAGGCCAAGCTTGTTGATTTATTGCAGCATTTGTGTTGTACTCATTATCTTTTAATGTAAATGAAGGAGAAAATGTATTCGAAAATAAAGCACATTGAAATTTATCCCGAACCAGATTCCATCAAGCTAGAGAGAACATTATACATTGCCAAATCTATATGCGCACACTGTGTGTGAATGAAGTTGCAGAATTCTGTGCACTTTCAATGTCCTTGGCAAGATAATTTGTTTGACTTATTTATTTTCCCTTCTCTTATCAGAGCTCTTACCCTGTGTGGGAGGATTTCAGTGCCAAGGCCACAAAACTGCACTCTCAACTCAGGTGAGAAGTAACTCCAATGTACATTAGAGCTCAATAAAAAAAAATATTTTTATTTACTGCCTGCAATATTTACAGTTACTTTTATACAGTCATAGTGCAGTGAACAAGTGTCCATGTATTTACAGGACCACAATTCTGGCAACAGTGGCCTTTTTAGATGCCTTTCAAAAGGTGGCAGACATGGCCACTAACTCTAGAGGTAAGTAGGGATGTTTTTCAATTGATTTAAGGTCACGCTCTGTGAAAGAGCATCACACATTGCACATAATTTGGGGTTTAGGTCAGAGCAGGGAAAATCTAAGCTTATTGTTTCTTGGGTCTTAAAGAGGTCTCCTGGTCTGTTTTTTTTTTAACCCTGCTGGTGGTAGAGAACAGGCTGGTTAACACAGATTTCTTTGGAGTTGATTGCTGAGAGCAGAATGTAGGTCTAAAAACTAATGTGCAGAGGCTCCTGACACATACACAAACACACACACAACACACAGATACAATCACGCAAGCAGAGAAGCACACACACACACTCACAGATATTCAAAGGGTGACAGCTGGTAGCCAGTAACCTGTCTTTACAGGTCACAGGTCGTCATGCTTTTAAACTGTTTGTGTGAGGACTGGACATTGGTGACAACTTAATGCTGGTGGAAAATAATGAAAGAAGCCCCTCTTTAACAGCATTCACACATTGTCACCCATTTTACTTCTGCAACCTCTCTGGTCACAGAGGAGATTGTTACCATGGAAATACATCAGATGAGGTTAGATGGTTCCTGATGTCAGTGCACATGAGCTCTGCAAGATGAAAGAAGATACCCTAAGGTGAACCTGCTAGCTGCATCCAGCAGACAGCCTATTTCAATAAAGAGGAGATACACAGTAGGTCATCTCCCTCAGGACTCAGACTGTTTGTATATTTGAAATCACATAAAAACGATTGTTGTTTTCTGGTTTTTCATATTATTCAACATTAGAAAGTTGCTGAATTTCATCCATGTTTGTAGGGTTAGAGTGGCTTCATGAATGGTCCACCTCATTTGACCAGACTGCAACATCTTAGTTACTTCTTAAATGCTCAGGATTTATGCCCTTTTTTATTTTTTCAAATTTTACTTTATAATGATCCTAGCTTTGAACTGTCTTTGAGTCACTTTGAGGAATGACATGATAATCATCCATTATAATCATCCAATTATAATAATCCATGTTTATTTTAGGGCTGCACAATATATCGTTAAATCTTAACTTCCACTATTTCCTTCACGATTCATTCGGAGCAACATTTGTTTTATCTCAGGTCAGTGCGTGTTTTTAACGTGTTTCTCTGTCATTTCTCTCCCCTCTCATTTCTTCTGTCCAGTTCTGTATCTCTTGTTTGAGCACATGCGCACACACATGGAGTGGAGGAAAAAATTAACTTTCACTATGAACAACAGCAGACCAAACTTGATTAATCTTCACACACATACACCGTCAAATTTCAGTCCTCTTACCCATCATCACTTCTTTTCATCCTGGCCTTCAAAATAGTAGTCACTGGCTTTGGCTACAACAGCTTCCTGTATAAAGCGTTTCCATTTAAAATTCCATATTTTTTTTTAATCTAGTTTATTTTTGTCAGTTTTATTGTTATATAGTATAAAGTATAGCAATACACAACAAATTGAATGCTTTTACTTTTATCTCTCAATTTATTGCGAGTGATATCGGCATCGCAATATTCAGCAACATTATCGGATATTTCATGATTTCCTAATATTGCACAGCCCTAGTTTATTTGTTACCTCTTTTAGGACTTTTTCTGGCATAACTGACCTTGTCAGAACCACAGGACTAGTAGTCCTGATGGAGACTAAAACTTTGTCCTAATGAGGCAGAACCAAATTTCTGAGGAACTGGTTAAGTATTGAATTGTGGTTGGGTTAAGGTTAGGGTTTAACATTAACAGGTACTGGTTAAGGTTAGGGATAATGCCTTTTTTAGACTGTTCAAACTGAATGGAAGTCGGTGAAGAGTCCTAAGAATAGCTGTGTAAACCTGTGTGTATGTGTGAATGGATGTGGTGTTCTGGTCATAGACTTTTTTGCTTTTAAAGTTTGGCTCATATTTCAGCCAAAGTAATAAAACCTATTTGCCTTCCTGTCTTAACATCTCTGTCCCATTTTCTTTCCTAAGAGCTACATTAGTCTCTTTGTCTGCCAAGAGCATGTTTACCTGAGTGTCTGCGTAGCCATATATGGGGTGACTGCACCAGAGGGGTTCGGCCCTTGGCTACAAAATGTGTGCCGAAATCGCTGTCATTCCGATTTTCCTCTCATGTTCAGGGACAAGCTGCATCTGCTGGCACAGCTGGAGGTTTCATCATATTCCTTTTCATCTACCTTTTGACACATTTGTCTTGCTCATGTACATACCCACTTCAGATTGCCAAAGAAAGCAACATTTCTCCTCATCCTTGATAAATAAAGAGCGGCAGCAAGTAACAGAAGATTTTTATGATTTCCTTTAGCAGCTTTTGATCTACATCCAGCAGTCTTTTGCATCATCCCCTCTACTTCCACCTTAAACAACCTCCACTCTGTGTTAACATGTGTCAAACTGCAATGATCTTACTTTGTGTTCACACTCTTTCATGTCCGTGTTGCTCGTTTCCAGAGTTTATGGTCACGGCTGTGGCGTCAGCTTCTGCGTTTAATGTAGCTGCTGAAGGAGTCAGCTGCCAGGCGTTGTGGCACTGTGTCTGACAGAGCTGTTTCTTTAAGCTGTGTTGATGAATCCATGTCTAAAGGCACGTCTCTCTGTGAGCCGACAGCTCACATCTGGGATCAATGAAGAACTGCCAACCACAAAGTCTATATTAGATGGATGTATTTGGAGAATTTTGGCCTTTTAAAGATAAATGTTTCATGTTTCAACACCCATCATTCCCAGGACTTAGTTTGAGATTCTACAGCTGTCTGAAATGTTTTTAATGTTTTTTGGTGTGTTGTCTAGACTAGTTTTGTTATTTATATGAAAATGTTTAGTGATGTATTTAAAAGAAATGACCTTATATGGAATAAAGTAAGCTTTATGTTTGGTGTTCTGTTGTTGCTAGGCTGGATGACATGTTTTAGTGCATTGTTTTTTTTCCATTTCTGGACATGGTTGAACTGGATAGAGGTCAAAGAACTGGTAGTTGAGGGCTAATGTCCCATTATGGTTTGAGATACAGGCTCTGTTTTGTTTTTCATTTTGCAGAGGTGAGTCTATTGAGGGTTGGCTTGGCCTGGGTGGGGGTTGTAGTTGCTGTGGGATTTCAACAGCTCTGGGTATCCAGGCTAGGCAGAGGCGTTTCGGTAATCCTCTTAGCCCCACTTTGTAACACACAGACACACACTGCTTTTCCTAAACTTCCTGACCAGCCACCCGAAGCTGAAAAAAAAATCCCACTTGGGGATCACCAGCCGCACTGTGATGCACTTTGTGTTCAGCATAGACCAAACTTTCACTTTTGCTGCCTGTGTGCCAGAGCCTAGAGTTCTTAAACCAGTACATCCACTTTTATTGAGTCATTCCAAGCCCTCTCTGCCTGTCTCTCTGTCTTTCTTTACACTCATGCTTCTTGTTCTCACTGGGGGTATTGAGGTATTCTTGTACATCAGTGTGTCAGTAAAACGGTAATCTGCTTGGCCGCTGTGCTTCTCTGGGTTGGCAGATGGGATAGATATTCCTACCTGCCATCTGGACAACATGGACAACATGCGGCCTTGGCCTAGTGGAGAGCGAGATCAGGGGATTACTGTTCTTCCTCCTACTATGCCAGCAGTACAGCTATTTCTGTTGGACATGTCAAATAATGAGAGCGTGCCCATCTTACCAGCAGTGACATCCATCAAGCTTGGTATTATGTTAGACCCTGATATGGGCCAAGGCCTGCACATTATGTGGACTTGGCTTCATTAAATGAGATTTTAGATTTTGTGTTACTTTTAGTTAAATTGAACATAAACATATATGCAACTGCACTGATGAATGTTCAGGCGTAGACTGCAGATTATATGCTAGGTATTTCATGTCTTCAGCCATGAGATCCCATTACTTATACATAAGAGTGGTTTATTTCAACGTCATTTATTTACCTTGTTTGTCAGACAGAACATAATTTTCCAATGCCATTCTCCTACTGCCCCCCCCTTTCAAAACTCACAGAGGAATTTTTTTTCTACTAGCTACTATAAAGACAGCATTTACAAAGTACAGGGTACAGAAATAACAGATTTAAAAAGGGGCATTCATGATGGGAGAGAAAACAAATCTTTTTGCCCACCAATAACATATTAACATATTTGTTAAAACTAGTTAAAAGTCAACCATGTGTATCAAGGGGAACACTCAGTACATTAACATGTTATCAGGAAAAAAAGAAATTATTGTTAGTCCGACTAAAACCAGACTTTTAAAATACACGTTAGTCTAACTGAATTTGTAAATTTCCAAAAGTTGCACTAACATACCGAGGTAATGTGATTGGTAGTCAAAGTACTACTGCCTCGCAAATACAGTAAATATAAAGAATTAAAATCTGCATTTCTAACTCATAATTAATGCATTATGTGAACAAATAATTTGTACAGAGTTTAGGTTTGAAGCTAAAACTGTTCAGCGAACAGAAAACTTTGGGGACTGGTTGTAATGAATCTATTCCCACGGGAAACAAGTCTCAGAGACTACAGGTGGAGCTGGAACTCATTAAGTAATGTTTGAGCAGCAGCAGCAGCAGTAGTTTTGTCAGCGTTGTTTGGAGGATTGTTTGCAAATAGGCCATGCAGCGTTAAGTTTGGCTGAGTAAAGGAATGGGAAGTGTACTGTCAAGATTGTCACCGCATTATAAAGAGTTATCTGACTGAACTGGGATAAAGGCTTTTTATCCCCTAGCATGACACAGGGGACATATAAAGAGTTATCGGACTGAACTGGGATAAAGGCTTTTTATCCCCTAGCATGACACAGGGGACATAAAGATCAATATATCTGTCTATGTGCCTGTTGTCATTTTTAAAATTTTGACCAAAACCTTTCAGACACACATTTCTTTTCATAATGATGTCAATAAGGAAGTGAAGTCGTCGTGTATTTTGTAACTGTATGTTGAGTTCACTTGGGGGGGGGATTTGTTTTTACCTCCTGACTCTTTTTTTATATTTATCACTGATTCATATTATCTCATTCTCCGTGTTTTTTTTTTAACTATTTAGAGCTTGGATCAATCTGGGGTAATTTCCTGTAGCTGCCTACGTCGGTGCTGTAAGAATAGCACATGTGGACACGGGGCGCCGTTTATTTTTAGCAGCATCTGTGTGTCTGAACAGGCAAGTCCTCCAGCAGAAAAATGAAACTTCCTCCTTGTTCTCTTACTCCTCCTTCAGTTTCATCTTAATGCGCTCCAGAACATGTTTACACCACAACAGAACACACCGAGCTCTGTCTGTGTTGGTGGGTGGGTGTTTCTGGTCCAGAGATGAAACTTGCCGTGTGTACTGTGTGGCCAGACAACAATGGGCTGTGAGTGTGTGTTTGTGTGACTAAAACATCTTGAGGCCATTTCCTCAGCCTTTTATTAGTATTGTTTCTGGTATGGAGAGACGTTGTGAGGAAGTGACACAAAGCTTTTGAATAGCTGCTCTCTTTGCTCGCACAGCTCATATTTTCATGTAGCCTACCAAATGTGCGAATTTGCTCCTTTTTTGTGTTGCAATGGAAAATGAAGGTCTTCCAATACAAACAAATACAGGGTGTCTTGCTTTATAGTAGTGCTCTGTGATTCATAAAAAAAATATAGTTTTCACTTCAAACTGTGAGATTTTGTCATTGCGAGGCTCTCTACACCTGCAACAGCCACCTCAAACTTCCTCTGGCCTCTGACTATTAAATTCTAGACAGCACCTCTGCAGTGTTTACCCTCTTTCATCCTCCCCTCTCACCTCACAGTCCTTTTCATCCATCAGTGGCCTCCGCTGTGTTCCTGCCAGTTCAAAATCTGCAGCACTTAAAAGTGGAGAGGGAGGGTAAAGGCAGGAGGTTTAACTCTCTGTGCCAGCCACAGTCAGCTCTGTGGCCAAGGTGCCAACATGAGGAATAATTTTTGTCTCAGAGACAATGGAATCTCCCAACTCAGCTCTCAACTCTGAGAGCTGAGAGTGTGGCAGTGACACTATAGAGAGGTTATATTCCTGCAAGTGTAACCATTAGGATGTTCTGTACCTTTTGGCTCCTTGTGTCTCATAAACATACTTTAAATGACACAGGTAGCTGTGGATACCTACTTCACTTAGGAGACCTGGGTTGAATTCAGTGGTTGAGCCTAGCTCCTCACAGTGGTCTCACTCCAGTTCAGTAGTTATTAGTGCAAATGAAATCTGAGCTTTGCAGCAGAAAGTAAACCCTGAAAGAGTGAGATTGTCAAACTGCTGAACACATCAGGGAAGGAGGTCTGTGGCAGTTTAGCTTCTGGCTCCTGACTCCTGGCAGGAGAGTTCCCTATAAAGCAGCACTATTAAAATGCTCCTCCTTCCCCAAGGAGTCAGGGGAGATAATCAGAACCAGATATGTGGATGGAACCACTCACTAAACACTTCAGACCACACTGTGCTGGTCTTGGACACTGGAGCTTAAGATTACCACCAAAATTCAGCAGTGGGGACTTGACCTTCCCACTAACAATCCCATGTAATCCTCAATGCACTGTACACAGCAGATCAAGTGACAGTTTATATTTATGTTCAGCATATACTATATATATTAAATCAGGCGCCATCAGTGTCAGAGACATGCACTGCAGTGCTTTTATAATTAACCACACATTGCTGCACTAGTTAGTTGTTCTCAGTTGTGCACTTCATGTCCTCAGATATATGACTGGGGTTACATAATGGTTCCCTCCCCTTCTAGTCTGTGTTTTACTTCATTCATGCATGTGTGGGTGTGTGCTATGAGGTCAGTTTTGCTCCCCCTTAAGTCCCAGTAGTCCAGGTTTGCTAAATAATCACTTTCCCAGTTCCTTCACACTTCCACCCAGGCAGGCCCTGATATGCTACAAAGACAACATCAGTTGATCTAGATGCAGTTAGAGTTTATTTTATTTACATACAGTAGCCCAGAATCCCAAAGATCTAATTATACAATAACACCAAATTTGATCATGTAAAGAAAGAAATAAAGAAACTGTAAAAGTATAATCCTAGCAGAAAGTAGTTGTTTTATGACACATTCTAAACCTTGCAGCTTATAGGTGTTTGTCACATGCCTGTGTGTGTACATGCATGCTGCCTTGGGAGTGAATTACTGTGTCCCTGTCCATCCGGTAGAGGCCAGAGGCCAGCAGGGCTCTTGGACATGGGCAGGAAGTCTCTGGGCCTCCCCAGGATGTAGCTGTCAGCTGATCCCCCCTCCCAGAGGGGGAGGAGGAGCAGAGGCAGGAGAGAAATTGGCAGGTGTGGATTGGACAGGAGAGTTTGGGTGGGTGGGGGGGGTGTTCTGGATCTCTTGCTTGCTGAATGTGACATTGGGAGAGTCTGTTTGAGAGATAAAAGGACCAACATTAGTTTTAGTCTCGCTCTCCCTCCTGTCTCCTCCAGTCTCCCTTCATCCTGCTTGTTTTATCAGCAAAAGCTGATTCACAGCTGTGTGGCGATGGAAAGATGCATAATTTGTGGACCCCATGACGTGTGTGTTTTTTTTTTTTTATTTCCCATACTGTATGTCTGAACTGGAAGTTGAAGTTCCTACATGACATGAGTATTTTACTTCATTTCTAGGGCTATTAATAGCAAGATTTCAGTGTGCATATGATCTATGTGTTACTTGAATCACTTCCCTTTGTTGGCCCGTGCCTGTGGTTGATACAGCTGCGTGACATTTTGATCTTTAACCCCATCACCTCTCGCCATCACCTAGAAAAGCAATACATGCATGATGACGTTCCTTTCCTCTCCCCAACACATTCAAGTCATTTCATCTGTCCGCCCGTGATAGAGTGCAGATCTGTAGCTGTAGCTATAGAGTCTTTGAACTTATAATAATCAGTGAAGTTGACAGCCAAGTGGTCTTTGTCTCATTGTGTGATGTGACATCAACTGGAGACAATTTCTCCAGTTGGAAAAGAGCACAGATCTCAATGGACAACCATGTGAAGCACTCCTAATATGGTGTCTGATTTCAAACCTGCTGTATTAGTCCTATTTTTCTCTCTGTTTATTCTCTCTCTCTCTCTCTCTCTCTCTCTCTCTCTCTCTCTCTCTCTCTCTCTCTCTCTCTCTCTCTCTCTCTCTCTCTCTCTCTCTCTCTTGCTCTCCACCCTGCATGAATGGTGTTTAGGAAACAGAGAGAACAGGAAAGGCAGAGCAGGCAGGGAAGAATAGAGGGATATCCCCTTACAGGGTTCCCTCCTTTTTCCTCTGGGATAGAGGGGATGAGAACATTTGGAAAGGGTGCAGGACAGTGGGGGTTGGAAAATCTCACCACCTGTGCACAATGTTCAAAATTCATTCACTTACAGAAGATACAACTTGTTAATTAGAGACTGGCCTGACATTGTGTCCTCCCTCTCTCCTTTCTCAAGTGTATGGCATTAACAGTGACCTTGTCAGGACCAGTTGTCCTCATAGAGACTAAAACCTTGTTCTAATGAGGCAGAACCTCATTTCTGAGGAACAGTACATGGCTAGGATGCAAATTATGGTTAGGATAAATTTAGAGTTAAGTATTAACTTATGTTTAAGTTTAGGGATGATCCTTTGGTTTGACTGTCAAAATGAATGGAAGTCAGTCCAGTTTGTGTGTGTGTTCTTGTACTTGCTGCAGAGTGAGGAACAAAGATTGTATAAACCCTACAAAGTGAGGACATTTTGGCTGGTCCTCATTTTTTCACCCCTTAAAAGGGCTTTTTCAGGGGTAAGACTTAGTTTTAAGGGTTTGGGTCAGACATCTAGTTTAGGGTAAGGGGCTAGAGAATGTATTATGTCTATGAGGGTCCTCACTCTGATAGAAGCGCAAACATGTGTGTGTGTGTGTGTGTGTGTGAGACAGGCCCTCAGATTAGCACTATGTGGCCCAGATTGCACTGGGATCCCTGCTGCCACATATTACACCAGCCTGAAAACCATCATTAAGATAGTGGGCCAGTCTGTGCCTTACAGGCTTAAGATCACATGTAATTACACTTCAGAGACCAAATGTACAGTAAGCAATTCATACCAAAAGCTGGTATTGAGTCATCTGCACAAATGAACATTTTGTCAAGATATGAGGAGAGTGTAGGGGGTTTTTGTTCGCAGAAGTGTGTCTCATCACATTTGCTGTTTCACAACAAATATGACATTTATTAGATCTGCATGTGTCCACCTTGTGTATGCACTGACAGGAGGAAAAAAATGTTTGTCTCCTCTAAGAATAGCATGTTTTTCAAGAGACATACTGTATCTGTCTCATATTTTTTATAGTAAATGACTTGGCTCTCCATTTTGTCTTTCTAAGGTGCTACCCGGGATATTGGTTCAGCTCTGACAAGAATGTGTATGCGACACCGCAGCATTGAGGCAAAATTACGCCACTTCACCAAGTAAGTGGGGTGTTTTTTAATAATTTTATTAGATTGGGGAAAAGGATAGAAATGGCACACTATAAAAAAACAGCCTATTTAAAGGAAAAAGTCATGTTCATAGTAAAACATCCTTGCATAAATACACATGGATAATATGTGACTATATAACCATATTAATGCACAATAATGATGCTACACTGCATATATACACATGTACTGTACAAAGATTCAGAAAATACCCTCACACTTTATTGGAAATTAAATGTTTTCATCAAGTTCCCCATTCGTCTCACATCTTGTTACATCTTGATGCTGTAGTGCTTTAATGGAAGGCCTGGTTACGCCACTTCAGGACAGGATAGAGGAATGGAAGAAGACGGCGAATCAGCTGGACAAAGACCATGCCAAAGGTGAACAGCCAACACACAGATCATCATAATATAATTTTTAAGCAATATACAATGGACAGATATTGATAAAGCTCTGGCTTTGACCTGTTCTCCACAGAATATAAGCGGTCTCGTCAGGAAATAAAAAGGAAGTCGTTAGATACTATAAAACTCCAGAAAAAAGCAAGAAAAGGTGAGAAAAGCTTTTTGATTTATTGACTAACTGCTCTAAACTGCTACTTTGATTGCTGATCTTAATGAATTCTGCTTGCCTGCTGGACCCTGCTCTTTACCAGTGTTTGAGATTGAACTGGTGCCATCTAGAGTGTAAAGCAGGAAATTACACCTCTAGTCAAATCAAAATGTCTGGCACAGTTTCAAGGGCTCCTTTCCAGCTTTGGGTGATTTATCATCCTCTTCCTTATAAATAAAAAAAATGGTATTTTTTTCCTGGCTGAGCTTGCATTGGCCCCTAGTGCTGGTTGTAATTAAAGTCCTATTTTCAAACATAAATTATACCAGTGGTACGGGCACATCATATGCAATGTGTCCTGATTCGATACAGCTAACACTACTTGTTTTGTGTCTCTCCTCCACTTACCTGTCCCTGCACCCTCCTCCTTCTCTCTGTTTCTGGCCATTTCCCCCTGGCTGCAGAGCTTCTCGGTACGTGAGCAGTGTTTTTAGACACGGAAGAGAACTTTTCAAAGACATCATAATCACCCTTAGTTGAACTTTTGAATTGATTTTAGCATTTTGGAAAGAAAAATCTTTAGCACTCATTGTTTGTAACCAAAACCAATACTTTTTGTATCAAGAACAACAAATTATGTATAGTACATAGTAGAGATTCACCATTTATGATTAAATAAGTAAATTTTACAACCTATGGTTATCAGTGGACCCTGGACTGTTAGTGGTCGGTGGCTGTGCTGCTTCTGTCGGTCATATGGAGATGCAAGGTTTAGGTACATCTGTTGAACTACTCATGAACTCAAGTGTCTAATCAGCTGATCACATGGCAGCAAGTCAGTGCTTTTAGCCATGTAGACATAGTCAAGCTGATCCACTGATGTTCAAACTGAGCATCAGAATGAGGTGAAGTGACTTATGTGAATATGATTTGTTGGTTGTTGGTGTGGTGTGGACTGGACTGGGAATTTGAGAAACTGCTGACCTGCTGGGTCACACAAACAATTTCTAGAGTTCACAGAGAGTGGTTTGAAAAAGAGAAAATATCGAGTGTGCCGCATTTTTCTTGGTGAAAATGCCTTTTTGATAGGATTGACCAGATTGGTTTGAAATGATAGGAAGTCTTATCACAGTCAAGGTAGACAAAATCTGAATGTGCATTACACATATGGGCTACAGTAGAAGACCTCTCCCACCACTTTTCTAGTGGGTAGGTGTATTAGTATAAGTAGGCAGTTTATAGGTCAATAAAAGAACAGGTTTAAGTTGGAGCAGTCACAGCTAAATTAACTTAATAAAACTAAATTCAGCCATCATTTGTTTTATCATTACACCAGTGCTTATGTAAAAATGTCTTAAGCGAGGATGTTCTCATGAGAAATGGCACACACCATAAATTTATCTTACATTTTCAGCTCTTTGTATTTGTCATTTACATACATACACATTTGTTCACCTATTTCAAATGTTATACTGTCCTTTTCTAAATTACTTTTTAATAGAGTAAGAAACGGTCATGTCTTTTTGCACCTCATCAGTGAGACAGTCTGCCATTTTGCAGGTTAAAAAATACCTTGTCCTTGTCGCAGGCTGGCATTTGGGTGTGTGATGATGGCTGAGTGTTTTCTTAAAGCCTGTCTTTTTTTTTTCAAGGACTGATTAACTGACAAGCTGTCAGATCCTCAGGGACCCTTTCTTTGATTTGTGGCCCACTGAATGTGAGTTTGCTGAAAGATTAGCAAATTACACTGATAAACATATATGTGGTTGTAAAACAGTGAAATGTTTGTACAGACAAACTAAAGTGCTTTTAGTTATTTTAATGTAGGTAAGACACAGAGAGACGATATCTCAAATGTTAATGTGCTTACACCTATACCGGTATTTCGGTCGTACTGTTCATACAATGAGTGTGTTGAGATTTAACCAAAACTGCTGAGACACAATATACTGTGTGTATCTGTAAATTTTAGATCAGAACAGTAAAGAATTTGACATCTTAGGGATCACCGTCTTCTCATCTCATCCAGCCTTTCTTCTTTCGTCTCTCATCTTTCTTGTGCCGTGTACTGTCATTGTGGTATATCATTCATTTCAGCATCTTCAAGTCACCACCGGCTGTTTTGCATAAACTGATGATGTGCTGTCTTGTCTTATGCCCTCTCATTCTCATGCACATGAACCATTTATGTGTTGTATATTTCAGTGCGTTGACTTCTGGAACTTGAGTAGTTTACCATTATGTGTTTAATCATTTCTCATTTTTTACTCCCCCCCCCCCCCCCCCCCCCCCCGAACACCCCCCCCCCGCACTGCATATACATTACATAACTATCACCTTGCACTCCAATCCTTCTTTACTCAACCCTCTTCATATCTGTCTTTCCTCACTCTGCCCTCCCCCTCCTTATCTGTGCCCCTGCCTCCTTTGCTTTACCCTGTGCAGGCCGGGGCAACCTGCGCCCCCAGCTGGACAGTGCGATGCAGGATGTCAGTGACTTGTACCTGCTGATGGAGGAGACAGAGAAGCAGGCAGTGCGCCGAGCTCTTCTTGAGGAGAGAGGCCGTTACTGTTCATTCATTAATCTGCTGCAGTCTGTGGTGGTGAGAAACGATTGGTTTTTGCACAGCTGACAATTGTAGAAAATGAATGTGAACAGTACTAATGTGAGAGGATGTTGTGGCCATAATTCAAACAAAATGCTTTTTTTTCTTTCAGAATGTGGAGATTGCTATGCTGGGTGAGATTACACACTTACAGCCCATTGTTGATGATCTCACTGTGTTGACTGAAGACCCACACAAGCTGCCACCAGCCAGTGAACAGGTAACTCAGGTGTGAGCTGAATGTAATGCAAAAATGAACTGATCCCACAAAAATGTTTTGTAAAAATAAAATGTGAATCTCCCTTCATGCTATATTGTGGGTTTTTTACTGTCTTCCTTTTGTTACAGTTGCAGTTTACTTTGGATCATTCTCCTAAAGAGCTGATAACACATGGTCGTTCAATAATGTGCAATAATCTTAAGTAAATAGTCTCCCAAAATACACATTTTAATCCTGATTGAGTAACATTTCCAATCGAATTACAGTATGTAAGTAGATATTTCAGGATGTTTTGTCACCTTCTCTTTAAATGAAATGTTACCTGTCTGTGAAGATGAATGCAGGAGCTGAAATGGCAGAACAGGCTTGAAGATGAGTAATGGCAGAGGAAATTACTGAGAGAAGCAAGGCACTAATGCACTGCTGTTTTTTTCTTTAAGTACTTGTGCAAAGAAGCAACAAAAATATACTATTTTGTGTCATTTTAAAATAAAATAATGTTATCGGGTGTATCACATGTTCTTGAGGTTGAAAATGCTTGTTACAGCTCTTGTGACTGTGTATCTGAAAAATATATTTTCTGCTCTTAATCTTTATTTTAAATCCTAGAATTAATCTATTCCATTATAGATTATCCTTATCTTTATGTGAAAGCATTCCAGCGTATGGCTGTCTTGGCCTGTTAAGCACCACAGTTTGGTTATTTGTTGTCACAGGTGATCATGGACCTAAAAGGCTCCGATTATAGCTGGTCCTACCAGACACCTCCCTCCTCCCCCAGCAGCACTGGCTCCAGGAAGAGCAGCATGTGCAGGTATATCTATATATCTATATATTTCATGCCGCACACGCTCTGTATACACCTTGTTGCTCTTTGTATTCTTTGTATAGTGTGTTCAGGTTTGAACAATGCTCTGCATTGTGTGGAGCACCAAACAATATGTGACAGTTATTGTGAGCTTTCCCTGATATGTTGTGTATGCCAGATCTAGGCTGTCGTCTCATTTTGAAGAACGACCCGTGCATATTGTTGATTTCAATTCATTCCTGTAAACCAGAGAATGAAGAAATGGTAAAGCCAGGAATCAAACCTTTTATGTCATGAATACAAAAGCACCCCCTGCCCCTTCCTTTCTTCACACAGCCAGACCAGAAGTGACAGTTGACATGTAGTATATGGCATGTCTTGCCAGCTTCTCTGCTCTAGCTCTGAGCAGATTTGCAGTTCTCAAGCTTCTTAAAGCCAGATTCGATCCAAAGCTGTGAAAAATGACAGCCTGCCTGATAACCATAGTCTGACATTTATAAGTCTAATGGTGGTAGTTCAACAATTTATCAATAAAAGAGGATTGTGGTGCAAGAAAAATAATGTTCAAAAAACAACACAACTAGATGTTATGGACATGAAAGTTGTAACTCACAGTTGGTGTGAAGTTTTCTAAGATAAAATGTCTATATACAAAACACATCCACCAAATTACAGTTTTTTATAGAACCTGTGGAACACTCAAATATGAGCTCGACAGCTGAGCTAAAATTTTTCTCTGCATCTATAAAAATACATCATTCATTTGAGGATTTAATTGAAACAGCATGATTTGCGATTAATAGTTTAATGAAAACACAAACATTAAGAATGAAAGAAAAACAAGCTTATAGAGTACTTCTGATAAGACAAAGGACAAAGAAAGTGTATATCCCAAAAGATTTTAATTTATCTTATGTAGTTTGTTATCTTATAGAGGAGAAATAAAAACTTCAGATTCATTTCAGAGAGGGGGGGAGGTGTGGTAATGCAACACAGACGGAAGGTGAAAAGCACAAGTTGCACATTTAAAAAAGCGTGGGTGAAAAGAAGCAATGCTGAGTAAAAAATGACTGAGGAGGATTTGAAAAACATAGACAGCTGTTTATAGGGGAAGAAAAATCAAAGAACAGGTAGCTTTTTAATTCTCTTTGTAGCAGAATTAAAAGAATGGCACCATTTAGAACTTACATTTAGCTGCCTTCCTTTTCACGGATTTTGTGATGAAATCTTCATCTTACCCTCTGTTTTTGCTGCAGCCTACACATACTGTAAATCTTCCGAAAAAATGTTAGGAGCAAAATAAGTGAAGGAAAATCCAGGCTACTGTTTTGAGCACGACCTTGTTTACTATGTATACTGTATGTTGAAGCACAGTATCTGTACTGTTGTTGCATCCTGCCTCCAGTCTCCTCCAGATGCCCTCTGCTGGAGCCCATCGGCTCAGTAGTGTGTCCTCCCACGACTCTGGCTTTGTCTCCCAGGATGCCAACACCCACTCAAAGCCTCCGTCACCCATGCCCTCTGATATCACCAGCCAGGTAATAGTCTTATGCATAATTCTTTAGTTTAAACTTTACTTTGGTGGAATGAGAAATAAAGAAGGAAACCAAGCTTTTAACCTAAGACATACCTAAGGTAAAAACAAGACAAATTTCTTGCCAGTGTAGATATACAATATTTTTAAAGCAGTCTGAACAGTCTGGCATCTCAAATCTGGTGATATGCATCTTGTTATGTTTGAGAGATTAACCTATAATGAGACTAAGAGCTCAGTGGGAAAACTAGGAGTACTTCATGTTTTGCTGCAATAGATTTTTATCAGTTGCAAAAGTTGCATTTCTTTCCCAGTGGTTTGATAGTTATGTAGACTCTCGCGGTCTGATGAGATCACACTGTGCAGATTCTAACACACTTGGCAACACACCATATACTGTAGTCTTTTTTTTTGACATAGAATATTTTCTATAGATTTCCTTAGAGGGGAAATGCCTCCCTCTTTCTGAAACTTGCCAACACTCAGTCTATCACCCAGTGCCTTTGCATCTCTCATAACTCTCTCTCTCTCTCTCTCTCTCTCTCTCTCTCTCTCTCTCTCTCTCTCTCTCTCCTCCCCTCTCTCCCTCTTCTTCTTTTTTTTTACATAGAATATTTTCTATAGATTTCCTTAGAGGGGAAATGCCTCCCTCTTTCTGAAACTTGCTAACACTCAGTCTATCACCCAGTGCCTTTGCATCTCTCATAACTCTCTCTCTCTCTCTCTCTCTCTCTCTCTCTCTCTCTCTCTCTCTCTCTCTTTTTTTTTTTTCTTCATTTTCTATTTCCCTCACTTCTTTTTTTTTTTTCAAACCTGCTAGAAATCAACAAGCTCAGCCTCCTCTGAGGCTTCAGAAACCTGCCAGTCTGTCAGCGAGTGCAGCTCACCTACAGCGGTTAGTACTGCATACAACTCGACTTCCCTTATTGGACACATACACACACACATGCAGACATGCACACACACACATACATACAGAGTACATTTCATTAATTGTTTACAATTTAAAGAGGCCCTCTGGCTTTTCTTAACAGCCGCAGTAAGGTTTTACCTGGACTATTCATGGATGTTGAGTTGAGCACTTTGACTCAGAAATGTTTGTCCGTTTCGCAGTTTGGCTCATGTTCATCCTTTGGTACCTTCCGCCCTGCTTTCTCTCACACTGGCACCATCAGGCCTCTTTCTGTCATACTTCCTGCGTCCCCTACATTTAATCACTCCCCTGGATCCAACACCCCCTCACCCACACCCAAGGTCCCTAACTTGAAGGTTTGTTTTCATTTGCAATTTTACTTTTTGTTTTACTCTTTCTAAAATGTGTTGCTTCTTTGCTTCTTCTGTTTAAATGCCCTCATGCACATCAATCAGCCTAAAGATTAATCTCACAGCCACCATTTTGCTGTTGCTCACCACACTCACTTTCCTGGTCTTTCCTCACAAAAATTTGCTAAACCTAGAGCTCTGTCCTTTAACAGAACTGACATAGCTGACTGTAGTCTGCCCATATCTTTCCGAGCATCTAACCAGCTCATGAGCCAAGCCAGCAGCTTCAAGGTTTAGTGACTATATGAGTGTTGGTTGGCGAACATTGGACATGCTCATTTGGGAGATGGTCTCATTGTTCCATCTGCTGCTGCAGGACTGGGCCAAATTAAGTTCCTGCGAGCCATCATTGGCCAGCACTCTGCAGCGTAGGAGGGAGTCTGTGGAAAAGATGAGAGAACTAGAGGCTCCACCCAGTCCACAAGGGTATTCTGGGAGTCAGTTGGATGAGTCACACCGAGGGAGAATTGGCCCAGCAACCAAGGTAAGAAGTCCCTTGGGAGTTTATTGTCAGAATATAAGTTTATTTGCTTTGGGAACAGCAGTGTATATGTAAATCTCTGCTTATCTTTATGTGTTTCCTACCTGCCTGAATTTCTTATTGTGTTCCTATGTGTGTGTCTGCACTTCAGCATGGTGAGCCTCTCTCTCCAGCAGCCAGTACTTTGGCTATGGTTTTGACCAGAGGCTTGAGCATGGAGCAGCAGAAGAGCAGCAGGGACTCTCTGCAGTACTCTAGTGGCTATAGTACCCAGACCAACACCCCATCATGCTCTGAGGACACTATACCCTCACAAGGTAACACTTATCCTCAACTGTTTGCACACATTTCTGAACTGTAAACAGTTGAATGAAGTTGCCATTTTAAATGCACAGCACACCAGTGCAGATTATCTGTGTGAGATGATACTGACACAAACACACTCACTCAATGTTACAGATTTACCTGCTCTATTCACGCATCGGCTCATTCTGATACTACATCAAAAATTATACCTTTATAGCTGAAATGGTAAAGTCTGTTTAATATGCCGTTTACCTGATTTGGACATTCTTAAGACTTATTTACACTAGGGAATTTGGAATTAACCAATTTCACTATCAACCATGGTTACATATGTCAGGCATGGGCTCGGCAGCACAGTGTTTCTTGTCTCACTTTCAAAAAGAGATTTGCAGTACAGTATTTTCTATCAACAACAGTAGCAGTGTAAGGAAAATGACAAGTTATGACAGGTGCAATTGACAGACTACAGGTGGAACATAAAGTCTAGTGCACCAGCTTAAACTGCTGTGGAGCAACAAGATGAGTTGGACCACATTCCTCCAACATAGGCGGAGACTATAGAACTGCGCTGTTAACAATTGTTGTCATCCAACATTAAATAACAGACTTATAGCTATATTAGCTAAAGAATGGCCGAAGTTGCTTAATGAAACGAAACATGTCACTTACAGTCAGCGTAACAGTATTAAGCCCTAAGCTAGTGTTGCATTGCATTATAATTATAAAACCGTATATCTACAATGTTTGCATCCCGAGTTCAAACATCAGCTCTTATGGGGGAATGCCTTGAAAGCTTCAAAGTTGCAGTGCATGTATGAAAACAAACTATACTGTTCTTTAGGCTGAAGTACTCATGATTTTTATGTATATAACACAGATAGCCTGATTTCCCAGTTGTCTTTCGGTGCAACTTTGATTAAAATCTGGTATGTTTTAAAAAGTGCAGCACTATTTGGTAATTTTATGATTTGCTGTGACTTACTATGTAGAAAATCAGCTGCAAAATAACTTTGTAACTTTCATACCATTGTTGTCATCAGCATTTTCTATTTTTAGTCATGACTCACTCTTACTTCTAGGTTCAGATTATGAGTGCTACTCACTGAACGGGGATGCAGACAGTGAGGGGCAGACGGACTTTGATAAGTCCTCCACCATCCCACGCCACAGTAACATTGCTCAGAGCTACCGCCGCATGATCCAAACCAAGAGGCCTGCCAGCACAGCAGGTCTACCTGCAGGTAAGACACTGCAGGGAACTTCTAATGGTGCAGCAGGAAACAGCTCTGGAGCCATTGCCTCGGGGACGGCAACTATTCGCCGGACGCCATCCTCCAAAACAGGTGTGAGGCGCACGCCATCCACATCTGGCCCTATTCCCATCCGACCCCCCATCGTGCCAGTTAAAACCCCCACAGTACCAGACTCTCCTGGATACGCCAGCCCATCACAGCATTATATGGGCAGTGAGGAGTTTCTGTACAGTGATGACGCATCCGCGAGTGATTACACAAGGGGTTCTCCAAAGCGAATGAGCCTTCCTGAGACAAGTTGGGGCTTAGGAGGAGCGGTGTCAGACAGGACTGTTTGTGCCCAGCAGGCCTCTGTCATGGCCACCAACAGTGCCGAGGAGGACCCTTTGCTGGCTGCCAACCGCCACAGCTTGGTGGAGAAGATAGGAGAGCTGGCTGCCAGCGCACACGCCCTCGGTGAGGGTCAGTTTCCCTTCCCTAACTCCCAGCTGAGGGGTGCAGCTCAGTGTACGCCCCAGGACCCACCCTCTGTCACCCAGGAGGATGTGGATATGCTGCGGATGATACGCCGTGGAGTGAAGCTCCGCAAGACAGTGACTGATGACAGGTCGGGCCCCATGATTCTGCGGTAGCTGAAGGAATGGAAGGCTGTGAAGCAGCTGTTTTTATTTACAAACTGAAGATTTGTACATGAACAGAGGCACAAGTATAGAGGATGTATCACATGGTGTATGAAGGCCAGTCGAGAGACTAATGAACGACCATGGACACTGTCAAGTCATTTCATTTTATGTCATGTATGTATTGCGTACGTACAAAGTAATCCATATTTTCTTTGGTTTTTATTCTTAGTTTTTTGTGTCTGTGGGCTCTGTGGCTGTGTGTCTCTGCTCCTTGTGTGACCAGTTTTTCAGCCTAGTAGTCCTTGGGCCCTGTGTGTGATGAAGACAGCGCTCCTTTACATCAAGGGATTCAATGCTCTATGTCTTTGTGCTTGCTCTTAAGATTATTATAATATTGTGCTTTTTCTTAATTAACACAGGTCAGTGGAAAGTAATGGGCAAAGTGCTCTGTGAGCCTGTCTGTATGTTGTGTTTCTCATCATTACTGTACAAGTACCGTATTATTGTTTTGTTTCATGAGCTGAGCAGCAGCTGTTTTAAGTCTTTAAAATAGAGCAATATGGCAGTGTTTTTATTGCTGTACTGTACTGTCAATATCATCTGCAATTAAACTGGCTTTTTATTGTTATGACTCTGTTAGCAAAATGTACATCTTTTCTTAATAAGTTATAAAATCACATTACCATTGTCTGGAAGTCTTAAAGAGTCTTGGGAGCATGTAGTCTATTTTGCAGGAGTAGCTATACTATGTTTATGGCATCTACATAAAGACATTTAGCAATCAGTTTACATCTACAATGGGTTTCAGATATTACCCTCAGGATTCCTTCGTCAGTTTATGTTTTATATTTTTTTAAATTATGTGCTCTACTTAAGATATGAAATATTATTTGAAAATTTTGAATATCTACTTTTTATACTGCACTTAAAAATATTTTATAATTTGTCGTGTGCAGTGGACCGACTGTTATATAGCGCGCTGTGGTTTCATGTGAAAGTTGATTGTAAACTTTCAACTGCGATTCACAAATTTCCCTGATAGTTTAATTGCTTAGTTTTCTAAAACGTTGCTCTCACACATTTACAACACTGCAGTTCTCTATGGAGGCAGATGAGGGCGCCAAAGCCCCTCCACTTATTATGAACTGATGTGGCACAAAAAGGCCCAGGAATGGAGGATATCAATCGACATTACTGCTTCATTTAAGATTTTTGGCAGGCTGGTAAGATGGATAGCAGATAGGTAAAGACGTTTTGTATACAGTACATATACGTACATTTCATCCAGTTTTTAAGAAAGTTATACTGTATATGACAGTCATGGTCCTGTTCATTATTCTTACAGTGATCGGCCCTGCTGCAAAACAAGTGCTAAACTGACTGTAAAGCTCTTTCCCCACTGAACAACAATGGCATTGATGGACTGCTCAGCCTATTGCCGGCATCAAGGACCTCATTTGGGAGAAACTAGATGTCTCATAAACACAATATCCAGCTACTTTTACCACAGTGCACCCAGGTAGAAAAGTAACACTATGGATAGTTGAAGTACAATAATGAGGCAGGGTTGAGGGTTGAGGGTTGTGTTTTTGAGACGGGCAGGAATAGTAATCTATTTTAATTCTGACACTGAGTCATCATCTCTGACAACTCTTACTGATAATAAAAAGGAAAATGGAGGTTCGGGAGGTCTGAATGGGACCAGATAATTAAGATTCAACAGCTGGATCCAGTGGTGTAACGGTGGATAATGAGGAGTAGCAGTGTCTTTGGGCTGGACTCTAGAGTTGAAAATATGAGAGATGCTGCAGAACAAGCACGGCTATAGAAGTCATTAGTCGACTCGGCTCTGCTAGTTTAGACTTTTGAGTATTTTTCAATTTGCTCCAAATGGCCCTTTCATAATCCTCTTGGGCTCATAAATAGCACGTTATTGAATTTATGCTATTAGCACGTGTAGCTTTGAACTGGTTGGAGCTTGCTGGGATAATTAACAGAGAAAAAGTCTTGTTGTACATCCATAGCAATGTTCTCACTATCTCCACTGTGCTTCAAAGAGAAACATCATCATCACTTATTTCTAAAATCTCACCTTTTGATTAGGCAGAGTGGGTGAGCGGGAGCTTTACCAATTTCCATTTTTCCTTCATTTCTCAGTGACAATCTCCTGTGTCTTCTGATGACATGAGAAATCTTTTATTGTGCTAAAAGAAAGTTATGCTCATTTGCAGCTACAATGAGATACTGTTAAAATCAATGATAATTTCTGAGTGTGCTAATTGCTGCTATATCCCCAGGCTCCTCTAATCACAGTGTTGATATAATAAACGCGCTGCTCAGACAAGATGTGGAATTCATGTACTTTGTTTATATCAAAACAACACACCATGCATTAATCACAAATATGTTTTAGGTTTTTGTCATCAAGGTGAATGTTGTTTTCATTTTATTAAAGCCACCAAATCTTTCAATTATCACCCTTGAAATACTGAGGAAAAAAGAAAAGAAAAAAGAAGACGCTGAAGACAGCCACAATGTCTTCTTGATTTATTTTTGATTTTTTTTTTTTTTTTTTTTAAGAAACTCAAATCTAAATCTGCATTGGGGAAAAGTAAATACAAAGCCATGTTCCACACCTTGCTCTATAATTAATACCTTTATTAATAAACATTTATAGTTTCTACAACATAGCTAAAAATCTACAGTAGGTGTTGGGAGCCTGAAGGGGATCACAGATGAAATCTAATTAGCCGTATTTAATACACAAGGGAAAAGTCTGTATAGTTATCCAGCTCCTCTCACTGCTTTTTGCCTTCAGGTTGTAATGAGGGGGAATGTCCTGAGGGGCTCTTATACACAGCAACATTAATGTGAACAGCAGCGACACAGAGCTGCTGCTTCTGTCTGGTGTCAATGGCTCCTGTTCAGTTTTTCCAGAAGAACATGTCGGGGTAGACTTTTCATAAATGTTCACAGATAAAAAGCAGCCTGAGCGGGATGATTAGACTTTAATCAAACTGTCCTGTCATTCTTTAATAAAGCAGTCTGTTTCCACCAATTATTTCATTGTCTACTGCTGAATAGTCCTTTTGAAGGCATTTTTAAAGCCTGTACTTACTCCAAAATGTAAGGTGTCTGTTCAGTCTTATTTGTCCCAGTTGGTTATCTCCATCTTCCATCGTTCTCTGTTCTTTTAGCTTGACGAATAACAAGACAGGCTGCAACTTACTATACATGCAAGTTGCATTACAGCACATGAATCCTCGTCGTCCCATCGTCCCTCGCCTGTGACGTGCACAGAAGCAAAGGTAGAATCTTTGAGATGCTACAAGCCACAACCTTTGGCTTCATTATCCCTGTCTGCTTCTGAGTGAAGGGAACAGATTCAGTCAATTATTCATTTTGTAAAGCATGAAGCTTTCCAATGTGTGTTGTCTGCTTTCTTTCAGTGTGATACGTTTTTTTCTTAAATGCCCTGCAGCTCCCAGTTATCTGTTGGAGAAGAAGGATGATAAGACCACTTATCGTGTGTGTGTATATATATATATATATATATATATATATATATATATATAATTCATTACAGCTTTGTTGTGTTTTTTTTGTTTTTTGTGTTGGTGTTTCATCTCAGTAGATAACTGCAATCCTCAAGTAAACTGTCCCCCAAAGTCTGGCCTGGCCCTACAATTGAATTAGCCTTTGCTACTGCTATCTCCCATGCTGGCAGTCACAGTGAATTTGGGACCATGTGGGACAACATGATAAAGGACAGGGTTTGATTTGCATTCATGAGGCACTTAGGAAGTTCAAAGCAAAGTTGAATAGAGCATGCAGGGACAGTTTAGACAGCGTATATCTTAGATTTCACCTTAAAATGACAATAGCAGTGATGTTACATGAGGTCATCTGCTCTCACCGACAGTGTCTCTGTCGTTGTTTGGTCTGGGGCTATTTCTGTGCACATATTTTGAAATGCCTCCTCAGGTCAGAGAATGTACAAACACCAACGAGTGTGGGATGGCTCATGTGACATCGTTCCAGCAATATGAGCTTTGTGCTGTGCTCCAGCTGCAGGCAGGCAGGGATTCAAAATTGTCTGGGGGCTCACTGCCAGTTACCAGAGTTATTGCCTGAAAAGAACAGTTTACTGCAGAGAGTGGATTGGGCTAAAATTGTAGTGATGGATTGTGTTTTCGAATTGATAAGGATCTCTCAGAGACAGCTTTGATGAATTTTCATGCTGAATACAGATGTAGCCTGCACTGTATCTGAGCAGTGGAACATCACATGGCAGCGGATTGCTTATCATCATACCCCCAGTGCATATGAATATTGATCCATGCACATCAAAAGTGAAGGCTGACATGACACGGGAGACAAACTTAGTTGAGTGAACAGCCACGCTCTGTAGCCCATTGTTCCCTTATCTTTTTGACAATTCAGAGCCTCACAGTCCATGTAATGGTTACTCTCCTGACTTGTCACACACAGAGTGGAGTGAGCGGGGTCTGTGGGAATTAGCAGTAGCCACCCACAGATTAGGTTTAGAGTGCTCTGGGTGTTTGGCACACGCAAGGAGAGAAAGGAAGAGCAAATCAGGGCGACAATGTTAATTTGATCTTTGGCGTGCAGAGAACATAGGCTGCAAAGACATATGGAGCTGTGCTGAGTGTAGGCTGTCTTAAATAATCATGTTTGCACAGTTTAACAGTTTAAATCCAGATGCCTGCATTTGCATTTAAATTGATGCGTTCACCATTTCTTCCGTCGAACTGACAAATGACTGGTTGACATGTGACCGTAGAAATTCAGTACATGGTAGGAAGTGTAGAGTTCAAAGTGCAGAGGGTGAGCTGAGCTTGTCAGGCAGACAGGGAGAAAGTGAGTGCAGCGCATGAGTAATTCCTCTTTACAGCAGCAACTAGGGAATTGTTCCTGCGATGTAGGCAGCTCTAACTGCTTCACTGGAGCCAGTGTTTGGAGACGAGAGTGGTTGTTTGCCAGACTGAGCGTCGCTTCATGGGGGTGGGGGGGGAGGAAACACGCTAGACTTGCTGGACAGGAGCGATCAGGGATTTTCTCCCATCAACACTTGTTCACGCTGAGCGCGGATTTATCGCAGCTTTATCTCTCTCTCTCTCTGTGTGTGTGCACACGGACACTGGTCCACAGCTGGCGTGGCCAGCTTCGAGGCGGAGACCTTCTTCTTGACCATAACACTGTCAGTCAGGGTGGGGTTCACCGTGGAGTTCCGTCCCCGCGCGCCGCCGCCACGCCCCCGCGCTTGGCGCTGTCCGGTGATGTGGTGCTGAACGCTGGGCACGGATTCGGCTCCACACTCCCTGTCCTGCAGCGCTCTGGAGTGGAGAGGCAAAGAGACGGATCAACCGGAATGAAAAAGCCCCAAGTTCTTCATGAACAATGGTGTCGTGGATAACTATGAGGGGAAGCGTTTTCAAGTGTTTCTCTCTTCCTTTTTAAGGATATTTTTCCCCAGGTACATAACTTGCCACCAGCATGATTTTGGGTGTCTGGTTATGCTGCCTTCTGACGGTGGCTGTTGGATATCAAACGCAGCAGAGACTGCCTTTTTTTCACGGGCATGTTTTTGAGAACTCGCCGGTGGCTTCTAAAGTGAACGGACTGAGCATTCTGGTGGGGCGCATCGACGCGCAAAAATGGTGCCCAGCCTCCGTTATGCGCTTCAAACTCTACGGAAATGGCAGCGAAGATTTCCGCGCCTTTACCCACCACAAGCGGGGAAACGTATTAATGAAAACTTCTAGGGTTTTGGACAGAGAGGCTCGATCAGAATACCTGCTGACCGTGGCTCTGTGCTGCCACGGGAGCGTGTCAGAGCCTCTCATTTTCGAGGTCGCGTCGGTAAAAGTGGATGTTTTGGACACTAACGACCACGCGCCGACTTTTCGCAGTGCAGACAGCCTTCACATAACTTTAGACGACACCACCGCACTCCGGAGTGTGGTGTACAGGCTGGAGGCTATTGACGAAGACAGCGGCAAAAACGCAGAGTTGACATACATTTCTGTTCCCAAAAACGGCAGTTTCTACGTTGTCCCCAAAACAGGCGAAGTTTTGCTGGTCGACTCCATCCTGGGGTTTCCCTCTCAAGTCTCATTTAGTGTTTATGCAAGAGACCACGGATGGCCCCCTCTGACCAGTAAAGGTGTGGTGGTCACTGTTGCTCCACAGCGGTGGGCAACGCGCCCCACTCAAATACTGCGGCCAGAGAGGACAGGCCGGTCCACAAGGGCTTTACTTGACCCCGACGCTGTGGTTTTCCTCAATGTGTCTGAAGACGCCAACATAGGCTCCATCATAACGAGCCTGAGTCCTACCAGGTTTCAGTCAGCTGCCTATGAGCTGATTTACCCGGAGTCACAAAGGTCTCCTGTCACCGTGGGACGCGACAGTGGAGACATCACGATCACCAGAAGGCTGGACAGGGAGACAGAGCCCCTCGTGGAGCTCACTGTTAAGATCCAGGACAAACGAGGTGTGTAGAATTACAATTTTATTCTTTTTATAGTAATCCGCACTTAAGTTAGGTCATGCAGTGGCCTTCCTTTCCCGGGAGTTATTTGCATTGTGGTCTCATTTTAACGGGAATATGCACTTTAAGTGCACATGGTGAAACTGTGCTGCCATCTGGACACCTCACTCCTTCATCAGTGGAGTCCCCCTTCTCTGCTCTCACCTCAGCAGGCCTGTCTCCATCACATCCATGCAGAGCTGTCAGTATAACTAACTGCAACATATACAGGCTGGTGCCACAGGTGTGCTTCATGATAATGTGTCATCCACATAGCTGAAATATTTCTGAAGAAGGGTTAGGGTCCAAATGCTCGTATTTGTCCAATTTATGAACAATTATTAAGTATAAAATGAGCACATGAGTTTTTGACTTTATGTTGAAAGATCTTTGTGTAGTGCATGAATTATGTCCTTGATTGACATAGTTTTCAACTGTGAAGTTGTTTTCAGAGCTAATCCTTGCAGAGTGGCAATCCACTGTGACTCTACTCTCTTATCTACTGGCATTACCCCTCTAATCCTCTTCTCATTCACTCTTTAGTCCCAGGGATTTGAAGTATAGCACTGCCACATTTGGGCATCCTTTCAAATTCTTGGAGGAAAAGGTGAATCCCGTCAGTTGTTAAAGTTTTATTTTGCTCCACCGTATCTTAGATTTCAAGCTTGGAAAACAACAAAAACAAAAACAAGGAATCAAAATGATGTTCTGTGTAATTGAGCTACACGGTGTGCAGGAAACTGTGTGCACTGTTTTCATCTGAATTGCCTTGCTGCTCTTTTATTTCACAGCATGTCCTAGATTGTAATTGCATGCCTGATTGGGACGCCATCACTGGAGGTTTTTTTTTTTTTTTCAAAAAGAAATATTCAGAATTCTGATGCCCTTTTCCTCCACAGATGCATAACAAAAATAAGCCTCTCTAGCCGGACAGATATTCAGATACCTTCCTTTCTCACCTGTAAAATTCTCCTCTCCGGCTTAATGGCATTGTATGTTCTATATCCTTTGACTACTGTTTTTCAGCCCAATCCTGACAAGAGTCTAGGAGGACAGGCCCTTCTTTTGTTTGTCTCATTCCCAAACTCATTTTATTCAATGTTGGGAATTTAATCCGTTATCTCTCGTGCAAAGTTGCTGCCTACCTTTTGTCTGTGTGTTCTCATGGGTATTGCAGTTAATTTGTGGTCAGTGTCAGAGATAAGCTTGTAGACACATGGACGACTGATATGTTTTGTGGGTGTGCAATTGTGCTTGTGTGTGTTTGTTTGTATGCAAGTGGTCATATGAAAATTGACTCCAGGTGCCATAACAGCAGTGTTAATAAGGCCCCATGCGTTGCATCGTCTCAGCTCATTTTACCACACTGAACTCTCAGTAGCACAGAGCTGTCCATGGTGCTGACAGTCACCTGCTGAATGTCAAACAGAGAGCAGGCAACAGTTGAGCAGCTGTTCAAAGAATAGTCAAGTCAGTCACATTCGCTGCTCACCTTAGAAATATCTAATCACATACATGGATGAACAAAATCATTGGTACATTAATATCTAACCTTTGTAATATTGCTGGTAATTCCATGACTGAGGAAAATCCAATCTAGCTATCTCCCTCACCCCCTCACCCCCTTTTTTTTAACAAAGTCAATACACTTACTGCCCATACTACAATGACTATTAGCATTAGCACTGTATAGCCATTTCCCCTTATTGTGTTGTTTATATGTCCATGATTGGTTTTCTGTATAACTGCATAATGTTTGCTCTCATGGATAATTGCAAGAATACACATTTTCATTACAGTGTAAGTGTGAAAGACGTACACATGCGTGCAGATTCACTGAATGTGTAGTGAATGTGTTAATTTACTGGTTAATGTGGGCATAAAATGCTAATCACACTGGTGCAAAGCTTTCTTATGTAAATATGTTTGCTGTGGGCAGAGTGTTATGAATAGAGCCGTTGTGTACATTGTTCAAATTGAGATTAAAAAGTGTAGTTTGACACTTAGATATATTGTAGATACATTATTCTGGTATGCTGCCAAAGAGATAGAGGTAGCAGAGCAGTCCTGAATTACTCTCAGTTTGGGGACATTCTCATTGACATTCTTACCTGAAAAGAATGTGCTTTCAAAACATCCTCTGCCCCCCTGCCCGACTCTCTGATATGGCATGTTTGAACACTGAGATGTTTGTAGTATGTTGTATTAATCAAACCAATCAATCATTATCAAACCACTCACCCTTTATGACAGATTGTAGTGGAACTGTAGTTAATGAGGAAGTGCAAAGTTTGTCCTTAATGCATAAATAGATGTAAGCCTACATACACCATAGTATGGTCACCTCTTACAATCATGCATATGATTACAATAATTTACCTAAGCTCTCATATCAGCTACTGTTGATATCCACATCTGATATAATCTTACATAGACAGACGTGGGGTGTTCAATCTGAAATCAGTGTGCACCATTTCCCTGCAGTTTCCAAACCTTGTTCCACAAAATAGTGTGTAATGATGCACAATTGGCACTGTTTTTCATATTTGGTGGGTTTTCAGTGAGTTTATCCAGTTAGTATTCACATTAACAGTATATACTGTAAACTAGGGCTGAATGATTTCCTGACAGTTACTGTGATTGCAATTTGATTTGCAAGATAAGATAAGATAGTCCTTTATTAGTCCCACAATGGGGAAATTCATAGTGTCACAGCAGCAAAGACAATGAAAATAAATGTAATAAATAATAAACATGCATTTTCACATCTGTGAATGCACAATATAGAAAAAATGTAGACAATAAGACTATAAAAACACAAATGTGTGAGTCTAGTGTGACACATTGAAGTGTGACAAAAGACAACTTTAAATGAAAACCTTTGTGATCTGCTAATTGTGTCATGTGAAATTGTGATTTTGATTTGAAAATGACTAATTGTTCAGTCCCACTGAATACCACTCTATATTTAAAAGGCTGAAATAGTGGTATACATAATGTAGTACAACATACAATGCAAAGCATAAATGTTTTGTTGAGTTTGCTTGGAACTGTGCCCCTGATACAGTGACACTTCATTGTGTGACATTTTTCAGCAGAAACTGATCTGTAAATGAATGCAATCATGCAACAAATTCTCTCACTTTTCTGCTCAGTCTGAACATTGACATTGTTTAACCAGTTTGTGCTTATTCTATACGTTTGCTGATTCCCCAGTGTCATGTTCTTATATATCATCACCCTGCTGTGATCCATCAAAACTCATACTCGTTTAATTACAGCCCCAAAGTTAGGAAGCACTTTCTCGGTTGCAAAGGCAAGAGAGACATTTCACTTAATTTCTTTTCTTTTAATTATCCTTTACAGAAAATCTTCTTGAACTTGACAAGAAAATTAGGTTGTGTAACTCATTATCTGAGCATATGTACAGTATGGAGCATTATTTTTAGATAGCTGTACTTATTCAGGGATAAAAGGTAGACTTTTTTGGGGGGGTTGGGATTTAATTAGGCTCTTACTGGATGTACACAGAGAGGATTTTCAGAAAACGTGACAAGCTTTAACACTATTCCTCCCACTCTGATGCATTAGATTCAGTACACAATAGTTTCACCTTGTTTGTCTAAGGACTCTGTTTGTGCTTAGGGGGCCATAAGAAGTATTCCTCCTTTCTAGATCCCCTGCTAATGCTGGAGAAATATTTACCTTCAAAACTAAACTCAGTGCACCAAATTCCCCAGAGAAAACAATGAAGTGATATTTTTCTGACATAGCCTCTCTTTATCAAACTAGCGGTGAAAGAAAAGCGATAACGTAGAGAAAGAAATGGAAGTAGGCCACGACTCATGACTTAAACAGTTATGTGGTGTTGTTTTGAGGAGAGGGAGTGAGGGACCTCTGCAGCTCTTCCTGTAAAGGATTTCTGGCCCACAGAGAATGTCAGCTTAGATTTGTATTGGTGGGGATTTTTTTACTTTTGGTTGTCCTACCAGATGAATCCCTTTCTTTACACCTGAGTAGAAATGAATTAATGGTATTTGACGAGTGAGGCTGAGTATTGAACAAGTGGTGCAGCCCTTTGTGAGTTGCAGTGTCTATTTTGGAGTGGTTTCTCCCCTTTTGTTAGGCATTATGTGGGCAGGGTTGTATTCAGCTTGTGGTTATCACTTCTCAAACTGTTGTGTTGGGGAAACTTCTTCTCTCTCCACCCTCAGCTCCCTCATAGTCAGCATCTCGCCTCATGCTGTCTTTAATCGAATTTTTCTTTTTCTTACTTGCTCCCTCACTGAATTTGCATATTCCTCTTGTGATGTGAAATGAATTGAGAAGAGACCTAATCTCATTTTTATTTGTAATTTGTGACTGTAGGGGATGTTTGTTAAAGTAGGAAAAAAGCTGTTTGCAGTCATTCAGTGTGGTAAAAAAATGCCCATGGTGATTATATTCTGTGATTGTGAGCATTTGTGTGGTTTTATGTGCATATATATGAGATTTGTGTACATTTGTTTGTGTATTATCATATCTGTGCATGTGCTAAATGTTATGATTGTTCTTTCAGGATCCAGGCATTCTTCAGATTTGTTGCTTACGACAACATGCTGAGACGCTGTAACGCGCCTACAGCATGTGATGTCTGCTCTGTGGTCTCCCAAATATCAAGCAGATGTGTAAATGCAACAGCCCTGCAGTCCTTTCTTCTCCCACTGCATGTATGTATCTGATGCCATGCAGGACGGAAGGGGTGTGCAGTAAAGATGGGATTGAACACTGAGAACAAGAGCAATGAAGGAAAGTGGTTCTCCTCTGTACTGTAGAGATATTTAAAGTGGATACCAGGCACTACTATTGGGGTTAGAGAAAGGTCAGGACAAGATGTAGTGCTGGGGGCATGGTCAAAGAGCACATATTTAAAATAAAGAAGGTTAAGCTAGTAAAAGGAGTAAATGAGAAGGAGGGAAGGATAGATTTTTCTTTTTAAAGGCAGCCTCATCAGTTGCAGTGGGATGTATACCGCTGATGAGTGGTCAGCTTGATGAAATATAATTGAAAGTGGTTAAATGGTTTGAGGGCAGAAGTGAGAATCTTTTGGGATGGCAGGAAGGGAATGAGGTGTGCATGTACCCAAGCCTGTAGTGTCGAATGGATGTCTACAGGGCACAGGGTGGAAGAGAATATAGCACTGTAAAGCTGTGGAAAAAGGTCAGTGTGCACTAATATTTGTTGAGAGATTGTTGCAGGGCACATAGAGGGAAGATGGGGAGAAAAGTGCAACCTGCCCTTTGAGGTTAGAAAACTATAAGACAGGTAGAAAGATTTTTGTTTTGTTTTTGGTAGATATTGACATAACATTTGACTTTTCACTAATTCTGATACCATATTCAGAGCATGTTGAACCTACTATTGATCCAATACCAGTGCTCATTTGTATGCAAATGTTTTGGTATGATAAAGCAAAGACCTGCTTTTAAAACAATTATGTGGCTTTATGTAGGTTGTAAGAAATGGCAGCGCAGTCTTGATGCCAGAAAATGCCAGTAAAAATCTATCCGACATGTCGGAGTTTGACATTTTGACAACTTGTTCACCAGCTTTACCTCCTCCCTCTGCACACTGTGGCTCTGGAACAATGTCGTACTGCTGCTGACTGACAAGGGTCATAATTACAGCAGCTGTTCGAAGTCTCTTGAACTGGAAACATGTCATTGATGGGACACTTGCTGACAACAATGATGCTGCATTCTATACGAACTGTTGTGGCTTTTGTACATAATGAAAAGCAGAAATACCAACGTTCATAATGATGTTATAATGATTTAATGTAAATCTTTGATGTATGGCCTGTATCTGATCTGCTCTGCTCAATAAGGTCGATGTTAAATCAAATACCATTCATAAGATCAGATTGTATCATCAATAGTGGGTGCATGTGTGTGTTTTAATATATACTCATATATACCAGTAGTCCTCATCGAGAATAAAACCTGGTCCCAGTGGGGCTCATTTCTGAGGAACTGATAAGGTTTTTGGTTAAGATTAAATTATGGTTAGTTTGTTAGGGTTGGGTGTTAACAGGAAATGGTTAAGGTTAGGGATAACACTGTGTTTAGGCTGTTCAAATGAATGGAAGTCAGTGAAAGTCCTTTAAAGGATAGCTGCATGAACCTGCATGTGAGTGTTTTTGCAGAGCAATTCCTATCCACTGTGGCCACAAAGGGGCCCCCACAAGCACTTGATAACATTGTATTGTAACCATACAAAGCAGTTAATCATACAAAAGATGCAATATTATGTCAACAGCTTGAAAACAAATTCCGTCCACTGTCTTCATAAAGTGCGTCAACTGTTGACAAAAACCATTTTGACACGTTTGAAGTTTGACATGTGAACCAGAATGCACCCTGAAGCATAAGCTAAATGGTACTCAGCCACCATTAATTTGATCATTTACACCTGTGATGGTACCTGTCAGTATGGCTGCTGTTCAAAGGGCCCATAGTAAAGTGTTGTTTGTGGTGGTGGGAAGGAGAATCGAATCAAAATTGTATGTTTGTGTGTGTCTATGTACGTGAAGAGAAAGTTGACTGAAGTTGTCGGGAAAACATGTCGTAATTGGGATGATATGGAATGATTATTTTTATATTTGATATGTCCTTCTGGTTTTGTGAAGAAAACATATCTCATTATGGCAGAAACTTGACCACTCAACCCACATATTCCAAATGATACAGGTTTGTTGTGTGAGTATTGGGAACTATGTGTGGTGCATACAGTATGCAGCAGTGCTGTGGGACAGGCAGGGTGTCAGGGAGTTTTTATCTGGCTAGGGGTCTGCATTATTGATGCCCATTACCACAGACATTGTCAACTCCAGACATTGCGTGGAGGCAGCCACTGTCAGGTAAATGTCTTGCTGACCTCCAATGGCACATATTCCCAGAATGCCTCCATGCAGCTTAGAGTCTACCTGTGTGATAAATGAGCACGACTCACACATCGTACAAGGAGCTTATCACCAACAGAGATTGTTTTGCTTTATTAAATCTAATCCATGATGTGCTGACATCAGCTGAGTGGGAGACAAAAGTTTGAGTTTGGGGTTTTTCTGATAAAATTTGATTTTCTGCTGTTGTGTTCGCTGCAATTGCCTAAATTAGGAATGACCTGCAGTGGACATATTAACAATTTATTTCACCCCCTCACTCTTTTACACACCTGCCCATCTATCGAAAACTTTTGTCTTGGCTTCCACTTTTGCATGCTGGATAGCCTCTCAGTGGCACTTCCCCAGAGAGAGCTGAATTGATTTTATGTTATTGATTAACCGGGAGCTGTTTTGCTCCCAGTCACAAAACATCACTTTAAACAACAATTTATATGTTGCTGAATAGACTGGGACAGACTGTTGCTGATATTTTGCAAACTGTCAGAGTGGTAGGTGTGTGATTGAGTCAAAGGGCTGATAGATCTGTCCTAAGCGCTCTAATGAAGCAGCCTTTCAGACCAGTCCTCCTATAGGCAAGAATGAGCAAGGGAAAATTGGAGCTACTGCTAGGACATGTCATGGGAATTCAGTGCTTGTACTTATTTATCTATTTGGTCTTGAATTTCTCAACCTTTTCTACCCAGAGGTCCAATTAACTGAACATAACAATGGTTGCGGCTCCACTTTTTGTGGCCAAAAGAGTCACTGATAAACACGCAAGACACAGACAACTATGAACAAGGAGATTTTTAATGTAGGAGAAAAGATCACATGGCTGACCAAGTTGCCTAGTGAGATGTTTTGACATGCCACGAACTTTGCTTTGGAGTAAAATTTATAAATTGCAGAAATTGCAGTTATCGTGTGGCACCAATTTGCAGAGTGAAAGCACGGCTATTGTTAAAAAAGATGAAGATGAATGCAGAGCAAAAAAGAGATGGCAGACTGAGAACAAAGGCTGCTGCTCTTCATTTTGTGACAAGTGATCAAAAAAGACCATGTTTGAGTTGAGCGATTTGCGGCAAAGTTTTTAAAATGTGGCAGTAGATGATGTCCATCTCATACTTCACTTATTTAATCAATTCCAAGAAACAGAAATGGAGTACAACTCCATCACAGGCTCCGTGTGGCTGATTACAATAGCAGGTGTCTTTGATGCAGAGAGAAAGAAAGTGTCTCTCAAGGCTGATGAGCATCTAGTTATTATGTGGGACTTGTCATGTGTGCTTGTGCATGTGTCAGTGCGCAGTAACTACTGAAAATATAAGGTTTTCTTGGTATTTCTCTCTCTGCCTCAACAGTGTGGGGATTAATTCTCTTGACTAATCAGACCATATGGTCTCTACACTCTTATTATGTGCTGGGAAGGATGGGATAGAGATGTTGCTGTGTAAAAAGTAGCTCCAGCCTCACCACGGAAACACACTGACACAAGCCACTGCTATACATTAAAGATTAGGACCTGGAAGTGAGTGCACAAAGATCACGTGTTCCCTCATAACCTCTTTTACTCAAAATGAAACAAAGCCTTTTTTTCTCTTGCAGCAGCATGGACTGCATGTCTGCTGTTCAGACTTTGTCCACAGATTTGCATGTCATCTTTTACAAGCGATCTACTTATAATTACTGCTGCCCTTTCTGCCCTGACACCACAGCTGCTTTTTGATTAAGCAATTTCAATTATTAATCATTTGGTTGTGCATTAGCTTGGTTTAGATGCATATCTCATGCTGAGAAATGGGAGTGTGTGTCAAATACTAAATTGAAGATCTGTCCACAAATGTTGGGTTAGTCACACGGATAATTGTGAATGAGTCGTTCAGCTTGTTGTGATAGTTTGATTGAGGGCAAAATCACTATGGATTTAGACTAAAGCTAGACTAGACTAAAGTCTGTTAGCTTTGTAAAATATTAATATGAGACCTTGTTTCTCAAATAGCAACATTATGACATATTTTAAAATTGACGAATATTGCACTTCACCTCGTACATCATAATCACAGATTTCCTTTTAACTGTTGCTCCAACAGCAGATGCTGTGAAAAATTGTGACGAGGTGGGGGAGTTTAACACTTGGTTTCTCCCGCACACAGTGGGTGATAAACATTGATCTTGTTTAATCTTGCCGGCCTGCTGTTAATGACGGGAGATGATGGGCCACACAGGACAGACTGCCCACTGGATTAGATATCTAAATGAGGACTTTATCCTCATCCTCTATTCCTCTTTCCCCATTACCAGTAAGCCAGCCCACAGTCACATGCTGAGTTACATTTTAATGCCTGTGACTATAGGATGTGACATGATTTACATGACGTCAACAGACAACCATTGTCCACGGTAGTTTTGACAGTGTGCAGCATTTACACAATACTGTACTTGTTAGAGCTCATACTGCTGCCCCATACTAAACTGCTGTATGTCTAAAGGATACATTCTGTAAAGTACAGCTCATTTGTGCCTTTGCACAATAGCAGACAGTGATTGGATGTTCCTAGAATACCTCCATCTCTGCTGTGCTAAAACAACACGACCCAGGTTCTGGGTTCAGTGATAGATTATTGCTGTCTCAACCATACACTGTGGCTTGTTTTCCCATTAAACCTGTGTGGCTCCCCCAGTCTCTTCTAGCCCTCGTCTTGCAGTGTGTATGTGCTTCTGTGTGTTTGTGTGTATGTACGTGTCTTTGACGGTGCATGAGCACCGAGGTGTGTGTTTTTGTTTGTTGCCTGTGTACGCATTTCAATGGAAAGATATCGAAAGGGCTCCGAGGACAACCCCCATCAATCACCAACTCAGAGGGAAATGGAGAGAGGGATGGAGGATGGAAAGAGAAATGGAGTTCACCACAGGAAGCAGCATCTGGAGAAAAAGAGAGGGGGAGAAGTGAATGAATGAATGGAGCAGTCCGTGCTGGCTCTGATTGAACTGGGTAGTGTAGTTTATATCCTTTTAGAGATAAGGCCAGAGAGCACTGCTCTCCTCTCTTCCTCCCACTGTAGCTTGAACTGAGCATGATAATAAGAAAGCGTGAATGGGGCAAATTGAATTAATGCCGCAGCACACCATAAAAGCCCTAACTATAATGCATTTTAAAATCCTATAATGAGCAGAGAGCTAAAATAATTTCACACCCCAGTGAAGAAAATGGCCCTCTAACAGATTTTAGGCCTGTCAGACAGTGCCAGGGCTTTTGTCATTTAATGTGACTCTAGGTGCTCTGTCAAAATGATACTTAATCTGACTTCCTGGGGTACAGTGGCATGAGGAAAACTTAGCAAACAAGCCGTTGAAATACCACAACACATACTGGGTTTAATTGGAGCAGGAGGTGTGTGTGCTTATGTATCACATGGGCCAATTTTACTGTCTCAGAATAAAGCAGAGATGTAGAGAGTGCACATCCGCCATGAGAGTACACTCTCATTACTCTCCATTAACAGCCCATTCAGTGAGGGGCAGCAGGAGTTGGACTCCATCCTGCCTGTGCTCACACATATACATGTGTTCACAGACCTGCGTACACACAGAGAAACTGCACAGACGTGTGCTTGTGTGTGCACAAGCAGAGAGAGCCACATAAAGTGTCTTTCACTAATTTTCCACCATGACATGGTGTCTGTATTGAAGCTCTTCTGGATATGCAGTCGAGCCAAAGATATGGGGTGTCCAGTCAGGACTGATTACAGATCTGTCACTGTTGCTCAGATAGGATTTCGAAATTTGCTGCGCAACGACAACAACTCCAACGACAACAACAACCATGATGTAGATCCAGAGAGGCGGAAGTCAATTGGAGGCTCATTAAACAATCGATGCAGTGGGGACATAGTTCAAAAAATTGGATAAAAGCATTCCGCAAGACATCACTGGTCTCCCTGCACCACAGGCCCTGCTCCACTGCCATTACAAAGGTGATGGCAGCACAAAAGGCGGCACAACTCAGCAGTCTCAATTTCTGTTGCTTCCTTGCAATCAGAAGAAAGCTTGTGCAGCAACTCCATATACGCATTTGGGACAGAAACAGGCGCAGATTTCTGTTGTCCATTTTCTTTATTTTGTTTACACTACTTGTTTTTCCAGGGCGTAGCCTGTAACTATCCATGAAATCTATCCATGAAATCCATGCAAGACTAGACTAGACAATACAGACAGACAATACAGAGACTACCTACCTGACTCTCGATTGCCTCTTAATTGGACTGACAGCTATTCACTACAAGCCAGCATGCAAGCTGTGTGCAGAGCGGGGCATTACCTAGTAGCTCGTTAAACCTTGTTGTCATGTCCTGAGCCTTTTACACAGTGTCAGCTCTCTATCTTCTTCATTTGAGTCCTATAATAAAGCTGAAATTACCTCTCCATCATCAAACCCGATAGAGAAAGATTGTGCTCTGACAAACCAAATAGCACAACGATAGCAGATGTACCTTTCTTGCTGGAACAGAAGACAGCATCAACATATCAGCAACTTATAATATTTTCTCTTCTCTTCTCTTCTCTTCTCTTCTCTTCTCTTCTCTTCTCTTCTCTTCTCTTCTCTTCTCTTCTCTTCTCTCTCTCACACATCAGTCCCATCTCAGAGAATATATATAGTAGTTGCAATATAGGCTTTTGGAACTTCTCACACTTTCCACTTAACCTCAGGCAAATGTGAGCTGAGGGGAACATCTCACTATTCTGCCTTCCACTGCACACCCACAGCTACACAACAGTACTGTGTTGTGTAACACAAGCGCACCACGCTGACTTCACATCCATACATGCACAAGGAATTTTACCCACATGAAAGCCCGTAAAAACAAATCACACTTCAGTATTCGACATTGCCACATAAGCAGATACACACATACAGTATATACAAGTTGTGGAAACATGCTCACCTCCTGTTGCTTCCTCCAAGCAGAACTAAAATCCTAGCATGAGGTGCAAAGCAAAACACAGCTTACTATACATCTGAATATCTTACAATTTCGGTTGTCATTCTCATTCATGACTGATGTGATCTGTACAACAGAGCCTGCATATGGCCACTGCACATCTATGTGATTTGTAATATTGTGGGTTAGTGGGGGTTAGCACTTTGTAGAAAGAGGTCCCAAGTTCGCGACCCGGTCGGAACAAGGGCCCTTCTGCATGGAGTTTGCATGTTCTCCCCGTGTGTGCATTGGTTCCTCCCACAGTTCAAAAACATGCAGATTTGGGGATTAGGCCAATTGGACACTTTAAATTGCCCATAGGTGTGAGTGTAAGAGTGAATGGTTGTCTGTCTCTATGTGGCCCTGTGATGGACTGACGACCTGTTCAGGGTGTGTTGTGGAAATTCTGTTCTCAAGAGAGATAGAAATAAAGAAATTTTGAGAGTCCACCAGTAGTCTTTTGTTGGTTTATCCTGCAGAAGGAACAGGTTTACAGAGCACAAGGTGGTCTATGAAGGAGTTCAAAATGGTGGAGTGCACCACAGCTTCTTATAGACCAAAGGCTACGCCGGGAGGAGGCAAAGTCAGGGGAAAGAGAGAGAAGTTTTTAGGGAGGCAGCAATTGTCCAAGGTCACGCTGGTATATCTTATATAATGAAACAAGTTGTGTATAGTTGTGAGGTGAAGAGTTGAAGACTTCATGAGTATGTGCGTTTCTGTACATGAGCTAAATAGGGCATTTTCAGAAGCCAAATATAAAAGGTCGATACAGATATATTGTAAACGCGGTAGATATAGGATTTTCCGTTACAGGTGTACCCTGCCTCTCGCCCTATGTCAGCTGCAGTTAGGCACCAGCGCCCCCCGCGACCCTCAGTGGAGGATAAAGCGGTAGAAAATGAGTGAGTGAGAGTGGGTTAGTGGGTGGAAGGATGGGTGATCACACCCATAGACTCCACTGTACTGGTGTTGGAGTGCTTATTATTTTTCCTCTAAGTGTCTGTTTGGATAGCAGCGACATTGTTTCAGCACAATTTTGTGTCTAGAGAGCCTTCTTCACATCCAGATCTAATTATGTACAATATCACACATAATAGTGAAGATGCAGTACTTGAATATTATGTAGTACTTATGCAAATGTAACCTAATACTTGTCTGTACTGTTACTACTCTCCCATTTTCATTTGTGAAGAAGCGGTGAATCCTACACACCATCAAAAATCTGGACCAATTTAGTACAGTGTATTCCCTTCAACTGCCCACTGCAGAGAGGAGCTAGCTGCGGTGGCCACATGTTCATTTCAGCTTTTAAAAGGTTTCATCCATGCATCAATTTTCTGGCCTCAGGGTCTTGGCAAGACTTTGTCAAGAAATTATCTACAACCTTAGCTTTTACCTCACAATCTTCAGTAATCTCACAGAATACCTGCTGATAATTGTTAATTTTAACCAAGGCCTCAAAACTTTAAAGGATATTTACCTTGAAAGAAGCAGCAACACTAGCTCTTCTTTCAACCTTTGGCTTTGCCCAGGCTTATTAACAGTTTTATTGTCCAACCTGTTCAAGAGCAGACCATTTTATTTTTTGACAGTGGCTAAGTATTTTGTGTGCTTTAAACTAGATCAATCAATGTCCCGGACTCTTATGTAGAGGGAGAGAGAGAGATGTTTTCAGGTTTTTTCCTCTGAATGTCTACAATTCAGTAAACATCTGTAAAACATCAGATTTTAATTAGAGGGATTTCATATAAATCCCTCATTTGTTATAAAGAAAATAGAACTGAACGGACAATGGAAATTAGAATGGCCAAAAAACACCACTGTGTCCTTAAGCTTATTTTATTCTATAATACAATAGAATCACAATGTGGTGCAGTGGCTAACATTGTTGCCTCACAGCAAGAAGGTCACTGGTTTGAATTCCAGTTTGATTGTGGGCCTTTTTTGTGTAGTTTGTATGTTCCCCTCCTATGTCAACTGGGATTAGCCCTACCCTGTTGACCCTCATGTGGACTGTAAAGCAGTAGACAATAAGTGAGAATATAGAATTTGTTTTGTTACAACAACTGAATAGTAAAATAGGTATGACAATAGTAAATAACTGATACAAGTCCAAATGCATACTCATGCAATAAGTATAAAATAATTAAAATCATGCTTATATGGTAAAGCAGTGTTCCCAACTTTCTGCTTCACCATGGCCAAAAATGACCCCTGACTTTTTAAAGTGCTTTGATTTATTTAAACTTTTAGTTTTATTCCTACTTTGATTTTCCTGTGATAACACTGGATTTATAAGTACACTTCTCATTCATTTGAATGGGGCAATTGCCCAGCTGCATTTCGGATCCACTGCTTCACTTTTCTTATATTGCGTGCGTCAGCACAATCATCACCCAATCAAAACATGTGATTCAAATATACTGACCCTGGTGTCAGCCAGTCAGATCAAGTGTGTGTGTGTTTGGCTGGAGCACTACATTGCACCTAACAATGATGGACATGGTAAGCATCAAATCCATGCGATGCATAGATGTGAATTCAGCGTCAGTGTTAAATATTTTGTTTGTCGATTATCCATCACTTGAGACTTGTGTTCAATTAGTTTCGCTTCTGGTCCCAGCTCCACTCCTGCCACAGTGATTGTATGCCAATTGTTTCCACCTATTCTTTATCATCTCCTCGGCTCACAGTATAAAGTCTCATCTCACTCACCTTTCACTCTCTGCCAGACTGTCTTGTCAGCAATCTGCAAGCTTTCCAGCGTTCTCCCTCATGTATCGCTCGTGTGTGTGAGCATTATTAGTTTTTTGACTCTGCCTTTTAGCCTGCTGTTGTGGATACTTATGGCTCTTGTGACTGCCTTACTGTGTACTGAACTCTGTTTGAGTAAATACAGATTTTTACCTTCACCTTCTTGTGCCTCTGCCTCTGTTTGGGTCCCATCACTTTGAAATGTGGTACTGAGAGCTTGCTCCTGTATCTACCCGGTCTGTTTGGTTTGTTCTTGTATTTTTTTATCTGACCACTGGTGTCAAAAAAAAAAGTCTAAAATTGTTTTTGCAAGGTTATTCTTTCTTTTGGTTTGTTTGTTTTACTCCCAGTGCCTTTTCCTCTCATGGCTACATTCACCATTCGACTAGATGCATTTTCATTGATACTGAGTCCCGGTTTTCCCTTCATTACATTTCTTCATTCTTGACAGCTTTGTGTGACTTTGCCTATGGGGGGCAATTTGTAGAAGTTCTACATTGGAGGTGTACAGCAATGTGTTTTTAGTGATTTGGTCAAATAGATATTTGTATTGTTTGTTGTGCTTTGAGTCAACTAGCATAAATGATTTCAGCATTAAATGGGAAGTAGTGAACGCTTGAAATAAAACTTCAATGATCTGTAACCTGGCAGAATATAACAAGGTACATTTATTCAAGTTCAAGGTCCTTCTACTGTATGTAGTGGGAGTACTGCATCAACTAATAGGTTGTTCTGTGGTATATATTTTTCATTTACATTTGCTTCAATGTTGAAAAAGCTTTTGAATAAAAGAAATATTAATTCTGAAAATTATAAAATATTTTAAAAAGTTGACTCCATTAAATTTGTAATGTTGCTTGTTACCTTGAACATAATTTATATAAAACATACAACTCCATTCCTGGCAGGAGAAAAAAAACTTCCTCTAGTCATTCACATATTCTGACTTTGACCACTCTGTTGTTCAATACTGCTGACATTTCTCCATTAACTTAACAACTAAGTTAGCGTTGCAGGAGGGTGTGTTAACTGCTTGCACAAATGTACCATTTTGATAACATGCAATGCCATTTTTAAGGACTGTTAAGTCAATTATCTCAGAAAGAAAATGAATATCTCATTCATTTGTCTTTACTACAACATGTGGGAAAGCCTGGACAAATTTCAGCAGATATATAATGAAGAATAAAGCAAGTTTCCAGTATTTAACATAGGTTCTTTGTGCCACAGTAACTGTGTTCACTTGTGTAAAAGAGAGGAGTGCTGAGCAACAGACCTTTGTTTGGAGGATAACATGGAGGTCTGAAGTAATGGGGTGGTTGATTTTGAACAACTGTTACTCCCGTTGTAGCCATAATCTGACTTTTTTTTTTTTTATCAGCATCATATTGATTATTTGGAGACAAGGATCAATCAAGTGTCCTTTTTTTTCAACAAAGGACATGAAGAGGAAGGGAAAGAAAATGTCTTACCTTTGACATGGTAACAAAGTAGTAGTGTTTGGGGTACAACTTGATGTACCTCATCAGTATTTAAACCTTTGGGGCGTAGTTGGAAACAAAAACAAGAACACAAACAAATATGGTAATTAAAAGCAATCAAACATTTAAAAAAAACAATCTTGTGGCTTTGTAGCTCTTTGGTGATGGGCTGCAGGCTGTTAGATAAGCTGCTACTAATATCAGCTTAATTCAAAACAAGCAGATTTTTTGTCTGCTGCTTTGTGGCTATAGACTTTCAAAAAATAATAAGAAAAAGAATTTCAATTGTTTGAGAGATTTCCAAACATGTTTGGCTTTATTCCATTCTACTAACTCAGTACTTGCAAAACATTGAGTATTTTCAAAAGTAACTGGAGTAGACATAAATAGACATCAGAGCAGGATTATACCAAGCACACTATTAAAAAAGGAAATCAGACACACAAGCCAACTGCAGAGAATGCCAAACTACAAGCTGGCTTTTTGGAGCGCAGGCAAATTGCAAAAATTCCTTGCAGGTTGTAAAATGGTGGCTTTTCAGTATTATATTATTTGTTTACACCTCAAAGTGCAGGATTGCACTTGACCTTGTTTTGACTTCATACATTTTTTCTTTTTTTTCTTTTTTTCTTTTTTTTTATCACCACAAAGCCTTGCTAGCATAGTCATAGTCATTTGCTCAAGGTTACTGGGGAGGATCTAACGTTAGCACCTGCCAATTGACAAATGCAAGGTTGAATGTACTGTATCTTGGTACAAAACTTACTGATTAAGTTGACTGACTATATTTAAAATTGATTTGACCTTATTATTATTGACTGTTGCTAACTTAGTAGGAATGTGATGGCACATGTGGTCATTTGTCAGCAGATTTCTGCTGATACCATTCCATCATGTTGGACTACAACGGGAGAAAAAAATAAATCAATCCAACCAACTGATCAATCATTTAATCTATTACCTTGTCAAATCCCCCAGAAAGGAGGTTAGTAAAGGGGGGGGCTTTTCTCACCTAGTGGGGTCAAAGCTCTGTTGGTGCTTGTAATGCTCCTTGCATGGTGCCATATAAGCACTGATTAACTGTCATAAATAACAAAGTTTTGAACACTATTTTCAACAAGATATTTCTGGTGTCGGTCACTTGAATGATCATGTTGTCATGGCAGTTACAGTTTATGACACATAGGCCAAGATGGATTAAGAGCATGTCACAACACAGATCAACTTATGTCTGAGCAAAAGTAATAGATTCACTCGGTCCCAAATCACCACACACATTTTGTAACTGATACAATTTACACGAAACACGTTCAACATGAATAATAAGTGAAAGCCTACTGTAGGTGGGTGATACAGCTTTCAGAAAGCATGCACTTAATTTGGAACAGATTAAAAAGGGATGTATGCATGCATGATAAAGAATATGTTGAATGAAATTGCCCTGCAACTATCATGTGGTAGAAGATGAGTGAGTGAGTGAGTGAGTGAGTGAGTGAAATAGTTATTTTGTGAAACAATAATTACTCAAAACAAATTATAAACAAACACTTCATCAACTTTTGAATTCCATCTTTTTCTCACATGAACGATCCCCTGCTCATCAAAGAGAACTTCCACTGCCTGCTCTTTCAAAATCATGTTTGCCAATCTTAGCAAAAAAAGATGAGCGTTCATTGAAGTCTAACAAATGTGATGAGGTGCTAAAGGTACGTTCGCTTGCAGTAATGCATGTTGATGTGGATGTTGCATAACATGCATTGGAATGACGACTGTGTTCAATTCTGGGGTGTGACAATTACCATTTAGCATTGGCAGATGCCCTCAATCAATATCAGGTGAAAGACAGCGGACAGAGTAGATTCAAAGAGGTAAAATGAGATGTCACTATGTTAATAATGTCTGAATTATACCAATATATATATATATATATGTAGAGTTGGTCAACTGAAAATGACAAATGTGTATATGACAAAGTCTAAGGAACAGAAAACAATGCCACCATTTAAGCTGGAACACCTGATCTCTTCTGCAACCTGAGCTCATCTACACACTTCACAGCTGCCGCTGATGCACATGCTGGTATTTCTGTCACTCTTCCCACAGAAATGGTGCTAAATCACATCACATATACACATGTATGTATCACGTTTACCCATGATGCAAGTAATCAAAATTTTTGTTTACCTGCAGTAATAGTGAGGGAACAGAGAGAAATGAGAAGAGGAGACAAGGAGGAACAGGAGAGGAAAGTTTGGACTGGGCCCTGCAGGCCTTACATAGTAAATTTAAAATTACTGAGTGAAATATATATATTAAAATATTTAGCAGTCTCCTCAACCACCTATGTTCACATTGTGCCCATGGCAAACCTCTTGAACTACAGCAAACACTGACCTAAGCACTTTTACAGCCAGATGACACTTACATATTCCAGTATCTTCCCTATTATTGGGCTAAAAACATAACATTTTCAGCACAATGGAAGAAATGAGGACTGTTTTTCATGACATTTTATGACCTCATCGTGGCAAATTTGTATCCTCATTGTCATGGCTTGCAGACTTTGATGAGTCACTTTGAAAGTGACTAACATTTCCATCATGGATGATTTTTTTTTTACTCTCTCTTCTGTCAGTTCAAATTTAGATGTCTGGTCAGCATGTAACAGCTTACAGGCTTTCTTTTACAAAATCTCCATGGCAGAGGCACACAATTGTCCTCATGTATGTGTCTCTTGCAGACAAAAATGACATTTTTACAACAATAGACCATTTTTACAGCAGACATGTTGACTTGTCAATACTCAGGGAATCAAAAATGTTTACTGTGCTGCAGTTTTAGGATACTGGTATTGTACTTGCACAGTGATCCAAAACACAGCTGAAAACCATTCCAAAGTCACTGCTCTACTCAGAAACGCCAGCAAGTATGAGCCTTTAAAGCATGACCCCAGTAGCAGCTACAAGGAAAAGGTGATGTGTACAAAAGCTATACAAAGAGGGAAACATAGACTGCCAGCGGTACCACCAACTGTACCATGGAGATGCCATTGCACACATATATGATCTACCCAAGATCCACAAAAGAGGAGCTCTACCTGTATCCATCTAATGCAGCATCTACTCAGTCATATACAGCTTTGCAAAACTTGTAGCCACCATCGTAGGCCCCCTTGGTAGGGAACACCACCCACCATGTTGAAAACTCTGTGGACTTCTGTCAACAAGCACAGAGGACTAAAATAGATCTGGATAAAACCATTGTATCCACTTTGTACCATGGAAACAAGGGAAACTGTAAGGAAAAATGCTGTTACATGACCAACGCAATAGAAATAGAAATAATGCCAAACCCCTATCATGACATTCACATGGAAAAAGACAATATCCTTCACATTATAGTCTACAGGAAACCAACGCACACAGACCATTATTTGTCCTTTGACTCACACCATCTATTGGAACACAAGTTGGGGTGCTCAGAACTCTGCAGTGATGACAGAGATGACAAAATATTCATTATTGTCCAAGGTCAACAGGAGGGACACCAACACCTAACACAGGCTCTCAAAATGAATGGAGGTCACGACTTTTCACCCCTTCTTTAAAACTGCCACCAAGTTCAGGAGGAATAGCACCAATGCAGTGCACGATAAAGAGAAAGACAGCATGTAAAAGTCAAATCCTTATATATATGCCTGTGGGAACATTGTTATTCCATGTGTGTCTGGAGTATCTGAAAGGAGGATTTTTACCAAATATCACATTCCTATCACATGAATGGTAAACCCCCTGCACACAAGACTGCACACATCACATCCAGAAGAAAACTTGGTTTATGCAGCCCACTGCAGTGAGGAAGAGACTGACCTGTATATTGGAGAAACTAAACAACCATTAAAACATTACTTGGGTCACCAGACGAGAACCAATTCCCCAGAACAGGACTGAGCACTCAGCATGCATCTGCAGGAAAAGGGACAGTCTTTTGAGGACAGCAATATGCACATTTTGGACAGCGAAGACAGATGCTTTAAAAGAGGAGTGAAGGAACCGATCTATGTCAAAATTAAGAAACAATCTCTCAATAGAGGAGGAAGTCTGCAGCACCACCTATCTCCCATTTACAGTGCAGTTCATTCATCTCTTCCCAGAGAGACTAAAACAACTTGTCTAATTTAGCCTCATGTGTCCATGGACATGCCATGTGACCTCAGATGACCTTACCACTCTAATGGCCATTAGGTCTCCAGCAACTGTTGTTGTTGTTGAATAGCAGTTCCTATTACACCTTGGAGCAGGCCAATGCCTGTCTTTAGGACACTTACAGTGAGCACTGCTCACAAATAAACAATAAGAACTGAATAAGCTTCTTGAATTTGAGGTGAACCAGCTTCAAGAAATCTGCAAGTCCATTTGCTGCTCATTCAGTCACGTCTGGGATGTTTGTGATCTGGATCAATAAAAATCTACATCAACATATTAGGCACTTGTGTACTCGTTCTTTAAAAAGGTACAAAGGTTTTTTTTAACGGTACAAAGGCTATAGTGAATCTGAACTTGCACCCAATTGTTTTGTGTGTCATTGAAGACACATGGCAGTTTGTTTTAGAAGATCCATGGGTACATGCCACATGTGAACAGGGCCAATATGTCTGCTGTTCAAACTGAGCAGTCCAACTTAAGAACAGAAGATGATGTTTGGAGTCAGTGAGCCAAATACACATTGACAGCATCAGCACACATTTGGGGGCATGTTTCCCTTCATAGCCATCACCAGAAACAGTGTCACAATTCTTTTAGCCTTAAATGTAAAGATTACATTTCAATTACCTCTACTTAAAAAAACCAAACCAAATTTTGACAAATTAACTGTGTGATTACTTTGCTTAAAGGCTTTACAGCAGTTCACTGTATCGCAATTCAACACTTGCTTCTCTCTGAATATGCCTTTGTGTGAGTGAGTAGATGTGAATCAGGTACATTTTTCCTCTGTTCAAAGCCAAAAACCAAAGGTGATTGAATAACTACTATAATTTTGAGCTACAATAAAAATTTACCACTGGAGAAGAGGTTATTGCTGTCTAAGGTCTAATGTGAGAGAAGTGTTTGCCCATCCATCAGTGGTTTGATCTGACTCCAGGTCAAACCATTGCATTTGCATAAACATAATAATCTATAACTACAATGCAAATCTATGCCAAAGGCACTCAAGTTGCCGTTGTGTCAGTATACTCTATCCATATTTATTTTTGAGTTTTGAGTTATGAGTCTTTTTGAGTTATGCTGCTCATAAAACAGACATATGCTGGCAAAAACAGAATCTCCTTTGTGGAGGCAATAATATTACGTATAAATGCTCACAGTAATAAATTGACGATAGGCTTAGCATAGATATAGTACCAGAATAATTGCTGCTCTGTGGATCTTTTTCTGCTTGGCTCCATGTAGCTAATTGTAAGCTTTGCTTGCTTGACACATTTATCTACATGCAGTGTAGCTGTATTTTTCTGTCTAATTGCATATTGCTGGCGTAATTGTCCAATATATCTGGCAAGTGTAAACTGAGTTTGGGTGACTCCTTCATTTAGACTGAGGACAAAATTAATTACACAAAGAATATTTACATGAAACTTTTTTTTTCCTAATGTGTCTTCTGAAAATATGGGCTCATTCAAAAATTGTGAAGCTTAAGTCAGGATGCAGTAAATGGTAAAAAAAAAATCCGGTTAGTAATCTGATGTTGAGGCTACAAATCAGTATTACACATATGCCTTATCATTTTATTTAAATGTTTATTTCCACAATTGTGTCAACATCAGTCACAGATTGTTTGCAGTTACAGTTGCATAAAAAATGGTATTTTCTGCAGATTTTGAGTGTAAAATACACATGATTTGAAGACATCTACCTTTTTATAATTGATCTAGGATGAAAATCCCTGCAAGTTTGATCACATCACTGCCAGTCTGAGCCACTACAGAGTCGAGGATGTTCAGTATCTGGATCAAATGAGTTTGTAGATTTCTAGTCCCTGTGCTTTTAGCATGTTGATCTCCTACTCACTGCTTCACATTCAGATTTAAGCACAGAGATGGACAAGTGGTTGGCTTGGAATAAAACATCCTTAGCACCATAAGCATTTGGTTAATACCTCATCACACCCCATTGAGATGACTTTCACTTTCCATTTGCACGGCAATAAAAAAAGCACCCCTGAAATTCCATGTCTCACATGGGTCATTGATATTTATGCTTGCAAACGCAATTTGTTTAATTACACACAGAAATATTTGTATCTTAATTTCTTTCCTCATTGGATGTAGGAGGAACAAGGGATCCATAAGAGAAACCCTGTGTTATTAATTATGATGTATGTTCTATCATCATTTTCTCCTCTTATGGCCTGTGACTGTATGTTTTCTTTCCAAACATGGATGCTCCCAGCATCTGCTGCTACATTGTTCCTTGTGCTTCCCTTGTGTTCTTTCCTCTGTAATGTTATTTTATGTTTCCTGTTCAGCATCACACAATACTTTTGCCTCCACACTGCCTGCCTCTTCCTCCACGCTCCCCCTCTGTGGATGTGTGTGCTACTGTCTTTGTGCCTCTCTTCTTCACTTGGTTTCCTCTCATCTCCTTCCCACACACACTCAGTGTCCTTCTACTGTGGGCAGTGTATATGTGCACAGAAGCACTTGAGACAACTTTTTTTTTTTTTTTCATACCGGCAAGCCACTTAGCAGCTTTATATAGCAACTACCCAAAGGAAAGGATTAACAGCAGGAAACATCAACAGAATGGCTTACAGTGATATAGCACACATGCTTACACACAACTCACATGCACACACATGCAAAGCCAGCAAGCTCCTTGTACTAAATGAGCCTTAGCCTGCCACACTCTGCACTCCTGTCAGCCACCTTTATGATGCATTATTATGTTAGTATCCCAGCAGATGCTCTTATTCTTATGGGATTGTGGTGCATAGTATAAACCAGCATTTCATTGCACAGAGTGCAAAAAGCACATTAGACTTTGAAAAACCAAGTTGTGCAGCCTGTGAGCATGTACGTGCCCAGTGATTTTATCATATCCTTTGTCCCAGTCAGGTGAGGCAGATTGCGTTACTTTTGTGCTTATTGGGCATTCTTGTCAGCCACTTAACTTGCCAGTAGTCGTACATGTTTGCAGCCTCAACACATACAGTGTGCACTATCCCTTTCTTGTGCACACAGTCAGCTTCTCACCTCACAAACACACTTATATACACACATACACTAAGACATTCTTCATTATCATTCCAGAGCTGATAGGCTCTAATTATCTGCCTTGCCTCTGATTAGTCTCTTTGTAACAAGCTAATTAGATGGAGCCTTGTAAAATCATCACTGCCTTTACCACAGAGACATGGCTGGGAAAGACACCAACAAGCAGGAGGCAAGGAATGTATTTGGGACTGATGCCCGCAAAGATTTACTAGTCAACTAAATGTTAAGTGCTGGAGCTCTGATTTCTTTTTTGATTAGTCGCCTTTTAAACCCCAGTGCTTTGCAAAGGAATCTATCCTTTCTCATTATTCATCACAGAAGGAATCTTCCGTCTTGCAGAGCAGGATGATCTGGCTTAAATCGCATAAACTGCCGCTGTCTACATATAAGAAGATAGCATCCAAACATTGATTAGTTTCTCTGCCCCCGCGATCCAGTGGCCATTTATCCAAAGCCAACTATCGTCAGATGCAAGTCAGAACTTTTCTCTCAGCAGAGCAACTTTAAAGCCTGAGCAGAAGCCTAGATTAATTCTCTCCTCTCGCTTCTTCCACCCTCTGTTATTATCCTTCTAACAATCCTTTTAGAAGCTGTCACACACTTTATAGCTATTGTGTTTCAGCTGTGGACACTCCAGAACTAGTCTGGTGAACAGCACATTGTATTTTACATCAAAATGCAACTTAACTGTAAGCCAGTTAAAAAAGAAATATGAATTGTTATCTCAGCAGCTGTTTTTCTAACTTCCAACTCATTCGAGCAAAGGCTTGTGATTTATAACAGCAATTGTTACAATTTTAAGACTTTATACAGTTTACTGTATCTGTGGACTGCTTATTAACAACTTGAAGTTTTCGGCTCTAATTTGAAGAAACACTCAATCTTAGTTAATATTGAGATGGCTAGTCTGCCAGGTTTTAATGAAGATTATTAGTTATTTCAAGTTTTACAAGTCGCAGCTAATCGGCCTCAATGGATCGGCAGTCAACTGGTGTGAACTATGGACTGCCCACTCAGACTCACCTCCCCAAATTGTCACAGACAGTGATCACATTTCCAGTATGCAGGAAATTTTATCCAAGTCTGCAACGATTCCCAAAGAAATAGCTGAAACCCAAAGAAATAGCTTTACAGAGATAAGAAGAGGGAGTTTAAAAAATTACGAGAAATCCAACTGTAAAAAATGTGACCTTGATCAAGGTCAACACTGCTACCATAAAGGCTCAGTGATTGATCTGTAGACATAAAAAGAAGCTAAAATAACCCTGGTTTCTTGACATTTTGTGACAAAATGCAAGTTGTTGGTTGTTGGCTGTGACTTACAACTCACTCACTCACTCACTCACTCACTCACTCACTCACTCACTCACTCACTCACTCACTCACTCACTCACTCACTCATCTTCTACTGCTTTATTCTCCACATGAGGGTCGCGGTGGGCACTGGTGCCTAATCCCAGCTGACATATGGAAATGCGGGGTAATTTAAACTGTTTTTTTTAACAGTAGAACCAAACCTGTTGATTCAGCCTTCAGTGAAACGATGCACTGCAAAATGCTGCTGCTTTTGTCTTGGATTTAAAAGTCCATTTATAGCTGTGGTCAAACACAGGAGAACCTTTACATAATAGGATTTAAAATCCATGGTCACTTTTAGCCGTTGGGTAAATTACCTCTCTGCTTAAATGTGTACTAGTGTGTGTGTGTGTGTCTGGGTGTATACAGTATTTGTATGAGAGAGAGAGAGAGAAAGACATGTGATTGTCAAGTGTAGAAACATGTCTGGGTGTGGCAACACAACTTGCCTGTCAAATCCTTGTGCTTGTGTTTGAATCTGTATGTGCATATGCCTGTGTGTTTGTCCTGGCAGGGGGGCTTCCTCTCTGGGGTGAGGCAGATGGCCTCCGTGGATTCCAGCCTACTGAACTGGTTGGCAGCTCTTCTGACATTTCTTCATGCCACGTTGACACAAGATCACAGTCAATATTTGTGGAAATAGTGTCTAAGCCCACAATTCTGTGACGTGCTCTACTTTTGTGGAAATAGATTCTACACAAAAAGTGCCCTAGATCGAGCCCCTGACAGTGTAAGGAGTTTTTTATGCACAGTTTCCAGGTCGTGTCACGGTATTTAATGTGGATAACAATCTCCTGCTATCAGTTCCAGCTAAAAGCACGCTGTGCTCTTGTCATATAGACTGCAATGCAGTTGTACACAGGTTCTCCTTTAGAGTCTGCCCCAGCTCAGGGTGACTGAGTTGGTAATTGGATTCTTGGAATCTTCTTATTCTCCCCAATGAGGCAGTGTGCAGGTGACAAAATGCATGCAGCCATGAGGCACCATCCCGCGGCCCCTGTGGGAAGATCAAGGGAGTTCTGCACAGACTTGGTAGATGAGACTACGGCTGTGTCTGTCTCTCATGGGAACTTGGGTGTCTGGATGTCTAAAGAATGGTTGGATGACGTCAAGTCCAACACCACCACAGGCCCAAATAGCTTTCCTGATATCCACCCACAGCAGCTTTGTTGAAGCTTTGGCCAGAGCTTTAAGCTTAAGTGAGAATGTACCAGCATCAGTTCTGCATTGCAAATTTAAGAATCATGAATTGTTGTAGATCTTGCAGCAGGATATTTGGCATACCTGTTCCCTCAGCTGTTTGCCGCTGCTTTGGATTCCCCTGACTGCTTGTCTTGCCTCCACACACACAGTTACATGACAGCTGTCACTTTCTGTAACCACAACTCCCTCACTATCTCTGCAATATCCCTCAGGCCCAGATTGGTACCTGAACAAGGTGCAGCTGAAGATCCTTGATGTCAATGACAACGTACCAGAATGGAACATGAAGCCGTACCCTTACTTGGCTGTAGTGTCCCCCACGGCCCCCATGGGAACGTTTGTGTACCAGCTCCATGCTCATGATGGGGATGAGGGCAAAAGCGGACAGGTGGAATACTTTTTGTCGGATGGTAAGCAACTCAAACATACACAAATGCACACAATATAAGAGGAAAATGGTATTAAAATTGTTTGTGCTGCTGTTGAAACTGGTTGACAGGCTATAAAGCCTTCAAAATGAATCCAACTTGTCAGACACCAGCACATTAGAAAAGACCGACAGCCACAGGCGTTCACACATTCAGTCATGCATCCATACAGTCTTTAGGTATCCATTAGTTTTTGTATTGTTCTGTCACCCTGTCTCTTTCTCTCTCTGCCTCTGTGTCTCAGTTGATCTTGTACACATACATGCACACATTCATACGCAATCACAGACACAGCCAGAGGCCATCACACATTTGTTTATGCACTTATCATGCACTCCCCTCTGTCTGTCTACTTCTCTCTGTTTCATAGACACACATGATCAGGGAACACTCACACACAAACCAGCACATGCATAGCAGGCTTTTGGAAGTCAGCCAGAGTAGTGTACCCCCTGGTGGTTGAGGGGATGGAAGTATGTTGGCATGTCAAAGAGGGGGTTGTGTGCTAATCTTGCCAATGGGGCTTTACAAAACCCTGTTGACTTCCCCTGACTCGCATTAGTCCATCACACACTCCCTGATGTGAGTTAAGGTACGAGCGCTTTATATTTTATCTATGTAAAGAACTTGTGCAAGTGTGAGGCTGGCTTACAAAAGCTTGTACAAGTTAACTCTTTCAATGTAATCTGGACCCAATGTTAAGATTTCCCGTGTATTAGGCAACCCTCTTATCCTTGAGTGCAGACAGCCTGTCTGGCACCATTTTAGTATTCAGCAGTAATGGAAAAGTTCTTGTGTTTTTTTTTTTTGTATCTCTGAGGTTGAATTCAGCACATTTAATTTCTTAGCAAATACTTTCAAAACATAATTATAAATCCTGCATTGTATACATCCACATTTGGTTGTTGTGTTTTCTTCTCTGCCTTTATTGTTGCACTGCTGTGAAGCACTGCCAGCGTCAGTGTCGAACAGTAGCGACAACAGATACAAATGTGTGTTTGGTGTTAAGTGCATGTACGTCATTGTGCAATACAAACACAATGTAGACCCACTGTCTGTCCGTCTCTCAGCCTCAAACCTCTTGTTGATCTGTACCCATATGCTGTGATTCTCTGTTCTCTCCTCCTGCATGCACTGGTCACACTATCACAAAATGATAGTTTGCTGTGAATGCAGTTAAAGTTAAGTAAACTTAGTCTCTAAGAAGAACCAGCTATGGTCCTTTTTCTTTTTTAACTTCATGCAGTCTTTTAATGAGACATGTGGTGAGTAAGTATATGAAATAATATTTCTACTACTGACATTTAAGATTGGTTTCCACTGACTGTTCTGGGCAGCCCGTAGCCGAGTGAAAGGGAATTGGGCAGATAAGTGCTGCTCACTGCTCCTGTGCCTGTGTGTGTTCACCACTGGTCTGTATAAACAATGGGTTAAATGTAGATGTCAAATTCACAATTGCTAATTGGTGTGTATACTAATTCTAGTAACTACACTCAGTGGTGAAACAGTATTTAACTGTAATATTTGATGCTTCAAATATTCATGTTTTATGCTGCAGTAAATGTTTTTTTCCCCGTTTATGTTTCTGTTTTCCTGCTGTGTCATTGTTTTCTACTTTATGTATGTTCATTCTGAATTTTCATTCTCCTTTACAATTATTCACCACCTGTTTGCAATTAAGTTGACAAACAGAATATAATTTATGATCTAAGAGTCACATACGTTTGTAAGCAAAGTCCAACAACTTTGGGCTTTTAAACCTTTTGGGCTTCTCCTTTTTTCTGTGGCACGTGTTTCATTAAAAACTGTTAGATCAGCCAGCCTCAGACAGTCACTTATCATTCAGTCAGGCAAATGGCAAGGAGCCATAGATGGTAAGGAAGAGAGAAGTATCGCTCATTAATTCACAAAGAGGAACTATAATGCAGCCTTTTCCTTGCCATTCGTAGGAACAAGGCTTTGTTTAATTTAAGTTTAATGGCCACAGTGCACTGTTACACATCCATTGCAACCTTTTAAACACAGATCCCTCCCACATAAAAAAATCCCAATTTAACTGCTGACAGTGTAGCGTCAAGTAAAAGTCAAAATACCATAATATAGGGTAAAATGCACTATTACAAGTAAAGGTCCTATATGTCTTGCTGCATACATGATCCATAATAGTACAGAGATCACTATTAATTCATAAAATGGACATTAACCTTGTAAATATATCTGTTCCCCCGTTTTACTTACTGCCACAGACAATTTTTGCAAATAAGAAAATATTGACATATTTTAAAAAAAAATCAAATTTATTTTTGAGTTATACTGCTCATAGTCAAACATGGACAAAAACATAACTTTCCTGGCAGATGTGATTACTGGCTTTTTAATTTATTTTAAAATAATTTAAATTGAAAATTCTATATGTCTCTAAGTTAAAAATATATACTTGATATATATATATATATATATATATATATATATATATACTAAAAACATGCAACAATTTTGTAGCTGCTTTTAGCACGCAGGAGAAATGTAATGAAAGTACCGAAAGGGAGCCACTACCTGAAATCTCTAATTCAGGTTTATGAGCCTTAATTATATTGTGAGAATAAATGGTGACAAGTTCATCATTTGCGTGAAGGGGAACATGGGGGATGACTACTGTGGCCTTGCTGTACGTATTGTAGCAATTATATCTAATTTGCACAGTGCTCTGGATAAAAGTACCTGCACAATGGATTCTTGTTAATTTAAATGGAGCTTAAAGTCAAAACCAAATGTCTCATACTGCCAGAATATAAAATGACAAATAGAGATTCATCTTATTAAATAAAGCTGCTTTAAATATCTCAATCCATTGGGTGGTGTTTCTTTGTAGACTAAATTTGTTAGAATGATAAATGAAGTGTCCAAATCAAAGTAATTTCCATGTGGTACAAAACTGCTCATTATGAAGCGTTATATATTAAAAGTAAGTAAAAAGTGTGAGCCTTGTAACACAAACCTAGCAAGAGCAGACTTATTCAAAATGCCATTTGGGTAACATTTGTGGGTTATTATTCAAGCCAGCAGCATTGGATTGGTTTAAATCCAGTTCTAGCAAATAATGTTATTGCATTTGCCTGTAGGTGGTGACGGCTGCTTTGCAGTGGACAAGAACACGGGCCAGGTGGTGACCACAGGGCTGGTGCTTCAGAGGGACAGAGAGTACTTATTAAGTGTGGTGGCCCTTGATGGCCTGGGCAGCCGCAGTGCCCCTGCGATGCTCTCTGTAATGGCAGGAGCCAGAGCGCCCCAATTTACCAACATTAGCTACGCCATCTCCATACCAGAGAACATGCCTGAAGGAGAGCCGTGAGTAGAACAGCCTCTTACTCATACTAAACAGGGATAAGTTTGGGCTGTGTGATACAAGTAACTACAACCACACATTATATTTGTATAGGGCTTGATATGGAACCTCAATCATTTTGTGATATTGACTGAACCTTGCACTGGGTATTATACTTCAAGATTTTTGTGGTATCAAATGTCAAAAAATATCTCGTCATTTATTATCAAATGTTGATAAGTAGTTGACGCCAGCTTCAGTGAACCAATAAGCATACAGCGTGCTCTTTGACGGCTTTAACAGTTCTCATGATTGGCTGTCTCTTGGCATGCATGAAGTTACTTGATGAATAGAATCAGACAACTTGACCGTGCAAGGAATAAAAAGAGAGCAAAACGTTGCTCTGCATCTGGACCAGCTAAAACTAAGGAAATGTACTGTATTGTGTAATGTAATTATTTTTATTAAATTGGTAGTGAAAAAAAAAGAATAATTCAGAAATCTGTATTGAAGTTACCATGACAGGCATTAAAGCTATTGATATCAATACTGTATCAATTTTAAAAAAAAAAATCTATTGATTTTTATTGCCTATCAGACATCATCGCATTTTGACAAAAGCACATGCAGGAACTGTAAATCAAAAGTGGCAAATGCCTATTTAGCTGCTGTTCCCGATATTATTCATGTTGGCTCACATGGTCAACTCATACTTGGATGCTGATTCTTAATTGAGAGCTACTGCTTATGTTCTGTTATGTTCCACCATATCTGTGACTTATATTACCTGTGTATATCTCTGCTTTGTCTGCTGTGCAAAAAAAACAAAACATAAATTGTCTGACTACAGAGTGAGAATACAGTATAATAAAGAGACAGAAAAAAATGTATATTTAAAGTGCCAAACACTGGGAATACATGTGGGAAAGCATGCTATTATTTAATCATTCATGTACGAGACAAGAGGTGTTCTACTGTATCTAATGCACAGTAAAGGAATTGAAACACACATGCATAAACTATATTCTCAGTCTGTAATAACTTAAGCACACTTGTCTAAGGTGTTAATTTCCACACTCTTTCTGTTAGATCTATAGTATTCTGTGTGGATGATTATGAATGTGCTCTCACCTGTACACTCTAGTCCTTAACTGACATATCATCATCTCAGATCATTAGAGAAAGCAATCTCCAAACCAGAAAACAAACATTGATACTTTCATAACAGTATCACATTTTTTTACACAAAACTGACTGACAAGTATTGATGACTGTGTTTATGACACATAGTCAAAGGACCATATAATAATTGATTTCATTACAGTGCAGTGCTGATGTAGGAAAGAGAGTGTCGATTTTAATTCGGAACGTGTGCAAGTGAAATTGAACAGCAAAAAGCTTTTCTTGAAAAAAAAAAAAAAAAAATCCCTTTCTCTTTGCTCCACAGCTTCCTGGTGGTGTTTGCCATTTCCTTCCAGCAGCAGCCAATCAGCTACAGCCTGCTCATCAATCCAAGTAGCCTTTTCAGCATCCGACAGGACACAGGTGAGATCAGCCTGACCAGAGCGCTGGATTATGAGAGCGACCAGCGACGCTACCTGCTGATGGTGCGAGCCAGTGAGGAGCCCGGCAGCCTCAGCACTGCTACAGAGGTTAGTTTAGGTAGAGGGTGATACAGGCAGGCAGGAAGCCCCAAAAAAGAAAAAAAGTCAAATAAAAGTTAATCTGCCACACAAGCATGTTCTCCTATTGTGCTAAATTAAACTGAAATTAAAAAAAAAATGCTGTGTTGCTGAGATTTGCTGTGCTGTGCTTCCCCAACGGAATTTTATAAAACTCTTAGTCAGAGCAGTTTTCAGCTTAAATGTTATGTGGCTTATATCAGCAGACTGAGGGAGTAACAGCAATGATCACTGCTGACCTATTGACTAAACACTGCTTGGTGATAACCACATGGGCGAGACAGCCAAGTGAAGAAAGAGCATGGCCGAATTGCATTCTAAGGTCAACAATTGGACTGGGTGGCTCAAATAATTTTTTTTTTTTTTGGGCACTTGCTTTCACGTTTTCTTCCCTTGTCTCATTAATTTCTTTGTTGCTGCAGAGCATGGTTTGGAGATCGACGGCGTAGAATACACGTGAAATGAAAATTCTAAATCTGAAAACTCCATTCACAAAGACTAGTATTCCAAGAGTAACTATTCATGAATTTGGTATCATTTAAATTATTAATTCAAAGACATTTTATACTCAATTATCAAGTCGGACACTCACTTTGCACCACATATGTAGCAGCAGGCAAATTCTCCCTCTGCTCGGCTGGATGTTGTGGAGTAGGAGATGGAGACTGGGAAAACCTATCCCAGCTATTTCAGGACTATTACTCAGCTGTCACTTCACACTTTACACACAGTGGTGACAGGGAGCTGTAGTATGGAGGGCAGCTAAGGGCCAAAAACACACAGCGAGGCACACATATGCTCAGAACATTTCTATTTTTGACTCGGGATGATCATGAAGTAGAAGATAAAGGACATCTTGAACTGGTAGCTCAAGAAACTGTAAAATGTAATTTAGATGATGTTCTGGGGTCAGGTTCCTCTACAAAATATTTTACATGGTTGTCTCGTGGATGTGAGGGTTATGATAGGAAAGCTAATTTTGTGTTCTTCTAATTTTGTCTCTCCACTCCTCTTAATTTTTAAATCATGGAATGCAATAATTCAATTTAATTACTGAGGATCAGTCAATCCTCTTTTCTTTCTTCAATCACTCTGGATCTAATCAGGTGCAGGTGTTGATAACAGATGAGAATGACTGTGTCCCAGAATTCCTCCAGTCCATCTACAGTGTGGATGGAATCCCTGAGACTGTAACCACGGCAACATCCCTGCTGCAGGGTGAGACTCCTCTGATCCATTTTTTTTTTTTTTTTCATAATCTGTTCTTTTTGAACTATGAAGCAAAACTATTCAAATGTCACTTAGACCTTGTGTCACTGTTTTGGCTCATGCTGAAATAATGTGAAATATGAAATATACTAATAGGTCCTTCAGATTGACCATATGATAACACTCGGCTAAAAGGACTGCTACAAAGACACTATTATTTGTTATGATTAATTATGTAGTGTATGGGTAAGGACAGATCAGTTTATCCACTATGGCGTGTTGCTTCCCTAGAATTATCATTATAGTTGTGTTTTTGTACTTCATAACTTATAAAAAATGCTCACCAGTGAAGAAATATAATGTGCAGAGGAAAGCTGTCCAGACATTTGTTCCGTCATGTGTGATAACCTAAAGTAAGTTCCTAAAAAGATCACTGGCAGTTACTTTCCTGAAAAAAAATAAAAACACTTCAGATCATACTTGTGAGCCTCAGATGAGATCCAACTGCAACATATGGTATTAGGAACAGTTGTAGAGTACATCAGAAGGATTCGAGACTTTTTTCCAGTCTGTCTCACTTTACTCAAGAAACAGCAAAGGCTCAAAACAGAAATACCCTTGACAACCCAGGAAGTGTACATTAAACTCAAAAAAAAAAAAAAAAAAACCATTGTTGCAGTGTTCTTTTTACATTTTACCTTTTCACTGTTGTAGTTGCTGTCAAACGTTCATGTGTCTGTGGTATTTCTGTCCCCCATGGGCTACCATGGGAGATTTGTGGGAAATCTCAGACTGGCCATGTTTCTAGTGCACTCTGGCTGAGGAACACATTAAATGTGTAAACAATCAAATCCTTAGCCTGGAGTGACATAGACTGTTGCTACAGCAGAGTCACTAGAAGGAGAAAATGGCAGCCACTAAACCGGTGCATCAACAAAACAAACTCCTAGCATGGTCTGGATCAATCAGAGAGTGAAGGAGTCTGAGGCTGATGCACCGTGCAAATATATGACTTTATAGTTCAGTAGTTTCCTCAGATGAATGCTCAGAATCCACCAACAATCCAGACGGAGTGGCAAAAACGTCTGAATCAAGTGGACTGTGCAGCACTATAATAAAATGTTTCGAGGCATGGAGGCAGTGAAATCCCCATTATCCCCTCATCTCTGCTTCTATCAGCTAAAGACATACAGTAGATGACTACTTTACAATAGGGCTATCATTTTTAACTTTACTCTCCAAGGTTGATGGTTAAGAAGATATAAGCAGTGAAGCACTGGTGATCGGGAGTTATAGGATAAATTTACTTCCCGAGTTCTTGATCACTGATCGGGTCAGTCACAGCACACAGACTATGCAAAGATTGTATCATTGATTGCTAGTCTTGAGCTCTATTACAATTATATTGAAATGGGAAGAAGAATGAGGTGTATATGGAGATGCACAGGCCGAGAGTGCTGATGCTTGACGCGGAGCAAATTAATACATCAAAATAACTAATGAGTTTGAGACCAACAGTGACTAAAATGAACCAAACAGCTGACTTAAATAGATTTGCAACCAACATTTAGAGCCATAGTCTCATCACATATTAGAGACAAATCCATACTTTTTTTTTCGGTGTGTTTGCTTAAAAATAAAATCATTGTGAGAAAATACCACATCCATTTCATTTGTTGTCTTTTTCTGTCTTTGAGCTCATTTTTGCAGACGATGGGGTTCGATCTGGAGGGGCACAGTGCAGTTTATGTGCAAGTAATTGCAGCTGTCAGAGCTTATGATCTATTACATGTTTAGCAAGGCCATAAAGGGATAATGATCTACACAGATGTCAACATATTCATCAAATGATGCTGTCTCATCAGCTAATTTCGATTAACTGTTAATTGATGGTCCGTTGTGTAATTTCTTCTCTCCTGTCAGTGTTAGCCACAGACTGCGACTCGGGGTTAAATGCTGAGCTCACCTATTACACCCTGAGCCCTGACTTCAGCATTTCACCCCACGGGACCGTTTTCCCTGCGGGCCGACTGGACTATGAGAGGCCTAACCATCTGTATGAATTTGTGGTGGTGGCAGTGGACAACGGTGATGAGCCTCATTCTGGTACAACCACAGTCCGTGTGAGGATGGCAAACGTCAATGATGAGGCCCCTGAATTTTCCCAGCCTGTGTAAGCATAATAAAACTTACATATTATATTATTAATATGATTATTAAAAGCAGTGTGCAATGTTTAAATATTAAAAAAAAATGTGTGTTTGATTCAAACATTGTCGAATGAGTTCACACCGTGCTGATTATAGACTATCAGCTCCTCATGACTCTGTGTTTCTCAGTATAGTGGTGTTTACCTGTAGATCTCGTGACGCCCGTTTTCAGACAAAGGATGCAGCTTGCAAATAATGTTAGTGTTTCCGTTCATGAAGACCAAACAGAGGCAGAATTCTAACATCAACAACAAAAATCACCAACCGCTGTGCATTGCAGCTTTAAGAGTCAATTACCAATTACTTCTTCCTTTTAAATCCTGTTATTTTGCACAAAGTATTTTGAAGCTTATCTCAAGCTTTTCTGCTTTTCTCCAACACACAGTGTATATACTGTAAAATTAGGACATTGTTGTGATTATAGGTGTAGTCACAACTACACATTGTAAATTGAATAAAAAAGTTCAAAGCCAAGTAGATTAATAAGCAATTACAAAAGGTAGTCAGTGTGTCTGTGTAGTTAATTTATTTATCACAATAATACTCTCAAGATTATTTGCACAGGTTGCAAAATGCCAATTTGGACTTGTTCTGTTATAGTCATTGTTATCATAAAAGCCAAAATGTGGGTGTTAATCATGATCTAATTTTAGCTGCAAAGTTTAAACTTTGGCACCAGTATGACAAGTTTAAATCGTATTGATCCTGTTGGCACTGCTTCATCTCTGATCCACCTGCTCATCACATTTCATTATATTGGTACCTTGCCCTCTCTCCCCTATAGGACAGTACATCACACTATGCTTCCCTTCAGACTATCAATTGCAATAATATTTGATTTTGGAAGTCTTGCCAAATTTGTGTCAACAATGCATAAGTAAAACTATGGCCAAAGTCACTGTATAGTGGAAAATGTTGATAGTGATCACATCGGTCTGGGCCACTCTGATCACAATAAGCACATGATTAGCCTATGATAGATTTGTTTTTAATTTGTTCTAACTATTACTTTTAAAATTAATTAAAAAAAATTAAAATTTTTACTGTTTTAGGATACAAAACATTTCAGCAAAGCTATCTGTCACAGTCTAAAGCAATTACAGTGTGTGACTTCATGTAACACAGCTCAGCAAGTAGCAGAGCTCAGGGCCGATAGATACACACCAAATACAATGGTAACAATGTAAAATAACTCACTGAAAATGGAATAGGAAAATTATTTAGTTTATGTACAAGTAATTGCTCGGTGCACAAGTTCAAACAGACAACAAGTGCAGATTTTGATATACATTCCATGTGGCAGGCACACACACTTGGGGACTTGATTCTTGCCCCCATAAGGAAGACAAGTCCTAATAATGTGACTGGGTAAACAGATCTAGGTCCCCACAACATAAGGAATACCAGATACACACACACGTACACACACTCACATTCACTCAAAATTCATGTAAGTTGTTGGTAACTGCCATTATACTTACTACAAGCAGTTTCCACTATATTTTATACAATGTTTTATCACAGTCATCTGGTAGCAAAACAATCTTCCACAAATAATTTCTAACCACAGATAATGTCTGACATTGTTACCTTTTCAGCTTTTCTGTTGGGGGAATTCTAAAAAAAGAGCGCTTTTTGTACAGTACTGTAATAAAACCAAGCATGCGCACCACTGCACCCAGAGTTTATTTTTGGCCTTCTCTAAAGGTACAGAATGTCATAACCTGACATACAGATCTATTGGATCCCCAATCACTTTTAATTGTATTTATTTGGCAAAACTGTGTAAGTAGGTGGACAGCAACTGTCACAGTAATTCTGCTGCATTTATTCCTCCAAACAAACAAGCTGTTTGTCTCGTCAGTCATGTTTTCAGTGACCTTCACAGAGGCCTGGTGCAGACCTCTGTTACTTGCTCTTGTTGCATTGTCAGGTGTCAGCCTCAGTAGGTGGTCAGACAAAGAGCTAAACAAACAGGTGGGCACAGAGGTGGGAATGTAGACCAAAAAAATATAACACTGAAAAACAACAACTGAAGCTTAGTTCCAGGGCAACCAAACAGAGAATACCAAACATTTGTGGTGGGTAGACAGGAGACAGCCAGTCAGATGCTGTATTCAGATAAACAGAGAAGCCTGTCAACAGTCAGACAAATTCTCTTGCTGGACCAGCAGACAGATAGTTGGAAATGCAGGCATTTTGCCAGGTGGGGCGTGCTGGCCACTTTGTCATACCGTGGCTCACTGAGATGTAGATAAAGGCTTTGAGAGCAGAGGAGGACAGCATCCAAAAACACAAAGACAGATGTCGAGATAGACTGATGCACATTGAGTCAGACTAATGTCAGGCTAAATGAGATACTTGGACAGATTATTATTGCCCAGCATGTCCTCTTATCTCATCCGAATGAGCTGCAGAGAGGCTCAAAGTGATTGAAGTGAGGGGCCGACTGGCAGAGAACCTATGGAAATGGAAATTGTCAGAACTGCAGAATAGGGGCCTTAATTATAAAAGGATGCATAAAATCCTAAAAGTGAATGTATGCACAAAAGCTGCAAATGGCTAAAAATGATCATATTTATAAAATAATTTATAATTTTCCCTTCATAGATCACTATCTACTTAGAATCATCTGAGAATCAGCCCAAAACCCCACCCTGAACATGCCCACATTTAACCGTAAACAGTGAAATGCAAAACGTCTGTTGAATGTTGAATGAACCAGCTGATCAGTGTTTTTAACCCGACACTAAGAAGAAACGCCGTGAATGAGGTGACGACAGAGAAAGAATTTGTTGCCAAAGCTGTTGTCGACACTAAGAAAAGAAAGCACATGGAGTGTCAACGTGTTGCTGGTGCACTTAGAGAGTGAGACAGAAAAGACAATGACTGACATTTTAAAAAGTGATTAAATGTAAAGGTCGAGGAAAAAAAACCGACGTTTCACGCAGAGTTGGTCTGCTGCTGGTGGAGGAGTGGACACACGCTGAGCTGCCACTGCTGGACACAAGGCTTTTCAGTATACACAGAGAAAACACTGCGTGACACTGTGTCAAATTATCATTTAATAATCCCTGGTGTTATTAAATGATGGCTGCGATAGACCTATAGAATTAACAGGATTGTTTTATTCTTAAACCTGTAGTGCGTAACTTTTAAATATTTATGAATGTCTGTTACATTTCAACCATTGCCAAAAGAGTTCACACAATGCTCATTAAGCCTTTCAGTTCCGCACGACTCTCTTTGCTTCTCAGGATAGCTTCTTTTTTTTCCCTTTTCTGAGGCATTTCACATCTTGACAGCTTCATACAGTACAGTAGCACTATGGCTGAAGAGGCATGCATAAAAAGTTTCAGAAGTGATTTCTACTGCTAAAAATCAACTTAGATGTTCAACAGGACTTGACAATCGTATTTTTTAGTCATGATTTCGATTTTGATTTCTCATCGGTGGGATAATCCAATATTGAAAGTCTGGACAAATAAGGCTACGGCATAACACAAATAAAAAACACACAACCAACCCATAACTTTTGGAGGTCCACAGGGAGCGCTACAGGTTCTTCACTAGAGCTTTAAAAGGTGCTTGAGGTAGAAAGGTGAACATTATATTTTTAATACCAAACATATACCTATTGGTTAATTGTTGTTGGCAGCAGCTGTTTGTGATGAATATTTGTGCCTGTATGTCTTGGTTTGGTTAGTCTAAAATTAATCTTCTAGAGGTGCCTAGAGGTGATTTTCTTTTCAACATTTTCAAAACATTGTTTTCTCCCCAAGATTTGTGATATTTCTACTTTATGAACAGAAGCAGTTAAAAGTTGCAGTTCCCTGTTTACCTTAAAATGGATCAGATGTTCTGTTTGTCAGTGTTATTTGCCATCCAGCTTTTTGAAAAGACATATATATTTTTACTTTTATTTGAAGCATGTTTATTTTAAGGCTCTCATTTGTGCCTTGTGCCTGTTTTGAGTGGTTCTGTTTATTTTGGCCAATCGTTCTATTTTCATGAGCTCAGTGTCCACTGAGGCAAAGCTAAAAAACACTTTCTTCTCTCTTTCTTTTATTGTTAGCAGGGGCAGCTAAATACAATCATTCAGTACAATCAAATCATAATACTTGAATTATGAATTAAATTGAGTCATGACAAAAACATACTGTCCCAGCCTAGTACTTATCACTTCACACCTCGACTAATTAAATGCGACATTGACATCTGACATTTCCAGCATCCTGTCTTCCTCACTTAAATATTGTATGGAAATATAAGATTATCAGCAATTTTACACAAATCTTATGAAAACTAAACTACCTGATGAACAGTGTGTGTGAGAAAATATGACGGCAAATATAATCCATTAAATGAATGTAATTAACATTCACATGGTTTAAATCTTTTACTGCTGAAGTTACTTACAGCACAAGTCTGCTTCACAAGCACAAATAAAACGGCTTGTTTTTACATATAGTGTATGATGCAATTGGTCCACAGTCTGGTTTACCCGTCGACAAAATGTTTGTATGCATTGGTCAGAATTGGCACAGGTGCACACATTTTCCCATCCAGTTTGTCCTGATTAATTTCAACTTTTGAGAAGTGGTGTATGGCTTTTCCAGGCCTCATTTGTGCATAACCAGTGGTTATAAATGAGGCTCCTGGTAGAGAGACAGACAGTTAGACAAGCAGGAACGACTAACTCTGTCTAACTTCACAGTTCGGGGAGAAGCAGGGAGATGCTTCAGGAAGAAACACAGAGGGAGTGTGTGTGTGTACAGTATCAACTGTGAAGATGTGGCCTCAGAGACGAGTGACAGATTGCAGGTCACTCATGTTGCCACAGAGACTGCTGAGGCTGGCGGAGATGAATCACCCATCAACGTTCTTGTGTAAACCATTAATCACCTCTGACTTCACACTGCAGACACTGATCCTTAACCTCACCCTTCCCTCACTCCCCCATCCCACAGATACACATACTTACACATGCACGCGCATTAAAAGACGACATGGCAGTAAAATCTCACGGGGGGATGAGTTCTGCTGACAAATCAACTTTACCTCTTTAACAACACAACCTCCCTCTCATATTTAGCTGCACCCTCTCCCACTCCCACATATCATCAAACCTGTCATTTCCATGCCAGTCTTCCTTCTTGTCACCTGCTCCTCTTTGCTCTCTCCCATTTCACTTTGTTCTTCATTCCTCTTCATCTTCATGTCTTTCAATTCATGTAGTTCATCTCCACCCAGTTGTGCTTTGCACCACAATGGTAAATCAGCCTCCTGTGTCTCAATGGGCATCCTGCTGCCCATGCCACAGAGCAAGCAAATCACTTTTGACATTTTAAAAGGCACTGGATCAAATGGCCCACAGTGGGCTGGATATGTGGATGCACCATTTGTTGAATGACTCCAACATCCCAGTAGACATTATCATTTGTCTCTGGTCTTGCCAGCTAAGAGGACAGGTTAAATCATAGTGACAAGCCAAAGCAACAACCATAAGCCTTCTGATGCTTTAGCTGTGTAAATGATGCATATCTCCTGTATGTGTGTGTGTGTTGTTTCTGCCATTGATGTGTGACATCCATGTGTGTGCACTCTCAATCTTGTAGACTTGTTAAACCTGAGCCTCTCTTTACAGATATCGAACTTTTGTTTCTGAGGATGCGGGCCCCAACACCCTCGTTGCTACTGTGCTGGCCAAAGACCCAGATGGTGATGGTATAATCTATTCCATAACAGCAGGCAATGAGGAAGGAAACTTCATCATTGACAGCCAGAAAGGTGATATGTCTTCATTTTCCAGCCAGGCTTTGCTTTTGCAGCATTGGCTCTAATTGACAGGCTTTCCGTCAAATTACACATTACATTTTCTCTAATACATTCCGAGCACAGTGGTGTGCAATAAATGCCGGCTACTTTCCAAGCCAAGATGAAATGATATTGAGAGCTGATTTGAAAATCTGCAATTTCAATGTGTGTGATGCCTGTTCTATTATTAGGGTCATAAATATAAACAGTGACATTCTTTTGGAGGATTCCACCCTTGGTTCTTGGTTTTGTGGGCACAGGGTTGAATGTTCCTCATGTTTCTGTGCTTTTCCACAATTGGTGACAGCACAGTTTATCTTTTTTATTCACCCTTTGATCCGAAACCAGTGGCAATTGCTGTGACATTTGTCACCCAGCCCTTTCAATTCAATTTCACAACAACTGATCTATCATAGCTCACAATCTTGAGGCTGCATGCCGCCAGCCTCTCTTTCTTTTGTGTTGTATTTTTATTTTCCTTTCTACAATTTCTAGTGTAACCTTGCTGCAAAAAAATTTAAAACATAAAAAAAAATAATGCAAAGTCGTGTGGGTGCAGCAAAAACCACAATGCAGCTTCCCACTTACTGACTGTACAAAGAGTGCTGGCTCATTGAATAGCTGCTGGAGCTCATGTTGTATTTGTAAACAAGGCTGACATTTTAGTTGGAAGAAGAACCATGTACATCCCAGAGTTTGCTTATTTTAATGTAGTGATGCACTTTTGTCAATGTCACGCATTGTCATTAGTAGGGAGCACCCTTCTCTGTGGGCAGCCAGGCTCACAAGTAAATTGGGAGAGAGGGAAGTCAGGCACTCACATCTGTGTGTATCAGCATGCTGTGTTTTCTTTAATCAAGAACATTGAAGGAGATGAATAGAAACACAGTGAGAGAATGAGGAAAAAAAGACCCCTCTATGCTTTCACTTCAATGAGTTTCCCTCACATCACAGGCTGCTTGCTCGTCCTGCAACCTCTGATGTTTTTGTATTATTGTTGACGAGGAAGATGTTGACTCAGATGCTGCATCTTTTTATCCAACCTTTTATCTCAACTGTTGCATGAAAGCAGTCAAAGGGGAAGAGAGGAACAGCTAATAGGGATCTGCTGAGCCATGTTAACTTCTAACCTGAGTCACTTACTTGTTTAAGTTTTTGCTCAAGTGCCTCAAGTTGGATGGGCATCTTTAGAGGACAGCACGCAATTATTAGATTAGAAATGTGACAGAATCACCACTGTGAAATTGGTTTTTGGATTTCTTCTGCATATCAGATTTTTTTGTACCATTCTGTGGCCTTTGAGGTGAATTTCCACCACTCAGTAGCTCTATGCCGATTTCAAAAACAACAGCAATTTCAAGAACAACAAGCAGTGTTTTTTTATTGATAGCAAACCCTTTCCCATGCAAGGCCACAGTGGCACCAGCATCCTGTGTAATGACTAATGGAATGGTTGTACTCGCTCTATTATCACCAAACATGTTTTATAATGTGTAATTTAATGGACCTGTGTACTTTTGTAGGGCTGATTCGTCTCCGCTCCACTCCTCTACCCAAGCTTCAAGGTCTGGAGTATGTTCTGAACGTAACGGCCACAGATGACAATGTATCGGGTGGGCCGCACTCTCTCTCATCCACCGCTCGTGTAATTGTTGGGGTGGATGATGTCAACAACAACAAACCTGTATTTGACGAGGTAAGGATCTATGAAAAGTGGTTTGGATCTTACAGCTTATCCCTTGGACAGTTTCCTGTTCTTACATCATCATCTGAAGAACTGAAAAATTTAAATCACTTACGAACTAGAGGTGTCAGTTTTTCCAAAAATCAAGTCAGACCTAATGTTACATAACATGCTATTCCTTTGATGATTTACAGCGACTCCGCTTGCTTGTGCAAATACAAACATGACAACATTATTTTTACATTTACTATTACTCATGTGAGGTTGAACACTTGTCATGCTGTGCTTCTGTGATGCCTTCTACGTCGCTTCACTTTGGGTGGGGCTAACAGCTAAATTAATAAGTGAGTCTGCTAATATGTTCATTACTTTGCCATTAATGGGGTAAAACATAAAATATTAATACATGTGGCTCTTGCTTTTGTTTAATGATTGTCCACTCAGGAGGTCAGTTTAGCTTGCTTGCGTCCTCACAGCAAAATACTATCACTGTCTTATTTTTATGAGGGCCCACAAGTGGCTGTAAGGCCATGCAGTGTGTCACAGCTTCCTCTGTTGGACCACGTACTTCAGATGGTCTGATGAGCCTCAGGGGCTGTATATTTGAACTTTAACAGGTTTTGAATGTAAACTTCAGCATTTAAGTTTGAAGAGATACTGGAAAGTCATCACACAGTTACACTGGCAAACCATTTTCAGAGTGAGGTGCAGATTGGTAAAAGGCGCAAACATATATTTTTTAAATTCAAATTCAATTAGTTCTTGTTTTTTTTTCATTTGCAAAGAGTTATGTCAGGAGATTGATACTCCGTTATGTCAATCAGCCTAGCTGAAGGACTACAGCTGACAGCTAGCCTTCCTTTGTTTAAACTTAATAAAATTTGTACTACATTGTTGCAAGGACAAGTTACCACAGCAGGAAATCTAAAAAAGCAGCTGACAGGATTTGTTACCTTTGCATTGAGCTGGTGTCACTATGTTTTCAAATCAAAGAATGTCGGTCTCCTCCTCCAAGTGCATTTCAGCTATTCCTCCCTGCTTTCTTTCCTCTTCCAACTCCTCAGCCTTGGCATTCTCATTTTCCTGGCCTATGTTTCTCTCCTCTGTTTTCCCATGAGTTCTGATTAGCCTGCACACCCACTCTATCTTTAGGCGCTCCGTTGGGATTTCAATTAATTTATGAAAAAAATGCAATATCATCACAATATGTTATACCTGTTTAATTAACTTCCTACTTAATGAGGATTGACTTGAACTTCAACAGAAGACATACTAATGCTGAGTAGAAGTTCCTTAGGTCTTTTGGGCTGAACATGTCGGCAACTTGATGTGTTTTAATATTAAATTATGCCTCAGAAACATTCTAGGCAAATACGCTATTTCTAAGAAGAGCTACAAACAATACTGTCAATGGCTTTACATCTCATGAACCATCTTTTTTTTTTTTTCTGTCACTCATCGTTTGATCTGTGTCCTTTTTCTGCATCACTCTCACCCCTCCTTAGCTATTGTTTTTCTTCTTTTTTTTCATGGTCATTCAGTCGAAAGAGTATCTTGCATTTATATCTGATTAAAAAAAAGGGAGGACTCCAGAGAGCAGCTCTTTATCTGGGGCATATTTTCATTAGAGGGAATGGATTGAATTCTTGGCTAAGCTGTTCATTGCTGCCTTTAAAAGAAATCAGCTCAAGTCTTTTTTATTACCTTCGATGTACTCTGTGTTTAGAAAGTCTATACGGTGTTTAGTGCACGTGTGTATGTGTGTACTGATCTTAAGGCCTGTATTTTCTTTGATTCCTGTATTTTCAATAACATTCTCTAACAATACATATCCTCATATATGAGAATTGTCCATTGTATTTGTGCATCCCCTTTCTCTTCTCCTCCTGCTCTCTATCTCAGTGCCAGCAATACCGTGAGCAGGCTTCAGTGCTAGAGAACCAGCCGACGGGGACTTTTGTGTTGCAAGTGCATGCTGTGGATGCAGATGAGGGAGCAAATGGAAAAGTCAAATATGGCTTAATGCACAGAGACAGCACCATGCCTGCCTTCAGAATTCATCCAGACACAGGTAGCGTGGCCACAGATTGTCTGAGCTAAAATAGGTCTCATTTAGATATAGAGCACAGAGTCTGCAGAGAGAGACAGTTCTGCATTATCATGGTAAATGACATCTCCAATGGTCATTACAATTGTCCTGTGATGAAAAAAAAAACAGAAATGTTAACATAATTCACATTTCCATCTTTAAGAATACAATTTAAAGGCCACAATCTCTCTCGATCATCATTTCACTGAGTCTGCTTGTGTGGCTCTTCAGTAGAGGACAAAAAAAACATTAATGAAATGCAAATACAGATGTGGTGATGACTTGATGGGTGGATATAAGAATGGTTGGTAATGTAGCTTGGTGGATGAATGGATACAGATGGATGGGTGAATTTGAAAGTTGTTGAATGGATGAATGAATGTATAAGTATTTATGCAGTTCTGTTTTGGTGCGAATGTGGGACAGTAGTGATTATTGTTCTGCATTTACAGGAACGATTGTGACAGCCAGACAGTTCGACAGGGAGCGGCAGAGAGAGTATGCAATTACAGTAACGGCAACTGATTGGGCAGAGGAGCCACTCATCGGCATCTGTCAACTCACCATCCAAATACTGGACCAGAATGATAACAGCCCTAAGTTTGAGAATTTGCGCTATGAATGTAAGTGTTGCTGGTATCCAAATGAAATATAAATATCACTGACGCAGACTATAACCAATAGCCTTAAAAGTGCTGAAGCAAATAGGGTGAGATGAAGATGTGGGCGGCTATATGCTATTAAAAAAACCTATCCATTCCCCTGCTTAATGAATTGCATGTCTGTGTGAAATAGACATTGAAATACCTTGGTGTCCCCAGTGGTGAAAACCTAAATCACTTATGCATTATAGAACATGTCCATAATATCCCTCATGCTTGACCACTTTTCATAAAAATACCGCTCTTTGAGCCCATACACCTTATTTCTATTTCACTTTAGATTTCCTGAGAGAAGACACTTTGGTTGGTACCAGTTTCCTCCGTGTAGCAGCTCATGATGATGACTTTGGCACCAATTCAGCCATCACTTACTCCATGTCCCTGGACCAGCCTGAGTACCTCGAGGTCAACCCTGTCACTGGATGGGTCTACGTTAACCAGCCCATATCACAGGTCAGTCAGCAGTTATTGGCTGGCTTTACACACAAACACACAGAGTTTGTGCATCAAATGGCAGCCTGTGGGCCTGTGGCAACAAAGTTAATGAATGAGCCACCTCAAAGTGCTGCTCCCACTCTGGGGTACTGTGAGATGCTGCAAGACCACAGAGAAAGAAGATGGAGAAAAACTAATTTAGGATAAACAAAATATTGAAAGTAGATGTAATTGTAGTGTATAATATTTACATATATACAATACATTCAAATAAGCTCACAATGCTGATTAAGCCTATCGGCTCTGCATTACTCCGTGTTTCTCAGTTTTGTGGTGTTTAGATCTTTTGTCACCCAGCAAGATTCCTGCGCTACACACAGGGAGTGATTAATTTTAAGTCAAGGCCCACAGAGACAACAGCAGAGTTGTGTTTGTAAAAAAAAAAAAAAAAAAAAAAAAAGAGAGTATGACTGAAAACAAAGAAGCATCCACAGAAGTTTTCAGAAGTGATTTCTACTGTTCAAACTTTTCATTTAGCAGTTTACAAGATAAATACTTCTAAGTGGTGAGACAAGACGTGAGATTGGGCTTAACAGATCGCGACAAGATGAGATTTGAACTTTTTGCACACACACACAATCACACACACATATACAGTATATGGTCGTGGGAAACATCCTAACAAAAACTTGGAGGAATTAAAAAAGATCTCCATTAATCGGCCATGTGTGCAGTAGTGCAACATTTTTTAACCATGACAGGAAACCTCACTCTTACATTTCCTTTCCTTTGACTATTTCAACATAAAGGTAAGCCTGTGTTTTGCTAGGTAAATAATACTAATAATACGAAGGAGCAAAGCGGAGATGTTTGGGGTGTATTTGCAGAGACATGTGATGAGACCATGCTCAGACTGTCCACACAGTCTGAGCATGGTCTCATCTTATGTCTCGGCATATCAGACATAATGCCTTTGAACCGTCACTTCATGTTCCGGGCAGATCTGGCCTTGGGGCCGTATGTTGCCCATGTCTCCCCATATTGCTGCCACATAGATGATTTTAAAATGTCAGGGGAATTGTCTATTGTAACTTTGTGGTCACAGTTGACCAGGTTGGCTGCCAGTTATTGTCCGTATAGCAACATAGCAAACAGAAAACAGCTTCTTCTCTGGGATATACATGTACATGCTATTGGCAGCTGGCAAACCAGGTCACAGATGCATTACTGCTTTCTACTGGACTGGAGTGTGGATAAATAGATAAGGCAGAAAAAAAAAAAGATTTAAATTGAAATGCTCCGGTTCTCGTTATATTTTGATTGTGAGAGATCTTATGGCATAAGACCAAACAGAGGCAAAATATCAACATCAACAACAAATAAATTGCCTCCTGTTGTTATATTTCATCATGGCAGTTTATTGGTGTCACCAAAGTTTAACATCTCATTTATGCTTATGATTAAGCTCACAAAGCATGGTTGCCTTGATGCTGAGAGCTTCTCAAAAAAATATAAAAAAGAAAAGAAGAAAAACAGTCAAATTGGGACTACAAAACATGCTACAAAAATCATATTCACCGAGGTAATAAACAGTTCCATTTAAAAGGTGTGTTATTAACATAAATGAGTGTATTCAAAGCCCTGTACACTATAGATTATCGAACTGTCATTCACTAGATGTTTCTCAACTAACTGATAGAAGCAAATTACCTTGTTAGTGTTGGTGGTGTTACTTTTTTATTTCACGTTTTCCATTCAGGATTTTGTATGTTTTCATTTAGGCTATCAGCATCTTTCCATTTCTTCTCTTCCACCTATTCACATATAAGAGTGGCTAGAAGCCTGCGACAGAGCTCTCTATTATTTAGCACATTTTTTCCACACTAGTGTTAGAAGTCAGAGATAGCTTTGCCATTGACCTCATGCAAAATTGAAAGTGTTAAGCCCAAAACCTTGTAGAACAAAGCTGTTGCATAGTTGAGAGAATCTAAATTACCCCACAATCATTGTGCTTAAACCAGGATTATTAAAGTGTATTTACAAATTATTATATAAAAATTATAAATGTCTCAGCCAGTACGAGACATTGTCCTTATTTTTGTTTTTCCTCATCACAATTAGTTCTGATTTTGATTTATAAAATGTGCAACACATTTCCTAATTAACTTTTCAGTATTTCAGTGGAATATAAAGGCCAGTGAATAACAGTGACTGCTCATATGCCCTGAGTCAGTGCATTCAGAGCTGAATTGAATCTGAACACCCTCAATAGTACAGCTCCATGTAGAATAATGTGGAAGAGATAGAGCGGGTTCTGTGCCTATATCCATATTATTATTTTGGACATTTTCTGGTTCAGATCTGATACTTTTAAGCCTTGGTTGAATGTTACCTCAAATTGATTCAGCCATTAATTTATTGTAAAAGCGGCAGCTGCCTGGTCCACATTTGACATCACAGATTATGATCTTTGTTCTCTGGTTTTAAGCTTTAGAATGGAATTGTACAAATACTAATTGGATTGTACCAGGAATAGAAAATGTCATTAAAAGTTAAGTGAGATTTCTCTTTTAATGTGGCTACTGCAGCACAACAATAGAGCTGCTAGGCCATGATTTGCATTGGCTGAATAATACAACTTATAGGTGAAATGGGATGTTGTATCAACTGAACACTTATTTGAGCCTCTTCTTATATTATTAGGGTGGTGTCACTACAACTAGCGTTATCTTATGGAAGTACTTACACAGAAATAAAATTACCCTATGTGAGCAAAAAGGCCCTTTAGTGGATTCAGAAGGCTTTTATTTCTTTATTCTGATCTGAGTTTAACATTGATGTTCAAATTATCTCATTAAGATAAACAAAATTAAACGCTATAATCACCTCTTAAGGAAATGTCTAGCTTCCCCCTACAGTACAGTCAGTTTTCAGGAAATACATTTCCTTGGTCGGTTTTATGCCTTTATTTCCTGCTGGTTTAACTATATTCAAAACGTAGAGGAGCTTTTGTGCAACATGATTTATATACTAATACATTTTTGTCAGACTCACTCTGCTGCTTCTGTTGTTCTTGGCTTAAATGAATGAGAGAAACTGTCTCAGTCTCAGTCTCAGGCCAGGATGAGAAGACATCACTGCCAATCATTCGATCATGAACTAATTTCTGAGAGTCAGGACAGTTTACATTAGTCAACTCTTTCAAAGTAAGATACAATCACATGCTCCCTCCCTTGTTGTACATATATGCCTGTTATATTACACATGTATGTTACATGTATGTTTGCAAGTACATGTATGCGTGTATGTTACATTTCTAGTGTAATGAAGGTGTGATTGAGAAGCAATCGGGGCTTGCATGCATCAGAGCCCATCATTTACAACAGTTTCAATTCTAAATGCCATGGTGATAATCTGAATTCTCACTCTTGACCCCAGAGGACCTACATTACACGGGACATCATAGCAACTGACGGGGGAGGCCGAAACACTTCTGTGGAGCTGGCAGTCACCATCACCAATGTCAAGAACCAGCCTCCACAGTGGGAAGAGGAGAGCTACAGCGTTGTCATTCCTGAGAACACTCCCAGAGATACCCCCATAGTGGTACGTTTGCATGTCTGATAGCAGGTAATAGCAGTTTGTCTGATAAATAGTTTTAGCCAATTAATTGGCTCCAATGGGATATTTTGCAACTTATCAGTGGACACTGGCTCAGACAGATGGTTATATTGTCTCATGTAGAAACACACAGATAACTGCTCTGAATTGAGGCTCCATGGCCATTGTTACCACTGACTAGTACCAAGCCCAGCATAAATTATAGGTCAATACTTGATTTGGTCATTTAAAGGCCACTTTTGCTGAAAATGTGTGTATCCACATTTTTTCTCCAGATTATTAATCAGCAAAACAACTGTTAAAGGCAATTCTCCACTCCATATAAACAAGTAAACCAACCTTCAGAGCATGAGCGTCATTGAATGTAATGCTGGGGTCACAGGGTTTTGAGTCTACAGGAGCAGCTATGAGGTGAATTCAGTGACCCTCGAAAATATCAATACCTTTGAAAACACACACTCAGTCCACTAAACAAATGCTTGCTGCTGCTGCCACCTTGTGGAAATAGATGCACTTCTAACTTGGTATTAGGTCACTGGGGATGTACACAATAACACTTGTTTTTTTGTATCAATATAATTATGATTGTCTATATGTCTATTTAATATTGTAATTTTTATGGTTTTTTTTTTCCCTTTGGCAGCTGGGTATGGCTTCTGGCTGATTGATCATCTTTTGGCATTTAATGCATCAAACTTTTGTTATTCAAACAGCCTTTAAAATCTACTATCTGTCAAACATTAATAACAGGACATATTGCATGCTGTTGTGCATTTCTTCTTGAGCTGCACACATGGATTTGTGTGCAGTCTGAGCATTATTTGAACACCATGTTCTCTTTAAATGCACTGTTGAAAAATTCTGTACATTTTATTATTTATTTTGATTTTTTTGGACTGAAGCAAACACTTTGACTGCTGCCTAACTAAATTAATTTCAAATGGTTCACATTTGATGTGAAAATATAGTGCTCAACCTGGCAAGCATAAATATCCCCCCCCCCCCCCCCCCCCCCCCCCCAAGTCTTCACAAGGTGATCCACCTCAAGGGAATATGAGATTATGCCAGGAAATCAATAATAACACTAATCGAATTTTAATACAATCTAAGCTGCTTTTAGAACACAAACAACAAATACAGATTTGAAAATATGATCTAAATGTAGCACAGCCATATCCTAGTGAACCAGTATGTTGTACCCATTTTGTTTCACCAAATGAACCACAAATGAACCACATCCCCTTGTTTCAACTCATTGCCTCTTAGCTCCTGCTAGTAATCTAATTCTGCAAAAAAGGCAAAAAAGCACATTTTAAAACTGTTCCTTTAAACACAGACTAATAATGTACTTTTGGTGGGTAAACAGCTCACAGCAGTTGTGAGAAAAACATGAAGCAGGAGAAAAAAGGCTATTCTCATTGCAATCATGCCCAAAAGAAAAAAAAAAACCATCAGTTGACCAGATTTTTCCAAACTTCTTGTACTCACAGGTGCACCTGTGAGTTAATGCACATATCTAATCATCTTAACACACGGCAGCAACTCACTGCATTTAGACATGTGGACAGTGAAGACCACCTGCTAAAGGTCAAAGCAAGCACCATAATGGTGAAGAAAGGTGATTTAAGTGACTATAACATTTGTTTGTTGTTGGAGCCAGACAAACTGTTCTGAGTATTTCAGAAGTTACTGATCTCCTGGGATTTTCACGCAGAACTATCTCTAGGGTTTACAGAGGATAGAAATAGAGAAATTATCCAGTGAGCGGCAGTTCTGTGGGGAAAAAAATACCTTGTTCATGCCAAAGTGGTTTGAGATATAGAAAAGCAACAGATACTCTCAAATTTACTCATAATATTTTAAGAAATGTACAAGGAAAATATGGGCATTTCAGGATTTTGCTATTTTAATCGCCTGCTCTGAATATACTCACTGGTTCTGTCCAGCATAGCATTTAATGCATATTTATAACGACAGGCTTTATTACAACACATTGATCAGTCAAAGTTGAAATTACATGTGTGGTTATATTGGATCAGATAAAAATGAGTGGACAAAAACATAATAAAGACTTATATGATGAAAATTTGACAGCGGATTTCTCATCCTTACAGACAATCAAGGCAACCTCTCAGCTGGGTGACCCGAGGGTGACCTACAACCTGGAGGAAGGGATGGTTCCTGAAACCAACATGCCAGTCCGTTTCTATCTCTCCCCAAACCGTGAAGATGGCTCTGCATCAATTCTGGTGTCAGAGCCATTGGATTATGAAACCACACCTTTTTTCTCTCTCCGGGTTCGAGCGCAGAACGTGGCTGCAGTACCTCTTGCAGCTTTCTGCACAGTTTACGTCAATATTACAGGTATAACGTTTACTTTTTCTTTTGTAGGGGAAAATAATTTGTAAATGTTATTGATCCATTTTCAGGTTTTATTAACATTTCCAAACTGTATGTTCAAATTTAATTGTATCTCTGATTTTCTTGTGTAAATGGCACATAATTAATTTTAGCAAGTGATTATTAACTGATAGAAATAATCATCAAAATAGAGAATTATTACATACATGCTGCATTTTTACTTACTTTTTCATATCTTTTCTTTCTTAAGATGTCAATGACAACGTGCCATTCTTCACCTCCTCCATCTATGAGGCTTCAGTAACAGAAGGAGCCCAGATAGGGACTTTGGTTCTCCAAGTGTCTGCACATGATAAAGACCTGGGTCTTAACGGAGTGGTTTGTTATTAACTAATTATTTTCAAGTTCCACACTGACAGGAAAATAAATGCAAAGAGAAAATGTTAAATCTGAGGGCTGTTTTTTTCTGACTCTGACTGCCACAAAATCCCTTGTGTGTGTGGGAAGCAATTGCTTCCCATAGGCACTGTGAACTACAGCCATGTGACTGACTGTGACAATATCGCTATATCGATCTGATTGTGCCTTTTATGAAAGGACAGACAGGGAATATAATAGAGCTCAAAATATTTCAGCAGGTCATTGCTTGTAAATTATTGTCGCCTGATTTTCAAAATCCCTGTGCTTCGCAGATAACTTACTCTCTTTTGAGTGACAGCAGTGGTGACCACAATCTATTCCGCATGGACCCAAACGTTGGGGTGATCTATACAGAGGCCGTGTTTGATCGTGAGGCTCGTAGCTCCTATTTGTTGGAAGTTCAGTCAGAAGATGGCCAGGAGTCTGCCCGACCTGGCAAGAACAAACAGCCCAACTCAGGTTAGACATTAAAAGAATTTAATAATGACATAAAACTTCATAATTTAGTTTTAAACTCATTCATCTTTTGTAAAGTTGAAAGAAAGATTTTGGAGACATCTTTGTATTTTGGCCATCAGTTCAATGAGTAGATTGATCACAGTGTGTTTATAAGAAAACCACCTCTCAGCAGTGTTAACAATCTTCCCATCTAACTCTCTTGCAAGAAAGCGATTCATTTTGCAAAGCCTATATTATGATAAATGCCATTCACATAATGTAATGTAATGTGCTAGCCAGACAGTGGTTTCAGATTGAATGTATTTCTATTCATTTTTAGCCAACTTTAGACAAGTTGTTGATTTTTAATTGCTCTTATGTACATTCATGAAGCTATAAAAGTTGGGAGAAATAACTTTGAAGTGACCTCTGCCCCAGTGAAATGTTCTCTCTATAAAAAAAAAAGTAGCATTGTCCTTTTCCTGTAGGCCCGCAGGGCAAACTTCACTATTAGTAGTGCATCCTCTGTGTGATGCTGGAGAGAGACATCATTGGCATTACACTGCATTCATTTACACCTTAGGACTGACTTTGAAATGTAAATCTTAATTTGATTCATGCCACACTATGATCAGACGGCCCCTCTCTTCTCCATGTAAATACAGCTTAGAGACTCCTCAGCACTCTTAATTTTTGTTCCAGCTCTTTATTTTCTACCTCATTTTCAATTTCATTGTTTAGTATTTAACAATTAAAATTTGTTTGGTTACCATGTTCTCTTTGTGACATTTTGTCAGTCATAAAACCTTAGTCTGTATGTAGAATGACGCTGTATGACATTTGTAATCTGAAGTGGGTCTTCTGCCAGCACGTGTGAAGGCAGAATCAGGGTAAAGGGTGATGTTTTGGAGCCGGGTTGCAGAGCTGCTTAGCATTTGCAATGAGCCTTAGCTGTGTCTAGTGCTGCGTATCTCCCATATCCAGAAGGGCTCATTTCCTCTACAAACATTACCTGTCTCTTTGCGTTACCCCTGGGACACAGCAAGAAGAGGTGGTAAATGTAAAAACAGTCTCAGGAAATAGGGCCACCTTCCCCCACCACCATTTCTTACTGCAACAACTCCAAATTAACATGTCACCCATGTGTTCTGTGAGCAGATAATTTACTCTTTCTAACTAAAGAAATAAACAGCATAATGAGGAGTGCACTGATAAGACACAAACACTTGTCATCTTATAAATATTTAACCTTCCCAGTAGGGAGGTTCTTTATCTACTCTGCAAAAAAAAAAAAAAATAAGAAGAAAAAAATAAAATAAAACAAGAAAGAAAAAAGTTTCAGCCCAATTACATTACTGTTTTTTGCAGAAAACAGTTAGCCCAGTTAAAACAATGAAATCTTGACAATATGAATAATTTATGTAATTTACAGCACATGAATAATATTTTTCCTGATTTACATGTCAATGAGGCACATTGCATCAGGTTAAGTGACTCTTCCCCAATAAACAGTGACAATTAATTGTAAAATCAATTAACAGATGGTGGAAATATATTCACATTTAGACTTCAGCTAACTGTGTTTGTTTGTTTGTTTGTTTGCTGTGTCATTTAATCTTCTGTCACTCTGTCTTTCTTGCAGACACAGCGTATGTGAGGGTTTTCATCAGCGACGTCAATGACAACAAACCAGTCTTTGCTCAGCGTCTGTATGAAGTCGGTGTTGATGAGAATGCTGATGTGGGCCTGACTGTTGTCGCTGTTAGTGCTAATGACGAAGATGAAGGTATGCATCATTAGACAGGACACTAAGGAGGTACCATAAAGATTCTACTGAAGCTGTGTTTTAAAAATAAAGGTTAAAGAATCAGTTCAACCAGACCCAATATACTGTAAGTATACTGTATATAACTTCACAGGTTTCTGCAATTCATTTTCTTTTAGACCTGTCTCTTTCTTGAAATCACAGAATTACTTTGGCAGGGAGTAATGTGCCCAGTAGGCAATTTTATGTACTTTTTTGGAGGGGCGGGAGATTTGCCCACATTTGTTGCAATGCATATAAAGTGACCTTGTGTCCAGTTTTTTCCTCTATCTGCCCTGAGCTCTGCCGAAATCATGCAGTGTGCCAGATACAGCAGTAGTCATGCGTGCTTGGTAACACACTGCCGCACATATGTTCCAAAAAACAGTGGCATGCTCCCACACAGTGGGTGGGTGGGATTTAAGCAATAAAGTAACTGCTCATCTTCTATCCAGCAGTAGCCTAGGATCCTCTTATCAGGCATGTTTAGGCCCGTTAATCAAGTATTTATGGAGAGTGGGGTGCAGCTTATGCCGAGCTGCGGCACTAATGATGAATAGCAGTGGAATAATACCAACCCCCACCATTAAAGTTACAATGCTGTTGCACTTGTGTCTTTGAGGGTATCCTCAATCTGTCTTGTTTAAAAACTCCACCCTGGTCTTGACTGCTGTAAGCCTGCCCGATCCCTGTGGGAGGCAAGGAGCACTTTGTCAAGTGGGCTTGTGTTAATAGTACAGATTAGTGTATTGACATTAGATTGCAGCTACCTTACTCCAACAGGATGATTGAAAATGAAGCATGTGCATTCCAGGAGATTATCTTATCTATTCCACTGTTAAACCAATTGATTGGATGGTCTCCATGGAGACACAGTAGATCAGTAGAGATATGAACTTCCCTATTTCAAGTCTACATCCCTCTCCACTCTCTCTCTTGGGCCTCAAAATCATTCCCTTGAGGGCACTATCAGCAAGCATTATGTTGCTTTTCACTCTCATGCTCCCCTTTACTTTTTCAGCACCCGTTTTTAATTAGTATCTGATTAAAGCTGAGGAGATGAGATACAAAGTTTCTATTTAATTAAGTAATCAAAACAAGAAAGGGATACATGGAAATCTACTAATTCTTAGCTCTCAGAGGAAATGAGGTGCAATACCCTTGTGGCTATACCCTTCTTTTGTTGCCAGAATTATAGTACTTCCATTAGAATTAAGAAAAGGGGCAACACTGATGTATACAGAATTTTGTTTCACCTCTGTGTTTACTTTAACTTTAAAGTTTACTTACCTTATTCTATTTTAGGAAGGAGGAGTGTTATTTCCTAGTCATGCATTTTATGATTCTTGCCACAGGGGCCAATGCAAAGCTGCGCTACCAGATAACATCCGGTAACAAAGGGGGTGTTTTTGACATCGAGCCAGAGGTGGGGACAATCTTTATTGCACAACCACTGGACTATGAGCAGCAGAAAAGATACAAGCTCCTGGTCCTCGCCTCTGATGGGAAGTGGGAAGACTATGCTGCTGTGGTAGTTACTGTGGTCAATAAGAATGACGAGGCACCAGTCTTCTCCATGAATGAGTATTACGGATCTGTCACAGAGGAGCTTGATGGTTCACCTGTGTTTGTACTACAGGTGAGAGACTGATATGATTTCTGCTCAAATATTTTATAGGGCAGATATTTTAATCCTGCATCCCAAAAAAATATTGCTTAGAGTATGTGAAGAGGTAAAGTTAAATGTAATTTCATTGAACCCATTTGAGTATTTTTTTTAAGCAATCATAGTTTATAGATTATAGAATTGTTAATTATAGAATGATCATACTGGTAAGGTATAGCAACATGGATCTTGAGAGGAGGCAGCTGATCCGACACACTCTGAGGCCGAATAAAAGCTCATTGCCTTAAAATAAGTGGGCAAATAAAAATACACAAACACTTACATGGGCTGTAAAAAAAAAAAAAAAAAAAGGAGCAAAAAAGACCCATAAGAAAAATAAATAAAAGGTTTTACTTTAGGTTTGTCTGGATGAAATAATATCCATTTTTTTGAATAAGTTGTCCTTATCTCTGCAGGTGACAGCCACTGACCCTGACAAAGATGCAGACCAGGGTGCCATACGATATTCCATTCATGGTCAAGGGGCAGAGTCACACTTTATGATCAATGACATTACTGGGGAGATGTATGCCCAGCGCACCCTGGACCGAGAAGAGCGCGCTGTCTGGCGTTTTGTTGTCATGGCAACGGATGAAGAGGGCGAAGGACTTACTGGTTTTACAGATGTTATTATTAATGTGTGGGACATCAATGATAATGCCCCTACCTTCTCCTGTGCCCCCGATAATTGCCACAGTAGCGTGGCGGAGAACTCTCCCCCTGGAACATTTGTTGTGGAAATGACAGCAGTAGACCTCGATGATGCTGCTGTAGGCCAGAACGCTATCCTCACTTACAGGATTATTGAGAATTCACGAAATGCAAACAATATAGACCTCTTCACTATCGATTCCAGCACTGGCACCATATCTGTGGCAGCGGAGGATCTGGACCGGGAGTTTGCTGATAACCACAGGCTGATAGTGGAGGCGCGGGATGGTGGGGGCATGACAGGTACAGCTACTGCTACAATAGTTGTGACAGACATCAATGACCATGTCCCAAAGTTTCAAATGGACTTGTGTGCTGCTCGTGTCCCAGAGAGCACTAATGAAGATTCTCCTATTTTGGAGTTGAGCGCTATAGATCCTGATGCTGGCATGTATGGACAGCTGACCTTCAGTGTGGTGGCTGGAGACCCAGATCAGCAATTCTACATGGTCAGTCACAGACTAGACCAGATGGGCACTCTGAGACTGAAGCAGCAGCTGGACTTTGAGAAGCAGGAAAATCAGCAGTTTAACCTTACCATTAAAGTGGAGGACTCTGAGTTCTCCAGTCTTATCCACTGTCTGATACAAGTGGAGGATGAGAATGATAATGCCCCTGTATTTGTCCCAAGTTCTCATTTGCTTGCTCCTCTCCCTGAGGACATAACTGTAGGAACCAGTGTCATTCAGGTCATGGCCACTGACTCGGACTCAAGTCAGAATGGGGACATATTGTATAGCATTCTTCCCCAGTCGGACCCATATGGACATTTTACAGTCAGTCGAGCTGGTGTGGTCACAGTTATCAGCCCTTTGGACAGGGAGCAAGTGGCAGGTTATGAACTTGTTGTTGTGGCGACAGACCAGGGATCCCCAGCATTGACTGGCAGTGTCACGGTCTACCTGACGCTGCTAGACAGGAATGACAATGGACCAGAGCTGGAGGCAGCCTATACACCTCTGGTGTGGGAGAACAGTCCAGCAACTCAAGTGGTGTGGCTCAACATGACCTCAACTCTGCTTCATGTTGTGGACAGGGACTCCCCAGAGCAGGGACCTCCTTTCTTTCTATCCCTACCCTCACTTTACTCTGATGACTTCCACCTACAGGACCACGGCAATGGCTCTGCAACACTCACTGCCCTGCGGAGATTTGACAGGGAAAGGCAGAGTGAGTTCCACTTGCCAGTGATTATGATTGACAGCGGCACTCCACCAATGACAGCCACAAACACGCTCACAATCACCATTGGTGACCAGAATGATAACGCCCATCAGGCTGGAGAGAAAGATGTCTACGTGTATAGCCGCAAGGGTGAGTTGCTAAGGTCTCCTCATTTCATTTTCTTTGCCCGTTGTTTATGCTATAGAGCTTTGCTTTGCAGGCACAGCTTCAGTGAAGAGGAAAAATTGAGGCTACAAAAGTTTTCAATCCCATACCTGCTCTGGTGTAGTCTGGAATTCATAATTATGATCTTCCTTTTACATTCTACCAGCATTTTGTTATGGTAATGAGGTTGTCGAATCCTCTCTCAAGCCCTCAGCACGTCCTTCCCCTGTCCTGCCTTTGCCTAAAGCTCATGTGAACATCACTTTATGGATCACAATTAATCTATTTTGTAGTGTTTTTATCCTCCAGGGTAAGTTGTTTACGCCTGCTGGCTGGTTAGTGTTTTGATGGCACAATCACCGACTTGGCAGTTTTGGTAATTGTAAAAAGCAGGAGCACTGTGACTCATTCAGGCTGCCATTGTTTACCCAGCTGCAGTACTCTGGCACTGCAGGTCAATAATAACATAATCCATACTGAGATAGCCCCGCTTCCTTAAGCTCCACACTCTCTGAAGTGGAGCACTGATAGTCTATTCATTCCAGCAGTGGGGCTCCACAGTTATGAGGATAATAAGTAGAACAGAACACAAGAATGCAAGATAAGGAGAAGAGAGGGATGTAAAGATAAGTGTTGGCATCAGCAAATTCTGTCCAGACGAAATCAACGTGCACGTGTGTGTGTGGGGGTATGTGCATATTCGTGAATGTGTGTTTGTGTGTGTGTGTGATTACCTTGAACAGGAAGGATGATAAATGCAGTCCTGGGGAAGGTGTATGCCCCAGATCCTGATGACTGGGACAACAAGACCTACACTCTGGAGACAAGTGCAGCAAAGTAAGCTTTCACTGTAAAAATCAAAAAAAAAAAAATTTCTCAAAACATGCTGATCTCCAAATGTGCCGCACAAGTACAAGTGCTAAAGCAATGTTGTACCAGAAGAACTGCCAACAGTGTAGAATTTAAAAAATGAAAAGGATGTGGACTCAGCGCTAAGGCCATATTTCTCCCAGACCTTTTTCAGTGATATCACACCGCCTGAAACATGCCTAACAGGTACTTCTCCTCATCTCAGATCCAATTCCCTGACCTCTCATACAAGCTGCACTTTCAAAACGGACTTTAATCGTGGCCTTCAAGAGTCATTGCCATCTCAGTAAATCAAATCAGATTCCAACAAACAGACAATCTCTATCTAAGCTGAAACAGCCTGTACTACCATGGTTAGGGACCTTGTGCAGCTTTTAGGTATTCACACCCTCAGGTCAGATTGGAAATACCAATTGCACATTTGTTTTATTCATAGCATAAATTCTGACAGTTACCACGATGACTGTCAAGCTCTTTTTGGACTTTTTTTGGGCCAAAGTAATTAGCTTTTTTTCTTCTTGGTAGTTTTTGTTTTTCTTTTGTTTTGTTTTATGATGTTTGTTTTTTTTCACTCTGACTTACAGGAAACACAGCTACAGCTGACCAAGTCATTCGATTTCTGTTGTCTTTTGTTTTTTCTTTTTCTTTTTATTGTGTATTTGTCATTCAGTGATTGAGTGATCATGATTACTCACCGCTGTCTGCTGCGCATGCAACAACAGGACAACAGTTGTCTGTTGCTTTTCAACGTCATCAAACTAGGCCTTTTGTTATTGTTTTAAATGAGAGAGACCCCTAGTGGCAGAAATTATATACTTTGCGTTTAATGGCTTGTTTGTTTTTCTCAGATACTTCAGGCTGAACCAGACCACAGGAATACTGACCATCCGACGAAACACTCCAGCAGGCAGCTACTGGTTGAGGGTCTGGGTTTCTGATGGTGTGTGGCCCAATGTGATGTCAGGGGTCAGAGTTCATGTCAGGGAGCTGGAGGAAAAGGCGATCCTTTCGTCTGCTTCTCTGCGTCTGACAGGTAATATTTAAAAAGAAAACACACTGCTGCATACCACACAGTTGAGTCACACACCTGGTGGTATGTATTGTACATGTTAATTATGCTTCACTGGACGAGTGGAGATGTGCACTTCTGTGATTCAGTACCTGTTATGTCTCTGCATAACCCTCGTCCCCCACAAAATGGAAAGCTTGCTCTTTGTTGCCACTGCTGTTGTTCTATTCCCTTTTGAGGCTGATGCTGAAAGACACAGACTACAGGCATGAATAAATTGGTACTTTTCATTGAATGATTATCAGGTTGTCAATGCAGTTAACACTGAAATAATAGGCTGTCAAAATGAATCTTTACACTTGTTCTGTTTAGTATTTCTAAGCATTGAGAAGCAACCATTCACAGGGCTTGCTGGGAACTGTCTTTTTCCTCATCTTCTTATGCCGCACTCTGAAGTTTATGTTCATTTTTCTGTCAATCTCTCAGAGCAAATTGGAGTTCTAAAGGTCAATTTGGTAGTGTCAGGTAAAGTCCTTGACATTTAAAAAGCCATTCGGCAAGAGACGAAGACTATTATGGATGCCTCTGAATCTAAGTCATGATCATTTTTGGAGATTAAAGATGACTGTCCACATTCTCTAGATATTATTGGAAGGTGGCACCCCAAATATGATTGATTTTCCGGTCATAACATTTTTTTTGTACATGGCAATTCTTCAAGACCTTTAAATTTATCTCAGTGGAGAAATAATTGATTTTTTTTTTTGTGACTGCATCACAAATCATTCACCTTATTGATGATTCACTGAGGAAATGGATCAATAGTGGGAGATGTCAGGCTACCTCTGGAGCTAAGGGAAGCAGGAACTCAGTAGACTTTGCTAAAACTCTGTAGTTGTCATTAATGAGTTAGTTGTTCTTATTGCATGAACCTTCTCATCCTTTGTCTCCATGAAGGCATCACAGCGAGAGATTTTATCAGCTCCCGTGTCAAGAGGAAGAGTCGGCTTGAGACATTCTGGGACTTCCTGTCTGCAACCCTCTCCGTCAGGCCGGGTAGCATCAACATTTTCAGCATAGCAGACAGAAAGGAGGAAACGGTGGACATTCATTTCTATGTGCTAACTGATAATGGCTACCTGCTCCCAGAGAAACTGCATGCTGTCCTCGCTGCACATAAAAAGAAGGTATATGTACCATCATGTCTGATAGATAGAGATCAATGCACATATATCAGGTTGTACACCTGGGAGCTTGAGGGGAAGAGATAGTGGGACTTTTTATCTGCCCTTTTATTTTCACACCAACTTTCGGTCTGTTTACTACATGGCCCTGTCATGTCTCTTTGTCTCATCCATTTATTAGTTGTCTTTCTCTCTCTCCCTGTTTTGTGTCACGGCATGCTTTGTTTTTTGATCATGTCACATCATTGTGATATTTCTCCCCTCTCCAAGCTCATATGAAAATACTTATGAAATAGAGTAGGAATTACCTTCCTATTTTGCATCGCTTGTAAAGACATTTTATCCATCCCACTGTATTTCTCTTTGTAGCCCTTAATAACCCCATCATTGACAGTCATACTAATCGTAATATCTTTCTCACTTGCCTCCCCTGACTCTCCACAGCTGCAGTCAACGTTGCATGTGAATGTGAGCCAGGTGCAGGTAGATGAGTGTGTGTGCACAGACTGCAAAAAATCGAGCGGCTGCTCCACACAGTTGAGCATCAGTGACTCGCCCACCCTGTTAGACTCAGGTGCGTTTGCCCTGGTCTCAGTGAAAGTGACATCCTCTGCTGTGTGTGGTTGTGCTGCCAGAGAAATGACCCACCAACGCTGCTCCTCCTACCCTACTAACCCCTGCCTTAATGGAGGGACCTGCATTGACACGCATAATGGATACAGGTGAGAGACATATCTGAAGTTGTTCAGGAGGATTATAGTTACAAATTGTTCTTATATAGAGACGGAAATTTGGAATATAGTGTATGTTTCCTGGTATGACATCATGAGAAATTGAGACCAGAATTACTTACAGAATCCCTAATGAGAAATCTAATTGATGTGCGACTTCACCTAACTTACTTGAGCTTCTCTGCTGTGTTGTCAGCTGAATATAGACTAGGAGGATTTTCAAAAGACTTTGGTGTATTTGCCTGGGAAGCAATGTGCAGCATGTACACACGCAGTACATCTTGCCAACATTTTTTTTTTATTTAGGTCTGTAGATTTGAAACCACATTTTAAAATCTTACATTTACAGAACTGATCTGTAAATATTAAACATATCCTTTCTAGTCAGTTTATTAGCCAGCACTTAAAATGTTGATAATTGTCTTTCACCTTGTAGTGAAAATGTCCCTGTGGTAGTCTATCACAGAAAAAAACAGCATAAAGTTCATTTTGTTTGCACACTAATGCGCAGATCAAATAAATATAGGGCAAAGGAATTAGTCCAACTCTGGCCCCCACTCTATGCTTACAACTTTTTAAAATCTCATTTAATACCATTTGTGTGAACATGCAAGTTTGTTAAAAGATTGGTCTTCAAAGAGAGAATGTACAGAATGTGTTTATGCTTTTATCTCTCAAGTCTTGGCTTATGCTGATGCACTGTGCACATGTGGTGAGAGAAGATCTTGAGAAGAATATTTCCCTTATGCTATATGTGCCTTTTGTATGAATGTATTACAACCTTAAAGAATCCAATTTTGTTTCTATATTCTGTCAGAAGAACTTAATAGGCAACCTCAGACAGCAGCTGATCAGATACTGCCAATCAAAGAAAACAAATTCCCTGTACTTCTTGATGTGGTCTGGCATGGCTCTCATGAGCAACATGGAAGCGCAATGAAAGAGCGAGGTGCTGCGCTTGACATGTGCATATTTATGCATGAGGTGACACTCATTCTGAGACATTGCTTTTGCTGCATGTGGATCAGTATTCTTCACATGTGTTGCCCCTCTGCAGAATAAACAGTAATGTGGAGAAACAGCCCCTAACAGCCTCAGTACACACAGCCTTCCTCAGACACCGCATGAAAATAGATGGCTTTGACATTATCAGCAAAGCCAGCTTGTCTCACATGCCTGCATTGAAGAGGACAGGATGAGATCAACCAGTCCCTTCACCATTGCAGTGATTGAATGGGCTGCTTTTTCACAGCGCATATATCTCTTTTTTACTGTGTTTTTGTATTACTGATAAAAGTTACCATGACAGAGTCATACACAACATGTTGGAGAGAGAGGGAAAAAAATCCTCTCTGAATTTTGCAAAGGGGAATTATCTGTTGCACAAAACACCTAGAAGCAGGATTTTCACTCCTACATAACATGTATGTAGTATGGTAGGAATGAAAAGAGTGCATGCAGGAAATTAGTGGTGGTGCAGCACATGGAAAAGTGAAAGAAATAGAATTAATTATCGCCTAACAAAGAAGATGTGATGTGCGGAGCAGGAACAGTCTCCGGAGGGTTCAGCTTGGGCAACTTTGATAAAGAATGGAACAGAGTAATGTTTTGTTCACGGTTAATTGATTTAATGTAGAGCTGAATATTCACGGATTCCTGGCTGATGCACACAGTTGATTGAGAGAAGCATTTTCCTCTTAGCTGTCAGTTGACAAGCAGCTGTGTCACAGCATGAATCCACATGGTTATCTGACACAGATCCAGACACTGGACAGTGTGGAGATTTCTCAGAGCACAGGTTGTTTCTTTCCATGTGTTTTGCCTTGATTTTCTCTCCTATGTTTTCCTTCTTGGTGCTTCAGGTGCCACTGTCCCCCACAGCTTGAGGGGCCAGACTGTCAGCAGACAAAGCTCAGTTTCCTTGGTGACGGCTATGCCTGGTTTCCCCCCATAAGGCCATGCTTTGATAGCCATATTTCATTGGAGTTTATGACAGAGGGAGACGATGGACTTCTCCTGTATGCCGGCCCAGTAGCCACTCTCATGCCTGGGGATGCTGAAGACTATATGGCTTTAGGTAAAACAATGAGAATGAATAATCAGATGTGCACCATGGGGCCTCTGAGCTGTTATTGTACCAAAAACATGATACTTAATTCTATACGTTTTACTACTGGGTAATAGCTAATCAGATATATGAGGCAAATTTTGTTTGTTAGTGCACTACTGAGGGAAACGGACACTCACTCTCCTGAGTAATACACTAGGCATTAAACATGATGTTACACAGGCAACTCAGTTGTACAGTTTAATGTGTATACGTATATAACCCCAGACTGTGGTAGGAAAACAGTCATTGTCTTTCTCAGCAGGGTTTATTGTCTCTGACCCAAAGGCTTGAACATGAACCCTGAAGGTGAAGGTTAGTATTTAAACATTTAATCAGGTATATATGAGTAGCTGTAGGATACCTAAGTACAATACTGTAATCCTACAGTAGACAGTATTTATGAATGCTTTAATTTTAGTGCACCAAAACTGAACTTAGGCCTCAGCATTGTAATGATGTGTTACACATTCATGGGTGGTGATATCGTTTGCAATACTTATGTGGAAACTGTTACAGTAAACAGTGACCATGATGATGACCATGATGATGATAATGATGATTTAATGACATTACATAGTAAATGTTAAATAACCAGTAGGGTATTTTTAAGACAGAACCTGTAGCTTTAGGCACACCCACATAAAAAATCCATGTATTATTTTCTTTATCCAAAAGACACTTAACATACTTTATAATTTGCCATCAGTCATATCTTTCCATGCAGATAGTTTTATTTTATAACATGTGCCTCTGAGATTTCTACCTCCACCCCTTTATGTTAAAGGTGAATTTAATTTCATTTATGGGTCTCTGAACTCTTAAAATGGGGAGGGAAAAAAACTGCTGTGATCATGTCCTTCCAGAAACTGTTATCATCATATGGATCATCCATAGCTCAGTCATTTGGTTAAATCAATCCTTTAGCAAATGTTTTAATTTCCTATTTTTCCTTTCCCTCGTTTCAGTCTGGTTATTTGCCTTTTTTCTTTAGATTATGTTTGGTTTTAGGTGAGATGCATTCATACGTCTTCCCATGCCTCATACATCTTACTGCTTCTTTTGCATCACAGTTTTTTTTTCTGTTTCGTCTGTGCAAGCATGTTGAGTCATCTTTCTACTCTACAGATCAGAAAGAGTTGTGTTTTGGGGCATTTTCAATATTTCAATCAGGTCCAGCAAGGATGTTTATTTAGTTTAGAGTTGTTTGTGTAAACTCTCACCTCTGTTTTTCTCAGAGTTGATTGGTGGGACACCCAGTCTGAAAATTAATCATGGTTCTGGGACACTGGTCCTCCAGTTAACAAATAACGCAGGGGTTGCTGACAGACGATGGCATCGTCTTGATGTGAGGAGTAACAGTAAAGTAAGAGAGATAGTTTCATGCCATAACATGTTCATAAATGCTGTCACTTAAAATGGGTGTCTGGCTACTCTACGCCCCCACATCCACTCATGCAGCTATGATGACCTCTTTTCACCTTTTCCCAATTTAAAGGAAGTGCGCTTCACTCTCGATCGATGTTCAAGTGCTATCGTCATGGAGACAGAAGGCGTGGATTCATGGGCAATGACTGAGGATCGCTCATCTTGTGAAATCCGCGGGGTCACACCCAACAGGGACAAGTAAGATCAATAATAAAATAAAGCAACTCCTACCAATGCACAATATAAAATCCAAGCTTTTTGAATCTGAAACAAGCCGGTAAAAGCTGCAGGCATCCAAGTGTTAAATTGTGACATAAAAAATACACTTTTAAATAAAAATAAATTAAGATAACTGTTTTTTAAGAACCCCAGAATTTGTAGTTGAAGTAACCAATAATAACATTTTAGAAACTCCCCAGTGATTCTTCTGGGGTTTTCTTGTGGTTGCAACTACAAATGTAGCAAGGTTTATTGTTTACCATTTTCTGAAACAAGATCACGCAAGGCCCACTGGGACAAGTGGCTCCAGAGTTCTCCCATGGGGACAGCAGCAATTACAATAACTAAGTTATTCATTTGCAGCCAGCTAAGTCAACACCGTATTTCAACATAGTAAATAAAATTATCTTTTTTGCATGTATATTATATTAGTATATAAAGTATGATTTCTGAGCAGAAGAGGCTTATTCTCACTATCTTTAGACACAACACTATAGCTTCAATCCTTTAAGGATTTGAGGACATTTTTGTTATGCCCTCATAAAATTATATCAGTTTGAAGCTGGGTATTGATTTAATTTATTTATCATTACTTGCTGGCATTGCTGTTCTTGGATTACTATTTGCATAACCTAAAGTTGGCTATTGTCCAAAATTGTGTGAACCCATTGACTGTGGTTTGGATGAAACATACATTGGTTTATGTTTAAAAGTTATCTGCTACAGCTTAAATAATGCCTCTCAGTTGAGATAATAGTATTCTTTTTAACGCTTACATTACAATTTTTAAAATAAAGTTGTTCTTATCAAGTTGTTAGAGACAGGGTCGCCCTCACTGCCCTACATTCCCTCGTGGAAAGTGCAGGATCAAGGTCAAATGTATTTATTTAAATAGCACATTTGAAAACAACACTGGTTACTTCAAAGTGATTCACATGCTCAAAATAAAGTTGAAAAGATAATAATAAATAAAAAATACAATAAGGTAAATGTCACAAAATAAAATGAGTGAAAACACAACAGAAGAGGCTCTGTCCCCTCACGTTTTAAGTCTAGAGCTCAGGATGTCCAGGAGCTGCTGAGTTGTTGACCTCAGTACCATGACTGGAACATCAAGGTGCAACAACTTACTCAGATAAGGTGGCACGCTATTTTGCAGGGAAAGTCAAGCAGGAAGCCAGTGTAGTGAAGTCAGAACAGGGGTGATGTGATCATCGTCTCTTCACCATCAGCATACGTGCTGCTGCATGTTCAACAAGCCAATGACAGTGAAAAGACGGCCGGTCTACCCTAAAGTGGAATGCATTGCAGTCATCCAAGAATGATTAACATATGAGTTCAGGAAAAAATCAATATAATGCATAAACTGTTATATCCGATGCTCACTTAATAGTCTACCAACATAAGGAAAATCATGTCTTTTCCTCATTTATATCAGAATAAATGGTCTAATAAATCATTTTCTCTGTGTGCCAGGTACTTTTCGCTCTCTGGTCGTTCTGATGAAATCCTTAAGTGTAATCCTTAAATGGCACCTCGCCTTTTTTCCCACTATATTTTTCCAAAAAAGCCCAGTTTTGCTTTGGCACAGCTGAGTTTGTTTATCCCCATTGAGCGCTCGGCCTGCCACTGTGCTCTTTGTTTTGTTGTGTAAATAAGTTTATGAATTTTTAAAAGTGTGCATTTATCCCTGCTATTAATTTAAATAACCTCAATTTTAAAAACCTTGAAGAACTTTTTATTAGTCTGTATCCTCCCCTCATCTAATTAAGCAGTACAGTTCAATTTTGTATTAAATGGACAATGGGCTAGATACAGTAACAAGTGAAAATTAAAATGTTTAATGTCCTCTGTTTGGCAAGTTTCAGTTTTTCAAATACAACAGTTCTGTGCTGAATCGTTTGATATTTTGACAGTTTAAGGCAAATGCATATTTTTTTTTAAATAAGGGAAAGAAGAAAAATAGAGTCATATAGTACCTTGTCAGAAAGCAACAATAGCGATGATAGCCCCTGCAGAAATGGAATGAAACCTTGAATGGTAACTTTGACAGCTTATATGATGTGGGTGTTTGTTCTTTCTTGATTTCATTCTGTTTCTCTATATTGAGAGTTGTGATTTGAATTGTAACCACAAGATCACACATTGTGGCTGTTTCATTCGCTTGCCTTTCCTTTCCCAGATATCTGAATGGAAGTTATGTATTGCAGCTTGGTGGAATCAGTGAGAACATATCATATGAATATCCACAGCTGCAGCACAAACACTTTACTGGATGTATAAGGAACCTGCTCGTGGACAGTAAGGTAAAGTACAGTATTGATTAATTATTTACACATTATGATACCTATTTATTCGGTTTACAATCGCAACCACCAATGTTATAGTTGCTAATGTCACTTGTGTTTAACTTGTGCTCATGTTAAATTCCCTCTCCTTGTTTCTGTGGCTTTGTAGTCAACATGCAAGCAACAGGGATTCTGCCAAGTGTATTTATTCAGTCCATTGTGTCTATACATTATATATTGCAGATGGGCAGAGTAAGCCTGAGCCCAGTTGTTTAGTAATGTCCAGGATTGTAATCTTAGTTGCTCTGTGGATATTTTTTTGTCCCAAACAAGTTTCCATTTACATTCATTGTTTCTCAGCATATCCACGAGGCCTGACTTTGTCAGACTGCATGAGGACATTTCCTTTCACAAAAAAATGTTAGTCAAACAGGCATTGTTTACATGTTTCATCCAATTACGTCTCTCCAGTTTGTTGGTGTATTGCTTTGTTTCTTGGTCCATTAATGCCATGCTGAATTAATAGCATCATGTAAAGCCACTGGCGGGAATGTGTATCATGTGTTTCTTTGACCAGCCTTTGGTTTTAATGTGTAATATTTTTGCTTGTACAGCCATTGTCTGCCACATAATTGACAACTATAGTTGCCTGGAGTGACCTAAAAAGTACACTATTTTCCTCATATTCATACATTGACGATAAGATTAGTGATCCATTTGCAGCTAAATTGCTCCATACTTATCTACATTCATTGCAGGGCAGGACAGCCATCCTTTTTTCTTTTTGATGAATTATTCTCCTCTTCTTTATCACTTCAGTTATATGACCTTGGTTCTCCAGCTGAATCCTCCAATACTGTGCCTGGCTGCTCTTTTATTGATAATCAATGCATCAGCATGGAACACCATCCGCCCTGTGGCAAGAGGGGTCACTGTCACAGCGAGTGGGGCTCCTTTGACTGCTTTTGTGAGCTGGGGTTTACAGGGCCACAGTGTGATCAAGGTAAACTTAATAAATAGCTTTTAACTGACTGAGTTTTACATGGAAGGTACAGTGAGATCTGAGAGATTTTAAGCTTTAGATGAAATAATCAATGTGGGAAGTTCTTGTCATGCTGCTGTTGTGGGAAGATAACCCTGCCTTCGCGCTTTTCTAGAACAGCACGCCTTCACTGTGATATCCTTTTGTGGTTCTTACTCGGCAGCTGAATTAATTGAACAAGTGTGTCTTGTGTGTTTCTGATTGACAAGTGGCTCCAGAGTTCTCCTTTGACAGCCGTAGCCACATCCAGCTCCAGCTCTTGTGGTCTCTTCCCGCACGACAGACGAGAGTCCAGGTTGGTGTTCGGACACGTGCTGCCGCCGGTGTCATCCTCAGTCTTCTCTCCCAGGAGCAGAATGAATATCTACGTTTAGAGGTGAGTCATGACTGGTCGCATTCCTTCACCTTGACAGCTCCGATTGTTTGTGAGTCTTAAAGTAATAATCAGGGCCTGCACAATTATTGTCACAAATGCTTGTCATGCTGAGAGTGACTAATATCAGGGTTGGAGACATATGGGTGGATACTAACGAGGCTGGTGATTGACGTGTGTATGTTCTCAACAAGGACTTAACTGCAGAATACTGCTGTTGAGCATCTACTATTTAAAAAGAAAAAAAATGGGCATCCTTTATTCAAGGTTATTTCTGTCTGTAGCCAAAGTTTCAAGCTCAATTCAGCAAGACAGCAAAAGAGTACACTGTAATTTGAGGGCAGAGTCTTCTTGAGTCAAGGTCAGATCCCCTGCTCCGTACTTCAAGGGTTTTGACACAGCTTGCTTCAAGTGGTGAGCTTCAAGTCATGCTGCTCTTGCCACAACTCTCTAGGATTCAAGTCTACTTCACTTTGTGAAACCTTCACACACCTCCCCTCATTCCTGAAAGGAGGTGAAGCCAGTGTTTTTTGTCAAAGCCTTTAGTCTCTCTGACTGACCAAATGAGGCCGAATGGGAGCAGCACCTTGGTAAAGTAAATGACTCGAACTGTTCCTCTTGAGGTCAGGTGTTTGCAGGGAACTGGTCTTGGTTGTTTTAGTCTGTCTCTGAGAACATCTTGTCTTGTGATCATTATTTGTAAGACAGCTTTGCTCAAAGTGTCAGCATCGGGCTCTTGTGCTTTTTCGGGTCGTTTCACAACATGAAGGAAAAACAAATTGTCCTCTTCCCTGGATGCTGCCTCACAGTGACAGGAAGAGGAAAAGGCTGTAGCCTTTACTGTATGTGGGCTATCGAGCCACTCTCTGTGGAAAAACCTCTGTGGAGCTGAATTGGTGGGCTGTATAAAACATCTGATGCCTGTCTGTGACAGCACACTGAAACATTTCTTTAGCTTGGTCGTCTCAAAGCTCTTAAAAATGCTTGTGCATACGCCTGTTGTGTTTGTGGACCACAAGCCCTCATTTAAAGGGCGGTCCATGTTCCTCTTTTTCTTCTTAAGGGTAGATATTGGGTAGGGTGCACCCTGAATTATTAACCACACTTTTACTCAAAGGTTACCGGGGGCCAGCTGGGTATAAACATTCAACTCTCCAAGGACTATAGTGTATCTGCTAAGACGCATTTATCTTATGCAGTCTGTGAAGGACCTTTTGGAGCACAATTTACACGGACTACTTTTTACAATGACTTCAGTTAGAGCAGTAAAACTCTGAAATATAATTCTTTTTATCAGTTATAATACACTGAGTATTAAAGAAAACCACACTTCTGAAATTCACTTTAACATTTTGTGCTATTTGGTGATTTTTTTTTTTTTTTCCTGAATAATGATTGAGTCTTTTGTCCTTTGCTCATTTTGTTGTGGTCTTAAGGGCAGGAGGAGCCATTTGGGAGAGCAACGTCAGCTTTATCTGTGTGTGTGTGTGTGTGTGTGTGTCCGTCCACTCTCCAGTGGGAGAGACACATTTAAAAATGCCCATGCTGAGGGAGCAATAGTTAATGTAGACCGGACTGAAAGTGAATTATCTTGCCCTACTGTTTCCAATTAAGCTTTGGACATGTACAAGCTGCAGTTATGGGAGCCTCTCATTGGTTGAGTCCATTGTGTTCGCTCATCCTTAACTGCTGAAGATAATTGTTGTTTTCTTGTATATCTTCCCTTCGGGATGACTCTGGCCTCAGCCATGCACTGATGTGTACACCAACGTAGCATCATTGCTGTATTCATTTTTACCACTGAAATTTTCAAGCCATTTCTCTGGCAGTTTCACCACAGAGAGGAATTTCTGGGCAACTAAATTTCACAATACTTGTTAGGCCCAACCTCCACTGCCTTTTCTTCACCATGGGATGTAGTCTATTTCTTGTAATTTAGTTCTGCTCAAGATTTCCTTTTGCCCATCCATACAGAACGCAATGTGGCAGGAGTCCAGCTCTGTCAGATTAGAATTTGTGTCAGCCAAAATAACAATTCAATTCAGACAACTAAAAGGAATCGGAATCCACACTAACGTGGCTAATAGAGCTTTGACACATCAGATGTCACACACATTTAAAATATGACAGTATTGTTTGAATTTGTAGTATGTCCAAATCAGTGAAACGTGTCTATAAAATCATTTATATCAGGTGGCTCAGGGTCTCCTGGCTGTTTTCTACAACCTTGGTGATGGCGACTACAATGTCACTCTGCCCTACTATCGCCTCGATGATGGGGAGTGGCATGACGTGGCACTAGACCGATGTGGCAGAGAGTTCACCCTGTACCTGGATGGAGGAGGAGGGCGGCGAGAGGTTACAGCTTCGCCTGGTCAGAGTCAGGAAATCATTATTGACCCCTCAGTGGTGATGATTGGAAACTCTTTTCCGTCAGGACACAACCGGAGCTTCATTGGTGGGTAAAATGAGACTCATTTAATGTTTATATGATAAATGGAGAAATTCTTAGAGGAGTAGATATAAACTTTTAAACTGATTAATCAGCAAACACATGTGCTTGGATACCTGTAGAAAGTAGTGAAATCCTGAAAAAAAGGATTCAGTTTTATCTTTGCCACTCACTGTTACCTCTACATTTCACTGCCTGCCCCAAAGGTAGTTTCATCCCTTAGTTTCAAGCAGATGAGATAAAGGGAGGCAGTGACTCTGATCTGTATTTAAATCATGTGTGAGGCCCCCTGCTCCCCACGGAGATAGCAAGCTAACCAGCAGAGAAAATATCCTGCAAAAAAGAATCCCATGCTGACAGCTTAGCCTCAGGCTGTTTGTGTTTTTTGTGCATGAGAGTATGCACTGGTCTTCAGGTGTGTCAGCAAGTCAGTTTATGTGTCAATGTGTATGTGTCAGTGCATTTGAGTTAACTCTCCTACTGTGGTGTAAATGAGAGTTCATAAAAGATGTTGCCCGAGGACTAGTGTTTAAAAGTGTCTTTTGGCTTTGTTAACTCTCTAAACTTCTTTTTTCCCTCTTATCCTTCTTTTACTCTGTCTTTTCCAGGTTGTTTGCGAGATGTAAGGTTTAACAGCCACTCCATACCCCTGGATAGAGAGCAGCTTTCAGAGAAGCTTCAGGTGGTCACTTCACAGGGCGTCTCTGTTGGCTGCTCTTCAGAATCCTGCCGGAAACATCACTGCTCCCCTCCTTTGGTCTGCGTGGACCTCTGGAGGCACCACGAATGCAGGTGCTGTAAATATGCAGAATAAATAACAGGATGTTGGCACATATTTACACACATCCACACAGAGAAAGGCATAGCCACAGCCTTGTTTCTGATAAATTTAGTAACATCAGCTGTCAACACACTAATTATATTTACAAATTATGTTAAAAACCCCACATGCCTTCACTGTATGGATTTATTACAGATGGTAGGCTGACATACTGTAATTTGCTACAAGGTAGGTCACATTAGGTTCAATGCTATATGTATTATCATATGTCAGCTATAAAGAAGGTCTGGCAAGCAACACAAAGAGAATATGAGCAAAGCGATATGAGACAAAAAAAAGACCCAAAGAAGACAAACCACTCACTCACTCTACGACTTTGTCCTCCACTGAGGCCCCGGGGGGTTGAGGGGGGTGGGCTAGAGTTAGGGCTGGTGCCTAACTCTAGCTGACATGGGGCAAGAGGCGGGGTACACCCATGGACAGGTCGCCAGTCCATCACAGGATCACAGGGCGACATTCACTCTCACATTCACACCTACGGGCAATTTGTGTCCAATTGGCCTAATCCCCAAATCTGCATGTTTTTGGACTGTGGGAGGAAGCCGGTGAAAACATGCAAACTCCATGCAGAAGGGCCCTACGACTGGGTCGTAAACCTCTTGCCTTTGCAGCGAGAGGTCCCGGGTGCTAAGCACTAAGGCCGGAAGACAAACCATCTTTGACAAAATTGCAGGTTAATATCCACAAATTTCATGTCACCAATATATTTTAGTAATGATAAAGATTAAGGATAATACTTTATTCCTAAAGTTGGATTTTATACCATAATTATATGGTATAATCCACTGTTAAGAGTTCACATTGGTGAGTAACTGATTTATTAGGGTTTTTTTTGTGTTTACAGTACTACATTTTTCTTATTGCAAGGTAATGTGTAGTGACTTGTTTGATGAACCTTTATAGAATTATCACCTGAATCTTCCACTTTGCTCGGGTGTGGGGAGCTTTATATTGAGCTTTAGCTCACTGTTTTATTGTGCAGCTGCAACCATCATTCTTTCTTACCACTGTTTTTGGCCACTTTAGTCAATTAGCTCTAAAAATCCTCCTGACACTGCCTGCTCAGCAATGAACAACAGACAAACTGTTGATTAGCTGGTTAATATAGTGGAGCATTTAGCAGCTAACGCACCAGATATTTCCCTCAGGAGAAACCAAATACTGAGCCTTTTACATTCACCAGGTGACAAGGAACACAATTACAAGTGAACTGTTGCTCTTTAAATGATGAATGCGTAAATAAGCAACTGTTTGTTAAGTCATTAGCTAAGCTTAACAGGAAAGCTGATAATAGGTTATTTACATATTTTCAAGTTATTTCCATTGCCATTATATGGAAAAGAAAAATAGCAATTATAGTTTAAAATAAATGTTATAAATTTATATAAATAAATTACCACTTACACTGCTAATAAAGGCTCTGCACTTGGTGAGGTGGCTGCTGAACAATGGTAAGAGCAGTTCATCCTCCAACCAGAAGTGAGCCAATGGGTATGACAGATGTGTGACAGATAGGCTGTGTCATCGAGAAAAGCACCTCAAAAATGCAGAAACTGCACTTGGACTATGGACTACTTGATCCCCGAAAAACTCTTCCAAATAAATCTCTTTATTGGTATTTTGTTTTTTTTATTTTATATCTCTTTATTTATATAACTGTAAATTACAACAAGGAATAGGGCAACACAATAGCAGATCACAAAAGATAATTGCAAATCACAAAACACTACATTACATTTAATAACATTCAGACACTGTGTAGGAGCTGCCATATCTCTTCGATGTGGTCCTACACCGATATTGCAATAGTGTGAAATATCGACTGACTGAGTGTGCAGAAGTCTGTAAAATAAAATCATTGTGAATTAAATCAAGTTAAAAGTAACCTTTTAGTTACAAGGTAATCAATTTTTGGCAAGTAAAAGACAGTTGTATTGCCTTTACAACAGGGGCTCCCCAATCAATATCATGCAGCCCACCAATTTATATCAAGTTATGACATTAGTTCCAAAAAGGTGTAAGCTGCCCACACCATAGGCACTAATACAACCCCATACCATCAGAAATGCAGGCTTTTGAACTGTCCACTGAAAGCAAGCTGGATTGTCCCTCTCCTTTTAGTCCGCAGGACACGGTGTCCATGGTTTCCAAAAAGAATTTCAAATTTTGATTTATCTGACCACAGAACGGTTTTCCATTTTGCCTCAGACCCTTTTAAATGAGTTTTGGCCTAGAGAAGACGGCAGTGTTTCTGGATCTTGTTCACATATGGCTTCGTCTTTGCATGATACAGCTTTAACTTGTATTTGTGGATTGCACCTCGAACTGTGTTCACAGACAGCGATTTCTGGAAGTGTTCCTGAGAATCATGTCTGTTTTTAATGCAGTGCTGTCTCAGGGCCTGAAGATCACGAGCATCCAGTTTTGGCTTTTGGCCTTGTCCCCTGTGCCTGTCTCCTGATTTTCTGAATCTTTTGATGATATTATATACTGTAGATGGTAGGATTTTCAAAGTCTTCACAATTTCATGTTGAGGAACAATTTTTACAAATTTTAGATACAGTTTGTCAAAGATTCATGAACCTACACATCTACACATCTGAGCGGCTGAAATGCTCCTTTTATAACCAGTCATGTTACTGACCTCTTGACAACTAACCTAATTAGTTGTCAAATGCTCCTCCAGTTGTTTTTGATTTGTGTAATTTACTTTTCCAGTCTTTTGTTGCCTCTGTTCCAACTTTTATTGAGATGTGTTGCTGCCATCAAATTTAAAATAAGCTAATATTTACATGAAATGGTAAAATGTCTCAGTTTCCACATCTGGTATGTTGTTTATAAATGTTCTATTGGGCATAAAATAGGGATTTGTGATTTGCAAGTCATTGCATTCTGTTTGTATTGACATTTTACACAGCATCCCAAGTTTTTTGGACTTAGGGTTGTATAACGAAGACTTCCTCATCCATTGGACAGTTCAGCCCCCTCCTGACCAGACTGGATGCTCAGTGGTCCTCATGACATTTCAGTTTGAGACCACTGCTGTAAAGGGATTTCAAAAGAATACATATTAATTTCCAGGGACAGTTGTGTAGTACAGACTCAAACAGCAAACAAAGATCAGGGAAAAATTTGCCTGATGAAGGTCTAGTACCAAAAATGTTTGGGATTTTTTGTTTGGTGTTTTGGTAACAATCTTTAAAAGTGGAAAGTGCAATTTTATAAGCTATGTGGAATGTAACTAGTGCTAATTTCAGCCAAGTTAAACCTGACAGACTCTTAGCTACCCCTTTAATCCCTACATGACCACTAAGTCTCCTGGCTGTGATTTCAAGACTCCGAACCAGTGTGGGACTTCTCACTGCGGCTGATTATCCATATTCTGTGACTGTAGCTCAGGCTCAGGATACAAAGCACTGAAAGAGTAGTAGTGGCAAATGATATTCAGGTGATATTTTGTCCAAATATAGTGTAAGACTACTACTGCAAAGCCAATCTTAGCTTCTGAGTTTTTTTTCCCCTACTCTACAGTTGAAAGTCTAACCTTCAAAGAGGATATCTTTAAATCTGATATAACAGTTGTAACTCCTGAGGGATTTATTTTTACACTGACAGCGTAGGTTTCATAGCTCTGCAGAATTCAATCTTCCTTTTATCTGAAAACTTCCCAAGTGTCTCTTGTCTTTGATTTACACTTCTGTCTCTTGTCTGCACAGGTGCCCTCCAGGCCACCTGACCAAAGAGAGCTCCTTGGGCAAAGTGTGTGTCTACACACTTTGTGCCAGCCGGCCATGTCGTCACGGCACCTGTGTGGCTCACTCTCCATCCCGATACACATGCCAGTGCAGCGAGGGCTACAGGGGACGACACTGCGAGGTGACACTTGCCCTGTTCCACAACGAGGATGGCAACAGTCTCAGCCTGAGCTCCATGTTCGCTATCAGCATCTGTGTCATGGCCTTCCTAGGTAGTTATGTTGACTATGTCCTCTTCTACTTGTGGTAAACACACTTCATATTTCCTCATGTTTTTTTTTTTTTTTTTCAAATGCCTTTACTGGCATGGTTTTGTTTTGGTTTTGGTTTGTTTTGTATGCATTCATACACATATCTTGTAACTGTAATGATCTCTTGAGTTGTGCCAAGGTGTGATTTCTCTATGTGAGTTTGGTGGAAACATGAAAACAAATGTTTCAAATGGAAGAGAGGCAGGGAGGGAAAACATTGTACATCATAGTTTGTGATTCACGGGGAAGTCCCCGCAGAATTGGGTGGTTTCTTTATGTGTTTTTCTGTGTTTTATCACTTCTTTGTGTATGATACTCTCTCATTTCAGAAGTCAATTTCACTCTCAGTCTTGCTTTTTATCTGTCCAACTTATTTTTATCCCCCCATGCACTCATTGTACTCCCTTCATGTCCTTCTTTGCCTTTGCTTTACATTTCTGTATATATGTGTCTATTTTGTGTACTTTTTAATATTTAATGTACTATATGCTAAATTATGGACCAAATATGAAGACCAAAAATGATTTTAACTTCAAATAACTTATGCTCTTAAGAGAGATATAATAAATTAAATTAAATTAATTATATAAAAATACATGCAGCAAGGTTTGCATGATGACATTTAAGAAAAGAAAAATCATTTATCTTATTTACAGAAAAGATTTTGTGCCAGAAAAAAAAAGAAAACATGTCAAACACTCAGAACAGCACCTGTTGTCTCCACTCAAGACTCTAATTTGAGAGAAACTTCTTTGTGTATTATATGAAAACCGAAAACTATGACTTTAAAATGAAAGAAACACATTATTACGATAAAGATAGAGAATTTAGGTCACAGGTTTCTTTGCTAATCAGGAACTATTTGGTGCACCTGTGCTGTTCTGCCACAGCTGAAGGTAATCAGGAGGCTGGCAGGTTATATAGGCAAGTACAAGTTTCTTTGTGTCTGTGTCTTCAGAGAGTAAACACCTCTCAGTTAGCCTTCTTTGCTGTTTTTTCTGTGGGAATCTGAGATTTGTTTCAGTGTGTTTCGCCTTTTGGCCATTCATTTCCCCTCAGTTCATTGATTCCTGTACTTACCTCACCTTTGGTTTTGTGCCCGGATCTTTAGTTCTGTCACTGTGATAGAAAAAATTGGACGATTGAGGGCATTTTATTTCCGCTCACACCTTTCAGAAATCCAAAGGCCCATTTGTTGCTTTGGCCCTTGTGTGTCCTGGGAGTGTTTGCTTGTTTCCCAAATCACAAACTGACCTCCAGCGTTTATTTCTGAGCAAACAATGAGGGTTAAATTCATGTTAAATAGCTGGAATGTTTCCGAAAACACAAGGAAAACACTACTAACCTCTAATTATAAGTATTTGTTTTAATAAATACTTAAGTTTGGTGACATGTTTGAGATAATCTAGTGGCTCCTGAAAGTCTTTAATTAGCACAAGTGGTACCAAATGAGCATAGAATTCTTAATTTTACTGAAGTCCCTGTATAATGTTGCTTTTCAGCAGAAAGTAAAAAATATATATATATATTTTTACACTTTGTTTGTTTTAGCCCCTTCTGCATAACTTAAGTAATTCAAATCCACTAAGGGTAACATTCTGTATATGTAGTAGCCTTGAAAAGTAAGTGACCATTTGCATTTGAGATATTTATATAATCTGAGGCTGGTTTAAGCACTTCTGAGGACATTTAATGCTTGGTGTGATGTTCAAAAAAAGAATTATAATTTATCTCATGTTGTATCTCCTGACCAGTGCAGTAGTTAAACAAACCACAGTCTCAATAAAGTTACAGCTATAGCATATACTCAGCACTAGAAGTGATTTGATTGTACTTGTGGGCAACAACAATGCGCACTCAATCCTTCATACTTCATGCAAACAAGAACACAAATATTTTAACAAGAACAACACAGCACTGTACCTTTGGTACACAGATCCTCATTTTTGTTGCTTGTTGCACTTGGGTGAAAATGATTAACTGGTCTTCAGAATAGCTGCCGATTCGTTTTCTGTTGACGCATTAATCACCTTAGTGTCTAGACTCAAACCTGTAATGTAACGATGACACCAGTTTGCATACGCAGTCTAATAAAAAAAAACAGCATTGATGCTATTATATGTGATGTTAAGGTCTAACAGGATTCAATATTCAAGATTCAATATAAACCAAGCACCAGCTGTCAGGAGTGCTTTTTTTAAATGAGTATCCATTGATATTGCTACACAAAACACCCCTCCTGTGTCAAAAAAGATGAGCTATGCTTTTAATTAATGTTAAGGCTCAGGAAAGAGATAAATTAATTGTGTTTGGGACTATAGTTAAAAATGTGATTTTTCTCATCCTTACAAAAATAGAGGGACAAAAGGCTGGTGTGTGCTTGTGCAGGAGTGGGCTGCATGGTGTTGCACTCTCTACCTCTTTAGGGCCACATCACTGTTTATGAGTCTTTCTGTCAGAGACAGGCTTATAAAACGCTTGGGCAATTCAATACACTGTCCCTGCCTTTATGACTAACTCAACATTCCCCCCCGGGGCATGTGGCTAGTATTGGGACATCGATTACTTTGACACTTGAGAGTGAAAACGTATAAAGTGGTCTTCAATATTAAATAATTAATTCAAAGATGATAAAGTGTGGCCTTGGCTTAATTCATGAAAACCCATGTGTGGGGCCCATTTGAAGTATAGTGGTCTGACTGACAGCGATGATGAGGCAGTTATATTCAAGGCTCAAACTGTTGAGATTTAAGTGTGTTAATTGACTGCACATTTTCCAAATGTTTTTTATTTGAATTAACAGGATTTTATGATCAATGTGTAAACAACATTAATTGCCTATGGGCTGAGTAACCAGCTGGTTATACAACAGTTGTTCGGCAAAGACAATCATCACCACAGGAACCATCATCATAAACACACACCCATACTTTATTTGTTGCTCTCAGTAAGAGTACTGGCTCTGTGGTAAATTAAAAGGGGACTCCTTCCCTGCCTCAACATGCATTAAAAGTTAAAATTATCACCCATTATGGAATTTTATACAAGCCATCACAGGCCAAGTAGAATGTGAGTTGAGCATGAGGCACTGACTGAGACAGATGAGCTGGTGTCTGATCAAGCCTGATTAATCCAGCCTCAGATCTGACAATCTGCTTTTGAAGAATGGAAGAAAATTGCCGCCCATATGGGTCTCTGAATGTGAAGCGATCATGTAAAGTGCCTGTTCTTTTTAAATCATGAGAGACTTTATAAATAAATTATTTTTTCCCCAACTCACTTCCATCTCTCACCTGTGTCATTTCCTTTTGCTCCTCCATCAGTTTTCTTTTCTCCCAAACCATGCCTTGATGTTTCATCTGCCTCATTTTTCTTTTTTTCCCCTCACTGAGCTCAGTCTGGTGACAAGAGTAAAAGGGTTAAGTGTTTTGATCATGCAACTGTATGTTGCAGTTGTTTACTCAACACTCATTCATAATGCACCGTCCAGTCAAGTATAACCTCATAATATCCTCTTGGTTAGGGAGGAGAAGCAGCAGCGTTATGGATTGATGAATGACTGTGAGGTCTGTTCTCCACCTTGGGTGATATTGATCTCACTGGCACACCCACTCACTCACACACACACATAAGGCAGTGTGTGAATTAACCTGTGTCTCATTCTGCATGTTTTTGTGTGCTTGTGCAGAGAAGGTTTGCTTTGGGCCTTCTGGGTTGGGAATTGAACCACTCTCTTAGAGATACAGTATGCGTTTAATAGCAGCTCAGGTGATGTTGAGGGTTGAGGTGAGTGCAAGCCTGCAGGCTGCACCTCTGAGCAGGTAATTCTGAAGGTGATGAAAGGGGCTGAAGGATCTCATTGAGATTCTGGTGTTTTCTGTGAGGGCGCTCTGGACGCAGCACTGAAGGAGCTGGGTCAGCTGATCGATACCGCCTTCCCCTTCACCCTGTGCTGAGAACGGGGCGTCAGGAATATGAGAGGAAGTTTACAAGCTGTGTTTCTAAAGATATTCGAGCAGCATAGAAATAGAAGGATGGAACAGCAGAAGTGGCAGAAGTGCTAAAAGATGTTCCATACAGTGGGGAAAAAAAAAAAAAAATTAGAGGTGGTGGTTTTTAATTGAGATGATATTTTTAGCATAGATTGGCTGCCAGTGAGATTATTCTTTCTTTGTTTAGAACTACCTGACTAATCTAATTACCTTGCATTTCTCAAAGCAAGTTCCAATTAAACTGAAACTTAGCACTTAGCTGTCATCATATAAACTGTTCTAGTTGAAACAGATCCCATCTAATGATAAAGCAGAGGCCAGACAGAGGCCAGAGAAGCACTGAAGAAAGTAACACTGAGAGGCTTAATGAGAAAGACGAAAAGAATGACATGGAAAGTTCCATAAAAGAGGGGAAAAAATGCAGAGATTAAAAAAGGAGTCTGGACTTGTAAAAACAGATAGCAAGGGAGAGAGAAAGAGAAAGGAGGATGGCAGATGGGAGAAAAATAGTGGTGGAGATTAATGGACTTTAAAGGTCAGTCCAGCATGTTGTATAATTCAGCACACAATAGCTGTGATTGATGTGTATGCTTTAGGACCTTTCTTGCTCAGTTCCTGCAGCATTTCACTCCATGTTCAGCCGAGCCACTGAGGCTTTGTGTCTAAGCTGGGAGGAGTACAAATTCAGTTAATAGGTTACCAAGGAACTGCGGCCTTTGATAAGACAGCACGCATCAAAGGGAATCGGTGGGAAGGTGCCGTCTCTGTTTCCAGCACAGTGAGAGTAACTAAGATTTTACAGGACAAATCAATGTGAGGTAGAATCCATGTACAGTCAAATATTAGTCTGCATTACCTATTTATTTAGAAAGATGGTGGCTGTTTTATTAGATCTGATGAAGAGCTCATTCACATTGCGTCAGCAGAGTAGTATTTACAACTGTCTCACTGTCATCACTTTGTGCTGTGTGCTTAGAATCCCAATTCTAATCATGCGAGCATGTTCATGCTGTGTTAACTTGCTCTCTGGCTCCCCTCAGTGTTGATGCTGGGCCTTTTTCTCTACTCCTGCTGGCGGAGACACAAGGGCTTGAAGGAGGGTGTGTACCATGTGTCTGCACACCACGGCGAGTGGGAGGACATACGAGAAAATGTGCTTAACTATGACGAGGAAGGTGGAGGGGAGCAGGACCAGGTAAACTTGGATGCACCTGCACATTCTGGTGTTTAGGCAGGCAAAGAGAATAAACATAATCCGTAAGTTTTCCTTTCAACAGTTTTAAATGTCATCATGTTTTATTTCAGGACTTCTGTAGGGCAGACAAAACAAGCAAACATTAACATTTAAAGAGCGCTGTGTTGGTGCCTTTAAATGAACACCAAATATCAGTTCCCTTGAGATCCATGAATGTGAGTCAATTAGCTGAAATTAAGCAACTAGACCCAAATAGCTGTTAATGCTTCTGTTTTAATAGTGTTGGTAATAACACCACCTCCACCCACCCCTTTTATTTGCAATCAGATAATTAATTACTTGGCTAATCAATGGGGCTGTTGTTGCCAACATTTCGAATTCCTACAGAGTGGATCTTCATCTTAGTCTGGGGAAAAGGTTCATTTACTAGAAGGGCATTAGCTCAGCTACACTGCTCTGACCACAGCTTGGTGGCATGTGGCAATGTTGTTTTTCATTATCTCTTAAACAGATTACAAAGATTACATAGGGGGGGGGGGAAACGTTCTTTTCTTCTGTTCTGACCTTTTTCTTCTCTTTGCCTCTCAGAATGCCTTTAATATGGTGGAGCTGCAGCGCTCGCTCCAGCCCAGCCCAGCTCAGTCACTCCGCTACAGCTACCCGCACAGCATCATCTCCTACCCACAAACTAAGCTTCCACAGGACAGCAACAAGAGGGAAGTGTCCACTGCAAATGGCAGCGCAGCTATCGCCTTGCGTCTGGCCATCCCTCCCTCAGAGGCAGAAACCCTGCCATCTCCTCTGACCTTCCGCCGCTCCCAGAAACCCCTCTCCTTCTCCAGCCAGGACTTGGCCCGCTACCTGTGTGAGGTCATCAGGGACATGGAGCAACCCGGGGAGCTCGGCACCATGACCACACCACGCCGTCCCTCAAGAAAGGAGCGCGGTGTGGTGGCGGTGCGCTCCCTCAGCTCCCTCAGTGCATCTCAGGGTTCAGAGGTCAAGCTTCAGGGAGGCCGTCTGGACAGGTTCAAAACCCTCAAAGCTATGGTCTCTGATTTGAGAGGAGAGTCCAAGACAGCAGAGGGTCAAAGAGACAAACTGAAGGAGAGCAGAGGGCAACTGAACTGTGACAAGAGTGGGTAAGGCAGCATGGAACTGAACTGAAGGTTGCAGGAAAGCAACTCATCAGATAGTGGTGGTGGAAGTCCAATGGGGGATAATTAAATGTGAAATACTCAGACTCTGGGAGATTGCTCAGTGTGTAATGTGAAGTCTACTTTAAATATATCTATTGATGAAACTCTGAACACTTAAATTCTTTGATATAAACAATGTTTACCACTGAATGATCAGATGTGATGTATTGTTTACTTGGCATTGCACTGTACAGTATATACTCTACAAGAAAGCACTTTTGGAGGCGCCGTATATCAAAACTACTCATGTCATAAAACTCATAAAAGCACTGTCTGCAAGTGAGATGGCAAATGAGTTTCCTGTGAGAGGACTTGATTCTTTTTGCTGTTAATGACTCATGAAATCATTTATGTGGGGGAAAAAATATGACTTTGATTCATTTGTATTATGTATTTCCTTTTAAATAAATGAATATCTTTGATAATATTTAGAGCTTGATCTTGTTCAAACACCCATTGAAAATAATTAACATCAAATCTTCCTTTTTTTGAAGTTCAAGCCAACTTTAATCATCAAATGTTGGTAAGGCTGATTTTTTTGTGTGTTCATCAGAGAAAAAGTTAAGTTAGATGTCTTTCCTATAACCTATAAATTTACCCTATTTCAATATAATGACAGTTTGACAGTTTGTCTTCCCTTTATTCCTACAATGAAAAAAAAAATCAATGACATAACTGGAACAGTTGTGTGTGTGTGTGTGTGTGTGTCTGTGTGTGTGTTTTTTTTTTCAGCTAACAATTAACAGAAGAGAAGCTCTAAGAGGAACAAAGTCAATTTTAGGATTAATCATTTTCGCCTAGAACTTGTAGCCTCCTGACCTGCGCTTCTTCACTATGAACACAGCAGCATGAAGGTCCCAGCAGGCAGAACTACATCAAACTTAATTGGCTAGTTTTACTGGAGTTAAACAGCTGTGACACTGGAGTGCATCACTGGGGAAACGCACAGAACTGTTTCATGCAGCTGATGGTCCTGATGTCTGTATCAAGTCTGTCTGTACATCTACATAACCACCACAGCATGAATGACAAGATGCTTTCAAACCCTTGTAGGTTTTTGAGGAGGAGCCCATGCTGTATTTTCTATTCATAAGTCTCAGTGTGGTGCACGTGAATGGTCTATGTGAGCTCACTGATGCTTCTCTCTGTGGTTGCAATGGTTAAATAACATTTGATTATGTCCTGCTCCGTTGCTTCTGAGGTGAATATGGTTTGTGAATGCACACTGCCACCTACTGATGAGTTGCTGGCACCACAATTCAACATCTGCAGTGATTTCCTGCTGTATGATTGAGGCATACTTAAACAAGTTTATGATTATCTATGAAATATCTTGCATTATTTTATGTGGAAAGAATAACAAATCCAAGAGTTTTCTACCTCTTATGGTGTAACGAGTTGCCTACAAAAAGTTTCATTAAAAAGTACATTTTGACTGAGCTTTAGGTGGGACCAGCACACCTCTCTCAAGGTGTTCGTCATATTAGTAGAGAGGCTGTACATGGAACTGTCTCTTTATTCCATCAGCCTGAGCAGGACCTTGAACCCCCAAACTGTCCCTGTGCAGCTGCTCACTGGCCTACAGCTCTGATCAGCAGCTCCAGCTGTGGCTGTGAGCAGGGTGTCCTTTTAAAAAAAAAACAAAAAAAAAACGAGTGCTTCTTATAATGGAAACGTGCCCTGAATAAACAGAGGCAGAGATGAAAGACATACTGTCATGATTTATTAATGTTTTTAGTTATTTCAAATGATGTAATTTACCTTTCAGCCATCAGAGGACACCCTAATCTCACAGGCAGCAGCAGGAAGAGAGCAGCACCTTGGGGGAAATTATACAGTAGAAGAAAAAATGAATATAAATGTGAAGAAAGCGATCATGCTATAGTTTATTTTGAAAATAAGATGCTGTGACTTTCATCAGTCACCAGATGTCAGCAACACAACATGTATGAGTGTGGAGATTTTTTATATATATATATGTGTGTGTGTGTGTGTGTGTGTGTGTGTGTGTGTGTGTGTGTGTGTGTGTGTATGTATGTATGTATGTATGTGTGTGTATATATATATATATATATATATATATATATAGTCCCTGTAAGTAACATGATAAAATACAATATTGTCAGCAGAGGCACTGATACGTATAGTATTTAGCATTTTACTGTTACCTGGTAATGACATACTTATAAGTTGTTCTAAGACGTAGAGGTGGACTGATGATTATGAATTCACATATTTTAAATATAACATGGGGGCCTCTATTAGACAAAAGTGTTTTATAGAGGTTCAAAAACTAAAATAATACAAAATAATTACAATCCAGAGGTGTAATTTTAAATAATATTGTGGTTTCCAAGCTTGTAGTGTGTTTTTAAGTGAATATCCAACGTGGATTAAAGTGTAACTACAATGTAACAAATACCAGAAATAGCCTACTCAAGTGAATTTAGTATCATAAAATTGTCTTGGATACATTAAATTAGTGCTCAATATCATATGATGACAAAGTAAATTCATTTGAATTAAATTTGTAAACACACAGTAAGGTCAAGGTTGAGATCTTAATTATAAAGAAAACACACTTCCCAAATTCAAAGTGGCCGATCATCTGCCTGAAATAATCTGCCTTGTTTCAGAGACTTTTAATGTTGGCTTTTTGTCACAAATGTATGTTCTAAGATAAATCAGGATCTTATTGTGTTTCTTTCTTCATCCAGACCAGACACCCTGAGATGAAAAGAACACTTGAAATTACTACTGAATAATAATTCCAAACCCAACAAATTCAACAGTATGACACCAGTATGATGCAATATGCAGGGACTATGATACATTGCACTACAAGATACTCTTTATGATGAGACTTGGGGAATAGAAGGCGGCGATGGAGAAGCACGGTGGTGGTGATCAGGTTGAGTCAGAAGGCGGAGCAACACATGAGCAGAGTGTTTGATGTGACAGCTGGAGATTGTAAGAATGAGGGGTGACACAGTGCTGGAGCTTCCTCAGTGGCCAACGGTCATCCAGTCAGACTGTCAGTCAGTCACTCTATTTGTGTTATAAGTAGGTGTGTGTGTGCGTGTGTGTGTATCCTTAGGCAATAGATATGGGAGAAGTGACAATGTGGCATGGCCCTCTGTCAGTTGCCCGGTAAAGTGGCATGCGTGTCAGCTCTCCTGACAGACACTCTCATCCTGCTGGGCAGCGATGGCGGCCGCAAATGTGGGACATGTCTCGTGACGGTGCGACACAGCCCACACGACAACTCGGCATGCAGACAGGACATGAGCAGTCAAGTTTGATGTGAGGGGGGGTCACTGCTGAGGGCCCAGGCTCTCGGCTCTCAGAGGGAGAGTGAAAGCTGCAGTGATCTCTGCACAGCTGGAGCTGCAATGACTGTGCTACATCTCACTTAAAGCCCTTTTGTTGCTACATGGATGTAAGAGAAACCCGTTTATGTCTCAGAGGGGCTGACATGGTTCTTACATGGGCCATGTCCAGGATGTTAATGTCAGTAAATCATTACTATGGTCTGAATCTGATAAATTATTAATAATAAAGAAAATTTCGGTCACTGAGGAGATTGTCAGGTCACTACCTGCCTGCACACCAAATTTAATGTTATGTTGACTCTTGGAGTCATTTTGATTAAGTGCTTTAGTGCACAAGGTCTCCTGGTTTTGTAGGTAATGAGAATTCAAACATTTAGAAATTGTCACAAGCACCAATGGAAAGTGGAAGGTCAATGGAAAATCAATTCCAGAGTTTTCACTGACACAAGTGCTCCGTATGCTGAGAACATTAATGGAAAATCTACCACTAAAGATGGGATCTAATTTGGAAACTCATCTAGCTAATAGTATTTCGAAAAGATTCGGTAAACATGAGCGGAAAGAACAACTATTATCAAACAGAACAAAATCTACAACATGTACGTATTTTCACCCTGAATCTGGAAAGCACCATTGCTGATAAATTATGAGAATGGAGGTAACAGAAATTATTTTTTTTCCCCATTAGTGGTCAAAATGATAGTACAAGGTATAAAGAAGTGTTGTCTTCTAAGATATTTTTGCCATCACACTTAAGTTAGAGCATAAGTATTTGGACAGTTACACATCATTTATGAGGCTGCACTCTAGGATATTAAATTTAAAAATAATGAATGCTACATTAAATGACAAGCTTTAATTTAAATGAGGTCACTGATTCTCACCATGCTCGTCCTGACCCTAAATGGGATCATAGAATAATTCTGAGGATCACCAGATGGTTGTGGTGGGAGAAAAATAAATGATTAATAACAGATTAGAGATAAAATGTCTTCTCCCTTGTATCAGTGACTTATTTTGACTTACTGGGTATGTGTTTCAAAGGGTGATTGCACATGAGTTTCTGATTAGTCGCAACAAAACTATTCGGTTTATTCATCTTTCACATGGAATAACTACAAAGCAATTCTCAGTGAAATGATGACATGAATTCCAGAAATATGGCCATTTCAGCAGATAGCACTCAGATTTAAGGGTTCAAAACTAATCAGACACACACACACACACACACACACATTACTTTGAAAGAAAATCACATTACATATTTTATAATCACAACCTCCGTAAGTCTTTGACCCATAGACATCTGTTGACACATTTTTGTGTGGACATTTGCCCTTATGTTCATAATCATTGTCCAGCTGATGGTTGACATGCACTTTATTGACTTCTAACGCATGTGGCTGAATATGAAATCACATGATGGGCCACACCTCTGCATTTATCCTGCTCCTTCCATCAGCAGTGAAGTCATAAATGAATGTCAGTACGTCACTTTTATTGGCAGACACACACTGTACATGTCAAAGCAACAGCAGAACCAGCTGTTCCTATTGTCGTCAGATTCACCTCTTGTCATCATTCAGGTTTCTATGTCACGTGGTTTCTCTTTTATTGTGTAACTGTTGCCTGGCTTTCTTTTTCGGAGGTTTACCTTCATCCTGTGCATCGTGGCTTTCAGTGAAGTACAGGGTTTTGACAACGCAAATGATTGTGTGCTCATCCACTCAGTCTACAGTCAACAAAAAAAGTGCCAGAGATATAGACAGTCAGGAACATGCCTACCAAACTATTGTGATGTATTTCAAAAGGTTGCTTTTCTTATTGCCTTTTTCTTTACTTGTATGCTCACCTCTTAAATCCTCACACTGACAAACCCCTCCATTTAGACAGCAACAATCAACTCGCAGTCAAATGTTGACCTTTTACGCACAAACTAAAAGTGAAACAACCCACAGCTGCTCAGGTTTAGTTGCCAAACATCCAACTACTGTATGTTTGAGGCCCTAAAAACTGGGCACTGCATTAAAATGGATGGGTTTCCTACACAGTGAGACTTTAATGTAGTATTGATTATTTTATTTCAAAAGAACAAAGAAAGTCTGTTTAAACACAGAGCCTGAAGGTTAAATGTGAACCTACTTTAGTAAGCGTGTGGTCAAAAGTAAATGTAATTAAAACAAGCAAACAAGCAGAAAAGGTTTATACTTTGAATCTGACCGTGATTTTTATCATTACATGTTATCAGTATAATCATCATGATCAGACAAATGCATGGGAACATACAGCACATTAGTATTTACTTGCATAACATAAAGTATAGTTTTACACAGATCTGCTAGCAGTTAGACTTTCAGCTTTCTCGCTTATGAGTCATGCTTTTTTATTCATCTACTCTATTAAAAACGTAACAGAAAGAACAGAAAATTCTTAGTCACACAGACTTTGTACACACTGGGTTTATAAATGCAATCCATTTATTCCAACAGTGGTGTTTTTTTGTACTCAAGGAAATGCATTTAAATATCTCAAAAAATATATACCATATCACTTTGATATTGGATTTTGCCAATTTCAATTATTATTATTATTATTATTTCCCAATAGGGCCTGCATCATCAAACATTACATTCTGATGAGAGCTGCACATTTCCATTGTCAGGATTTTATAAAACTCAGACTGATGTTGATAAAGATGTGGGTTATTCTGTTGTAGTCCAGAGATTACTTTTTTGAACATCCAAATGGTTAGTACCGTCTAAGAATCTCTGTCATGCAGTTCTTCCAGTTTGCCCACAGATGGCACTCTTTGCCACACCTGAGCTCTGGCTCACACCACGGATTTCTGTTCACATCAAGATCTTCAGGTTTCTCTTCACACTCAGATGCTTCATCCCCTCCCTGTGTTCTTCAGAGCTTCTTCACCCTGCTCTGCAGGGATGCACCACACCATCTCCCAGAAAGCGCTGGCTACAGTTTATCATTGACTGTACTGGGAGCATTTAATGGCACGATCATGATGGATTCTGTAAGCCCTTGATTTATTGATCACTGTCCTCGGTGAAGCTGTGAATACTCAAATAGACACCAATCACCTCCAGAAATCACCTTCCACACAGTCCTTCTTTTTTAAAAAGTTGTGAATATTTTTCTCTCTGTGCCACAGGTGACTTTGAGACAATAATTGCCAAAATATACAGAACTAATTACATGAGAGCGACTGGACCTGTGAAGGGTTCTTGTACTAAATGTGGCCGTTGGAGGCTGTCATAGACTTTGTCCATCCATCACTGAGGAAGAGGAGGGCAGGGCTGAGAAGCACTGGTGGAGAGGAAGAGGGGAGAAGCAGAGGGCGTCTGACAGATGGGCTTAGTGAGTGAATCATTGACAGGAGCCTGCTAACGGATGCTGGCTCCATCAATAGCTTAAAGCCTGTGTGATGAATTACTGCAGATAAACAATGCTGAGTAGGCAAATGTTTTTAACAAAGCCAGGTGAAAATATTACAGCTTTTGTGCAGACCTCCATTTATCGAAACATAAGCTGTGCGAACGTACACTGCATTCTTATTATTTATTGCATGTCAGGACACAGAATCAAGCAACAGTAAAGGCCATAAAAATAAAAACATTTTATTCAAAAAGTTGCATTAATTCTTACTTTTATTTTACAGATGATTACACTGCCCTTGTTGGCTCAGCTTCAGATGTGAGCCACCTTCTAATTCACTGCACATTTTGTTTTGGCACATGTAAAATCTGTTAACGGTGTCAAGATTTAAAGTATTTAGGTTTATTTCCATCCAGAAATATGTAACTTAATAACATTAAGTTATATCATTTATTGATGCAGTAAAGCACTGACGCAAGCGCATAAATACTTGAACACATAGACTGGTTGCAGATGTTTTTACTTACAGAATGTTAAAAAAAATTCTTGGGTTTTAATGAATTCTAAACTCTTTTTGGTGCCATTTTCAGTTTGCACTTATTCAGCAATATCCATCAAATGAATTTACTTCCTGTAGTAATCTTTCTATATACAAGTTCATCAGTGACAGAGTCTGCCATAACCGTAGCCTACATAACTATTAACTATAATGAGTTTATGTCCTATTGATAGACCAGTTAGTCTTTACTTTTTACTAGCAGATCAACACTTCCTGTTAATATTATGAATTATACCTTCAGTAGAAGATAACATAATTTAAATATTGTGTACAAAAATACACAACTATTATTAACAAATTCAAAACTCTGCAACTGCAGCTCAAAAAGGGAGCCTAGAAAAGGTAAACACATTGCTTTCTCTTCTTTCAGAGGTTGTTCAGTTTGCACTTTTTAACAACAGCCATCAAATGTATTTACGTCCTGTAATAAACTCACTGTGCACAAGTTCAATAGTGGCAGAGACTCTTATTGCCCTTGATTCAAATAACATGTAGACCCTATGCATTCACTTAACATTAGTTTTAGTCTTATAAATTGATACACAAGTTATTCTATTTTACTAGCTATTTAACATACTTCCTGGCAATATTAAGGATTAATAATGACAGTAGAAGAAAACTTTTCTTTTCCTAATTTTCTGCAGATCAAGCAGGTAGCCTAGAAAACGTTCACACCTCGCTTTCTCCCTGTGTCTTCCCCTCCCTCCCCATTAGAAGCAGACAGAACTCTACCAGGTGCTGCTGAAAACAATGGCTGGCCCATACAGGGATCAATGGCAGGCCACTGATGGGCTCTCATTCCTTCACCAGCAGACGTGATAAATGACACGGCCCATATGTTTCAGCAGCAGCCGAGACTCCCTCCACCAGCCTCCTTTGTCTCCACTTCTAAAGGGACTTATGCTGTGGAGAAAAAAATCTAATGCACACACATACACATTTTTGTCAAAAGCAGGGATATGATGTATTAACTATATATTCTTCACTGTAATTTGTAGGCTACCCATGTTTAGAGACGAAAACTGACGAGACTTCTAATTGGGAGCAAATCCCTGTTGGCCATAGTAAGATTTTAGCAACTTCAGGACATGATCTTTTTTTTTTAAAAAAAAAAAAACAAAACAAAACAAAACAAAGAAACAAGTGCTTCATGCTCCCTTTTCACACTTCTTTCTTCTCTTATCCTTGGCAGCAGCAAATCCCATTGTCTGTACAGGTAGCAGTGCTCTGGCCCCCAACACCTGCCGTGTCCCAGGTGTCTTGTCAGCTGTCAGAGACGTCCAACAGCAGACAGGGATGGCATGACCATTGGGGCGGGCCATGTTGGACGGGTCAGCCGTCATCGTCGCGGACAGACAGGCATGTGGCAGTGATCTTCCTGCGACAGGCTGTCAGGGCCGCCAGAGAGTGTCACCAACCAGTACTCACCCCCTGTCATCCCACCTGATTACAGAGACAGGGGGAAACTCTGAATTTTCAACCTGGCACCCAGACTTCACTACTTCTTCCCCTGCTGCCACAATTTGGCTTCTGAATTCAGTGGGCTTCTTTATCCGAAGGATGGACTGGTGTGGTGGCTGGCTCAGTAATAGTGTTTCTGTCTATTAGACACAGTTGAATATATACTGAATGGGAGATTCCATTCAAGCACATCTTCCTGTGTCACCTTTTGAAAATGTATACCTGCAGGCAAAATATAGTGAAGCTGACAAGCCCTACAAGAGGAAATGCAAACTTGCTTGCTTTGTTTTATTAGCAGGTTTATATCAAGGGATATATATTTTATAACACGGGACATCTTCGTGACTTAAAGTTAATAATGATATTTTGTGGTAGATAGCGGTTATTTGTTTACTGTGTGTGTGTGCGTGTACCCGGTATTCCTCATGTTGTGGGGACCTAAAACTGTTTACACAGTCACATTATGGGGACTTGTCTTACTTTATGGGGACAAAAATCAAGTCCCCATAACATCAATTACTTAATTTTAAGGTTAAGATATGTTTTAGTCAGGCTGAGGTTAGAGTTAGGTGAAGGTTACGGTCAGGATTAGGGTTAGGGCACTAGTAGTTATGGTTAAGGTTAGAGTAAGTCTCCAGGAAATGAATGTAAGTCAATGTAATGTCCTCTGAAGTCATGGAAACCAGTGTGTGTGTGTGTGTGTTTATACCTCAAACCACTCTCTACCCTGGTATTCTCTGTGATCCTGTCTGACAGGTGACATTTGGAGTGGTTCTGGAGATATATGTGCCATTTGTATCCACAGCAGGGTCAGAGCATGTTACATGACCTGCAAGGCAGAGAGCTGGAGAAACGATACTAATCTCGCTTGGAGATCAATACAGGACAGAGAGGCACTGATAATTGACCACTGTCAATCAATCAGTGCTGGGTTTGTGTAGCCATTAAATATCTCTTTGTGGGAGGAATAAGATAGATAGAAGAAAATCCTAACAAAAAAAGTTCAATGAATGAATCTAATATGTTTGATGTTAGAGTTTGCAGTCATAAATTGGGTACTTTTTTTGTATCAGTGGAAAAACTCAAGTATAACAACACTCCACACAAATAAACACAAATAAATATCATGCATCAATAATTTCTTACTATGGAAGACAGAAATACAGTCTCATCTTAATAATCTTAACAATAGCTAACACAATCCAGTATCATATAATTATGTACAATTGTAATATCAATTATCATGAAATGTACCAATCTTCATATTTTTGCTTTTCATAATGTGCATTATGACTTTATATAATATAAATGAAATACAGATACAAAAAATAATATATCACTAATAAAAGCTAAAGTTCTAACAAATAAGTACAAAACAATTATGCCTGGGAGTGTTAATTTGGTGTATAAAATTATGTATGTATTTAATTGTTTGTCTTTTGTTTTTATTTCTTTTGTTAATTGTTTTTAACAATCTTTTTATATGGTCGCAGAAGAAAGAGTATTTGATGAATAACTATAATGTAGTAATGAGTTAAATAGCATTTTACTGTTTTATTATAAGCTGATTGCAAGAATTTGATATGGTGGTAATTTAATCCAAACACTGCAACATACCTTTATAAGGTGATAACAGACACATGAAATAGCAACAAAAAGAGAAAGGAAAAAAAACCACAAATTCTGTACTTTCAGTACATCACTTGAATAAATGTAGACTAACTTTTTAAGTTCCTCCACTTTAACTGTGAACACAACCTTGTTTTAAATTGGCTTATAGGCATGTTTAAGCTTCTGTGTTATGTTGTCACCTCAGATATATTGTGTTGTGACTCAGTTGCCCTGAAACATCAGTTAAAAACAAATGTTTTAATGTTTCATATAATCCATAAATTTCACTACACAATCACATTGTTTTCAATGATTTTGTGACATAGTTCCTCACAGTTGTTTGGTGACATTGTTGAAAGGCAGAGACCCAGGCGGGGTTTTATTTATCACTAATTATCCATGGAAAGATGCTGCACATGCATGCTGCAATCACAAAGGCATTAGTTACATAAACAATAGCATTTCCATAAACATCCCTGTGACAACAGTGATTGAACACCAGTCTCTTCGAGCTAGCATGTCTGGCTGTGTTAATGGGTGATGCAGTTTGCTGTGTCTGGACTCGTGGCAAAGTGGAAACACACCAATGTAAACTGCACGCACAAAAATGGCAAACACACTTGAACATGCACACACACATCCACACAGACCCACACACACACACACACACACACGCTCACCGGAGGCATAGACTGCAAATGCATTTGATGTTCAGAGCGGAGGTGACATCAGAATATGCAAAAAAGACTTTGCCGCAGGCCAGAGATTTTTAATGATGAATCCATTCATTATAGAATAAGGTCATTATGCTTTTGTTGTCATGAAATGTACACATTCATCATCAGTCCACCCAGGACCCAAGTCCATTGTCCCTGTACTCCGGACGTCCTTGGCTGGAAAATTTATAAAACGAAAAAAAATAGAAAATACAAACACGGATGCACCTGAACAGGCATATGAGTGTGCATACAACATTCAAGGACAGTAAACATACAGTACATACCATGAAATGTTTTTCTAAACCATGTGCATCTCGTCCCCAGTTAAAATGCCGGAGAGGAAATGCAACAAAATTATGCTTTGTGTTCTTCAGCTGTTTCATATCCTTAACACAGACTAAACCAGATATATGAGCCTGTAATGAAACATTTTATGCTAATTGTATTTGTTTATGAGCAAATTAATGGCAGCCGTGCAAAACGGATGATGATGTGAGCAAATACACAACATGATAGGATTCCTGAGGAATTCATTAGCTGTTTGCAGGTAATTAGAGGAAATAATTAAGGTGATTAGGGTGCATCACGTGCGCACACGCACGCGCACACACTAATACTCACACACTGGTACAGTATACATCAAAAGCACTCCCCTACCGCCCTCCGTGGTTTTATGCAACTCTTTGTGGAAAGTGCTGACAGTGCTGTCTAGAATAACCCAATCACATCACACAGAGAGATTTTGATCCCCTTTTCTCTCTCCCCATCTTCTCCATCCTGTTTGCAGGTTCCACCTCCAGTCACAAATCCCTCATCTCGAGCTCGTCGACAATCTGACACATGCAGAGGTGGCATATTGGTGCACCAAAGATACAATCGAGTGGAGAGCTCTGGAAACACAATGCAGGAGTGATAAATCAACAAGCTGGAGCTCCCCAATATAGACAGCACAGCATCACAGACAATAGCCTGCTGTCCATCTGAATAGCAGAGAGGTAATAACACACACACAAATGTCTACATAAGTAGAATATAACTGCAGCACTCCTACCATGCACATCCTGCAAAAATCAAATGTTCATATGTGTAGCAGGAGCTGTAACATGGAGGGTAAAACCCGCTGATTATCTGAGTGTAATAAGCAAGCAGCCTCTTCTCCAGTGTAATTGGTCTGCAGTGGATCTGCAGCCGAAGCTCATTAGTGTCACAGCAGAAATAATCACGCAGTAAAATCCCCTCCTGTGACTGATCACCATATATCATACACATACACACTTACAGATGCATGGATGATTCCCTTACACACACACACACACGCACACACACACTTGATAGGTGGAGCTTTAGTGTTATAATGCAGATTTGTGCATTAATGCAGGAGCATGAGAGGAAATGTAATAGGTTGTCATATGAATTGGAGGTGGTTTGATTTATTTGGATGAATCTTTGTTTCTACTTCTGTGTCAGAGAAATTGGTTAAAACGTCACCTTTGCTTCGATCATCATCTCAAACCTACAACCTAAACACAAGACTTTCCTGAATCTGATGTAGTCAGATCTCTTCTGTCATTCGAATCATTCAAAAAAGATTCCAATTATGATTTTGCTGATGTATGGTGTGATCCTGCTGCATTAACCAACAAAAAGATTTATTTCCTTTCCTTTGAAAAACTTCACTTTCACATTTTAATTCTCTGAATTTTAAAAAAATTGAATCTCAAGAAATTGAGACATGATATAATTTTTTTTCTTTTAAAACCTATCCTTCTGTGTGTGTGTTTATGGTCCAATAAGAAAAAAGCTATTCTGACCCAGCCTCACTATTGCAGAACATATTATTGAAGCCACTGATGTACAAGAGGAATACTTGACTGCTCCTATGTTGAGAAAAACTGTGACGTTACTGTGATAGATGTTATTACAGTTTAAAGAATGTACAGTCTTTTATTGTTAAAATGAAGGTGAAAGGCTGTGTATGTGTGTGCGTGTGTGGGTGGTGACTGATGAACCTGATTCAGAAAGGGGACCTACACTCTGTCTGAAACAGAATCAAACCCCGACACCGGCGTATACACCACCTGCACCAGAAGTCATTTAAATGTCCTCCTGGGCCATCGTAACATCCAGAAAATTCAATCACCCTGTCTTCTTTTAGAGGGGGGGACAACGTTCTCTGAGATTACTTGCAAAGAAACTTAATAGCTAAGAGCATTAAATGCTGGTTGTTGCTAGCACTGCTGCCAATAGTGAATAAATGGTTTTGGCAGTGTATACAGACGGGGAAATCAATACCAAAGGGTTTTCTGTGGCGTTGGGCCTCTATATTCATGTAAACATGGGAAGTGGTTTTCTTCACACCTCAGAGTGAGATTACCACTCACCACTGGAGGCCTGCCCGAGTGCAGAGGAAGATGCAGCTCTCAGCTCGAGTCTGCCACTATAGCAGGGAGATATTTAATCATTACCTATTCTAAGGCAACATATGCAAATATCAGACTTTATTTTTTCTGGTGGTCCACAGTGTCATGTCAATGATAGGGAAAATCCCAAGCAAAATAACACTCAGTGGCAGCTGCATAAAAGGCTTGAAACTGTGTGATCGCTAATAAGGTGAAGCTGTATTTTATGAAGTGTCGCTGTTATGCTCTGTCCAAACCATTGGCTCTCTTGCTCTTTTGCCGACCCATCCCCTGTTGTGATCCCCTCTCTCCATATCTCCATCCAGACTTAAGTTAGGGGACCGATGGAGGAGGGAGGCTGAGAAGAGGTGGATAAGGAGGAGGTGGAGTGAGGGGGCCACTGCTCAGCCATAGTGACCCGGTGAAAAGGCAGTGCAGATGTAATTTGTCCTCAATGGCTGTTTGGGAAGAGTAATTGTGGTGACATTGGCGGGTCGATAGTATGGATTTTTTGTTTGGAGTGCCCTGTGTGTGTGGTGCTAAGGGGAGGCCAGGAAATATAACACTGCTGCTCAAATACAATAAAAATGGATCGAGGGTGTGGTGGTTGTTTGCAGAGCTGGTAGCCATCGTTTGGCTGTGGATGTCATACTGTAGCTGCTGTGGTTATCAAATATACCCTGCCGTTCTGCCCTATTAACACCAAATGTTCCAGGCTTCAAACAGGTCTTTGAAACAGGTTTAAATGCTGGAACAGAACCATCCGTTATACGGTTTTTCACTGGACCAAACAAATGGCACAAAAGACTTGCTGTGAGCTGAAACAAATCCTGATCTGTTGAGACATTTTGAATGCATCTCCCAATAAACCATGATACTGATACATAGCACTTAAAATGGCCTGTTCCACTAGCATTTGGATAGAAATGCTGCAGGGTGTCACGTATGTAGATTAAATTGTTGATGCTATAGAGGATTTGACTGAAAAGGACCCTTGTTCCAGTGACAGTACAATAACAGCGGGGGGGTGAGGGAGAAGCCTCAGGGGGAGGTCAGTGGCTCTGGTGTCCCAGTCAACTCTAACATTAATCAGGCAATGGTGGGTGAGCACAATGTGTTTTTACCCCGCCCCAAAGAAATAAAATGAGGGAGAAAAAAAGGGTTTATGACACAGCATAGACAAACATACTAGAGTCTATGCTGGTACACAATCATAGTTTTATTTTTGCTTTTTAACACTTTAAATGAAGACTATGTAATTTCAGCATGGGATCATGGGAATTTATGTCTCCATTGGCTCTCCTATGTATTTGCACCTTTCAGGTTGAGCTTTAGCAGGGTAAACTGGCACAGCAAAAAACAAGATATAGTTGGCTAACTAGTAGTACCAAATATTTCCTTTCTCATCCTGACATTTTATAGAGGTTTTGCCTGAGACAAGTGAAGTAGATGACATCATTAAAAGGAGTGTTGGAAACATTTTGGCCAATGTAACTACACTGACCAACAACATATATAACAGTCTAATTTTTTGATATTTTAAGGAAGAAATGTTTTTAACCATGCAAAGATTGTTTTCCCAGAGCACAACCACAACAATCTGTCACATCAACTGTACATGTGCAACGTGTGTGGTGTCTCTGATGTAGCTACCTCATCTTGGGGTGTCAGAAACACATGCATATGAGCACAGATGTATAATTTATCTGGCATTAATCCTGGAGTCTGCTCTCCACCATGTTGACACGGAACAGTGTGTGTCCCATCTTACTAGGACACTTCCCACCGCGCCAGGGCCGCATCGTCGAACGCAGCCAGGCCGGGCCCGTCTGTGTCAACCCTGTCAGCTCACATCAGATCGTGTTTCACTCCAAAGCAGTGCTCTTTGGGTAAAACCATTAACAGAGTCAACAGACACAAACAGGACCACATTTTGACACTCAGTCGCTGCCCTGACGAAACCAAGAACGACACCTGACGTGGAGAAAAGGTCACACGATTCGTCAAAGAGACAGGGGTGTTTCAGATGGAGGACGTGAGGACTCAAAAATGGACGCCTCCCGACAGTGATGATGGACACATGGCTGAAGCATGGCCTTCTGGGAGCGGTGGGAAGAGTTCATGTCCTGCCGGGACCTGTCCCTTCCGGTTCCTCTGTTCTGCTGATGAGTGGTGTCCTCACTGATCTCACATGATGAAGCTCACGCCAAGTAGGCCAATCAAATGTGGTTAAGTGTGGACTCTTGCTCATGTAGTCAGGGAATACGTGACAGTTGTGCTTGCAGAAGTTTAGTGGATATTCACAATTTTGTCATTATAAAATGTATTTTATCGAAGTGTACCCAGTTGTGCTGTGTATATATATGAAGAAAAGAGGAAGAAGAATACAAATTTAATCCAAATTTAATACACTACCCCGAGGTATATTTATATAAGCATATAATTTCTTGAAAAGAAAAATAGTTTGTTTTCTGTAGCCTTTATCATATGACATTTTTAAGGATTTTCATATGTATATCAGACAAGGCCTTCTCTTTACAGAGGCTGACATCTTGGCCGTTATGTTTCTACAGCAGCCCAAATGGACAAACTATCTTGAGTGTGTGTTTTGCCTTTTAAAGCTGGAGCTTATTACAAAAACAAAGAAAAGCAATATCCTTGCTATTAGTTGAAAGTAACATGCTCTGGAAAGGGATGAGTGAAAGACTTTTGTTTGTTACGATCCTGCAGTGTCACCATGAGCAGTTTTTACACATGAATTTAATACATTATGGTTATTTAATAAAACTATGTCTGGATATAAATGGAGATCATCTCTAAAGAGATGTTTGTCAAGTAAGACATCAGCATTCAGCCACTTACTAAGGGTGCCAATGTGTGCCGTGCTGACTTGTAAGAAATGCACGACAATGGGTACTTCACTGGTAATACAGTATTAAACACATTACAACCTTATAAGGATTTTGTAAAATTACAGTATATAAAAACATAACTAGAATTAATCTAGTCTACCTATTCTTTGATTTTTACAGCATGTACAGCAAATAAAGTAGTGACTGAAGCCACATGAAGCAACCCTCTCGGGGTTTTTTTCACAAACTTAACATCCTCTTAGATGTATCTGTAATGTTTTCTTTATATAGTAGTATACACATACTGTTTCACAGTTTAATAAGAGCAGAATATCATATCAACACAGAGAGGTTGGCTATATAGAAAGCTCGCAAGGCAGGGAGAGATAGAGAAACAAAGGTGGAAGAGAGATAGAGAGTCCCTGGGGCCCCATTAGAGGCAGTTCTGAGGGCCTGTGACATCTGACTGGATCAGTGTTCTTCAGTCAGAGCCTCTCCTCTTATCCACTCCTCTGCAGGAGTCAATAAACACATCACCTACGCACAAACACATACGCACACAGTAACAGGGCCTCTAGGGTGAACACCAGATTAGTTCATTTAGAGAGGGTTTGATTCTTTCTCCTTGAAGGGGCACAGCTTACTAAGGACTTAATGAGAATGTCAGCTGCTGTTGAATATGTGTTACATTTGGTAATGGACATTTTAAAGGCACGATCATTTTAGAAATTGGCATTTATTTATTTATTTTTGTGTTAATGTGAGTACAGATTTGCTTGGGCTGCAGTGCTGCATTGGGCATAAATGTCTGTTGAGATGTAAAACTTTCTTCATTGTTGAGAAGAGGCAGTTAGCAGAGGCACGCAGCTGACTTGACATAAAAAACGAACCGTTGCGTCGTAAATACTTTAAGCTCCACGGTGACAGTGTGGTGGCACCAAACAGGGTGAAACTTTGAAAGTCAAGCGGTCCTTTATCCATCCCTGCTCTGACCTTTCTGCTAGGCTGCCCTGTATTCACTGGCTGTCAGTATGAGTTTGTCAGGAGCCATCCGTCTCTGTCCACCTCCACCCCCCTCCCCAAATCCCTGCCGACCCATTAGCCGGTAGGATCCGTGGGAGCGGCGTCATGGCCAGCCTTTTGGGGCCTCTCCTCCTTCCCTCTTCCTCAGCCCTGGCATCCACGTAGCACACAACTCATCCAGATACCCTAGAGAGGCATATATATATATATATATATATATATATATATATATATATATATATATATATATATATATATATAATATACACACATATATTTTTACAGTAGCCTGTATAGCAAAAGCATCAACACAGCACTACTGTCTGATGTGAGGCCCATGGGAGCTGCAGAGAGGCTGATAGCTGCTGGGATTCAAGGGGAGCTGGTGGCAATGCTGCTTCTCCAAACTGGTCTGTCTCAACTCTTAAACGTCTACATGTTTATGGACCAGGAGTCAAATGTTCTTAAGTTAGTAAAGAACACATCCACATCCACATCCTGATAACTATTAAAGGCTCAAAAATGGAAATACTCTCGGTCAGATTGCATGTTTTTCTCTCATTCCAAACTGCACAAATTTGTAATGAGGCTGTAAGTTTGCCGAGTGTGAATTACTGTAAGTGAATGTGTGTCTCTTTGTGTATATCCCTGTTCATTGCTGTTGAGTGTGCATACCTAGTGCGTGTTAGGTTCTGGACATGGCCACCCTTCCCTGCCCCTCTGCCTGAGCCAATGCTCAGATTCCGCCACCCACTGACTACATGGGTCCACAAACTCCTGTGCTGCTGCTGCGTTTTACTGTATGTCCTGACCATGTAGAGGTTTGAGGACTCGGAGTGGTATCTCTTTGTAGATCCTTGCAATTCCTGTTGTGGGTGATATACAATAATTGACTGTAAACGAGAGGCCTCTCCTGCTTGAAATGTTTGTAGGACAAGGTTGGTGCCCACCCAAAACTTAACTTTTAACCTTTTTTAAAAAACTTTGAGAAGCCAATAAAATATATCTTCAGGAGTTACTGTAGCTGCTAAAAACTAGATTTGATTAGAGTTAAGTTAAAGATGTCTCAGCTCTCATCCAAGAGGTTTCTTTAGTTCTATGACCTGGATGACTGAGAACCTTCACAGACCAAGGGAAGTGGAGAAAGATGAATGTACATTTTCTCTCACATACTATTCAATGGATGCATGTAAATACAATTATGTCACCCCTACATTAAGAAAACATTGACTGCTAGGCCCATAAAACAGCCATTTTTGGCATTTATTTTATAGCTTGTGATGAATAGTGACTTTCTGCTTACACAGCTGGTTGCTCTTAATGGGCCGATGGTAGAGCAACCAATTAATACATTTAAGTTTTCAATAACTACTCTGTCAAATGTGCAGGAAAGAATTTACACTCAGACTGAATCATGGGTTCACAAAATGCTGATGAAATCCTGGGACTATTCTCTTTTCATGCTGATAAATGTCACACCTGAGGTTACTCTTTCTTACACAACACCACAGTGTGTTGTTTGAGTCGGTGTTCGCCTCATAAACAGGAGGGAAGCGGCAAACAGGACTTGATAAGATAAGATGATGGTAGAGTGAGGAAGAGAAAGTAAACGAGAGTTTGGAAAAAAGTGATGCAATTGTGAGGAATAGATGGATAGCTGGAGTGATGGAGGAGGGGTAGAAAGGTGGAAAAAGGAGAAATAGACAGTGAGAGAGGGAGGGAGGAGGCAGTAACATGTGATTAATGGATGGGTGGTAGTGGGGAGGTTGAGGCAGACTGGGAGAGAGCAGAGTGACAGTAATAAAGTGAACCTGCCTCCCATTCATCTCCCTCAGCCCATCTCCTGTCTGACTGGTAGGGCTTTACACACTCTGACTAATGCCACGCTCCGCATGCGGGCACAGACAGGAATGCCACACACACCGCTTTTGGCTGCTGTATGCCACCACATAAATGAACATGCACCTTCTTATGGCCTCCAATAGTCGGCTTTGAGCCCATCCAGCGCTCAATCATTCATCAGCAGTGATAGCTGTCTGAGGGATCAACACTACCTCATCGCTTTTTATGGCTTCTAAATCATATTGTGTATCAGACTCATCTGGCATAAAACAATTGCTGTCGTTACTTTAACAACAGGTCAAATATGGCAACAGAGTTCGTTGTGGGACATTATAAGCACATGACCTTTCCCTAATGCAATGTGAGCTTTTTGTATCCAAGTCAGACCATAACAATGTAATGAACTGCTGGTCTTTTTTTTTTCCATATTTTGCCATGTTTCGCAAGGATGAATCTGAAGTGGTGGAATAAGGTAAACAATATGGTGTTTAATGTTTAGTGACCTTCCCTGTGGCTGCCATTATAACATGCATTTCCCAAATGAAGCCTCATTAACCTGTCCTGCGCTGTTTCAAGTCACGTGTTTTACACTGATTCCACCCTTCATAATAGGGTTATGTTAGGGTTGATACTTCTGCTTACAGCAAGCAGCATTCACACAAACTTTCTGTAATTATAATAACTTAAACATGGCTCATGGTGGAGAAAATGAACCTAAGCATTTTCATCCTTCTGAGATTGGGTGTTGCATTTAAAGTGAACCTTTTCTGACCTTGCTACTGAGCCACGAGCCTCACTTACATCCCTTAAACCTCCAACACCTCTGAAATGAAATACATGTATATTTGAGTCACTCCTCTATATGTGCAGGTGAATGTAATGCTGTAATAATCAATACACCAGTAATCCTTCATCTTTATTTTAACCTCCATTGTGGACCAGTAAATCTCAGTGTTTTGAATCCCAGAAACCCCAAGTGAAAATAAAATTTAGAGCTAAATTGGCTCAAATTACTTTGGCACTGATTTGATGAAAGAGCCTCCATGTTATTTCAATCATTAGTGATTTTAATTGCTCCAAGGTATAATGAACACATTACTAATTGATAAGGAAACCACTAACAGTAAAAACTGGGCCCCACCTGCATGGAGAAAATCTGTCTTCATATCAGCCACATGACTTTTGCCCGGGCAGACAATAGATTAAACAATGAATGAATGATTTATTAGCTGTCGTTGTCATGCTATTTAGATGGATGGGTGTACATGCAGCATGACCTCACTTCCTTGTATTCTGCCTTGTATTTGAGGGTATGAAGAGAGGAGGGGGTGGACGGCAAGATGTTGGCAGGGCGGGGCAGGTCAGGCACACCACCAGCCACTGACAGGACCTAGCCACTTGATCAATGATCCCTGGATTCGATATTGTGGTGGGGTGTGAGGCAGCTGTGTCTGAACTTCAAATACACGTGGAACAACAAAAGTGTGCGTCTTTAAACTGTATCTGCTGGTGTGTGTGCATGTGTGGATGTGGAATGGAGTGCAAAGCCGGAGAAGTAAGTACCTTTACTCTCTCCAACCTTACCTCCCCTCTCTTCCTCTTTCTTCCTCTCTCAAATGGGTTACTCTGGCGATGGCCCTGACAGGCCATGGTTTGGATTTTGATTTATGTTCCTGTGAAGCTCAAATCAAAGATTCCATCTACTGCTGCTTTATGGCAGCTGGGATGATGAATGGTGTAGTCTCTCGGTCAAACCAAGCCTCTGTGTCTTTGCCCCACATTTTAATTGCTAAAGTAGCCAGTCATCGCTCAGCCCTCCTACCCTCTCCCTGCCTCCTAACCTCATCCTTTCTTTGCTTTTAGCCCATTGTCTTTCACCCTCTCTGCCATCCGCACTAAATAATATACCGTTATCATTTCAAAATGTCTGCATGTAATAACGTTCCCTGATAAAATTTGAAATTGTCACCTGAAGAGTAGCCATGTGAAAAAAAAAAACACTAAGAGATATTTAACCAGTGAAGTCTAACAGATATTCTTTAATATTTAGATACAGTTTGTCTATTCATTGTGCCTACATGAATTTACACCTCCAGCATAAGTACATGATATACAGCAAACAAGTCTGATGAGGGGGAAAATTCATTCCTGCATCAACATAAAAAGCCACTTTATTTGGAGGAAGAATGCGTAGATGTCAGGCTCTGATAGAGTTTATGTTTTCTCACTATTTTTCAAAAGTAAACACATTCTGCAGTACATGACATTACTAAGTAGGTTAAGTATAGCCCCGAGCCATCATCCATCAGTAGAGAATGAAGCGAGCATATTCTGCTCGATGAGAGGTGAAAGTTTTCCACTGTGCCACGATGACATTTAATTTTTCACATCTCCTACGTGTTCCTGGGATGAATTTTGGCAGACCTGGTGCAATTTAGCTGCTTGGCAGTTTGAAATTGGGCGATGAATCACAACGTGGATTCAATGGGAACCAGTCAGTGTACAATATTTTCTCTGTGTCAAAATGGAGGGAGAGAGAGAGTGAGACAGAGAAACAGCAGGAAAGAGAGAGCTGCTGAGGCTTTGGATTGTGTTCTCCAATCATCTTCCACTCACATGGCCTATCATTCCTTCCTCTACCCTCTTCAAAAAACAAAGTGCCAAAGTCAACCCTTACGTAAGAGGAGCTGTGTGTGTCTGCAGATTTCGAGCAATGGCATAGGTCTTTAAGGTCTGCAGTTTGATATTTTGACAAAGAGCAGTGAAGAAAGAAATCAATTAAGTCAGGACTTTGCCAGTCACTGAGCAGAGAATGCAAAGCTCCTCTCCAGGCCTTAGACAAACTCAAAATGAGCAACCAATAGACTGACACTGCCTCTGACACAAGCCATTTATTAGCCTGGCAGCTGAATATGGTGGGATGCACAGCTGATGGTCTTTATCTGGGAGGACCTCACCTGAGGAGGCATGTTATATATAGAACTTTGTGGTGATGACTAAGTGTGCAATATGCGATTGTAACCACAGTGCACATGACATCTATTACACGCACATTTTCAATCTGCATCATCCATATTATCAGACAATGCAATGCAATATATTCTGATTGTGTTCAAGCTCCATGTTTGCATCATCTGCTCCACTGAGCACTGAAAAATTATCACCTCCAGTGGTGCTGTTGTGTGTGACACTGCACTTTGACCTCCTTGTAAGAGCAAGGAAAGAGAAAAAAAAAACAGCGAACGGTATTTCCAGGGACCGTACCATCCAATGGTTTTATGTTTATTTGAAGATTGTTTGTGGAATGAAAAAAAAAAAAATCTGGTTCATTATAGGTGCTGCTCTCACCTACATTTGTTGGTTGGTTGGTAATAGATTTTGGCAACTGTAATGTTGCATTACTGCCTTCTTCTGGATTTAATCATCCATTACTTCTCCTCACTCGTTCTATTAAAAAACATATAATAGAGTGCTTGAAGAACCTGAAATCCTTCATTCCACATATACAGTATATAATGAGTTACTGCATGAATATACTGCACTTCCTGGTTGCATTTTGGTCATTTCCTATAAGATTTAGTTTTAAACAGAATATATTCAGATGATGATGGGTTGTTTTCTGTTGCCAGAGCAGTGCCAATAAAATGTGATCAAAGTACACCCATATAGTCCTAAAGCAGTGTTTAATTATTAATAAAGAAATTATGCTTTTTTTTTTGATACTTTTTAAATCATTCTGCTTGTTGGTTATACGTGTGTAAACATTTAAGTTGTGGCTTGTGAAAGTAAAAAGCTTGAATGCTAAGGGACTTTCAGGTAATATAATCATGTGAAAGGATGTAGCCAGGTTGGTTTGTGCAGTCTGTCACACTAATAGAAACACAGTGTTGCAAAAGGGGTCTCGGTGTAAGAAGACTCACTTTCAATGTATCAATTATACATCAATAACTACATATTGCTCAATATTCTATTTCTTTTAATAGATTTCTAAATATTCCTTAAATCTTAGGTTATTCCGGCAAACAAATAAGAACAATTCTGCATGCTTGATGTTTAAAAAAAAATTCTAATGGCATACCACTGCACTGAGGTCTCAGCTGCATCACTGATGTGCATGTCATGCAGGCTTTATGGCTGCTCTTACCTGTTAGCATGTGTGCCAGAATGACAACCAAGTAACTACAAGACATATAGGTAAAGCAAAGTGGTGGAGTATGGCCTGCACCTTTCAAAGTGATTGCCATAAGGCTGCCACATGAGCAGAACTAACTGTTGGAACATGTTGACCCGGGTTCTCAGTCCAGTGATCCCTGCTCCTAGATACGCAAGGGCTTCCACTTCCACTGTGCAAAATCACATTACCCTAAAGGGGAGAACGAATGAAAGGAAAGTGTCATAGAATGGCCATAGACCAGTGAGTTGTCAAAGCCATTTAGGTTGGGGCGAGAATGACAGAAAGGGAAAGCAAAGCAAGAGAAAGAGGAGTGTAGAGCGGTGAGGGTAGTGCTTCTCTATGTTCTAGATGTGACTTAAAAGTGTCCTTTGTTTCTCTCCATTGAGTGAGCTTGCATTCTGACTGATAAAGCATATTTACAGAGTTTTTCCATATCAGAGGGGCTTAAAGATCCAGTGTGCAGGATTTAGGTGAGATTATTTATTATTTATTTATACACCTAGTGTATTAGTTTCAGTTTCTACCTCTGGAATATATCATAGACATGAAAACTGAATAAATTATTTTTTTTTTTCTAATTTTAACAAGTCTGTTATTAAAAAAGAAAACTGGGACGACATCTGTACTATTTGTTTAGAGCCCAAAACTCATAATTGTATTATGTTAATGTGCTAACAGAACAGCTCTGTCATGACCATCTGTTCCATACAGTATAAGACAAAAAAACAAGGGCACATTTTGTTGTTGGACAGGGGATATGAAAAACATAATCTCTCTTGAGGATTTGTGGTCATACTAACTGCATCCAACACAGACACAGATACACACACCCTCCACCTCTTGAAATCAAAATTCTACCCTTGTCTCTTTGCCTCTTGTAATTGCATATTTGATTTGATATCAAGCTGTAAAATGTAATGTGAAGTCTTTTTTGCGCATGCGTGTGTGTTTGGATGTGTTTTCCAGTGTCATTGTGCTTACATGTCTGGGGCGTGTACGCTGATTCAGAGTGCCATTCCGTTGTGTGAGGACAGCCTTCACAAACACACTCATCATGCAGAAGATGTTGTCATCCTCCGCCTCATTGTTTGTGTAAGCGATGTCTCCAATCACCATCAAACACGTGGAGGTTTCACCCTCCCTCTGTCACTCTCCTTTTCTGCCTTTTTCCTCTGATTGCACAAATTGTCCCCTCGTCCTTCTGCTCCTGCAGTCTTCCATCTCGTCTATCTCTGCTCGAGAGGCTTAACTAAAAGAGAATAACAGATACTCAGAAACAGTGACGCACAGGGTAATGAAGTGCAAGGCACAGATTTATACTTTTACTGATCATACTATGCATTCTAAATGTTAGAAGAGTGAGAGGCCTGTAGGTAATTTGTGACTATATATTGGAATTTGTATTCTGAGGCTACTTGGGCCATGAATGCTGATCACCATCCACATACTGTATGTGTCATGGCAGACATGCGTGTGTGAACTGCATGCACACAGGCATGTCTGCCACCCATTCATCCATTCATCCATTCATCCATTCATCCATTCATCCATGACTTTGGATTACAGAATGAAACATAACTGAACAAGCATATACTGAAGTTATATAAACCATGTGACCATCGCTCCTATTATTGGTGGGATTGGTATGGTGTTTTCACAAATATAACATAATATCATGGTGTGGTAATATTGTATTGAGTAAATATACTGATTAACCACTACATCAAAACTATCAACCTGATGCTGTGTATAAGGCTGACTTGACACCACTTTTTCGTGTCAGTTATACTGATATCAGCCCAGTATAATGTGTCATAAACTAACACTTGCCTTTTATGTTAAAATAAGTCCACATAGCTCAAATGATCACTGCAGCATGGCCGATATTACCCTCACACTCATTCTGGTCACAAGACATTGGCATTGCATGTCTCTTGCAGCCTGCAAACCTGCACTTGATGAATCATCAATGTAATATTTAGGGTTTTTGGATTATATCTGGTTTTACATTTCTCTCTTTTTTTTACGACCAGTCTTGCTGTATGGTAGGATGCATTATCCTGTTAAAAGAGGACACTTGGTTTGCAACCATACATGTCAAAGTGACATCCGTATCAGGACATTATCCAGAGCATCCCACTGCCTCTGCAGCATGCCTTCTTATCACTGTACATCCTGGGGCTAACTCTTCCCCAGGTAAACAACACACAAGTCTGACCCTGTTGCCAGTTCACCAACTGGTTATTTTTGGACCACCTTTCATTAGGTACTAACCACTGCATACTGGGAAGACCACACGAGAGAATTTGCTACTAATGTGTCCCACTTGCTGACAGTATAATAGGATCATCGATGTTATTCTCCTCCATTGTCAGTGCTCTTATCATTGTGGATACTGCATGGAACCACATGTTAAAATCAAAATAAAATATACAGTTTGCTATGTAGCCACCATGTGTATTAACATATGTGTGTATGACATACAGTATTTGGTATTATTTGTTTGCTTAAAATTTACAGGATCATCATGTGTTCTGTTTTTCGATTACCTTATTTTGACAAATGGGTTTACAGAATGTATGACATCATATTATCAGTCATAATAATTTTACATTTGTGCAGGCACACTTGCAGGTTAACATAGGGAAAATTATACATAAACTGTATATAAAATTAAAATTAGATATAGTATAATCATGGAGAACCTAAAGTTTTTTTATGGATTTAATGTGATTTGTTGTTAATAAAGGCTAAATGATTAATCACAATTTCAAACAGCACAATTGGTTACTTTCAAAGTTTACAATTACATCAAATTATGTTGCAAATCAAATAGCAATTGCAATCTCTTCAGTAGAAAAACTGCAAATATCATTCAGCTTCACCACCATGCTTGCTACTCAACAAAAAGTGGCCTGTGTGCCAAGAGAAATATACAGATAGATACTGACTTTAAATGGCTGAGCCACGTGTTGGTATTTCATTGTAAACTGTAATATTTAAGCTTACAATTTGGGAGAAACAGTGTAAATACAAAACTGACAGATAAACAGGGAAATGTATCTACAGTGTGGCCGTGGCCTTCAGTTGGCACTCTGAAATACCAAAATGCTTAATTGTGATCACAAAATTATTGGCTGTGGCTGTTTAATATCTCTGTATAGGCATGTTGTCCATTAGTGCTGTCTCTTGCCATTATCATAGAACCAGTGAAAGCTTTTGGCAGGCTCCATTACAGCACCAATCCACACCCACCTACCCAAATATCTCTTCTCAAATATGTCTTTTCATTACCTTATCGACCTGTTAGCATTCGTTACCAAAAGCTGTAGCTGCTCCCCACAGAGTACTCCAGATAGATTTCCCATTTTAGATCAGAGTTAAGTGGAGTCAGCTTCGATTGGAGCCGACATCGGAAGAGTTCTTCAGGGCAAACCATCTGTGACTGGGCTGATGTGTAGCTGTCACTGTGTCGTGACATGATATAATATGAAATGATATTGAACAACGCCCGTTTGGCACTAAATTGTTAGCAGAGCTTCAGGTCTGACAGCAGCCAGTTTATGGCTTTAATCCCAAGGTCCTTTAAACCTGGTTTGACATAAATTGAGTTTGGCTTCTTGATGGAGGAAAAAAGAGCAATGACAGAGAAAACGCTTCGTGTTATTCTGTCTTGTTTGGTTCAAATGGAAACTTTTCTGGGTGCAGTTTCATTTGCTCTAGAGCCACAATAAATGCAGATGTCAAAGCAATGCAGTGGTGGACTGGATATATTTGCTGTTTAACCCACAATATGGTTTTGACACAATTTTCCACATACAGTATATGCCATATTAAACTGGCACCATCTCACAGAGCACATGCCTATATCCACTTACTGCATAATGACATTGAACAGCTTTTGCTCGGTTTTTTTTTACTCAGTGTTAGGACGCTGACATCGGCTTGTGATCTGTGATAAATCTGCTATGTAAACCTCAATGAAAACCATGAACACAGGTCTGGAGGACCCGTTACCATGACTAATGCCCTGACTGACAGGGAAAGATAAGACTCATCCTTCACCTTAGCTGAGCCCATTTCTCAGCAATAATGTTCATAATGGAGTCCTCCGGTGTCGTTATTGTGTGAATAATTTAAATAGTGATTTAGGTTACTCTGGGCACTGAGGTCATAGCCGCAACACCTAGCTTGCCTAATCCAGATAAGATGCATCTTTACTGCACATTTCTCTTTGGTACAGAGGTAAAATGACTGGCGATGACTGAGAGGCAATGATTTGGTGTGCTGCTTAATTAGATGTTCCAGAGACATCTGTTTTTAAGAGGAAACTGCAACTCTGGCACATTAATTCACTTTGTAATGAATGGTTGAATGTCAATGCAGGCCGTGAAATCCGCAAGTGGAAGTATGTGTGTCTGTGTGTGTGCAACATACTGATGCTTTTCCATCTGTTTGGCAAAAACATTCCCCCTCCAACACTGGCACCAAGGCTGCGCAGTAGCCAGAACGGGGAAGGATTCAAGATGGCCTAATGCTGATTGGAATGCTGTTTGAACGGGAGAAATGAAACAAAGATGGAGTGGACATTATGCTTCTGAATCTTAGTTAAGGACGCTTCATAAGTGTGTGACAGTGTCATTAATCTCATGAAACTACTGACAGAGAAACCAATAGAACAGAATTACAGGCTTCTAACAGAAAATGGACATCAAGGAAACCTTTTTTTTTTCCTGTTCTGAAATCCTGCCCATACACAACGTTCATACAAAATATAAGCACTAAATACATTTTTTTTAAACTGCAGAAGAAATGTTTTGCTTTAATAAAATTCGGTTTCATACTATAACTAAAAGTCCTTTTCTGTCTTTGAAATTACACTAATGGAATTAACCATGTTTTCTTCTCCTTCAAGTTAAAAATGGGATGCTGCTTCGTCCCCACGAGTGACTTACTGCCGTCCAGAGAGACTACTTGGCACCTGACAGGCTGCCATCAGCATCTAAAGATGGCTAATATGAATTCTGATCACTCACTCACATAGGCAGGGGACTTACTGCCCATCACCAGCATCTCATGATTCTCCACACATGGCAAAGTCAAGGGGCACACTATAAAACCCAGGCAAATGGAGTTGGCACAACAGTCAAAGACAGATTCTGCTTGACACTTCCCTCCTAAGTGATAGTGCCTCAAGATGTGCTCTGTAATATAATAAATTGGGAGCTCTGCCCTCAAGATTTCAGGCTGATGAGAAATTTATATGACAAATCCGTCTCTTAAACTATCCTTCAGTCTTCACAGCTGCGTGATCGCAAGGGGGTCAAAGGCTAATTACCAAACAGGATAAGAAGCAGAAGAGGAGAAAGACAGAACATTCACATTTTTTTAAAAGGTGTAAATTTATGCAGATCATTTCTAATACTGGATTGTCTTTGAACTGCAATGCAAGTGACAGAGGCGCAGAATACATGAATGTCCACAGACACAAGCAAAGAGCAACAGTAGTATTTCGGTTTGGGCCCCTTTGGTTTATCCAATGAAAAAGATAATAAAACACATTAAACTGCAACAAATTAGGTGTCATACTACTTTATCTATTATTTTATTTATGCAATACTTAAAACCCCTATAAAATGTATCAAAATAATCTAAGGCAGAGATATCAAACTCATTTTAGTTCAGGGGCCACATACAGCACAATTTGATCTCAAGTGGATCAGACCAGTAAAACAATAGCATAATAACCGATAAACAACAAGAACTCCAAATCTTTCCATTTGTTTTACATTTAATGAAGAACCTTTTTACAAAACATTACATTACAACTTACAGATCACAGTGTATCTATAAAGGCCCAAAACATTTAGTCAATTTATACATTATGATTAGATTCTAATCATAATGTGAAATTTTCCCAATCAATCCTGCAGGCGGGATTAGACCCTCTAGTGGACCAGTTCTGGCCTGCAGTGAGCAGGTTTGACACCCCTGAAACCCCGAAGTTATCAATTTGCACTCATTTTGTACGAGTTGATTTTTAATCAAATATTTTCATTAAAGAAGCAGTCAGAAGTGCCTTTACATGTATGATTTTTATTGGACTAAGACACTAGTTCAGTTTTCTGGGTGTCATGTACTAAACATTTTAATATGAGTAAAATCTATTCTTAGTTGGATTAACATACGTAGATAATTCGATTCAAAGCCTGATTAGCTCTGCATGTATATGCATAAATGGACTGGAGTCGGACCTTTTGCATTCTGCGCATGCACCAAAATTTCCTCCCCAGTCTTTGACCTGGAAGTCTCTGTTTTCACCTAATGATGAAGAAGCACTTGAGCTGGTGAGGTTTAGCAGTGCTGGAAGGCGATGTTATTATCTTTGAACAGATGTAGGCAGATGTCGTTTTCAGTATTAGTCCCATCATACACTAACCATTCCATGGCTGTAGTTTTATATCTAACATACAGACAAATGACAAAAACAAAAGAGGACAAAAAGAAACTGCATTTTCCACATTTAAGGAAGTGTACTTCATGCCCTACGCAAAGTATGAATCTGTATCTATCTGGTCTGTTGATGAAAATGTCTACACAAATTCTATGAATATGCAAAACTGCCACAAATGAGTACTAATATTTACATGTAAACATGAATAAACAGTTCTGTAATGTGCAAGGCAGGAAAGAATGTAAGCAAAAAAAATCAAGAAGCCCAGCCTGATGATAGCCAAGCCAACATGTCTGAGATGACGCCAACTCTGCACCACTGTCCCTCCACTTCCCTCCTCCACTGCAAATTCTTGCTTCACTTGGGAGAGTGATGATACTGTCTACTCTGCTAAGTCTCACTCTGCTTGACATGTCGACATGGGGAGAAGGATGTTCCTGTCTGTCTCGTCACATCACAGCCATCCTGATTTGGATCCCTCCCATCCAACACCCTGTGATGCTTCTCTTTAAAAAGCTGCCCGTCCATCATAAACATCCTCCCTTTTATGTTCCCCGCCTGAGAAGGACGGGGAAAGAGAAGAATCAGCCCTCGCTCAAACACAAGCTGACAGCACTAAGCAGACTGACGTGACATCAGAGGAGCGATGTGCCAGACGTAGCTTTGAATTTCCATAACAAGGTAACACCACAATTATTAGTCACTCAGTGAGACCATCGCTTCCAAAACTTATTGAAGTATTCCTGATTTTGTTCTGAAATGAGTAAACCAGCAAAACCCAGCAAATCCATAACATTTAAGCTGATCCATGTGTTAAACTTTTCTGTTAAAAAGTGTTAATCATATAAATCACTGTTTCCTAATCTGTCTTTTTTTTTAAAAAAAGAAAATATTCCAAGCAGTTTTGTGTGAATCTTAAATTAAATCCCTCACCTTGACTCAATATAAATGTAATACTGTCAATAAAGAAGATATAAATAGAGAGGGGGTGTAACCATTCATAATCTACCTGAATATTTTAAAGGGTCTTTTGGGCAATGAGGCACAGAAAGAGAAGAAGAGAGAGAGACTTGATCGATTGTCTGAGTTCTGCCTCCACAATCAGAAGTGCGCTAATTGAAACAGTGTAGAGTCATCAACCACCCCTAAAAGATGAACCTTATCACATTTTCTCCCCTAATAATTTACCACGAAATTATAAAATCTACTTTCGTCTCACACATGCCTCCCCTCTTCTGTCTGGACAATGATTGAGAAAAGAGTTGCTTGTTGGTTGTCCGAGGAGAAGCACTGTGAAATGTTAAGCAGACCTTTTCACTGCCTGACCCATTCATTTTGTGAATGTTAAAGTTTTTATTGAAGACATGAGCTGAAAACAGAAATAAACAGCTTGATAACAGGGGGGGGACTGTTGCAGTCCGAGGGGAAAGTGTTTTTTTTTTTTTTTTTTTTTATATTGAGTAGTTCCTGCTTTAGAGTGCAAATGGCCTAAAGGTGAAATAATGTAACATGTCAAAGGTTTACAGATGGCTCATGAGTGTTTAAAGTGGACTGGCTGACATATTTTAAAGGTGCTTACTTTGAGCCTACATCACATGTCCACCTTTCTCTGAGCTTTTCTATTTTCAGGGTGAAGCTAATGAATTGGGATCTGGAAAAGGTTTCTCTGCAGGCTTACCATGAGAAATGATAAGAGATTATTTTAGAATGAAGATCAATGACAAAGTCCAAACGCAATGAGGAGGTGTAGGAGGAGGAGGAGGAGGAGGAGGAGGAACAGGAGAAGCATGGGCCCTAATGTAAGATGAGTGTAATGTGCAACCCAAGGCCAAAGGCAAGAGCTTCATCTCACCAATTCTCTTTACAGGAGTGGAAATTACTCTGTGCCATACATAGCTGATTTATACAAATTAATGACCTGTGTTATTAATAGGCAGAGATGCATATATTAAACACTATGAGAAAAGGTAGCTTTAATTATGCATTCTTTATAAAACCTGTTTGACTTCACTGCCTGGCGTGTATGTGCATTTTTAATATTAATCAGATTCTTGAAAAATGGGTTAATATAGCAATTGTGCCTCTTTCTCCTTTTGAATCATCCGTTTCTTCTAATATATCTGTTCTGACAATAAATTAAAAAAATGTGTATTCAAACAGTGGGGGAAAAAGATTCATTTTTATGGCTCAATTTAGAATTTAGCTGACGTCAGCCATAAATAATAATGAGCCTTTCTCATTATTATTTTTTTTTTTTTTTAATACTATACATTTTTTGAATTTAACTATGGTTACTGACATGAATGCTGTTCACATTTCTAGCACTTTGGGGCCACCATATGAGCAAGAGTTCCTGCCCTGCCCCTTCCTTTGTCCGAGGGGACCACTGCACTGACAATGGTGTCACCTCTCCCCCAGGGGGACACCTCCAAGTGATTTGTGGTCGGAGAAGACTGATGAACTGCTATTGCCACCCTGTTTCTTTGCAAGATCAATTCTACATGTAGGAGTGCGCTTTATGAATGATGGAGACCTCCTCAAGCCATCCATACAGCTGCCCAAAGACACAGCCCCGGCCCCCATAGCACACACAAGGCAGGAATAAAGCAATCACTCTTCTCAGCATGGCCGTGCATTACGCATCCACTCCCACACATGAACATTCCCACATGAATACACCGATAAGCCAGCGAAGCACGAACACAGACAAACAAGTTTCATGTTTGGAGGAAATAAAGTGAAAACTCACTCAGTGTTCCATCATTCTGGAGCATTCATGAGAAGAGCAGGAAAACTTTGCCACATAACAGAAGAACGGCCTTGGAGTTTTGACAAAGAGGTGTTGAATTGGACTCTGTCAGTTGACACTCTAACACTGCAGAGCGCTGCCTCTCTGGACAAGCCCATAACCGGGTGCATGCCATTAAGAGAGATCTGATGGTATTGAGGGATCACTTGCAGCACAAATCTGAAGGCTGAATAGCATCATGAATAGGAAGAGCATACAGAGATGTCACGAGTTCCGTCTCCCGCGGAGAGGTTGAAAGCAAAAAAGTAGAGTGCAATGAATACTTGAGTGTTCTGCAGGCTATGAAATTGAAAGGCCTCTCCCATTTTTTCCCCCCCTCGGCCAAGGAGCTTATGTTTTTGCCAGCTTTGGGTTGTCTGTTAGCAAAATCACTCAAAATGTTATGGACGGATTTTGATGGAATTTTCAAGAAAGGTGTGTAATGGGACAAAGAACAGATGAATAGATTTTGGTGGTGATCCAGATCGCTGTCTGGATTCAGGAATTCCTTTGAAAGGAATTTCTTTATCATCGCGAGATAGGGCTATTTTCAGCAGTTGTGTACGTAACTCCACAATAAATAAGGGCACAATAGGTTCTATAAAATATCAAAGACCGATCCGGATCATGTGAACATTCCGAATATTACGAACCAGAACAGGAAAAAAAATAGGGGGCTTGTGGGAATTTGAGCACTGTAAGATAACAAATAACGATACAGACATGTAATTAACACCAAATTGGAGCTGACACTGCTGAATCGTAAGTTTGTCAATAGATTTGCAGTATCTTTAATAGCTATGGAGCTATGAATATTTATTTTTGTGAATAACTATCAAACTGATAATGATATTAAGGTGATTCCAAATGCTTAGGGTGTGTTTTGATCATCAGGAATCCAACAATGTAGATCAAATAATTCTATCACAATATAGGGAGAATGACTCTGAGTGCTTTTCTAGTTTGTTTGCTTTTTTTTTTTTTTTTGCCAAAAGTTTTCAATTGGAAAAAAGAAGCAGCTTTTTTAAATCACAACTTTAAGAATGACTGGGCAAACTTGTGCTCAAATCAATGTAGGCTTGACAGACATTATTCTTTTATGACAATCCAGGTGTCTGGAGTGAGAATATGGGAATAATACAGCAGGGCTACCTGACATAAGAGAATCACCTACATAGTACAATCCTTTTTTTTTCAGAATAAACACACATATATATTTAATTAAAATGAAAGCATGCACACTATATCAAACTGTGTATCTTTAAAAAATGGAATAATCCATCCTGTAGGATATGTTTGCTTTGTGTGTTTTTCTAATTAAAAACTTCACATTCTGTTTTGCACTTTGCACTCAGTGCAATGATGTTTAAGCACATCCAAGATACAAGTTGGCCAATTTCCACAAATTGCATGCGTAATATGCTCATTTTCGTGATGTGCTTAACACCCAATCAGGTTGTACTCTCTCGGTATTAGGGTTTTAAAGCACACAGCAAAGCAAGATAGATGCATAGCTGAGATAACTTCCATTTACAGTGTAAGCCTGGGAGAGCCACACTGTAGAGGCCATATACTATTTATGGGTTAATCGATACAGTAGCTGGATGACACCATGTCCCCACTACTTTCTGTCATGATGATGGCTCACTAATTTTGGAATGGCTGCTTTCTCCTCCTGCCTTCAGTAGGCTGCAAGACAGTTTAATTTGGCTGTAAAAATGCCAATCACCAGGTTACTTCTTGTTCCTGGGGGAGGTCACGTTGGGGGCAGGTCCATAGGAGGAAATATATTCACATAGTTCTCTTAGAGACACTGCTAACCCCTGACATCCCATTTGGGTTGTAATTTCATGTTGTTAAAGTGACAGAGACCTAGCCTCTGTGCTCTTAGAGACAGGGCGGCAGGGGCGAATCGTGATCAGAGAGGCCTTTAATTCTTGTTAACTGAGTGTGCAGTATGTGTGTGTGTGTGTGTTCTTGTACTTGCTGCAGTGAGGACCAAAATTTGTATAATTCCTACAAAGTGAGGACATTTTGACAAAGTGAGGACATTTTGGCCGGTCCAAACTTTTTTTCACCCCTTAAAATGGCTTTTTCAGGGTTAAGACTTGGTTTTAGGGTTAGGGTTAGAATTGGGTTTTGGTTAGGGTTAGGGTAAGTGTTAGGGTTAGGCATGTAGTTGTGATGGTTAAGGTTAGGGTAAGAGGCCTGGGAATGCATTATGTCTATGAGGGTCCTCACTCTGATAGAAGCATTATGTGTGTGTGTGTGTGTGTAAGAGAGAGAAAAAGGGAGGGACAAAGAAAAAGTGTGTTTTAAGGGCTGAGTATCTTTTGAATTGTATCCATTCCAATTCTTATCTATCCTAATTTTCAAGTCCAGGGTGGTTAAAAAAAGAAACAATTAAAATCTTAGTCTTTTAGAATTGAGTCAAGTTTTATGAAAAGTCTATCAGAGCAGCAGTAAAGGAAATATGTGTGAAATCTTAAATTCATTCAGTGCACAGCGTGTTGAATGAACACAGGCGAAAAATACATTTAAAAATATGTCCCTTCTTACAGACACTTCAAAGTAAAATTCATTTAAAAAAAAAACATATGAAATTAATTTTTTTCTTGGTTCTACCTAATTTTTGGCACTTGACCCTACTTTGGTTCTTGATATGTTTGAGATTTGAGCGAGATTTGAGCGAGAAGTTCTTCAAGCACTCTCCACTGCAGTTTTGATGCCGTGCAGCACCCACATCATGCAGCATGTTTTGGTTATTAGTGTGTATCTGTTTTGATGGCAAGGGTCAGTAGCACACATGAGAGATCAGAGGCTTGAGGGCGGGGGACTTGAGAGACCCGGGACCATCCCACTCAGCGATACTGCTGGCTCCAGAAAAAAGAGTGAAATCTCATTACCTTAGCAGGAAGACTTAACGCTCCTTCCTGGCTTTGATCTCTTCCTAATGTGGTATATATGAGAGAGGAGATTCTTTTACTGTGATGAAGGCTAACATTTAAATGTTCACATTAAATTAGGAAGGAGAAGGCATTAGGAACATTTTGATTTTGGGGAAGTCGAGTGGGGGCGTCTTGACTAATTTCTGCACCTTGTCATATAAGTATCGCAGATTGCATCGCAGACCTTACAATAAAACAACGGATTTGATCAGCACATTAATGCTATCACCAGTGTATGCTGTATACTTCCTCTCATTGAAAGCATATTTAAGTAATGGGGTTTAAGTCAACACACTTCAACTGTTCATTTGTCAACACTGTATACATTACAAACTGAATGTTGTTTACATAATCAGACTAATTCACTGTATTGGCATATACTGTAACTGTAGGCCTATTATCTAAGTATAATTCTATACATCACACTACTGGATACTACAGCTTCATATTGTTCACTTTAAATCATATTTAATTTGTTTTGTAAATGACTTACTCCTACTATTACTGCACCTTTTATTTAAAGTTCATTCTCAATCAGAATGCTCAAATGATTCTAACACGTAGTGGATACTTTTCTTTCAGCCTTTCTCTTTAGGGGTCGCCACAGCGGATCATCTGTCTCCATTTCACCCTGTCCCTCATGTCCTCCTCTTTTACAACAACTGTCCTCAATGTCCTCCTTCACAACAACCATGACCCGTTTCTGTGGTCTTACTCTGCTCCATCTTCAACATCCGTTGTCCACCATATTCACTCTCCTTTCTCTGCAAAGGACTAAACCTTCTCAACACTGACTCTCTCACTTTAATCCCAGACCATGCAGCCTGAGCTGTCCCTTGAACATGCTCATTTCTAATCCTGTCTTTTAGACAGCGCCACTGTCTCCAAGCCAGGTCTCACTACCATCTTGTAGACCGTCCCTTCCATTTTTGCTGCTGTCCTTCTGTCACACATCAGCCCTGACACTCATCTCTACCTGCTCCACCCTGCCTGCACTCTCTCCTTCACCTCTCTTGTCCACTGCCCATCGCTTAGGATGGTTGACCCCAGGTATTTTAACACATCCACTTTCTCCACCTCTACTCCTTGCATCTTCACTCTACTACTTGTCTCACTGTCATTCACAGACAAGTATTCTGTCTTGCTTCTACTAACTTTCATTCCTCTTCTCTCCAGTGCAGACCTCCACCTCTCCTCCACGTGTCTCCTACTCCCTTTACAAATTACAATATCATCAACATACAACATAGTCCATGGAGAGTCCTGTGTGACCTCATCTGTCAACCTGTCCATCACCACTGCAAACAAGAAAGGCCTCAGAGCTGATCCCTGATGTAATCCCACCTTCACCTTAAACCCATGTATCAGTCCAACCGCACACCTCACCACTGCCTTACTGCTTACCTACTTACTGTTTCTCACAGTGAATACATTATGTAAAGTTGAATCTAATATGAACTAATACTATATATCAATGTTCTATACTATTCCCTTACAATCAAATTCAGACTTCAGGTTGAAGGGTTTTTTAATGGCATTATTATAAGTTTTCATAGTATTTGTGACAACATTTTATTGTTTGTCCTTTTTGTCCTTTTATGTTCAGTGTGGAGTCAGACAGTAAAATATAAAATACAAACTAAAATGTGAGACAAAGGTTTTAGTTCCCTCATGATGAAGGGATCTGTGCACACATGTGCTGACATGATTGTACTGTTCCTCAGATTGTCTGGGGTTCTGTGGCTGCGGATAACCAGCCTTATGCGCGTAATAACACACTAAAGTGTGACTCCCTATGAAAATCACACATGTATAGAGGAGGACACTGAGTGTGTGTGTGTGTATGGTGTATGTGTGGTCTCTCTTTCTCTCTCCCTCTCTCTCTCTCTCTCTGAGAAGTAAAGAGTTAACGGAGCGGTGGGTTTGCCCATTCTCCTGTTGTGAGTGACGCGATCGTCTCTCTTATCCCTCAACTTTGCCTGTTGCCAGACCAGGCAGCCGAGGTGAACGCTGGCTATCAACACTGACATCTTTAACGCCACTAACGCAGTCGATTTTAAACACACACATCACTCTTCTACACCGAATTCACCACCCCCCTCCCAAAGCTGACTTTTCACCGCTATTCCGCGACGATGATTTTTAGTTTTTCCTCTTTCCTTCGGACTCCCCGATGTTGTGCAGTCTACTACGCGAAGGCGTGAATCTTTTTTGAGTGGAGGTGGATCTTCCCGGATACAGCGAGGAGGTATATGAAATAAAAGAAGAGTTTCACCGGAGATCCTCACATTAAAAAAGAAAATGCCACGGAGGAAACAAGAAGCGCCCAAGCGCGCTGCAGGTACGTTCGTGAATCCAACTGATATGTGCGTAAAATGACTAAAGCAGCGGATGTTACCTTTTTGTTTTGTGAAGCTCACTTTACGCTCGCCGCATTTCCGTTTCCACTTTATGATTTTTTTTGTTTGTACCGTTGCGCCTTGTCACTCCGGGCTTCTTTTACAGTAGACGTCATAGAAACTGTTATCGTTATCAAACAGATGTACAGTTTGTATACAACAATCTGCTTTTTTTCGCTCTCCACGCTGCGCGGCTCCTGTACTCCCACCGGACGAGTTGGCCGCTGTAAACTTTCGCTTCCTATTGTTTCCAGCTTGAACCCTTCATAGTTTACTGATCCAAACTGAAATCTGCAGTTGATGTGTAATAATAAGCCAGGTGGAGATAAGCAGTGTTTGTTTGACGGGGACATGAGGGCTTTGTGCGCATTTGATCTCAGCGCATAACTTCTTCGCACATACGAGAAGAGCTCTACCTCCGTGCTGTTAATCCTTTCTTGGGGAAAAGATAAACAATTTGAGGGCAGACAATGGAGTTTTGTGGGCTGGAAGGAGCCGTAATCGACAGTTGCCATGTCTGATTTGACGCTTGATTGATTGGCTGTCATGCGGCTTTGATCTGATCCTTCCCGATTTGCATCAGAAAATCACTTCCCACCATGTGCTGCAGCCTGGCCCCTGACGTCACGTTTAAACCACTTTGAGAGGCCCTGTGTACTTTTCACACACACACACACACACACACACACACACACACACACACAATCTCTCTCTCTCACTGTCATGGCAAAGTGACTCACGAAAAAGTGAAAGAAGGGGGGGACAAAGTGCTTTAACAGTGATACATCACAAACAGATGCACACACACACACACACACTTTAAGCAGAGATCATCACACTCCCAAGTACACATGCTCACTTGTTCACTTTGAAAACACACACACACTCACAGTGGGTAGAGGAGGCGGGAGGAGTAGGTTAGGGGTTGTAAAAGGAGCCGTGTGCTCTGTAATGGAGGGGAGGAATGGGTTTGCTCTGTCAGACCGGCCGTCACAACGGCTTTGTTTCATGTTTGATTTAATTGTCTCTCCCCTGACAGGCCCATTCATCAATGGCTTTAATGGTCAATCAGAGACAGGCTGAGTGAGTGCTCCCATTCTGTTTAGCCATAAGCTGGCCTGGGCTTTTATTTCATCAAAATGCTCCAGCCCTAATGTACATGCTCACTGGCTCAGAGTGGCCGCGGGGAGCACATAAAGAATGACTGAAAGCTTTCTGATTTCAGATCAGTGAGAAGGATGTTTTGGTTTTTTGTTTTTTTTTTTTCATCGTCTCCTCTCTGCTCTCTCCTCCCTGCCACACTGTTTCTGCTGTTTCTCTGTTGACGAAAGGGGATAAAAGCCTGTAATATAGATAGTTTTGTGTTTTTAGAAAACAACTTTTTTTTCTCCTCAATCCACGCTTCTTTGTTCATTCATTCATCTATTCATTTCTTCATTTTTTTTTTCATGCTCCCCTTCCACCCCTGTCAGTCAGCCCGTGCAGCTGCAAGTTATAAAGTTGTCAACTGTTCAGTGGCACACAAAGGGTGATGATGAATTGATTGCAGCACAGAGCATGGTGATAGAGAAAGCAAAGAAAAGGATGACAGATGATGGGCCTTGATTAGGGACTTAGGGGGAGAGTCAGCCCACTGCAACCTTGAGACTTGCATGAAAAAATCCCCCCCCCCCCCAACACATACACACACTCCCACCCTGCTTTGCTCTCTCATTGTCTCTGAAACACACACTCTCAGCTTCTCTCTCTTTTTTCTTCTCCACTCTCTTTCCTTCCTCTGTCTGAGAGGGTTTCTCTCGCCACAGTAGAAACTTGTTTTGCCTGCTTCATTAGCGGTGGACCAATTAGCCGTGAGGCTGATGGAGTCCTGACAGGCCCTGTGATTGGAGATGACAAGCTCGGGGTGCCCAGCCCAATGAGGTTTGCCACCACTTTGATGTAATCAACTTGATATTACACAGAGCCGCTCGCCTTTGGTTGTGCTGTAACTCAATTTTCTGCTGCAAGTGACAAATGGGCCTGCGTACCTGGGTCAGGTCTGAGTGCTCTTAACAACCAAGGGCAGCTGTCCACGTAAACAGTCGAGCAAACATGAGGAAAGATATTCCCACGGCTGTGGAAATACAGACCCTCTTCCGTTGCTCCAAGCTCGGAGCCCAAAGCTGTTGCAATGGCTGCAGAAAGATAAAATACTCCACTGATTTAACAGGAAGTTGACATGGGTTTTACAGCATGTGGGCAAAAGCACAGCAATTTCACTGGAATGTCTAACGTGGACAGTGTCCACAGAAGAGTGGCTGTGTGTTTATAACATTTGGTTGTGTGTCAGTGTCACCTGAGAGGAAACCCTTATGTCCATTCCCCTCTTTTACAACCTGCACTGCGGACGTTTGTGCATGAGTGTGTATCTTTCACTCTAAAATGAATGGGTATTAACCAGGTGTTAACCTGGGTGAATCAGTTTTAAAATGTAATTAACATCATTCCCATTGTCAGTGGTTGGTCTGTTGCCCTTCGGTGTTTTATTTATTTATTTATTTTTTCAAATGTGATGCCACAAATGCACCAGAAAGTGTTCATTTTTCATGTGTTACTGTTTTGTTTCATTTACGCTGATCGCTTGTTCAGACTCAGTTTTAAAGCACCAATAAAATGGAAAAAAAAAAAAATTAAGGAGGATGAAATGAAAAATACTGAGGCCCGTTCCAAGTCATAAAAAGTAAGGTTCACTCAAAACATTCATAGCTAATGGCTATGCCAACAGCCAGAAGATGAATGTGCATCTTAGCGTTGCAGTAGAAATGATGCCGGAATTTGCATCACTGCCAAAAATGAAGACAAAGAAGAAATTGGTCTTGTGTTTCGACTTATGCTGATTGGAGCCGAAGCTGAGTAAAAACCCACATGCATTGCAGAGTCATTTTGATCCGGGAGTGAAAACCAATTAAACACATTCCCACTGGTCAAAATCTCATTTAAACTCGGGGTTTAACAGGTTCTTTGACCTGTGAGAACAGGGTATGAGTGTCAGACGCTAAAGTGAGAGTGTGTAGAGTAAGCACCACCGCAACAGTGTCTTCTTTCTGCAGGGTCAGGATTATAGCTGCCAGATTGGCAGCCATCACTCTTGTCTCTCTCTACGTGTTTGCATGCATGTGTGTGTGCTCAGATCAACGGGAGTGCACTTTCCAGTTTTTCTGTGTGTGTGTGTCATTCTGCTTGTTGTACTGATGAAAGGAATTGTAACTGTAGACCACCTACTGGGGTCAGACCCTAATGCTCTTAATCCTGTGGACCTTTTCCATTGCCCACTTTCTTCTCCTACTTCTTTCTGTCTTTGCTGATTAGTTATAGTAACACAAGACATCACATGCAAACATGCAGAGCTGACAGCAATAAAAACGATTGACTCATGCACATGTGAGATGAAGTAAGTTATTTTTTTATCTGCCTGCCCTCATGTTGTTTATGTATGGAAATCACGAAGCTGCAGGGGAGCACAAGTCGGGATTTTAATTGTTCGCCCAGCATACAGACTGACAGCGTAAGCGAGCTTTAACAACAACAAGCCTCCTCTGGTGTTGTTTGCAGGTGTGAGCATGGCAAATGTTTTTGGCCTTGCAGGCCCTGTTGCTAATGAAAGTCCCGTAGCTGGATTCCGGTGAGGTTGAGTCACGTCTGTGATCTATGTGTCTGATAAGTGCATACCTAATGAGGCTGTGAGCACCACTGAAAGGAGCAGGAAGGCTGACAGAGTGTTTCCCACAGGTATTGACAGATGCCTTTTTGTTTTTGCCATAGGCCCTGACTCCATAAATCCTGCCCGTGTAATGATAACAGTGCCACCCTGCCAGCAAGTGAGTGAAAGAGAGAGTGAGTGCAAGAGAGGAAAGAAAGAGGGTAGAGAGGGGAGGAGGATGCGCTGGTGGTGGGGACGAAAAGGAGAAGAGCGGGGGCGGCGAAATGGGCCTTCTCTCCTTTTTAACACGCACTTGGCAGATGTCAGGCTATAGGGTTGGACTCCAGGAGAGAAAGAAGAGAGTAAGTGCTGTAGTTGTGTCACAAATAGAAAAACTGTTCGCCATCCACTCTTCCCTTTCAGCTTTCAGTGTGCTTTCACGAGAGGTTTTCAGCCGGGACTGCTGTCTGGCACTGAGTTGGAGGCTTTGTAAAAATAGTCCCACCGCTGTTGTGATAGATGCAGCTGCACTGTGGCGACAATTGGGACAGGCTGCCCCCCCCCCCCCCCCCCCCCCCCCCCCCCCCACCTCCCACTTACCCCCCCTTCTTTGTAGTCTTCCAGAGGTAGACTCCCACTTACCCCCCCTTCTTTGTAGTCTTCCAGAGGTAGAGAACGTCAGAGCCTGGTGGGATGTGTGCTCTTTTTGGGGAAACTGAGCCACTCTGGTCTTCAGGGGTCCTGAAACCCAATCCAGGAGGAGAATAGCCTGGCCATGCCAGAGAGCCGATTTCCTTTTCAACAGAGTCATTTATCACTGACCCACCCTTTGCTTCTGACACGGTGACGTGTGTCATTTATCAAACAGGCTTTACCAGACACACAGAGAAGGGAGGTGGATGGGGGGGGCAGAGAGGAAGAGAAAGAGAGAGTAGGAGAGGGGAAAACCAGACAGAGAGTGGATGCGGAGAGACAAAGAGAAGGAGAGGAATGGAGAATAAGGTGTGTAGTTAGTAGAGAGAGAGAGAGAGAGAGAGGGAGGAATGGAGAGCTCAGAAAAGAGAGAGCGTCATTTGTGTGTGTGAGTTTTTCCAGAGAAGAGCGAGTCTTCCTGAAAGCCTTGAGGAGATGTATTTGGGAGGGGAGATTTTTTAGAGATGACAGGGTGGATTGAGTTACTCTGAGTCGTTTTCTGATGATGAGTGACAGAATATTCTTCCATGAGGTGTCAGAAGGAAGTGGAGAAATATGCTTTGCCAGTCTGCATGTCCGACAAGTGTGTTAGCATGGTATACTCATAATATATGCACAGCAGACAGGCGTGGAGACATTATTGTCTAGGTGCATGTGTCTGTGTACGCGTGCACATTCGGCCATGTGGCGTCAATGTTTAATGTTGTGCGTGTGCATGTGTGCTGCTCCCTGATGAGCACAGCTGACAGGTATCACTCATGCAGCAGCCTGGCCTTTAAATGAACCCGAGCTTCTCAGCTCTCCCGTGGCCCTAACAGGCTCTCTCTAAGATGGATGTTTCTTTAAAAATCAGATTAATGATGGATACCAGGCTTATAGTGCCATTTATCATGAAGAATATTATTTAGGCCGGCCGTGTATGGCTGTAACTGGAGAGCCAGGACGAGAAGAAGCAGGGTGGAAAGCCGTAGACAGACACTCACCGCGTGATGGATGGTTGAGCGCTCTCTCTGAGTGTTACAAGACACCAGTGCCGCAGCAGTAGGCCATAATCAGATAGCCCAGGGATGTTTATCCCGCAACTACACTACCCAGATTGCCTTGCCTGAAGCGTTGCTTTATGAAAGATAGAGTCTGTCTTTATTATCATCCTTTAAAAAGTTAGAATCATGACAACACTTTAAACACTGAAAGGCACACCGAAGACCCAGTGGCATTTGTTTGGATTATACACTATAAGATGATCCAACAGAGCCGAAATAAGTGACTGTGTAATTACCTAGAGGCAACTCCATTTAGCTTTGCCCAAAGGTGTCCCCAGTCCTGCATCATTCCCAAACAATCATGAATAAAATATTACAGCGAGAGGTCAAGGCAAGGCCAGCTCTGCTGCTAAAGTGAAGCTAAAAAAAAACAGTTATTTTGTTGTTTTTTTGTTTCTTGTTCCCTCTCTGACTTCTACCTCCTCCTCCTACACATGACTGTGATTTATGGTGGCCATCCGTCTTCAGTCTATGTCCATCACCTCCTCGTTGCTAGGCGATCATGGCAGCAGCTGTGTGTTGTAAGAGGGGTTTGGTTGTCCCAAGCCTCAACTTTATTCTCTTTAACCCCCCCCCCCCTTTAACCTAAGATTCATCCTTAAATACATTTTCAGTCAAAGCCACAAGCTGCACACTCAATCCTTGTTTCAGACATAAGTGAGTTTTTTGTATCAATAATGGCTCAAATTCATATTCCTCCCATACTTTCAGACCTGACCTGAAGTCTACGTACAGTAGCTTTTATTACAACCTAAATGTCAGACCTACACAGTCAGTTCTGAAAATAACCTTTAATTTACAATCACATGTGTTGCTCATATTTTAAAGGTTTTGAGCAACATTTCTGGCGTCATAAATGATAACATACTCAATCTGCCAGAAGGGAAGCGAGAACAAAACAACAAAAAGTTTCCATATCATAGCAACAGCAACCGAGACATTTATGATCAAGTGAGTGGAACAAAGACATGAGCAAATCAGAGTGGGTTTGAATTAGTCCAGTTTAATCAGTATGGAAAGAAAGACATTAAAACATAGAAATGATTAACTAAGCTGACCACTGCAAAGCAGTATCACTTTGATATACACACCCTACCATAGCATGTGGTATATGAGGCTTTAAGTGATCACTCACTCAGTGTGAGTCACTGTTCCCATACACTAACATACTTTTTTATAAAATCAGTGAGTTTTTTACTTACTGGGTTAAACATTAACACATTGTTTCAAATCCGGCCTTCATTTATGAATGACGGAGTTCTGTCAAACTAAGAAATTAAGATCTAAAGAAGCCAAATGCACAGTGTTGTTAGTATTAGACCCCCAGTGTCCCATTCACTGTCATTCACCCGTTTTACTGTCTTGCCTTATTCTCACAACCTGACGACCTTTAAACAGCATTGTTTTACAAGGCTTTTAACAATTTAAGGAATGGGGGAAATATACTGCAGTTCTGCTTCATAGGGGTTTGCCAAGTTTCCCAAGAAAGGCATATAGATAGAATGATGAAACAGAGGAAGTGAGTTGACGGAAGTCCGACTTAGACCAAACAGGTCTGATGCATATGTGTACACTATGTCGAACCCACCTCCCGTTGCTGCTGCCCTTGGATCAACACCTGCGGGAGCTGTTTGTATTTGGCTTTTTCTTAGTTTACATTTTGTTAATCACTTATTGTGGCTGCAGTAAGCATCAGAATGGATCCTGACAACTTTGTGTTAGTGTTGGTAACTGGAGGCATTTATGTGTCTCTCTCGTGTCAGCGAAACAAAATGAATTTTTAGCTCTCAAGGTCTGTCTGTGCAGCTGACAGCTATGAGGTCCAGTCAAAACACAAGCATCAACTGAGGGCAGAATCTATTTGGTGTCTGTCTGTTTCTCTTCTTCTTTTTTTCCTGCCTCTCTTTCTTGCTTGCTCGCCCAGCCTCACTCTCTTATTGTCTCTCTGTCTGACTCTCTCTGTCCTCTTACTATGTGCATTGACAAAGTTCAGCCCTAAGCTTTGCCTGGGGCCAGAATGATCTCTCTGTTTTTCCCATCTCCCGTATCACACATCCTGCACTACAATCGACGGACACATTGTATTCACAAAGCCATCAGGGGGTAGAGAACACACACAAATGAAAACTGACAAAGACATCCATGATTTCTTGTAATATGATATGTTGTTTGAGAAGCATATAGCAGCAGTAGTATTAAAAAAAAAAAAAAGGAACGTGAGCAGCACTTGTTCACTTTCTCTGGTCATACTAGTCAAAAGCGACTTAACATCAGGACTTGTTCTTTTTACAAATGGCCACAGAATCACCTGTTACATATTTTCTCATTTTCTCGTGGGACTCTTAGCCTGCATGTTAGGATCAAATGGAAAGTAGGCAGAGGACTAAGTTTGACTGAGTATGTTACTTTGACAAATGTGTACAACAGAAAGGCATTTTAGGTATGTTACTGATCTGCTGCTGTTTTGACAGAATGGGGCTGTTTGTGGACTAAATTATTCTGATCTATTTAAAGGGATTTAGGCAGCTGGGAAAGTTGAGAGTGTGGGTGGAAGTCTGCAGTTTAAAGTTTTTTTTTTTGTTGTTTGATTGAGACTGGGGTGACTTCCTGTCCTGTGGTGTTCTGGAGCTGTTTCCTGTCAGTAAGAGCCCCCTGCTGAGGGGCCGTGTTGGTTTAAGGGCGTCAAGGTCCAGTTAAAATAGTGTGCACATGTCAAGAAACTCTTGTCATGTTGTGTCACAGTTTAACTCTCTCCTCACCCAGTCTTCCTGCATTTCTTACCGACTTCAAATATCTCTGCCAAAGTGTAATCAAAGGATGTGGCAACTACATTTAACATCTCTTTAACTGGATAATACAAAAACGTATATGTCATGTTTTAGAATGGCTGCTCTAATGGGTATCATTTCTTTATTGTCTATAGAAAAAGATCTGACATTACTTAAATCACTTACAGCTGACTATCCGTAAGTGCTTTCATTATTTTTTGGTCGCTTGATTTTGTTCTTCTTGTTGTCTTTGAGCAATGCCAAAAACCTTTCCTGTAATCTTTACAGTAAGCTCTGAGGGACCACCCATGTAGACAATTTCCTCTCCCCTCCCTGGATCTCAGTAGTCTCTTTGTGCACAGTACAGCTGGTTATGCATACAGCAATACAGTTAAAGACAATGAGCTACCGAAGTTATGGAAACCATGTAAACATTAACTTTGCTTTTAAGATCTTAAGTGCACATTCTAATATTTCCTCTGTATCTTCATAAATCAGTATCATGTCCAATTTTACATATTGACCATGAAGTACATAGAATTGAATGTGCATGTGAATTTAATCATTTTGGCAAGATAAAGAACCACATTTACTCTGATGCCCACATACAGTACCATCTGATGAGAATTAAAAAGAAACCCACAATGGACTGAGCTTTTTTTAATTTAACATTTCACCTATGGCAAGGTTTCCTTTTTTTCTGAGCAGTCATGTGAGTATGAGGGTCAGACCCAGGTAGAGTTTTTAATGACACATCCTGTTTACTCCTCTGTTGTTGGTGATCAGCCATGGAAGCCAGACCTGGAATATGCACTTTCGCCATTAATGGGCAGATTAATTGTTGCTTTTCTTGCACTCATGCTCATTCTTTAAAGTATGCTCAAATTAATATGAGATATGCATGGTTTAGGTCTACATATTATCACTCTTGCATATGAGGCCTATTTAAATCACATCAAAAACAGACAGTGATTTCAGCAGCACTTGAGGAGAATAACTCATGGGACAGGGGAGAGGAGACAGAGAGAGTGCGAGACACTGAAAGGCTCTGTTTTAGAGGCAGCCACAGCACCTTCCTGCTTAATCACCCCCCTGTCCCTGCCCCTGTCTGTTGTTCCTGATCGTCATAGTAGCACTGCAGTATTTCTATCAGATGATCTCTCCCTCCTCGTCTGCGGCCCTTATGTTTATGAAAATGATACTCCACAGGAATGCCTCTTGCAAGCCAAGATGTCACTGTCTTCCCTCATCCCTTGCATCTATGTGTATGTATGAGGGTGTTTGTTTGTGTCTGTGTGTGCATGTTGGTGGGGGGGGGGGTCTTCTGCATTTGTGCCTTATATTTACTGTAGCATGTGTGTTTTCATGAACGTGTAAATGCTATTTCCATGTGAGCCGTGGCTGAGATGTTGATTGCGTGTATGTGTACCTCCTACCCTTCTTATCCACAGCCCCTCCCCAAAGGAATCATTCATGGAACCTAATGATTCTTGTCTTTTCCCCACATGGTTTCAGCTCACTTTATCATTACAAGCACACACAAACACACACACACACACTCTCTCTGTGTGTGTCTCTTTTTCTCTGGCTCTCTCTCACACACATACACCATGAAAACTCATACATTGGTCCTACACCATATGCCGAGATATTAGTTAAGACTGCATCCAAGAGTATTGTTGCAGTCATAATCATCATCTTTTTTTATTCTAAGGGAGCCTCTATACTCCCATCACCTTTTATTAGCTTGATAAATCACCTCTGTTGTCAGTCAAGCCAGGGAGAATAATTGGATGTGGTTGTCGCCCTGTGTGATGGATTATCAGTCATTGGGGATTAAATTAACAGATAGTGCTCAGACATAATGGTTTTTGTTTTGCATTTTAAATTGCCTGGGAGCACAGATAGACTCTGTAGGTTTTATAGTTAGTCCTTTTTTACCCACCACCCCCACTTCTGCGCTATCTTGGCTTAATGACAAATGAACAATAACCTATAGGGCTGTAGTTTTATTAGGAAGCAATTTAAAATAGTTACTATGCAGTCAATGTGCAGAGAAAGACCGAGTAAGACTTGAAGATAGTGATAGTGGGGCATGACACTGAATACAGTAGTAGTAGTTTGATTAATGACGGTGTGAAGAACTAAGTGGAATATTTTTTTTTTTGTTTTGGATGAGAAAGGTAAATTGACAGCTTGGTCGAGCAGTGTGCCAGGATCACCTTAAGCAAACTGACATCTGTGACCAGCTAGTCAGGACACAAACATATTATCCACCTCGTCCTGGCTGGATTTCCTCTTTCCAATGATTATCTGACATGAATACCATCTAAAAATGCGGAAGTGAAAGTAAAGCAAAGGGAAAGAGGGTGTGGGCAGTCGCTTGAACACTGGTGGGACCGAGATATTTCCCTTGCATGTTCGCCTGTGCATGAGCGATTTACCTCCTCACCACCTTCTTCATCTCCCCCCACCCCCCCCCCCCCCCCCCCCCCCCCACACACACACACACATCCACATTATCATAATTGTGTCCAGAACATGAGCGGCCAGGGAAGTGATCATGTCATTTTATTTACACCCTGCTTGGCCCTTTTTACAAACGACATGCCACTGGCAAGCGAACTGGGGCCCGACGACATCTTTTGATCAGGGCTGTCGGTGCCTATCAGTGGAGAACGGCAGGTAATGGATACCCAGTGACAAACCAAATCTCCTGGAGAACGAAGAGCGGGCCGCACCTGCCAGGTCTCCATTAGACTGGCTTCTCAGTGGGGCTGCCTGCTGACTGTGCCCCCAGGGCCCAAATCAGACCAGCGCCAGCCACATGGCCGCCTAGAGATTGGCTGTTAGCACTGGAAATGAGAGTTATTTCAGCTATGACATTTTTGTTTAGAATGGACAAGAGTGTGTGTTTGTGTGTGCATATTTGTGTCGGTTTCTGCACACATGCACAGACTCAACTGTGTAAGTGCACAAACCATTAAAGACTGTAGTCCTTTCTGTGACATTTGTCTTAGTTTACAATAATGCCCATAGAGCCTCAGACCTGTCCACTGGCCATCCACTGTTTCAGAGATGATTTGTTTTTAGTGGTTTAGTGAGTGAGGTGGACAGAAAATTTGGGGGGGGGGGGTGGCACTGCAGAGGAAGGGGATGAGTTGGCCTTCGGTGCATCAGCTCACCACCACGGCAGGTTGTGTCTATGTGTGAATGTCACACAATGTACAGAGTATGAAAAACCATGGACACACATACACACATATACAAATGTCATATCATCATATCTTCCTATGTAGGCAGTGTGCTACAGCATGCAAAGTGACGCATGTAATGCATTGGCATCTTCATGATGATCCTCACGTTCATCTCATTCTCCTTTTATTCCTGCCTCTTTTTGTTCATTTCATTTGAGAATTCTTTATGTTTGCTTAACACTTAACACCTGTTTGGACTGTTGATGTTTGTTTTTAATCATGCAGCTTGCGCACTGACTTTCTCACCTCACCTCAGTCCAGATGACAATGACTGTTGAACATCAGAATTTCACAACAAATTTCTCTCACCTAAATTCTTTAAGATATGCTCTTTGTCTGTCTCTCTCTGTCTGTGTGTGTATGTGTGTGTAATCAGAGAAGAGGCAGATGAAGAGGCGTCAGACATATTAACTGACAGATGGAGGTTGATCCAACTCATTTATTACCCCAGAGGAGAATGCCACAGTGAGATTGGGCTTCATTAATTTCAGATTTAGTTTTCATTTCAAGCTGTTGCGCCCTGAGATAAATAAAATGGCGCATTATGTTTTTGCCAAGATATTTCTTTTTTGTTTTCCTCCAATAGAAGGAGTGAAAAGAGGGGAGGCATAAGTTCCGTGTGGCTGGGGTAGTATATAAATACAGGCTCGCCTAGAGGAAAATAACACCTCAACGGTTGATGAGGTGAAATGGGATGACTGTAATTTCTCAGCTCAGCTTTAAAGGCTCCCACACAGATGGCTCATTTATCCCTGGGAGTCCTCGGGCACACATAGCAGGGAAACTTTTTCTCCAGTTATTCTAACGTGGCGTTTTCACTCCCTGCAATTTTACTCATCTATTTCTTTCTCTCTTTGTTTCCATTCTCCTTGCAGCCTATTCTCCCGAGGAGCTGACAGAGCACACTGTAGAGGATGAGGAAGCAGAAGCAGATGACCTTCCCTCAACCCCTCAGGATGACCCTCCAAAGAAAGATGAGTTTGTGGAGCAAAGCATAGAGCCTGTCAAGGATCAGGCATGTGACCAGCAATCAGCTGGAGTTGCAGAGCTCTCGGGACAAGAGATGGACAGTGAGTCACATGTCAGTGAGACCAGTGACCGGCTCTCAGACTTTGAGAGCCCATCCAGAAAAGCAGAGGGCAGCTTAGGCGCAGCACCTCTGAATGGTGGCACCAAGACACCTCCCATAGGCATGGACACCTTAGAACAAATGAAGGCTATCTACTCCAGCTTCCTGACCAGCCCCTTGTGGTCACCAATAAACTTCAATTCCACACAGCCACAGCTGCAGCCGTCAGCCCCTGCAGAGAAGCCAACTCGCAGCAATAGCACTAGTAGCAGTAGTAGTTGCAGCAGTGGTAGCTATGATTGGCACCAGACTGCAGTAGCAAAGACACTACAACAGCATCCTCCCTCAAGCCATCATCCTGCTCAGTCTGAGCCAAGCCTCTTTAGTACAGTCCAGCTTCATAGGCAAAACCCAAAACTTTTTGGCTCAATCTTCACTGGGGCCAGTAAATTCCGTTGTAAGGGCTGTAGTGCTGCTTATGACACCTTGGTGGAGCTGACAGTTCACATGAATGATACAGGCCACTACCGCGATGACAACCAGGACAAGGCAGGAAGTGGTGCGAAGCGCTGGTCTAAACCACGGAAGCGTTCCCTTTTGGAGATGGAGGGGAAGGAGGATGCTCAGAAAGTGTTGAAGTGCATGTATTGTGGTCACTCCTTTGAATCCCTCCAGGACCTCAGCGTCCATATGATTAAGACCAAACATTACCAGAAAGTGCCTCTGAAGGAGCCCATGGCCCCCGTGGCAGCCAAAATAATGTCCTCTAAGAAAAGAGGACTTGTGGGATTGGACCTCACTGCCTCACCACGTTCTAGAGAAGAAACTTCCAAAGCTATGCACCCACAGACAGACCTGAGTGAAGCCTCACAGAAACCTTCCTCTAGCCCCTACACCACCCCAAATAACCGCTACAACCACCAAAATGGTGGTAGCTATGCTTGGCAGTTTGAATCCAACAAGTTCCAAATCCTAAAGTGCATGGAATGTGGCAGTTCCTATAATACACTGCAAGAGCTGAGAACCCATATGATGGTGACAGGACACTTTCTGAGGATGACCAGTTCTTTAGGAAAGAAAATCAAAACACTTCCTGAGGCCACCTCTCCCAGCCGTGGGAAGGTTGCAACACCTAGTGAACAAACAGTACAGTCTGTCCCACTGGCACCCTCCACTTTTTCTCCTCCCCCTCTTCAAACTACCACAACTTCCCCTGCCAACTCCCCTCCTCTTAAAGAGATCAAGAAGGAGGAGTTTGAGGAGGAGTGCACCAAAAAAGAGGCTGTTGCAAAGGAAAAGCTAGCTGCAGTTTCTGTTGGGAAGGAGGAAGATTCTGAGAAGGAGGAAAAATATGATATCTCAAAGTATGACTATCTTACTGAAGAGGATCTGAAAGAGAGTCCTAAAGGGGGTTTTGATATACTCAAATCACTGGAAAATACTGTGACATCAGCCATAAATAAGGCTCAGAGTGGGAACCCAAGCTGGGGGGGCTATCCAAGCATCCATGCAGCCTATCAGTTCCCTAGTGCTCTGAAACTCCAACAGGGCAGCATGGAAAAGAATTCCCCAATGAAGTTCTTGTTTAATGGTGTGGATAGAGAATTATCCAAGAACCAACCCCTTGTTTCCCCACCACTTAGTCAATCCTCCCCCTTTCCCAGCAACAACTTCCAGGCAATAGAAGATTTAGTGAAAAAAGTGACAGAGAAAGTAGCAAAAGTAGAGCAAAGGGTGAAGCAATTGTCCCCCGAGAGGGAGAACCCTGTCTCCCCTTGCAGTAGTGAAGCTGAAGAGTCACAGAAGGGCCGAGAGGCTGACTCACCTCGGGACTGGAGGGCAGTCACCCCAGCCAATAGTGACAGGGGAAGCCTTAGTGACAGAGCATCCCCAGCAACAGAGCCCAAAGGAGAGACGACAGTCAAGTCCCCTCACGCCTCTACACTGAGATGCAGTACCACCATTATTACTGGCCATGCTCCTCCAGAGCAGCCCTTTGTCAACCCTCTAAGTGCTCTTCAGTCAGTAATGAACATTCATTTGGGGAAAGCAGCCAAGCCTTCCTTGCCAAACCAAGATCCCCTGAGCTTGCTGTCTAGGCTAAGCCAGAGCATGGCTGAGAGGGCTGCTGTGGCTGCCCCTCCCTCTCAGATCAAAAAGCAGGAAAGTGTAGTTGATAATAGTTTTGGCCAGCCCAGTGATGACCAGCCAATGGACCTCACAAAAGGGAAAAGTGAAAGAGGAGCCTCTGTCAGCTCCACCCCCCTAACTCCCTCATCCACAGCCTCTTCCATCTCTCCTGCTTCTCTTGTTACGCCTGCAAAAATAACAGTGGTCTCTCCTTACACATCCACAAGCCCTCTACATGAAAATGCATTGTCAGATATTTCAGACATGCTAAGGAACCTGACACAGTCCCACCATGTCCCAAAGCCTCCCTCACGGTCCAGGGTCACAGATAAAGCTGAGGTTGTGGGGTCCACTCATGATGAGGATGAGGCATCCCTGCATGGCCACAAGCGTAAAGGCCGTCACTCCAACTGGAACCCCCAGCACCTTCTCCTTCTGCAGGCCCAGTTTGCCTCAAGCCTGAGGCAGACGTCAGAAGGGAAGTATATCATTAATGACCTCACCCCACAGGAAAGAATGCATGTATCCCGTTTCACAGGTCTCTCCATGACAACCATCAGCCACTGGCTGGCTAACGTTAAGTACCAGCTAAGGAGAACGGGCAGAACCAAGTTCCTAAAGAACCTTGACTCAGGTCAGCCCACCTTCTTCTGTAGTGACTGTGCCTCGCAAATCCGAACTCCAGCAGCTTATGTGTGTCACCTGGAAGCCCACCTAGGCTTCAGAATCAAGGACCTGGCCAAGCTGTCCCACAAACAGACTGTGAGGGACCCCCAGTGTCTCACTGAGAAACTGGTGCCCTTGGAGTCCCTCCTTTCTGCACAGTCACAGGATGACTGCAGTAGTAACGGGGCGGTGTACCGCTGCCAGCTCTGTGTCCGTAAATTTGCCACCAAGCACGCCATCAAGCTTCACCTCAGCAAGAGCCATGGAAAGTCTCCAGAGGACCATCTGCTATATGTGTGCGAACTAGAAAAACACTGAATTACTCTCAGCAGTCAACATCCGAGAGTACATATGTAGAATTAATAAAAAACAAAGTATATGAAAAGTGTGTTAATGCACAAAGATGCCATGAACTACTGTTAAAAATGTCAGCACAAAGTGTTTACATCTATTCGGCCTATAAACATTTCTGACTTATCCGTTTCAAAAGACATTCATTTCATATCAAAATATGTGGTAGGTCAAAGAATTTCAGCCCCAACTGTTGTCAGTTTTGTTGTCTCCCTCACTCAGTGTACAACCATGTGAGACAACAGAGGACAGATTCATTACCATAGTGAATCTCTTGACTGTAAGGTCAGCTAGTAACTTGAAATGTATTAACTATTGTATTTATTTTTTATTTTGTGAGTTTGGTTTGGATTTGGTTTGCTGGTAGACTGCATGTACAACATGTTTAACTGTTATGTTTGTGCAGTCCTTTCCTGTCCTGTTCAGATTTTAAATTGGTCTCTGGTTATTTTTCAACACATTAAAACAGCCAAATGCCTGGGAAAGCTCCTTTTTAAAAGAACCTGCCAAACAGCAAATCTTGTTTTTTATTGTTTTCTCTGTACAGCCTATTGGTTTTCTCACTGATTGTAAAAGTTGCCTTGTTCTTTATCATTGAGTAAGGGGCACTTAAAATCCAGGTCTGTGTATAAATGTATATATAGTGTATAAGCGTACTTGCTGTTTAAATTATGCATACTTGGTATATTTCCTAATTTAAGAGGACAATGACTATCCACTGGTGCGGAGCCCTTGAAAAAAGATTAAAAGGACACTGTTTTGCACAATAGTTTTATAAATGTTATTTGATAAAAAAAAAAACACTACAAATATGTTAATGCCTTGTGCTTCTATGATTAAATTGAAATAACTGCTGCATAAAACATATGTTGTCTTTCATATCTGCCAGTCTGATGAATGTTTAAGGTCAAGGTGTATAATGTGTTTTACAAAGCAATATTTTTACAAGCAAAGTTTCAGTGGTTTGGTTAATGAGGATAGACAAATGCCTTATCACACTATTGCTCAATATGATGTAATTCAATTTTTTCACTGGGTCCTCCCACATTAGAATGACTAAACATTTACAACAAAGCCACACCTGCAGACACCCTGACCAGAACTCAAAACACCTTAGCATTTATCTCTGTATTTGTCATCACAACCACAATTTGTCTAGATATTCCTGGTGATTTCTGTGTCGTTGCATTGTTGTGTGGCGGACCTGCGAGGTATGAGCGGTGCCACTGCCTGCAAGGCGTCTGGCAGGTGGTGTGTGCTGCATGTAAACCACCAGATGTTTCTGAAACGAGCCACTGGAGGAGGAGGAGGCAGGCGGGCTGCAACAGCAGGCAGAGTGGGCTGATTACCACGGGGGCTTGGATGCCATCAGGAGCCCTGGGCACAGACAGCAGATCTGGCACACACCTGGACTCCAAGACTGTCCCTTGGAAAAAATAAAGTAGTTCCTATATACGCGCACTGAGACGAGCTGACAGTGGTGCAGAATGTGCAGACAGGTGCTATTCCCTCAAAGCAGGCTTTTGGATCTAACAATATTACTGGCAGGTGTTGATGCTATCAGAGTAGTCACAGTTCGGGCTCAGTGCCATGTAATGAGAAAGTTTTTATGATGTGCTGCATGCATGATAAAGGCACACACACATAAACGGCACAGATTTTGTACCATCTACCTTTGTCTTATTTGAAGATGCCCGGGGACATCATGTTCTTTGTGTTTGATGTTCCCAGTCTTTGCCTGTCATGACTGACTGACTGAGTGACTTGGGGCTGGGGAAGTTATCTGGTTGCTATGGTGACGGCCATTTGCCCAGCCTCTAACCCTGCTCGCTCACTCAACAGAGGACAGCTCGAGTGCAGCACACCCATTTACTCTCTTAAATCTCATCATCTCGCTTCAGTTCCTCCCACCCGGGAACAGATTAATTAACACACACACACTGTGTCCTGACCCCGTCTTCTCACACAAACTCATTACCGCCTCAGACTTGCTCCCGGCCCTTCAACGTTTAGGATACATTGGTCTAACGTTGTGGGAGAACCCAATGATGACTCACAAAGGATGATAATTGAAAGATGGGATTCAGACCAGTAGCCATTGATAATGCAAATGAAAAAGGCCGAGCTGTCTTATTGAATATCCTGTCAGTTTTCGTGGTTACAACATCTATGCAGTTGTAAAACTCTCAGACATTATCATTTCTTCCCCAGCTCTGTAAGCACTGATGAGTGCTTCGGCTTGGTAAAGGACTCGGGGTGAGGATGGTTGGAGGCGTTAATGAGATAGTTGACACTTTGGGGGTTAATGAGCGGCTGGAGGGAGAGGGCTAAATGATTGGACTTTTGCTTGGATGCACATTATAGTGGCTTGCAAGAGCAGAGTGATGAAGAAACTGTGGATATACTGTAGCCTGTTATTTAGCATGGAAAACACAAAACTCCTCTCAACTGTATTTTACTGTGATAATAAAGAGGAGATTAGATGTTCTATCAATTGTTCTTTTGTCTTGAGTATCCTTGAGGCAGGGTAGTTATAGACGCCGATGCGCCTCAGTGCTCCTAAAACAAAGTCAGCAGTGAAGGGGGAAGAAAAGAGGCGGACAGGACAGGGATAGGATGGGAGGAGAATGAGTCCCCCCACTCCTCCACTCCACAGATCCACATCAGCTCTTGTCATCCTTCTAATGAATATCAGTTAAATTGCTCTGTGGATCTTAGGAGTTTGGATGTCAATGTGATTTGTGTGAGTGTGGCGGATGGAGGGGCCCAGACTAATGAAAGGCGAGCAAAGCCTGACAGAGTGATGAGCATCAAGCCCATCAGACCAATCACACGAGAGTGGCTGACAGCACCGACAGACAGACAGCTGAGGAGAAGAGGTTCTCTATGAAGGAAAAAGAAAATGGCCGCAGAAATGGTGGCAGATGTGTTAAGAGCACATTGATAGATATCACTCCCATCTTAGTGTGCATGTACAGTTGCGTAAACTGATGTGTCACAAGGATGCTGCTCTGAAGAACCATAAATTGTCATTTCAGTGAGATTTATAGAAGCCAGCTCTCTTCTGTTTTAATGTTTCACGTTAATCAGAGTAGCTCTTAAAAATATCAATAGGTTATGAGAATAAAATGGATTAACCACTAATTAAAAAAAAATAACAAATCAAATGTAACTCTAATGTGTCTGATCTGACATCATCATTTTATAAACAACAATTTCATTGGCTACAGGTGAGCTTTCATCCTGGCACCAAAATCCTTGTGTGTCAGGATGGAAGATGATGTACTTTTATGCAGCTTCCTCACATAAACATGACTGCAGGTCAGTTGTCATGTGACCTGAGCCCTGTCTCTAATAGATGGAAACCAATGTGAAAGACACTGGCCTGTCTTCATTTGTGCCAGAAATAAATAAATATATTCAGACATTAGGTATATATATATTCGGACAAAGACTCACATTTTGTAATTTTGCCCCTATATTTGAAATGAAACAATCAAGAAGTGATTAAAGTGTAGACTCCCAGCTTTAATTTGAGGGATTGAACTAAAAATTAGCATTAACTGTTGAGGAATTGTAAGCTTGTTTATACATTATTGTCCATTTTCAGGAGCTCAGAAGCCCCACACATTTTGCCATTTTACAGAGGCAAGATGACAAATGTGTGTCTTTGTTCAAATATATACTTACTACAGATGGTACACTGTATACACATGTATACACAAAATAGTTTGAAACAAATCAAGTAAATATAACAAATCCACCAAAGAAAAAGCTTTTGTCTTTTTGTCTGATTTAAGATTATATAAAACATCCAACACTCACTGACAGTAAGACAGTGAAGAAGCAAAATTCTAATTCAACAAAGGATTGTACATCACCAGGCTAGGAGAGTAGTCTGTATAACAATCTGGCTTTATTGAGCCATAAGTTTGATTCATATAGTTTGAATTCTGGGATTACATCAAATAAAGACAAGTGTTAAAGATGTCTGAAAACTATTTGAAATGTCTGTCCCACCCTGAACCAATGGGTCCATTATACAGCTTTTTCAGTGGATACCATTGTACTCAGTTTATGGGTAAGGGAATAATGTAAGATTATATGTCACTCAAGTCGTTCACCCAGAGATATTTTAAAGGCCCTATGGAGGGGCCTATTTATGTTGATAATATTATAAATTCTGGAGATGCTGCCTTTGGTTATAGTGTAAACATTCAAAATATCCTCAAGAATAGTTTTAGGTGGCAGAAGAGGGAAACAAGTTACATTTTAATGAGTTAAAAATGCAGAAATAATCACAAAGGTAGGAATTATAAAATATACATTAAGTCCTCAGCCTTCTTCAGGTCAAGTGATTTCCAGGAGTCAAACGCCCCAAAAGAATGGTGGAGATTTGCATTACAAGTAATTACTGCAAAAGAAAAATGCTTTAATTTCAGTGGAGACCAAACCCGGAATTTACTGGTATGGCATAGGTGACCACTGAAGAAACAACAAAGAAACAACATTCAGGTTTGCAACAACATTCAGGAAATAAGTGGGGAGACACAAGCAGCAAGACCAAGAGAAAGAGAGGTGAGTTTAGGGAGGTCTGATTTCCAAATGTGCCGTCTCTAGTGTGCGCAGGTTTTCATGCTGCTGTGTTGCAGTGTTCTGCTGCTGCCTGAGATAGCTGTCAGAGGTATTTTGGTGTGATATCTGACAGATTTGCTAAAGATACTCGTCTCAGGGCACTACTCTATATATCGTTAGTTTAATGCACAATGACACGACCAATTATAGCAAGCTCCATGCTCAAATAGCATGTCAAAACCTGTGTATCAATCCATTAGATCCTGTCTCCCATCACATTAAGTGGTACCTTTAGCTATCTGTTCAGCACGTAAAGAAAAATGCTGACAGAATGGAAACTCTGCCTGTGCTGTTCTCAGAGCTGATGTCTCTTGGAAAGGGAAGCTGTCTCCCTCCCTCCCTCCCTCCCTCCCTCTCTCTCTCTCTCTCTCTCTCTCTCTCTCTCTCTCTCTCTCTCTTTCTCTCTCTCTCTTTGTACTTGCTCAGCCACAGAGCGCAAAATGCATAAACAATACATCTAGATAATGGCCTGCATTGTTTACTTAGCTCTGAAAATGTATTTGTGCAAAACTCTAAAATGCATTTAGGGGGAATCATTCACTCAGTGTAAAGTGATTTTGACATTGGGGTGCTCTCAAAAGCAGGGGAAGTGTCATAACAACATCATTTATCACTATATCAATTGGAATAAAAGGATGTGATGTATAAAACTTGGAACAAACCCGTAGATTTTAACCAGCAGGTCCTCTACCAGTATTTCTGCACCAACCTGCTTTGTCAGCCATGACAGTGGGTGGGTGAAGGTATGTGATTTAGTGCAGTTGGTCCTAACGACCTCTCTGTCCTTGTGATGAGGACACAGCCTCAGGGCGCTGGCATGGAGGATGTGCCTTGGACCGCCTGGCACCTCGCCTGGCACCATGCATGGCAACACGTCCACACTCTGCTGCCCTTCTGATGGATTGGCCTGTCTCTAGTGCCACCCTCATGAAATCACTTTTTGATTTGTTGTCATGTTTTTCTCCCCTTTTTTCCTGCTACTTGGGTTTTTTCACGGCTAAGAACACCCCCTGGTCAGGTATTACAAGAGTGATTAAATTAACCTTCAATAAATCAGCATAATAGAGCATTACCTATGTGTGAGTGTGTGCGTATGTGTGTGTGGCTGCCCAACGGTATGAAGGTGTGTGATCAGGAGGTCAACATCAAATGTCCATCCACGACTACTATATGAAACACAGTTGCCCCGTGGCTGAAGCTGCTCTTTCCAATGTGCCATTTCACAGGAAACACATCAATAAGGCGCGATTACAAGGCTGACAAAATTAATCTCAACTGTCATTTCACAGAGCTCGGGTTTGAGAGTGCTCTGATCAAGTTACATTAGGGGGAAGCTACTGAATGATTTGGAGAGGAATCAAAATCCATTTGACTCCCCTTCTGTTTGGCTAAGGCTTATTATCATCAAGAACCATTTTCTTATAAGGTTCAAATGACATTTATGAGTGCATTTTAATCCAAGGTCCTGGATTTAATACATTTAATTCTACTACCACGTAGTTTTGTTTTATCAGCAGCTAGTGAAGAAGGTGACATCGCAGTGGTATGTCTTTACAGACATCGGTAATGGTATTACCATCCAGTAAAAAAATACCCCCATGTCTCAAAATACTGCTTCTAAACCCTGTTGTTTTTAAGTATTACTACTGATATTCTAGGCTATTTCAGATACGTTTCATGTGTGCAGCACTTTTTGATGGTGTCAAGGAGGAGGCCTATTTTAAATGGTACACATTATGCTCATTTCCAGCTCTACATTTTTATTGTGAGATCTGAATGCAAATGACAACAAAAACACCATCACCTGATTCTTGTGTAACATAATAAGAATAAATATACTTTTTTTCTGTATACACAATGGTTGATGTTAAAGTAGATTAATACTTATAATACTTATAATATTATTTAAGTAGACAGTTTTACCTATTTTACCTATTATCTTCTTTTTTTAAATAATTATTTAAATCTATTTATCTATTTAATCTATTAAATATTATATACATATACATATCTATATATATACACACACACACATTATATACACATTATAACTGACATTCAGAAGGTGATTTAACAGACCTACTTTTATTTTCTTAAGACATAGAACTTTGCCGTGTGATTCACAAAAATGGATAAATTCTTCATATAAAATCAAACCTGATTTTTGTGTTTGAGCATAAAACCTATTCCTCGCAAAAGTTTAACATCTGACAACTCAATCTTTCTGTCTGAGGTGTCTTCAGTGTCCTTGATGAGAAAATCTTGACAGCTCTGTCCAGAGGAGGAGGGCAAACTCAGGACATCTACTTTTCTGCTTTGCAGAGACACGGCAGGGATTTTGACACAGGATGTCAGGGTAATCTTACAAGACAGGCCTCATGTTTTACTGGACTATTCAAAAAATGTGCCACCGTCGCTCTGGCTTGTGTCTTCTGTACATCATTCTGTCTTCTCCTTGACTGTTATGCGTTGTGTAGGTGGCATTGAAATGGAATGTCCTGTAAAACCGTTGAGAGAGAGAAGGAGGGAGGGGAAAAAGGAGTCAGACTTGCAACCTCTTCGGCCGTGCAATGTGTCTGGAGCTGGCAGGGGACGCAATTGAGAGTGACACTCCTGGTTGGAGCTGCCAAACTGCCACTTCCTGTCCTCTTTATTCACACATAACAGGAGTTTAAGCTGGGCATCTGAAGAGCAAAGAACAGACATGTGTCTCCTTGCACAGCCATCGCTTCACTGTCATTGTTGTGGTTCACCAACACAGCTGTCAAAATCCCACTTCAACACCCATCTGCCAAACGCGGAGAGGAAAAATAGGAGCAATTAAGGGAAAGGAGTATAAAGGGTCAAGATATTGGATTGTGTGTTTCTTTGTCTCGTAACTGACTGACACATGAAACTTTCTTTGTCATCATTGTTCCCTTTGTTCAACTTTTTATGTCTCCTCTGGTGTACTGGATTTGGAAGTCCTCCGTGGCACGGCATGACCAAATTGTTGTAGATTTGAAGAAATTTGACTCATAATTTTAATGTTTTGAGCTGAATAAACCTTTAACTTTGTTAGGATCAACTTAGTCTCTACCCCTCCCCTGCTTTCTCCTTTAATGGCTTTGTTTTTCTCCTTTCCAGCATCTTTAATAATGCTTCTGCCTGTAATGGGTCACTTTCACCAATACAAATAAGATTCAAAGTCATATGTCCAGCTTCAGGTTTTCATTGAATCCTGTCCCCCCAGGTCAAATTTGTTTTATTTCTCTGATATTCCTGTCTGTCCTGCCTTTGTTGTACCATTACATTCATCTCTGTTTCTTCTTATTCCTCTCTCTCTCTTTCTCTCTCTCTCTCTCTCGGCACAGACAAACTGTCTCTCACTCGCACACATGCACACATTATCCTTGGGCTATTACCAGGATAAGTCAATTTGATCCATTCAAGCCAATGGATGTCATTTTATTCATATATTTTCAAGCCTAGTGACTTTATTAAAGGCTACTGCTTCAATCTATCCTGAATGGATGAATGCACCCACTGATGAAACACAAGAAAAAACGAGGCCCACACAGCCTGAAATGACCACAGCCAATCAGCCTGTCATTTCCAAACATGTTCTCAGATTCTGTATTTTATATGCAATCGAAAACAGCTTGGTGGGGCTTTTGGCACAATGTTTTCTATTCATCGGTGAGTGGAGAGACAGAGAGCTGCCCACCCGCCTTCCAATGACAAGAGAATGGCTGTTGAGACTTCCAGCTTGGGGGAAAAAATGAGATGTTACAGTCAGTGGCGGTACGGAGCAGAGAAAGTTGGAGAGGAGACAAAAATGTGTCTATTCATGCCAACTGGTGTCCTGACCCTCCTCCAGGCTGCCATTGCCTTCTGTCAGGAGAGGGAATTAAAGGGCCATTCACCAGACATGAAGACTTCCACTTCTTACTAGACCTCATCTGATCTTTCACAACCTGTTCTTGCTGCTTATAGGTCAGCCCTTGTACCTCATAAGTGCCAAAAGAGGAAACTTACCATCAAAGTTTATTCAGAAAAAAGTTGGTCTTGTCTCTTTAAGGTGAAAATGGAAATGCCAGAGTGCACATAGCCAACCAATCTTCCAGAGCAGAGGGGAAGGTCAAACAGAGTTCAGAGTGAGAGCGATGACTGATGGCTGGAGAGGGACTCTGGTGTCTGCTGCTGCACCTCAAAGACCAGGTTATGAGCTGGTCAGACTGAGCTGGGACCAGACCAAAGACAAACTTAAGTCTTCAAACACTGCTCTTACAATTAATTGACTAAACAGCTTAAGGGAAGCCTATTCTTTCTGTGCTGTCAACTTCAAAAGCTGTCTGTTAACTCGTCAAATGCCTTAAACATCAAAAGATACAACTCCAAGTTGTATCAATATTAAGTCATATTCTCACATTTTGCCAATAATTTTTTAATTTACTAAGTATGTAACAGGGGTTTGGGAAAACTCACACCGCAGTGCAACCCCAAAATTCACAGTTTTTTTTTTTTTTCATTCGGGTGAAAGAAGAGGAAACTAGAACAGTAGAAATCCCAGCACCTGTTGTAGTGAGATGTGGCATTGCTGATCCAGTTTATACTCTGCTCCTTGTGGAGGCTCTCAAAACCCCTTATCACACCAAACCTCACAACCATGCCTGTAAACATACACCCAATAACTGGATGCAGTGTTGTTGCAGTAAAAGATTTAACACATGGAAAATGTTTGAAATACAAAATAAGTTGTGGCTGATTCGTGTATCATCAATCATCATTTGATCGTGACGGAGAAGGTGGAGTTGCAGCAGGAGCATGCAGTGTAAGGAGCAGAACTGATGTCACTGAAGTAAATTTAAAGGTCACATATGTAAGAATTAGTGAAATCTAACAGTGAGACGGCATATTGTAAAAAAATCAGGACTCCCTCGCTCACCCTGTTCTTTGTAAGTGTGTCAGGGAATTGTGTGGGTCTTGACATACCAGAGGGGATGTAAACACTCTTTAGCAACTCTCCACTCTTCCACTTAGCCAATCTCTCTCCCCTCCTTCTTCTTTTTCATTGGCTCCTCTTTGTTTGCGCAATATGCTTGCACTTCAAAACACAGACCACACCTGCTTTTGGACCGCTGTAGAAATATGGCAGCTTCTGTAAAGCAAGGTTCATGCATTAAGTACACATGATAGACTTATTTTAAGAAACTACAGAAACTATTTTTATTTTTTAAAATGATTAAAAATATATTAATAGGTAGTATTTTCAAAATCTGTCGATGAACCACTTTTACTCCGACTGAAGTTAACAAACTATGCAGCTAAACCCAGGCGGTCCATCTTGTCCCTCTTAAGTCATTGTAAGAAAGTTGCCTACTGTACCTGTTATAAGACAACTGTTTTCATGTGCACTTCATGTCTGTGAAGGGATGCACTCACACAACGGTATTCTGAGGAGTGTTCAGATAAAAGGCAACAGCTCTCCAGAGCTGAAGAAAACTCACGATAACGCTCCTGAGACACTGCATAGTTTTACTTTTAATGTGAGGCTGTGGCTTGCTTTTATTTAGCGTATGCACACAAGTAGATGATAGCTTGAGTTTGTTTCCATATTGAAAAGATGCTTAGATAAGGCCGGTTCACACAGTTTTAGCTTTGACCTACAGCAACTATTTGCCAGAGAGACAAAGTTGTAGCTAAAGGCTCTGTAAAGTAAGGAGTATCAGAGAGAACAAATTTTCTTTTTCACATTAAGTTAGATTTAAATGCAAGAGAGTAGGATGCTTTAGCGGAACAGCAACCTCCAAATGAGTCTGTATTTATCAAATGTTTAAATATAAAACATATTAAAGAGAATATTTGAGGAAAAATTCTTATTAAATATCTTGTCATCTCTTGGAAGGAAAGGAATGGATGCTTAAAAGTGATCATAGAGGAAACACTGTTTTATTGAACACCTTTATGGCAAGTCTTTATTGCTCTGAGGGTGAATTGATAAGCACAGCACCACCAATCAAATGTAGAATTGACTAGGGCTAACACAGACAATAGGTGGAAGTGGAGGAACCTCACAAAGAGACTTTACAACCACAAGGTGACTGAATTCAAGGTTTGACGACATCCTGTGGTCTGTCCAGTGCTTTCTGTTTGACTTAACCACGCCGAGCCATAAACCGGACGAAGCTCCCACAGCTGTAGAGAAGAGAGCTATGTGCTGGCACATGTGTGTGACAGTTACAGAATCTAAATTCATCTTCTCTTGCCTCCAAAAGCCTCCCGCAGCCCTCCACCTCCTCTTCTACCCTCCTCAACTATCAGATCTGTATCGTTTTGCAAACCTCTGCGGTGATGTTGTCAGGCTTCTTTCTGTGAAGTGGCCCCAGCCATAAAACAACAGTGACGTGAGTGATTGATCCAGCAATGAGGATGGCAATACTCCTCTGCATCAATATGAAGGCAGCCTGCGGGACTGGAGCCCTTTCAGACAGCTCTCTGTTTCTCCTCAGAGGAAAAATCCATACACAATTGATGGCAGTTCAAAGAGAGGCTTTATTGTGGGATATCAAATAAAACATCAGAGAACACAGAGAATGGGAGAGAGACATAGAATGAAAGAGTGCACATGAGTGAGAGAGAGGAAAAAGGCAGAGAGAGAGAGAGAGAGAGAGACAGAGACGGTACGGGTGTGAAAGAGGGGAAGACAGAAGCAGGAATCTGCATTTTCACTTTATCTCCTTTTTGCACCTGAATGGTAATGAACTGGCTAAGACGAAATGGAGAGACTTCATCTTTTGCAGAGGACTTGCAGACAGCATGTGAATGTCAACAGTATCTATGGCACAATTACACTATATGACCTTACACAAAAAAACACTATGCAGATACAGAGACCAGGTGACGGTAAGTGAACGAAGACATCCTAGATAGGTTGCTAAAGGTGTTAAGTATTTATGGGGTTATTTCAGAGTATAAGAGAGAGGTGCACATGAGAGGGAGAGATATCAGTTGTTTCCTGTCTGTTCTCTGCAGCCTGGCCTTGGGCAAAGCCCGTTATGATTTCATCAGCTCTGCTTCTAATCCACTTACTTAATGAAATACATAATTAACACGGCTTAATTTTGGTAGAGACAGTTTTGACTGAAATCATTTCCTGTGGCCACTGTAGCTATAATTGAATGTGTTTTTCACACCCAATCAAGACCTTTGGTTTGAGGCAGAGGTTTGTTGGTTCTCCCTTAATTTGGTTAAACATGAGGACTTATGGATTGATATTGTTCATATCTTTCTTTTTTGCATGGTTACACTGCAATCAGATGCTAATGATTCGTTTTTAATTGACATTTGGGTTGTATGACCTACAGATTTACTTAATAATGAAGAACTGGGCATTTGTTGACAGATGCCGCTGACCATATTTTGACAAAAAGACGTGCTTTTCCCCACAAAAACATTTCACAGCCTACTTTACAAAACAAAATAGTCAAAATAGTCTTAAAATGCCAGAGTCATTCCTGCTCTTTGGTCATGATTGATCAGTGTGTCAGGTATGATGGGGAATCATGGCGTTAGAGTGGGTTTGCATCTCTGTCATGTGACTGCAGCAGATGGCACAGCTGAGTATTAGAGTGGGTACACCTGCTGTTTGTTCTCCTCCTTCCTGCTTTACTGCGATCAAATACCACCAAGGGAGAGCAAAGAAGTGAGAAGGAAGGAGTGAGGGAGGTGCAGGAGTGGGAGACGTCATGAGGCAGGCAGCTTTCAGAAAGAAAAGAGCAAGAAAAGAGATAAATAAAATGAATTGATAAAGGAAAATGTGAACAGAGGGAGACAAGACAAAGACATGTGGAGTAGGGATGGTGTGATTGTACACAGATGCGATGCAAAAAAAAGAAAGACTGAACATTGTAAAAATGAATGTGACTATTCTTTCAGTGATCCCTTTTTTTTTTCCAATTTCCCTGTGCACATTTTCCTGTTCTATGTTCTCAGTCATATGGCTAAGATCATGAGCTCATAATGACAGGATGTGGTCAAGGATCCATTTAACACCCGTTCCAGACCAATGGATGAGTACAGATAGAGGGGCTTAAAGAGACACACAAAGTAACTATGAGTGATGGCAGAGCCCGGTGACTCCAAGGGACATCCTCTATGTAATTCTCTTAGTGTAGCATAATATCATTTATCCGACAAATAGACGTATGACCCTTCAATACCCGTGTCACTCAGAGTTCAGGACTCGGGGAGTGCACTCAAAGGGCAGGACGGACACACACACACACTCATAATTACACACAATCTGGTTTGTGCACGTGGTTTAACATACAGTATATTTCATACACACTGCTGTGCTCTGCACTTCTGCACGAACACAAGCACACCTAGACACAGATAAGAAACATCATTCACACATAAGCACATGTGCGTATTACAAATGCATGGCCAGTATACAGTGTTTGGGCCATTGCTGACTAACAGAAGCTCTCAGCGCGGCCCGCAAACATAAGCGTGTTATCAGTGATGAATTCCACCACACCTACCCACCTTGACAACAGTCCAACCAACAGCCTCCTCGGCTGCTATCTGCCCTCTACAGCCCTGCTCCTGGGCTGTTTGGGAATGAGTGGCAGGTGTGTGTAAATGCTGGAGCTGATATGTCACAGGCACCAATCTGCAGTCCCTGGGGATTCTACTGGGAGTTCAGCCTGAGTATCACACAGCGGAGAAAACAATTTCTGCTGCCAATACTCCCGCGCAGATGAGAAATGTTTTAATATTTGCTGCTGCTTTATGGCTGCGGCTGTGACAGTGATGGAGAAAATGTCAGCTTTTTCCACCCTTAAATGCCACTCTTTGTCTCAGTCTGTTTCTTTTCATTGATCTCTGCCTCTGCTTCTGAATCAATAACGTCCACCAAACACTTGCTTGTCTGAGAATGCATTGCTGTTTCTCCTTCTCTAACCTTTCAGCGATGTTAGATTTTGCACTTTACTTTCTTTGCCTAATTAGTTAACCAATATGGGCCCGACTTGTGTAAGGCAACACGTAGAAAGGGGGAAATAGCATTGTAATTCCACAGCTGATTTAGTTGTCAGCCACTGGAAAGAATGTGTGCCCACCCCCCTCCCTTTACCACCAGTGAAATAGGCTAATGTAGACATTGTGCTGGGGAAGAGTGTATACTCACTTTACTTTCTTTGGCTCCGAGTTCTACTTTTATGTGTTTTGTCTAACCGCACAAACATTTAGCCCAATAATAGAAGCACAAAAGAGGACAACAATATATCCCTTCTTTCCCCTCCAGCTACTTCAGAGCTCAGCAGAGGCTTGTCGATAGTAAGTGACCCAAACTTGCACTCTCACAGGGTGAAGGATAATTCAGTCAGTGTTGTCACTCAGCTGCAGTCCCTCTTCAGCTCTCCCCTCTGGTGCTGCCACAGAAGGGGAAGAACAAAAGAGATAGAGCAGTAACAGTTTAAGGCTTGACCAGGATGGTGGATGTTCTTCATCGACCGTGGCCCTTAGGAGTAGACTGTAACTGGAGCCTGTGTCAAATCCAATCAGATATCTGTGAAATGACAGAGGGAGTGATTTAAACGGACTCTGATTATATTAGTTTTTTTTTTTTGGTTTTTTTTTTTTTTAAATTACATCATCAGATGACTGAATGGTAAAGGCTAAATTGTGAGCAACAATAGGTCCTTTTAGCTGAATCGTTGATTCTGGGGTCATTCAAGGGACATCAGGGAGAGTGATGATATAATAACGCACCACTTCCCTTACATGTCAACAGGGCAGACAATTAAAGGTTTGTTCTCACAAGAAATGTCTTCCATTCCAGGGGGGTTGGAGGAGGAGGAGGAGGAAGAGGAGGGGACATGAAAATAATCCCTCTTGAGACTTACTGGACAATGTAACGTGTTTATAGACACATGTCGATAAAAGCACACACGCACCCACAGATGTGCACATTCACTGTGTTCATATAGCACTGTGACGCACAACAAACCCACACAATTCATTAGGCTCATAAAATGTAACAATAGAGATACAACAAATCTTGTCATTGGAATTTTGTAAAGAAAGGAAACAGATGTACAATACCTGGAAGCACTATACTACATGCATGCTGCAGGCAGCCACAGGTTAATGTTTAAGGCAAACACACACACTTAAAGGCTTTTACACCTCACTTTAACAATTCACTTGTTTTCCCTGTGGTCTACTACAGTTCAGTCAATATTTACAACTCAAACTGCTGCCTTCCAAATCCCTTTTCTGACCTTTCATGTTATCCTGACTGTTAACGTACAAGCAAACAAGTTGTTCACTACAGTGAAGGAGAGAGAGAAAGCTTTGGAACAATAAATGGCTGAGAGTCGTGGCGAGTTTTTTACACCCAGTGAACTTTGTGTCTCTAAGAAAATCAATACTGCCTTCATATTTGTTCATGATACACAGGTGACTGTGTATCATGAACAGGAAACTAGAAAAGCATAATGACCGATAACAAGGAAGCAGTTAATCTAGCTGGCCACATGCAAAAAAAAAAAAATGTTTGTAATTATTTGGCTTTGGGTTAGGTTGCATTGGAGTAAATGTGTCTTGCTGGTTTCTTGACCCCAAGAAAATCTCCTATGAAAAGCCATAACATAGCATTTTAACACTTGAAACTAGTGAAGCAAAGAGCCAGATCAAGGTGTGTGTGTGTGTGTGTGTGTGTGTGTGTGTGTGTGTGTGTGTGTGTGTATAAAGCAGATAGACGTAATAAGAAAACAAGAATAAAAGAAACCCAGAGCAAAATCGTTTAGACAAAAAAGTAATAAATCAAGAAACAACAAAGTGAAAAAGTCCATAAAATGCATTTACAAGGACGTGCAGTAACATAACTTGGATTACGAGGACACAGACTTTTTTTTGTCTGCTGTTAATCTTTATAGGTCCAAAAATCCGAAAAAGTGCCATGTTGTGAATGTCACATGTTAATGAGTAGTATACAACCCCTGGCTTGTAATTGTGTGTGAAGGACTGCAGGTGTGCATGACTGACTGTATAACCTGCAGGAGTGCTAAGGTGGATCTGATTGGTCCTGCACAGGTGATTCCACTATAAGAGGCAAGATCATTGCCGCAGCTGCTGCGGACGTCCATAAAATGCATTACAAGGAGCTCACAGCTATGCTGCCAGCAGATAATGTTTGTGTTTGAGATAAACCTTTTGAAATGTTTTGTTTTGTATGTTGCTGGAGGTTTCTTGAGAGCTGGGGGAAAAAGGGAGATTTTTAATAAAGTTGCACCTGGGTTCCCCCCAGAACTGGATGTTGTAATACTGATTCTGATTTTTACAATCCTGAAAAGAAACGATGTTTTCCATTAGACCTCAGTAACCTAAATGGACAATATACAATTTTCATGTCACTAGAAACCCCTTAGTTAAAATAGTTACAAAACACAGAGTTTGGTGATGTTCAAAGAAGTGAGAGATTATGAGTATTGTCTTTGACAAAATAGTCATAATTGAAATCAGATTTTCCCAGTGAAAACCATTAAAAAAAATTAATTGTTGATTTTTTCATTGTCATTGTTTCTTTATTATGAGGATGACACAGTTGTTACTGGTTGATTTTACTGTTATTGTGACCATCTGTCTCTCTTCTATTAGCTTCTTTTACAATTTCTGCTATAATTTATATTTCTGTGATTTATGATTCTACTCTTTTGAGAATTTGATGTTTTGTTTGTAATCTGCTGAACTTGTTCATGTACATTACATGACACGTGACACCTACTGCTTGTTTGAGGGATCCCTCCTCTGTGGCTCTTCTGAGTTTTCTCCCAGTTTTCTTTCCCTGTACAAGGGTTTTATGGCGTTTGATGTGAAGGTCTAAGGATAGATGGTGTCAGTTGCTATACAGGCTGTAAAGCCCATCAAAGCAAACTGCGTTTGTGATGTTGGCCTTAAATAAAATTGACATGATTTCACACAGGTTGGTACGGAGGACCAAAATGTACTGAAAATTAAAGTGAAAAAAAAAATCGTGACTCTGCAGTTCATCAGAAACTTTTGGGGTATTGTAGGATCACAGTAAAACCTCTATTGTGGAAATGTTACTCATATCTTTAAAGACTGAGTATTACTTTATGACAGACACGTAGCACTTCAGCAAAGGTGCTACAGGTTGTCGAAGCAGCCCAGTGTCAGGTGACGAGGCATCACGCCGGCTCAGGCAGAAATGACCCAGTAATGTCTCTACAGATGGACCACAGGCCACATCTTTGTCTCTCCATCACAGCTGAGTCCAAACAGCAGCCTGCTGCTGTCTCTGTCTGTTAATGTGTTGCCACGTAAACGCCTGCCTTAACTGCATCAATATGTCACTGGCACATAGCCTGTTATCTTTACTGCTTTTGTTTCAGCATTAAAAAGAAACAGTCTGAGACTTTTTGGATAATCTAACAAATAATTGTCTGTGGAGGGTTATTTATTTCCATGTATCAATATAAATAGTGGATTTAAAGGAAAGTCTTGTTGACTTCATTTTAGAGCCCGTTTGTCCTTCCTGTCTAACCTTTTTGTGTGTGAAGATTTGTCTCGATTGTGCTCTAGTTACATCAGTTTTGAGTGTATTGGGTCACTTGCTCAGTTCACTTTGTTGCATTTTATATAATCATTTTGATCACAGCATTTTGAATAATCGCCCCCTCGTTTTTGTTTTACCTTAAGTGGTTCCGATCATCTTCAGATAATAGTTTACAATTGGTCTGATTGTTTGACTGCTAATGCTTCTTGCCTCATTGAGTTTCATTGTAGCAATCTTAGCAGTTACTTCCTTGTAAACAAAGTCATAGAGATAATGGGCAATACTGTGAAAATAAGACTTAAATGTTGATAAACCAGTATTATATAATGAGGACGATCCATGGACGGAATATAAATATTTGACATACTGTTTGTCTCCAGGTCCAAAAAAAGTGAAGCTTTTTCAGAAGTGCCAAAAAATGTAGTATCTTGAAAGACCATTGGGGGGCAACTTCCCTGTTTGTAAGGAATTGGTTTGTATGTAAAGCTACGATAAAGATGACCTCTCACTTGGTTTATAACATCAGTTTATTTTTTATTTCTTTTTCCTTTATACAGCACGGTGTCCATGTTGTTCTAAATGGATAAAAATAGACAATAAATCAGGATATGTTTTAGAGCACTGAGAGCTATAGTGTGATTGACAGCAGATGTCTTACATAGTAACCTGCTGGTCAACCGTAGGATATGCCCATTACTACTCAACTTCTCAAAAACAAAAAGAAAAAACAAACAAACAAAAAGGATATGATGCCACTGGACGTATACTGCAAATCTTGGGCCTTCAAAATGGCAGGAAACAAACCAGTGGTTCATGTCATGGTGGGTTTCCACTCTGGATAGTCATATACGGGAGGTGGTTGTGTAAATCATAAACTTGATTTAATGTGTTTATTTGAACACTTAAACTGCAGCCATAGCCTGTGTCTGAACATGACTATATATGGTTCTGATCCATGACTCATGTCAGTTTGTAACTGTCACTGGCTTTGACTTTTTTTGTCATACATTTGACTCTGATTGAGCAAACAAATCACATTTTAGATAAAAAGGCTGGTTGAATAGAATTGGAATGATTTCATTGTAATAATGTGTTTTCCTTTGCCACACATCTTAGCAGAATTCTGCCTAATCCTCTTTTCCACAGTCTAGTCTGAAAAAGGGCCTTTCATTCTGTGGCCTAAGGGACATGAATAAATGTTGATACAGAGGCTGTTTCATAAACTCCTAACACTGTAATCACACTATGACAGATGTACGCCTTTATATACTCACACGCATACACACACACATTTAACCCCTTCTTTCTTTTTTGACTCATTGCCTATATCAGCATAATGACCGCAGACTGATCCAGCCCACTGGGGCTAAGAGTTGGAGCAACATTGAATTCTGAATAAACAATGAATGACATATGAAGAGGGTCTGAATGTGGTCACATCCATGAGAGTGTGTGTGTGTGTGTGTGTGTGTGAGGGAGAGACACCCCGTGTAAAGGGATACTCGTAGTCGACAGACACTCACCACGGCTGCACTGATTTGAAAACAAGCCTGCCTTTGATTACAAGATGGATGTGATTCAACAAATTCCACAGTATTGTTTAGCTTTTCACATGAAGTTCAGGATGGTCTGTTGATTTCTTTACACCTTCCCAAACCCCAGATTCTCTGCTATTGCAGTAATGAAATGAATGACATCTGACCAAACACAGAACAATGGCTCGCAATCTAACCTTTTGTCCCTTTACTAAGTGGCAGCATCCTGGTATAGATTGTGCGACGATGAAGCATGAATAGTAATTGTTTACCTGCAGTTGGTACAATGTCAACAGACTAATCCATCACATGGACCCTGTCCACTTATTTATAGACAAGGGGAATAAATCAAGTGAGTGGATGAAAGTTGAAAAGACAAACACAAGGACACAAATAGGAGCCCCATGCATAATCCTTTAAACATTTTTAATCAAGATGTCAGCAACAGGAAAGATGAACGAAGCATTCATCTATTTGTAATTAAACGTGTACATCATCATAATGTAGAAATAATATGATAAACAGCCTGACAGTAATATGCTGTTACATTGCAGTGAATGATATGAGCTTGAAGTTTGCATTGTAATACTGAAGTCAAATGATTTGCACTGTATTGTCATTATGGGTTTACATTGTAAAAACCTGGTGCTAAAAGATATAAACCACTGTATATCTTCATTTAGAGACTGTATCATTCAGTGTTGGAGTGAATCATTTGATTTGTTTTTACCAAATTAACTTCCCAATAAAGCTTGAAGAAAAATCTTTTCAAAACAGGACAGACAGTTAAAATACGAATATGAAATACCACTGTAACTCTTCAGGACATAACATTAGAAATTCTGCCATATTTTGTCAGTGTCTGCAAGGGATCTTGCAACTGTAGATATTGATTAGCCAGCTCACAGTACCAGCTGACCAATCAGCACGTTACTGGAAGACTGTGATTTAAAACTTTCCCATACAGGATATGACTAAAATAAACTTGGACAATCTCTCTGTACCTTTTTCAGTACTCATGGACCAGACAGCTTTCCATCATAGAATTCCCCTTCATTTGTCTGTACACAAGGACATTATGACACAGCGTGTATACTTACAAGGAAATTGGGTATTTCCCCACATTTGAATTATTTCAAAATATCATGGAAATGCTCTGTGTCACACTTTTATCATCAATGTGGGATTTACTTGTCAGCATATGTGTTCTTTCCTGTGTGGTTTTCATTAAATTAAGGGAACATGATGCACAACGCTTAAGATATGATTGTTGAAAAAGAAATGGAAGTGACCAGAAAGAAAGAAAGAAAGAAAGAAAGAAAGAAAGAAAGAAAGAAAGAAAGAAAAAGAAAACACTGTTAATATCTGACATTTCCACCACTGTAAGAAGTTGCTACTTGAAAGAAGGAAAAACAAAATTCTGGAACAGTACTACCTTTCAATGTCACTGGATTTGCTTGTGCATTAGGATCGGAGTGGGGACTGAGATTACAGTGAATGTCACCCTACCTCCTCTCTCAATCATCCACTTTCAATCCATCGCCGTCCTACGGCTTGCGAGACAGCTTGGCGATGATGCCAGTAAAATGGGATCAATAGCATAGGGAAAAACGGACCAGACAATCTCTTACCCCCTTGAACTTCTGTACCCGTGATTGATTTGTCCCCTGCCACAGCAGAGGAGACATTGGAGACAAGAAACATGTGTGTGGCCACACACGTTTGTGTGTGTGTGTGTGTGTGTACACCTGCCTATGTGTGTTGAAAGCATGTTTTTGTTAAAGTGCGGCGCCTGTGTGTGTGTGTGTGTTTTTGCCCTGTGATTGATGATCTGAAGTGCACACACATCATCAGCAAGGCATTTGCGAGGTGTGTGAGTCAGGAGCTGTCATCCCCCTCAGTCTCCCCAAGCAGAGGCCTCTGCAGCTGATTTATAGTAAATCATTAAAATCTGCTTATTATTGCAGCAGCTCATCACCCTCCCCCTTCCTCAGTCCCCATAACCCCCCCGCCCCCCCCACACACCACTGCAGAGTCACACACAGTGAATATGGTCTGACCGTCACTAACTTATACACACAAAGTGATGGTCAGCAGGTTCTTGCGCATTAAATCCATTTTTGACATGTGTTTGAAAATAAATACCCCAGATGTCTTGTTTCATAAACATTGGCTGAAGAAGCCAATGAAAGAATCTGGCCATGTTCCTAAACAACAGCTGGAGCAGAGTGGACCTATCTATCCACAAATAAAAGAAAAAGAGGAGGAAAGGGAGGGATGAAGGGGAGGTGAATATGCTGGGCATTCGTGCTCACATGTGCATAAAACACCAACTAACACACACAGAGAAAAACACACTCACACACACCTGCACACTTCTACTGTCTTCCATCTATGGAACTGAAAATGTGATGTGACTTGAACAATGACAGGTGTGTTTGTCAAGGATGTGGCTGTCACTTCAAATCAATGGATGGGAGCATCTTCCCAGGGAGACTTTCCACTTCTGAGGATTTGACTGGTTACACTGCGCTTCAGTGCAGGTTGGAGAACAGTAAGTTGTCAAAGTGGCATTCAGGGGAGGCCTGTTTGGATGTCATTGGATCAAGAGGAGAATAAATATTCAAGAGACACTCATTTTTCACTTTTATTTCATAATAAAACTGTATATAAGTTCCAGTGGCTATTACGTAGTGACTCATTTTGTAAGAAAACCAATATCTGTGGCGTCTATCCATCTGATGATCGTTAGCATGAACAGATCCAAGAATCACTAGAGGCATAGTATTAGAGCAAATTGTGTAGGTCACAGAATAAAATGATGATAATCATTTGCACTGAATACCTCAAGTGAGAATCACAGCTTGTCTATTGTCGTTTTGCGGTGTGTGGTTTGTCAAATGCTTTTCAATTACAGTCTTTTACTTGAGGCACTATCACATGCCCATGAAGTGATTTTAATGGAGTTTGCTGCAATTGTTTGTTATGCAAGACAGGTCTTTTCAGCAGAGAGCAGAGAGGGGGTAGAGAGAGACAGAGAGAGAAGAGAAACACAAATGAACTTCGGGTGACAACACGACACGAGCGGATGAGCAGGGGAGTAGCTGTAGGCTTAAAACTAGTCACTTCCTGTCACTCCTATTTAACTGAACAAGTGTATTGTACAATATGAGGGAGGGTTACTCTCCTACATGGTCGCTTAAAACTCAAAACATGGGTGCTGATTTGGCAGATACAGCATTCTGGGGGCTGACGCCTGTCTCACTTCCCCAAATCGGTCAGTCCTGCCCCACTTTACTCCTCCAACTCTCCCTCCCTTCCTCTTGATATCCCTCCTTCCTGAAACATAGTGTGACAGCCTCCTCTCCTTTCCATCTCTAAAGCTTCTGGATAGTTGGAGCACAGGTGCAGGACTGCAGGGCTGCAGCCCACAGGCCCTGGATGCTGAAACAGGAGAGACAAGCAGGCGCACATGCAGAATTACAACGCCTCCATTTCTCACACTGACATAATCCCCATGTTTTATTTGTCCCCTTGTAATTCTTTTTATATCTTGGGCTTATGTTCTTTGGCATCCACTCAATCCCAGCCTCGGGACACAAGGCTCTAGCCGGCCCATATGTGTGCCTTGCTCCAGTTAATGCATATTAGTTCCTTTCTAACTGTGACTAAACTGGCCCGTCTCAGCGGAGAGCTGTGTCGGCTTTGACTGACAGCCCATGTCTGGATCCTGTGCTCTGAGTCTCACGCAGACTTGTCAAACACGGGCTCTGTCAAAGCATCCCTCACTCTGCTGTCAAGCACAGGAGCCAGAGAGAGCAGAGGGAGCTGCGGAGGGTTCACAGCTCTGACCACACGTTTCTCAACCACCTAAGACTCTGGAAGTGTGTGTATCTGTGAGGTACAGGCCAAATATTATCTCACACTCCACTGTTCCACCGTGTTACCTTCAACAAAATGAAATCTCAGAAGCATGTTCCTGGCATGTCTCTTCTTATCCTCCATAGAGAAATTCTTAGGGGGGGAAAGTGGGTATAACAATTTTCAAGCTCACATTTTGGCAAGATTGCCTTCGAGACAAAAAGGTTGGGGAGGGATGGGGGGGGGGGGGTGTATGCGGGGGGGTTGTATGCCCTGATCAGATCACTCACTAAAATTACATTGGGAACGCTTTTCAAAAAAACAGCTTCATATTAGGACTTCAGCACAGTGTTGATGTATGTTGTCAGCAGAGAAAATCTGTTAAGTCTGTGCCATGTGATGCCAACAGTCTTAAATATTGTTTTCACAACTGTGCAAGCTAATTACCTTTAATTTTTCATCTGTGCTCCGAGGGTTGTAAGAGACTGTGATTAGTGATTCATTACTTCTCATTACCTGGCCTGTCAAACTGTTTCCTTTACTTATTCAGGCTGATTAGCTGTACATGGCCCGCCTCTCTCTCCCAGAGACTGAGAAAGAGACCTCAGATATGGTCTGCAGATAAGGAACTGTAAATACTAATGATGATGGGATGAGCACAAAAAGGAAAAGTGTAAAGTAAAAAAAAAAAGAGGCAATATTTTCAAAAAATGTGGACTGTATACTCGCGTTATTATTTCATTTATTCACTGTCTACCGCTTTATCTTCCACATCGCAGGACCAACATACAGAGACGAACAACCATTCACTCTTACACTTATGGTCAATTTAGAGAGTCTATTTAACCTCTGCATGTTTTTGGCCTTGGAAGGAAACCAGAGTACACGTGGGGAGAACATGCATCCTCTAGAGAAAATGGCCTTCGTAAGGCAACTGTGCTAGCCTCCTCTGCCATGTGGCTGTTAACATTTCACATAGGTTTAATTAAAAAGAATATGATTCTGATCTGAGGTCATAGGATGAACACCAAGTCGACAGTCTGAGAGAACGTGTCTGCTGTTTCTCCAGAGAAGGGTTATTTATAGGAGTCTGAAGGTGTCTCAGGCTGTGAAGACATGACAGAACTTATTAACGCAGAAACTGCGCTTCACGATAAAAACAATGGCACAAGCAGTCCATAAAACACGGTTGCTCACTTGAAAGATGAGCCCTAACAAAGCAGCAAAAATTGCATGTATGACACTGACAACGGTGTGAGACCTTAACTAAAACATTCATCACCATTAGGAGTAATTAACAAACTTCCCCAGCATTAATGAAAAGGGCCCCGCTTTAAGGGAAACTGTGCTTAATTAGGAGGTTTGACAGGATGAGGCCTTGGGGATGATCCGTATCCAGAGGGCTGCTGGAAGGGCACAAGTGACAGATTCTCTACAAAGCAGTTCCCCCTCCAGCACCTCAAAACTCTGTGCCCTTGGTCAACTCACAAGATGGTCTGGCCTGGCCTGATCTGGCTTGGAATGTCTGTGGAAAAGTATTGACAGGCATGACAGTCCTCCGATTAGCCAGTCAGCTAGAAGCGCAGACCTTGTCACCTGTCAGGTACAAAGATGAAGGCTGAGTGAATAAAGGAGGAGGAGGAGGAAGAGAAGGAGGAGGTGTGAAACAGGAGGAAGAGAGCAGAAGAGAAACTTCAGGGGCGGAGGAAAAAAAGAGGAGAAAAATGACTGGTGGCATTGGCGTTCAGCTGGTACACACAAATACAAGAAGCAGCGACAAAAACACATGTGTGTCAGGCCCGAGTCACCTGCTGAAGTGTTTGTGAAGCACTCCATTACAAAAAGCAGAGGGTGTGAGGATGACAAATGTGTACCCAAAGAATCTGTGATTGGATCTGGGATTAAGGGGGTGCCATGTCTCTGATGGGAAACAGGCAGACAGAGAGTGGAAAAAAAAGAGATAGGTGGCAGGGAAAGGATTGAAGTAGGATGGTGTAAACGAATGTCAGAGTGCCCTGGCAGGGGAGACAGAGTGGCAGAGTGGGTGGGCTGACAGACACATCTCACACAGACTGACAGCTCCGTCAATAGCCCCAGGATGGCCGTCCTGATTGACAGCTAGCAGGTGGCGCATGAATGGAGTTGTCAGGCCAACTGTCAGTCAAAGTCACATCGCTGTGACTACAAGGCCATGGCTGAACAGGCGCACAGCTGCCAAGGGTGATCTCTGGGCACACAGGCACACTACTGGCACAGGAGGCTAAGGCAGCTCAGATCATGTTAAAATGACCATACATACAATTTGGGCTTATTTTATATTAGTGGGCTGATGTGGTATATACACAGGTGTGTAGTTCCACTCAGTTAAAAAAGTAGGGGGGAAAGGGATTTGAATGTACTATCAATGAATCTCAGCAGTTTTCCATTTCCTTGGTTCCCCTTAATTGAGCATTGTTCCAGCATGAGGGCATGAAGCATAGGAGTTAATGGGCAATAATTATATGTGAGAGAGGCTTTCTCCCTAGAGTGGAATATAGAACAAATGGAAGCTCCGATGTGCAACATTCTACTTCATTACATCTGCTGCGATTAAAGCCTGAACATCTGGCACCATATCCTGACAGATAGACAAGACTTCTGGACTGGAAGGGAAATTGAGTGATATTTACAAAAATGTAACACAGGGTATTTACTGGATGAAAGAACAAGTGCTTTAGGCAAGCATGGTACATTCTGCCTATTAGACAAGTGTTGAACTGATAGATGCATGTAAACACAAGTAAATCGTTTGGACACTTCTGACAAAATGAACGTCACTAAATACCCCTCTACACTTTCACATCACAATGGACTTTATTATTATAGGCAGCTTCTTTTGCTACAGATAAATACGTACTGTGGCTCTTCAAGTAAACACTGGAATGTACATCAAGGTTGGTTAACTTTTTTTTTTTTAAAACATTTTCTTTTTTTAAACAATCTCAATCGTCCTAACCCTTCGGAGGTGAAGCTAACAATAACCTTAACTGTCTGTCTGTGTCTGCAGTTGCCATGACAACATCAAGTTCCACAGAGTGATGTCACGCCAATCTGGTCTCTCCCTGACGCATGTTTGTCTCCTGTGATGCTCAGAGGCAATCTGGAGGGCGTGTGTGAGCGTCGTAGGCGACGGTCAGGGTAGAGGCTGTTGTCAAAGGGCTTGCGGTGGACACAGAGGACGTGGGTCTTCAGGTTGCCCTTCTGGGAAGCACTGTAGGGGCAGTATCTGCACTGGAATGGCTTTCGAGCTGGAAGAGGAAAAAAAGGCAGACAGAGAAAACACATTCATTTAGATGCAGTTGGTTATAATTTAATCTGAAACAACCACCTGTAGTGTGCCAAATATATTATTATCAATAATATTCAACTTAGATTGGAGGATTTTTAAAATGATACATTTCACAGTTTATACTGTTTACCTGCTCTCAGGCACAAAAAGACAATAAATACCTCTAGTCAAACCTTTTCAGAAGAGCAGGTTAGTGACTGTGAAATAATTATCTGAAAACGAAATGGGTGCGATGATTTCTGTGGAAAATGCATGTTTATAATTTTACATTTCAAAGTCTTGGCACGTTGTTTTTTCCAGTATTCCGGACCAGATGTTGGCAGGTGAGATGTAAAATTTTGACATCTCTGAAATGCCAGAAGAAAAAAAAAAAAAACAAAAACAAAAAAACAATCACCCTGAGCGGTGAGCTTTAAAAACATTTTCAGTAAGTCATCTGTTCAAAAATCAGTGTCATTTTGCAGAGAATGTTCTTTGTTTAAGTTAAAAAGTGGTCTAAACTTTGACACCGGGTGCGCCTCTTAGTAACAATTCACACTTTCTAACAGCGCAACTTAACCAAAACATTGTGACATGGGCTGACAGGTTTTTAGTTTAAAAAAAAGCAGTGACTTCTAATGTGTTCTAACTCATTTCCTGCTCTCTCTCAAACACACACACACACACACACACAAGTGTTGAGATGAGGAATGACAGACGTCTGCAGCTGGGAGGCAAGGCATGCCAAAACTTCCTGTCTGTCCCCCTCCTTAGTGCCCACTACATAACTCCACTACAAATAATGTGAAGCAACATGGCGCAGCGCTCAGCTTACCTTTCAGACACAAAGAACAAAGCCTACTGTTAATCACTTCCAGAAGTTTATCTGACCTCAATAAAAATCAGTATGACACCAAAGCCTCTAGGTTTTGCTCAGATCAAAACAAACGTGTCTACCTCTCTACCTAGACAGCCACATGTCCTTGTTCACTGCTGTGCTATTTCTGAGATGTTAGCTCACAGAACAACTTTCTCTTTCCCCTCTTCTGTCTAACACTTCAATGTGTTTTTCTGTGATTCATGGTTACAGTAAACCATTATGTGCTGATGTCATTTGACATCACTTCCCAAAAACTGAGGGCTGTCTCAGCCTTTTCACCCCACCCTCGCCTCTTCCTCTCTATCATGCTCCTCATCAGGGCTCAGACAGCTGCACGCAGCTGAACACTCACTTTCGCATCTACATAAAAAAGGTGTTTTGGGGGGGAAAGTGGGAAAATTCACAGAAGGTGCAAGCAATAAAAGGTAATGCTCCATCTGCCGGTGTATAATAACCTGATGGCTGCAAAGGACGCGCACACACACACACACACACACTAGACAGAGAGGATGAGGCCTGACATATCTGAATATCATCAGGACGGCATATGTGTGTGTGTGTGTGTGTGTGTGTGTGTGAGTGTATATATACTTGTATTTGTTGCCTCTTCAGGATTTTTTCTAGCATAAACTCTGACCTTGTCAGGACCAGTAGTCCTCATGGGTGACCTGGTCCTAATGAAGCAGAACCTAATTTCTGGGGAGCCGGTTACTTTTAGGGCTAATACTTGAATTGTGGTTAGGTTGTATTAGCTGTTTATGTTGAAGGTTATGGATGATGCTTTGTTAAAGCTGTCCAAGTGAATAGAAATCGCAGTGTCCCAAAAAAGAATAGCTGCATAGACCTCAGTGTGTTTGTATGAGAGAGTGAGAGAAAGATGGAGAGAACAATAAATCATGTAAAGAAGGTATCTTTAAAAAGGAACACTTACACATGGATAAAGAGGAAATAAATGAAAATTTGATTGTTTGTTTGTATTTCTTACGCTCTTGTTAAACGTTTAGTGTTGTGTCCTTGGAGCAAAAGAACTGTCACTCCACCTGTCTGAACTTACGGGATAAACCAACACAAATGCCCTCAGTCTCGTTAACACCTTGTAAAAGCAACATGAATAATCCTGTACCCCATTATACTTTGATAAAATCTGTTAATAATAAGCCAAAAGGTCTTATGTCTACATCAGTTGCAAACTGCCCTGCTTGACTCTCTGCTCACTGACTCTGTCCCCTTTCTTTCTCTCCCTCCTCCTCATCTTCCAGGGTCTGCTATTCTTTCTTTTCTCCTACTATAGGAGAGGGAAAGTCCAAGAGAGGGCAACCTCCAAATAAGTTCCATTAATCACAGACAAGAGTCTAATGTAACTAATATTTTACAATTAGAGGAGACAGCAGTGGGCTTGGAGCCATCCATCTCGCCACCACATGATCCTCCATTCACAGGCCACTCTAGCCACAGCTTCAGACCAGCCGCACACACTCACACAAACACACACGCATGCTTATGTTCATACACATGCTGTACATGCACTCTCGTGCATGTACAGCATGCACAGATGCGCTCTCAGTCCGAACAGGAAATGGGAGGGGTGGACTGTGGTGATGAGAAAAGAGTAAGTAAAGTTGTGCAAATAGCAGAAGGAAAAACAACATTTTTATTCTTTTAGTCATCTTTCCCATCAACTGAAATCCCACAGAACTCATCAGAGGGATTTCCTCACCTCTGCAACCAGATCAATCATTCTGTAAATAATAAAGGAGCTCAAAAGATTAGCTTCATTATAATCTACTTTACGTGAGTGAAAACTGAATGTGAACGCCTGAAAATAACAACATAAAATAAATACAATTTACACACATAGCACAGGAAAACTGAGCAAATCAACTTGCAACAGTCTCTTTGTCTGTTGTTAACAGTGTTGGGGAGTGTACTGACACTGTGGGAAACTGAGTGGCTTCCATTGTTTGAACACATCTTAAAAGTATGTGGTGGTGGTGGTGGTGGGGGGGGGGTGATTAACCAATTATGTGATTAATTGGTTAATCACATAAAATGCAAATACAATTTACAAATTTACAAATGAAAATGTACAATTCATGACCTTCATCAGCAAGCTGATACCACAACAGCATTCAACTTGCCTTTTAAACCATATTAAACTGAATGAGTCAGTAATCAGATTGAATAAGTAAAACAGATTACATAACTCAACATCTTTTAACAGTATTGTTAAAATTGATACAAACTCTTAAGACGTCTGATATGAGTAGTTAACATGTTTCATAGACTATAGAGATAAATTCTGTAAATGACAGAATTTTTAAGTTTTTTTGGCTTGGGAAGTTCAAGATGACCCATGGTAACCTGTCTAGTGCGATGATAAGTAACCAAAATAGTAATCTATAAAGGCCTACAAAAGGCTGTGTGTGTGTGTGTGTGTGTGTATTGTGAGAGTGTGGTGTGTGTCACAAACTGACATAATGACCATGATGACAGTGGCGGGGCCGTTGGGGGCCAGAGGAGCTGAATGGTGACGGATGACACAGACCTGAGCTCTGATGGCACACAGACAGTGAGTGATGACTGCACATCCTTCCCAAAGCTCCACCCTTCATTATCTCAACGGGGAGAAGCACAGCAACAAAGGCAGGCCGCGCTGCCCTCTCGCTGCCCTCAAACGACATCTGCTCATGGAGACAGCCACACTACCGCTCCTCTTTCACCTTGCTGTCGCTCCATCTATCTCCATCTATAGTGATCTTTCTCGCTCCTTTTTCTCCAACTCTCTATCACCCTCTCTGTGGAGGGTACACAGAGGTCAGACAATGAGATAATGACTCACCCCTTTGAACCTTTCAAATCAGGGCCTTTTCTTCCTCGCTGCTCTCGCTGGTCTTTCATTCTCAATCCTTTCGTTATTGATCTTCTCATGTTAATGTGCTCTCATGCTTCAGAGAGGCTCGATCTACTGCCACAAGGGGAGACAGCTAGTTTAGTTAACTAGTTACCTGCATTAAAGGTCGGGAATACACACACCTTCAAAGCATCCGCAGTGTGACATGACTGTAATCTTTAAAAAAACATCTGTTCTAAATGTGATCTTTTGAGTGTGACACATGAATGCATGCCATAACAGCTGGTGAAGAGATATTTTACTTCCTGCAGTGTCCAAGTGTTACGGTGGTGAAGGATGCCATCTAGTGGTTAACGTTGAGCAGTGCAGAGATGAGAGTTGCCGTTAAAAAACACAAGGGAGGGCTCAGTGAGACTAATGAGCATGCAGACAGGTTCAACCAGAGGTCACCATCTGGCCAATTACCACTGCTGGCACATTGGAGCTGACCTGAACTGTCATCACAAACACATCACTCCATGTCCAAACTGCCCAGCAATATGTCACCATGCCACTCGACGTGCCATACAGTATGGAGAGGATGGGGGCAACGGGAGACAGCCCTATGACAAAGCCACCTGGTCAGCACTGCAGACAGGACAGGCTGCTGCGCCACCTGCTTATTTCAGTTTTAGAGGACACTCAATGGACTCTCAACGTCAGTTAACTGTCACCATGTCCGGTTTGACTGACAGGTGTTTATTGTGCCTTTGACATCGGCTTCCTTGGGGAACAGAATAAATATGGTGGATCGATGCGGCAAACAAAGGGCAAGCAATCCCTGAAATAACTCCTGGCAGCTAACAATACACTGGTCAGTTTTCTGAGAAACATACTGTAAGTGATGGTTACAGTAAAGTATGTATTTCATGGTTAAAACGGTTCAACAATGCCAGTTGTTGTGAGATGAAGAAAGAAAGTTGAAAACAAAGTTGGCTAAATTTGCCAACTTAAACCTGCCGGGTTTCTGACTTTCAATCATACTGCAATTTTGTGTAATAAAAGTGTGAACAGTGTGACAGCTATGACAGAAGTTGAAGGGGAGGCTTTGCTTTTTGGAATATTATAATAACCATCTGTAAAATCAAATACAAAACTACATCTTGCTGTTAGAATCACAAAGAAAGTGAACAGATGTTAATCCCTAATGGAGTTGACAGGCACTTTCCTGTCTTTCACATGAACATATTGAGTTTCTGAATAAGAGGGGGATCAGAGGGAAGGTGTATCATGTTGCACTCATAATACATGCATATCAAAGACCCCAGCTGCTAGATTCCCTCTCCTGAGAGACAGTATTATTAAATCTGTACTCAGCAAGCCTATCACACCAGCACAAGAGCTTATGCCTCTCCATCAGTGGGTTCCACTGGCTTGGGCGATTTGTAACTTATCACGCAAGGATATCGTCATCCTTTAAAGTGTAGAGGTAATCAGTGCCACACACCTGTGTCTTCTTTAGCCCTTATCTGAGATAAGAGATAAGATGGCAAGAAGGGGAAAAAAACTGGAGTGCTGCAAGTGTAAGGCAAGCGTGTTGTTCGTAATTGGCATGATTCATTCACACGCTCACACTCCCTCTTCACACTTCCGCTGTCAGGTGATGAGGGCTGAGACATGCCAAAAACTTTTTTTGGATTTCTATAGCAGCCTACTTGTTACTGACAATGTCACACATTGATACAAAACTACATTATATATAGAACTGTGTTAACTAAATGTACTATGTGACTGTAATATGAAAACTTCATTAAGGAGGAAGCAAGTGGAAAAAGGTGAGGGACCAGTCTTTGTCCACTAGGTGGCAATATATACTTTCAAATCTGGAAACTGTACCAGCTTTATCTTGTTAACTGTGACAGCTTTATTAAACATATAGTATATAAGCTGAAGCTCACCAGATGTAACATCTTTCTCCATATCCCCCCCACCATTCAGACTGGTTTTGTGGGTGCCGGCAGGTGCATTGCTCAGACTCCCTTGGGATCTAAGGAAGGAGAGCAGGCCGCCCTGGTACTGGTGTGGATCAACTTGTCCTGGAGTCAGACTCTCCAGAGAGGAGATGGGAGATTCAGCCACACCTCTGACCCACTGTCCTGGCTTCTCTTGCTTCTCACCAAGACCCTGGCAGTCGGTGTTGGCATGCTCCAGCTCCTCTGGCATGAGGACATTATTCTTCATCATTTGCCACTTGGCAACATCATCATATTCGTCCTCCCTCCCTTGCTCAGATTTCTCAGAATCTCCTTCACCATTGTGGCAAGTGGAGCCTCCTTTCTCTGTGTTCAACTCTTCTTTTGGTCCCTGAACCAAAAGGTCACAATGATACGCAGGTGTTACACTGAGTTCAGCTGCAGTATTTGAGTAACTTTGTAACCGGCGGGTAATGGATGAGGTCAGACCATTGCTAAAAATGCCAGACATCTGTAGCACTACAGCAGGAGACATGGCTGAATGAGACGTGGCAGACTCAGGCCTGACGGACAAATCTAAAGGTTCATACTGGGACTTCCTGGTTTGAGCAAATAAAGAGGCGTCCACAACTTCTTCCTTGTCAGTCATGTTTGACTGCTTGTTGATGAGCAGAGGGTTGTCACTGTGGTTTTCCAGGCCAAGGTAGTGACCTGCAGCCGGGCTCCATTCCTCCTGTGATCTGGGTCTGAGCTTGGCATCAGGACTGGAGCTGCTACTGTTGCTGCTGCTGCTGCTGATGCTGATGCTGCTGCTGCTGCTGCTGCTGCTGCTGCTGGGCTGTTGTGGCGAAGAAAGATCCCTGCTGTTCTGCCAGTGGGGGAAGTGGTAGCGTTCCAGATGGAAGCTGAGGGAGGCTGTCTGTGCAGTGGTGTAGTCACCGGAGAGTGGACACCTGTAGACTTTCTCACCTAACACAGACAATCACAGCAAAAGATAGAGAAATTCTAATTAAATTAGGAAACTATGTATATATATACATGTGTGTATATATATATACACATATATATATACATATACATATATAGAGCATTTTGTTCTAGGACAACTATGTAACAACAACTGTTGTCTAAAAATGAAAAATGCTGCAATCCCACACCAGGCTGAGTTGAATGATTTAAGCGCTGCCCTGCAGTAAATCAAGCTTGTAATCAGCTTTCAGCTCCAGTGATCCATCATTTTACAGTATGGACGCCACCACCATGTGCAATAAATACACCCAAAGATGTTAACACCAAACAAGATTCTTCCAGAAATAATAAACAGTGAAATTGTACAGCAACCAGAACAAGGCAGATGTCGCAGACAAAAACCTAATTCCATCAAAACCAGTAAGTGGGTTTCCCAGTCAAGAATAACAAAGTCCATGTGAGCAGTTCTGATTAACTGCACTATGCACTGTAGTTGAGTTTACTTTAGCTCCATACTTGAAGAATGGTGCAATGAGTACATAATTCAAAAAGTACAAAGCGTATTATTGTGGAAAATGACTAAGGGTAATTTTTTTCCTCCTTTTAGCCAGCAAATAATATCCATCTGGAAGCAAACTCTGATCCTGCATGCCATAACTTTTAATTAAAGGTAATTTAGATGTCTTTTTCCCTCTGTTTACCTACAGTTTAATCCTTATACTTATCACAGAAACACCCTCCAGGGTTAAACACACTCCCTGTGACCATTTTGAGTTAGTGATTGTCTGAGACCTCAGCCTTACACTGTCTTTAAATAGCCCAGCTGTTTCGCTGCCATTCCAATTACAGTAAAAGTCATCCGACGCCATTAAGCCACAAATATTGGCAGTTTATTGCCCAACACTCTCCTGGCATTTGAAGGTCAGGTCATACATTATACTGTGTCTTTTAGGGATGCGTCTGGGATAGAAAGATAAACCCACCACCATTAATTTAATTCTATGCATATTGATGCCTTATTGTTCTTCTTTAATGGACTAATATCTGAGTTACAACAGTGATTCATCCCCGCCAGAGAAATATCAATTTCATACACCTCAAGATCTGACCCTGAGGTAATTCACTGAGGTAAATCTAAATCTAATGATCTGTAGTTGTTACTTTACTTTGTTGCAAACTTCAACAGATAGAAAAAACACCACAGTGAGGTGAATGTTAATAAAAGAAGTGCTGCATTTCTTGCATGAAAAATAATAAAATAACACCCATGCATTAATTAAATAGAGGTGAACCTTTCAGCAATGAAAAACACAGCTAAAAAAGGCAAATTCATGACCTTGAAGTGAAGTCTGTTTGTACACAGTCCACGTGTGTATGTTTAATTTAATGTCTGTACATATTATATATGTGTGTGTCAATGTGCACAATTAGGCAATAGCGGGAAAGAGACTTCAACAGTGCCACACCCCTGTCTCCAGTAACAGACAAAAAAATCCAAACAGCTTAATGGAACACTTTCAGTCACACTATATATCTCAATTATTCTGTGGCTTTAATTACGATGACATTAGAGACCAGCCTCAGATGCAGAAAACACATATATCTGACCTCATCTTTCAGCGTGGCCCTTCCTAAACCCATTTGCCAGCCTACATAAGAGCAGTAAAACAACACAAAGCCGAGAGACTCTGCCTTTTTTCTCTTCCTCTGGATGGGTGCCATCTTTGTGATTGCCTGGTTCATGCTAACTTAATCAGTTTAAGATTTATTTACACTGCCGAGGCTCACATTATGTGAGCGGAGTAATTTTAGAGCTCAGATTTATCAAGCAAAACTCCAATTACTGTATCATTACAAAACCAAGTCTCTCTCACCTAACGCAGAACATCTAATGAAGTGATGCGTATGAGTTATCTGCTCTTACTGGATGTGCAGGGTGGAGGAAAAGGTAAATAAATAAATGGCTCAAGTGAGCTGTGTCTATGGAAGAAAAACCATGCAGCTGGGCTTGGACATGTGATTCATTTCATATGGAAATAGGCTTTAAGATTTACAACCATACATCACTGTCAGTGCAATCACAGGCTCACATACTATATGCTTACACAGGCTTTTGGCAGTTATATTTGTAGATATCAAACTCTACATACAGTGGAGGTTTGGCTCTTTATATACATGCAATCAAGCGCCAGAAAATGTGAAACAGGGATTCATAGAGGCTGGTTTGCTTTAAGATGAAACAGAGTGAGAGTGAGAGTCACACACAAGACTGGTGAGAAAAACAGGGGCACCAGATGTTCTTTGATGTTTATAATAGCATATATTATTAATATTAATTAGACCACATAGTCAATGACGCATTTGGGACGTTTCCAAGTCAATTAAGCCAAATGGCATTCAGGAGACGGTGGAACAATATTTCAAGGCAGGTGTTCAGAACTCCCTGGGTAAATCTTTTTATCTGCATGCTAGGAAAACAAGCATTTTGAGCTTAATTTGAGCCTCATATCTGCAATAATAATTAAAAAGCGGATTAAAAGACAGAAGTGAGAGGGAGACGGAAAAGCCAACAGGTAATCAGTTCAACACAAACCAGTCAGACTGACTCTCATCTCTGAATAAGAGCTGAATTGGTGAAGACAGACACAAGACACAAGTTGATAAGGAGCCTTTAGTTAGAAGATGCTTTACTGTCAGCAGTCATAAAGAAAAGGCTGATGTAACTGGAACGATCAAATGAAAATGATATTCTGTACAGAAGCTTTATCTGTGTTTCTGGGTAAACCACTACTCAAATTACATTCACAGCTTTACAGGCGCTTACCCTTTCAGGCGCTCTTGGCTTTAGTACTTACAGTAAAAATTAGCATAAAAGCAGGGAATAAGGGACAAAACACATGTGGGGACAACATCATTACATGGTGTCTGCTCATTGACCTTGAGGTTAAGAGTATTGAATGGGACTAATTAATAACTGTCAGAGCATTTTATGTTTGGGCATGTTTTTTACTCGGAGCTGAGATCTAACTGGTCCAATGTAGGTCAGAGGCCTGAAGCATGCACCCTTCAATAGTTTATCATTTTAAGAAGAGACGTTTTTCTTAATCTCAGTTTATAATTAAAGTCAAAGTGCATTTACAAATCTGTCCTGATTAGATATTGAGAGAAGGAATCCCTAGCACACATTCTCTATTGAAATCAAAGCAGGATTTCTAAATTATGATGGTGGGTATTTGTGGTTAACTCTAAATCCAGCACTGTATCTGGATGTATCACGCAAAGGAGCCGTCTCTCACCCTGACAGCCATGACTGTACTATATTTGCTATCCATATTGAGGACATCAATAACTTCATGACCACCATAGGCTGACTATGAATAATGCAGCCAGTAATTCTGGACTAATCAATGTTCCTCAAGCTGAACATCTGGCAGTGGTAATTCTTCCTCATGCATCTCCACTCTCCTGAATTAGAAAACACTCGCTCTCTCGCTCTCTTTTCCTCCACATTCAACCATGGAGACAGACTTGATCAGTTACAGCCCCCCACCTCTGAAAAAACTTATCCCTGTTATTAAACCCTCATCAAGTGGTGCGTGTTCTCCATATGTGTAGGATTTACCTATCTGTCCCGCAGCAGACCTGTGTGTTGAGCCAGGGCCAGCAGCGTGTGATTGTGTTAATTAATCTGTCATTGTGAGCACAGGGAGCAGCTGCAGAGGTCTCTGGGATATATTGTCAGAGCTAAACAATGCGGTGCTAAGCCCCCAGAGTGAGTCTACCATTACACAGGACTAAGAACAGAGAGGAGAGGAGGAGAGGAGGAGAGGAGGAGAGAGAGCCTGCCGGATCCATCATTGACTAAAGCAATGACGCCTGACCTTTACAATGAATTAGTTTCCATGCTTAATATTGACTGAAATTAGAGTCTGATACAGAATGTGTCATCCCAGAACTGCGCACACTCAAATCCTTCGCAAGCCAGCTATCATAAATGTTTCTGGAAGTGACACCGTATGGTCTTGAAGATAGCGGGAGAAGAGGGGAAGTGAAAACAACTGAGTTTGAATATGTTTCTTAAAGAGTAACCAGAGAGGGATTTGGCCATCATCTGCAAGCATTTACATGTAAATATGCAGATACTAGTATGTGTGTACAATATTAAGACAATGAATCTAATGAGATTAGACGTGATCCTTTTATCTCTGCTCTACGGCCATCATTTAAGAGCATAGTGGATCAAATCCCACAAGAAAACATCAGACCCTATGTGCATAACAGCAGTATGAAAACTGAAAAAACTCATAAGCTATGAAGAAACTGGGCAAAAGTTTGTATTTATGTGTACTCTTCTCTCTTAACAAAGCTGTTATAGCTGTGATTTAGGCACATGATAACATGTTAGCAGGATGCCATGACAAGAAAGGCATTTACCCAAAGAGCCAAATCATCCAAATCACCAGGTGGAACAGAAGACTATCAATAAAAATACCAGGTGGTAGATCAAATCATAAAAATCACTGGGTGGTATATATCAAATCATTAAAAACACCAGATGGCATGCATTAACATCTTGTGCCCCTGTAGGCAAGGGGTGGGGATGTGACAGATATAAAATAGAGGGTACTAATTATCCTCACAATTCAACATGATGCCATTATCTTTAAAAGGAAGACAAAGTCCTGGTGGATGACAGTAATGTCTGTGGTGTTGTTACTGACCCTGCACTTCAGAGCCCCCCTACGGAGAGTGAGGGACACAAAATGAAACCAAAGCTGTCAACTTGATTTGTATTTTTGAAAATACACAGAAGACTGAAATACATTATTATAGTATTTAATTTTCTCAGCAAATCTTTAATGCACCAATATTTTTTTTAAATGACAGATTTAATAATGTTGAGGAAGAAAATAGGTGACGTGAATTAGGTGAAATTGAGAATGAGTCACACTGTATTGTCCTCACGATGATGAATTAAGAGCACCTTTACAGGATGGAATTTCTTTTCAAAATCCAGAAATGTTCTGGTTTTTGAAAAAAAAACCAGAACAGAACAAATGAACCAGAATGATTTACACAGAATGATGACAGATGGTTCTGTAAGTTTAACATCTATAACTTTACTACTTATGTGTCTAAAGCCTGGAAAATCAAGTAAAAAAAAATACTTGACCAATCAATCAGGTTTTTTTGATTTTGCCAATTTGTTATTTTTTAATTATCATAACCCTGCAAAAGTACACACAACATAGATACATAAGCAATTTAGAGTGTCACTTCCATTAAGTTAAATAACTTGTCATGGTCTTGGTAGCCTATAAGGTGTAAAAACATATACCAAGTAAAGCACCACCTTGCTCATTTGTACATGGTTTGGATCCATGTCTGCTCTGCTAACTTACATCTTACATTAATTTTCAATCTATAGCCATACATTATCCAGCTGAAAGGATCTTTTAACATTCCCCGTAAAATAGTTCTATTTTCATGTGTTACCTGTACCTGGAGAAGAGGATTGTGGCCGGAGGTCCAGGGAACTTCTGGGCTGGGAGTTCCCTGTCTCTGTGGTGATCTCCGTTGGCCCATGATGACTCATGCTGTCGGTTCTACCAGGTGTGCTGATGACCCTGGTGTCTGGGTCACTGAGACACACTTTCCCATCGTCAGCAGGGGGGTGTCTTTCAAGTGAGTAGGAGGTGCAGTGCTGCTGCTGTTGGTCTTTAGGAGTGAACATCTGATGTTCAACAGGTAGCCCTGGTGTCATGATCTGCCAGCCTGGGTAAATGCTGCTGCTGTTGAGTGCATCTCTATTAGACATGACTTTCTGCAGATATTCTATGCTGGAAGAACTCAGTGGAGGAGGAGGATGATTCAAGCCCAACATTGCAGAGTTCTCCACATCTGCCAGAGGACCTGAGCCTGAGGAAATCATCCTCCCTAACAAGTCCCTAACCTTCATATCAGTGCCTGCTGTGGCAAGTGTCTGGTTATAATCTGGATGGTCAGCTCTCTCAGCTGTGAGGAATCTGTTGTGAATGTGAGAGATGTACTGCGAGTAGAGGTTGCTCTGATGGTTTTGCGTTAGGTTACTCAGCTTGAAAGAGTCATGCTCAGCAGGGAGATTACTCTTAGCAGCTAGCTTATTGAGGTGGACCTTCATGTGGTTCTTGAGAAACCAAGGTTCTTTGAAGCGACGGCCACAGATTTGACAGCAGTGCTCAAAAGAGTCCTTGTGTTTCCTCATGTGACCCTTCAGGAACCAGGCCTGACTGAAGGTCTGGCCACACACCTCGCAGGGAAATTCACCGACAGGCTTCCCCTTGTCACCAAGCCCAACAGCAGGCTTTTGACCTGAGCCGGTATCTGCAGTTATATGTGTCATCTCAACATGGCCAATGAGCTCCTCCTCATGTGCTGCAGCAAAGTCACACAAGGTGCATTTGTAGGGTTTGTGTAGGATCCTGATATGGCGCTCAAGTTCCTGCTGCTTCCTGAATTTTCCTTTGCAGAATGAGCAGCGGAAGCCAGTGGTTTGGGGCTGGATTGGCTCTTCATGGGCCGTAATCACCTTGGGAGATGTGGATGTCTGTGGCTGGTTCTCTGCTACACCGGAGTTTGTTAAGAGCTGGTTTTGCATTGAGGCAGATGGAGACAGCTGGGGATTTTTAAGTTGGGGTAAATTAGATATTTGCTGCTGACTAACATGACTTGCTCTCATCTGTCTATCTCTTAGTATGGCCCTTTCTTCAAGCTCGTGAAGCAACCTGTTTTCCTCTCTAATCCTCCCACGACCTTTGCCCAGAAGGCCTTGCTTGTGAGTACGGAGGTGAATCTTTAGGTTGCCCTTCTGTGCAGCCCTATGGTCGCAATATGGGCACTTGAAGGGCTTCTCACCCGTGTGTGTGCGCATATGAAGGGAAAGGATGCTGTTAAAGCGAAACCGCTTTCCACACAATGGGCAGGGATACTTTCGGTTCTTGCGGTTGTCATCCTGGGCAGAATTTATCTGCGAGACGATGCTTTGATTTGTGACTCTCAGGAACTGGGAAAGCTCTACTCTTCCATTCATACTGCTGAGAATTCTTGCGTCCATGATTTGATTGGCCAAAAGCGCCATCTGGCTCCTGATTGGATGACAGGATGGGGTAATGAAGCTGTCCTTTCAGGGATGGGGCTTATGATACAGTACGGTGGTCAGGAGTGCTGGTGTGAGACAGTCCAAAGGTTAGCAGTGAACTATATGCTGATTGTTTGCTCTTACTCAGTTGTAACAGGATGTGGATTCATGTTGTTCTCATGAAATGTTTGTTTGTTGCAGCTCAGACCTAAAAAAGAAAACAAAAGAAACTTTTAGTGACTTCAGATTGTACCAAAACAAAAACAATAGACACATTAACCTCCAGCCTAGGAAGCCCATACACAGGAAAATAAGCAGTAAAAATACACTTTTTTTGCTTTAAGCTTCTACTTTTGTAACTGCAGTATAATGCCAGCGATGCACCACAAATAGGTCAGGAAACAGAGCAAAGCAGGTTCTGACTCTCCTCATCCTGTGTTAAGTATAACTGTGGTTTTAGATTATTGTAGGAGACTGTGAAAACGCTGATTAAGTCAAACCACACAAGCTTCTTAAACAAATATCTCATCTTTGCTTAAGGGTAAGGTGAAGATCTTTGTGTAGATCGTGTTTTGTACTGACACACAATAACAAGCACAAATGCAGCACAAACATCAAAGTCTGTGTACCTCTACTTGCCCTTCCTTTGCATTTCACAAATCTGTGCAAGATTAAAGTAAAAAAGTTAAGCTTTTTCAGCAGGTCTACTGCATATTTGAATAAAACCTTTACTGGGATAATTATGTCACAGGAGTACAGTGGAAAATAAACAACTTAATGATTAAAAAATGCAAACTAAAGTTAAAGGAAGAATATCCAAATGAAAAGCTCAAATATGCCTCAATTTCCATGTGCACAGCTCCCCCTTTTTTTTTGATTCAGCTGTAGCAGCAAAACAAAGCTTCAAATTCACATCGTGTGACAATGGTAGAGGTCACATAAGCTCGCCCTGCCCAGCTCTAGTGCAGCACCAAAGGGCACAGAACAAAGCCTGCACTGTCCACACTGAATTAACACAGGCTTACATCATCCTGGACTGCAACCTCAGTCAGTCATGAAAATGATGTACACAAACCCACACAGATAAAGAGCTGGCAGGCTGGCAGCAGTGGTTGGTGTGAGCTGTGTGTTTGCTTTAAGCTGCAGATCAGAAATCCATTTGACCATATGGTGCAGCCCTGACTATATCTGACAGGGAAGAAATACACAATTATATTAGAATACAATAGAGTCTCAACATACAATACTTATTTCTTAAACTGGTATTCCTTTGCAGACAGAACAGCGAGGAGATGCAGGAGATGTTCCCCTCCATCTCCCTCCCACTTTCAAGGATTACAGTCATTTGAACTATTATTGCATTTGGCTCTATTAATGTCATTACTGTACTGTAGCCTTGGCTGTGTAATGGTGTACAGAGTGTCCATTTTGAAGTCTGCATCCAATCAATAATGATTGATCAAGCTCACATTCAAATGGGTTTGTGTATGCAGCATCTTATACTATACCTTTGACTACTGTTTAACTTTTATTAAGCTGTACATAAAAGTGTCTGTGGCTAAATCTGAGCAACATTCTGCCGCTGCTGCTGCTGCTTTTGCCTATAGTTTTTAGAAACCTTGGTCAGTAATGAAAATGTTTTACAAAAAAAAACAGCCTGGTAAAAATCTGGCTTGTCTGCAGTTAACTTGTGTCTGCTCTGAGCTGAGATCAATGTAAGGATATAGGTTTGACCTAATCACATCTGACAGGGAGAAAGTGAGGGAATGATATTAGCATACACAAGATCCACTTCATATTTGCTAAAGTGGAATTCCTCTGATTAACTAAGCATAGCAAGGAGGCATAAAACCTTCATCTCTGTTGTGTGTGTGTGTGTGTGTGTGTGCATGGTATTCCTTATGTTGTGGGGACCAAAATCTACAAAGTCGCATTATAGGGACTTGTCTTGATTTTTGTCCCCATAAGGTAAATGACTACATTTTAAGGTGAAGACATATCATATGTTAGGCTGAGATTAGGTTTAGGTTAAGGTTAGGTTCAGTAAGGGTTAGGACACTAGTAATTATGGTTAAGGTTAGAGTAAGTCTCCAGGAAATGAATGTAAGTCAATGCAATGCCCTCTAAAGTCATGTAGGAACTGGTGAAAACAGGGAGCGGCATGAGGGGCCGTCAGGTGTTTTCTCTGTCAGACTGGATTATGGTCTTTGCTGTAGATTGAGAGAGTTCTTGATTGTTATTAAGCGTCGTGTCTCTTAGGTGTGGCCACTTGTAGACAAACAAGGAGCAGGTGTGATTTAGCACAGGCAATAAAAGAAAAATGTGACACGTACACATTTAAACCAGCACTGGGAGCTGTGCATTCTGGCTGATTTTAGATCTGACAATATCAAACATTGTTAGATTTATTTTTACTGCAGTCAGACTCAGGGTTTTGTGTTTCAGTGTTTAATCTACAAGAGAGTGGATGCATGATCTTTTCGCTGTGTAGTTGCAGTGCGCTGTCAGCCAGGATAGATGGACAGTATTGTAAATCCATAGTTAGGTGACAGAGGAATGAAACACATGAATAAAATTTATAGATCAGAACTGCATAACAGCAGTTACAAAGCATTAATAATTTATGTGGATAGTTGAAGTACTGAGAATGCACCACAATCAAATACGTGAGCCTGCAACCAAGAGTGACCTAACCTACCTATTGTAATCTAAAATTAGAGCTTGGAAAACTAAATAGGTAGAGTGATGACAAATGTAAACTGTAAAATATAATATGATGATTCTCTGTAAACCAAGTATTTTTAAGTTGTCTCTCAAATGCTTGTAAAAGAAGAGAAGATGGATTATTTATCTACTGGCTATTTATTATTGCTCTTTTTCCTCACATTCTTCTTATATCTGATGTGAAACTGTATACACGCTATTTTGGATATAGATTAATTTGTGCTGTCTACCAGGCATTATGCATGACAGCATAATAAAAGCTTCATTTATTCAAAGCTAAATATGTGATATGCGATGGCATGACATTCTGATGAAAGTCATATCTAATGATACAATCACTGATATCGCCTCATATACATTATGGCACAATGCAACGCTATACATAATACAAATTGATGTCCTAGATTCTTTATAATGTGCCTCTGCCTACTTCAGAGTCACACATAACAAGAGATCATGGCTTTCAAAATTCCTGGAATTCCCTGACTTCCCAGCCAGCAGATAACAATTGTTTTATTCATTACCACAGAGCAGGCTTATGTGCAGACAGTAAAAGCCCAGTGCCGTGCATTATGCCCCCCTGTGTTTCACCCCTCCCACACACCCATGAACCAAAATCGCCCAGCCAACCATCCTGTGGACTTCCCTGTCAAGGGATGAAGAGCCTGCACGTGGAGGAGGGCAGTGGTAGCACAGCTGCCCACCATGACCCATACAAAAGATAGCACCCATATACTTTCTGACAGCCAGATTAATGAAACCCTATAGGAGCTTCTCTGTAGGCCCCCCCCAAAAGCCTGACTGAGACAGAATAGTCTAACCAGTACCATTCATTACTGCAGAGCACAGAAAGAGCACACACAGCACTGACAAACTAGCTCCTTGTGAGTAATAGCTAAAGAACTCATAAAGGAATACATACACATTTGTTGTGGGTGCAGTAAATCTATGCCACTCCTTTAACAACTATCAAAAATCTGGCTCATGCCCTGTAAAAATAAATCTGGAGTGCACGTGGTGCAATGGTGATGTGCAGTTATTTTGGAGTCAGCGATTTCACTTGTTCAGTGAAAGGAAGGGACCTTTTCGATTCATGTTCTTCTCATTCAGTAATGCAGATTAGTGGCCTTGAATGCAGCAGCAAGAAAGTAAGTTTCTCTAGCAACATAAGCAACAAGGCACAGCGACTGCAAGGCGGACTGAAAACAGCCTGTTTTGTCAAGTGGTCTCCAGCTGTGTTTGTGTCTGTGTGCTTTTGAGTCTGTGGAAAACCTTAATATCAGCTTTCTTAATTTAACCTTTGTTTTCAAATGGACAAACTGTAACTATATCACAACATGGGAAAGGCTCAAGTAAATTATACATGAGCGTGTTGGGGGTGATATGTAACATTGAAAGCAGGCAAAAGTGGGTATCATGTATAAAGTTTGTTGTCATATGCTTCCTGTGATGATTTCTATGGTGCTCGCACACAAAGCAAGAAAATAAGAGACACTATCTCCTCAACTCTCCCTCATCATGCACATGCAAAGACACCTGCTGGCCAATCCCCTAATGCTCTCTCTCTCTCACACACACACACATGCATGGGCATGTGCATATAGAGTGTATTTTAAATCACTAATGCGTGAACAGTTGATCTTGTTTGCACAGACCACCTGTCCTTTCTGGACACAAACAATGCTTTGGCGTATGATGGAGTTTGTTAACAGTGTGGGGTGCGTAGGGGATGCCTTGCACAAGAGAAGCCTATCCACATGGTGTGGGCTGCATCAGATGGTTGAGCCCTGCAGGACAGCAGCCAGCTCCAACAGAACTCACACGGATTTCAAAGAATGGAGCTTCTTCCGTTTCATAACATACTGACATGTTTTGCTTTTTTGGAGAAGTACAACTTCCTCGGGCGCGAGGAAAGCAGACTGCCAAAGTGGGCTTGTCACTATGTAATTTAGAGAAACAAGATTGTTTTGTTTGCACATCCAGTTTGTCTATCATGCTACTAAACATTTGCAAAGCTGCAAAGAGGTAGCAAAAAAAATGGGGAGTTACAAAAAAAAAGATAGATGTGTCTACTTTCAGTTACTAAAGCACTTGAAGGCAAAAGTCATTAAATGAGTCATCACAAATTCACAGCGGGAGTCTGGTAATGCCACTTACAGTATCTCATTAAGATATGGCATCTACAAAAAAAAAAAACTGACAAACAAAGAGCATAATCCAAGGCACATTAACTGGGCTGATAATTCAATGAACCCTCATTTGGCAGCCATCTTGCCCTTGTGATGGTCTTTTTTTCGGCTGCAGCAGCAGCAACAGAACCCAGGCCCCTTATGAAGTTCCCTCTCTCTCTTTCCCTTGCTCTCGCTCTCACTCTTATTCTCTCGCACCCCCCCCCCCCCCAACACCACCCTCTAAAACAACAAAACATCCACCATCAACACCACCCTCTAAAACAACAAAACATCCACCATTAGACAACAGGGTACCAGCATAATTAGAAAATGACTTCCTTTGCAATCCTAGCTAAGTAGTTTACACACTGTAATTACAGGGACAAAATCATCTTTTCATCATTTCACTGATTGAGCTCATCAACCCAGTGGGATCCCAGGACTGTGCTCAAGCAACATCTGGGCTAAGAGAATTAGCCCTTGGTTTAGCAGGCCTTACACAGTGGCAAGCAACGCCGCATGACCACCGGACATGGCCGTGACACAGATCTCCTATTGAGACTGTCGTTTCTCCCTCCTGCAGCAGATCCAGCATGCAATCGCAACTTCTCAAACAGCCCTGAATGAGCACCTCGTAGTTCACTGAGTTTAATGCAATCAGAAACAGTTTGGGCGAGTTCACAGTAACTACATTAATTTCCCACATTTTCAAAAATGCCATATCAAACTTTTCCTCCCCCTCAGCTTGCGCCCCTGTACTGGTGAATCGAAGCGTTGTAGATTGACCTTGGTACACAACAACATGCCTTTTCATGTGGTGCTCTGTTATTTAATTCTCTGTGTGCCCTCAGCCTTGACTTTCTAACAAACACATGTGATCCTGGAGTTGAAGGTGAAGTGCTTTGGTTCGTCTCTGTCCTGTGGAAGGGCTCTGCCTCCGTGTGTTGGCAACAGAGGCAAGTGTTTAATGTGGCAGCTGTTAGCCTCGTGGATTTTCACTAATCACTCTCTCCTGATTACTCTGATGAGTGTATGATGCTCTTAAATAATCAACCCGCAATGAAAAAAAAAAGAAAAAATAATTATCATCATCTCCCTAAGTAGTGCAGCTGCACCCGCCTGCAATAATTACAACTAGAACAGGGCGCCTTCTCTCGTCACTTACAACCACTTATTATTAGAGATAACGCTAATTGGTGCAGTGGTGGGCGACAATTCTTCATGGGGTTCATCATAAAAATCCAAACCTTAAAAGTTATGGCGCATTAGAGGTCTTAAAGCCAAGGTAGGGTATTAAACACTGCATGCTGAGACACGCCAATAATCTGAGTCAGGGGAGTAGTAGATGTCCTATCAGTAGTCTCTTGGTTTGCCTCGCTGCCTTGCCCTCACTCCACCCTTCCCCCACTCCTGGTATCAGCCTGGCAGACACAATTAACATTTTCATAAAAACAATTCCCTGCTTCCAATAGTCCAATGTAATTTGTTTTCCATCTCTGTTCATTAATCATTGTTTAAATCGGTGAGCCATCCCCTCCACTCTGCCATCTGCACTCAGCTGTGTTACAGATATGACACCTTCCCCTTTAATGGGAGCTGACAGCCAAGAGAGGAGGCCTGTGGAAAATAGCTTCCTGCATGTGCACTTCCACCTCACATACTGCCAGCAGGTGAGAGAGGGGGTATTTAGTGGGTTCTGATTAATCTCAAAGGCAAACAACATTACACCACAATTTTCTACAGCATGCAACACCACAATGTGTGCACACAGAACACAGTTGTATACGGTATAAAGAGTGAAAAGCCACTGTTTTGAAAGTAACTAGACCATAACTTATGCAGACATGCTTTATAACAATGGTGATGCATTCCATTTTTTTTTTTGTTAAAGTTGTCAATTGTTTTTTTCTTCCTATCTCGCTCTCTCTCCTCTAGTTAAATTAGTGCAGTGTTCCTACAATATGCTATTGTTTTCCTGGAATTGGGAGCAAGGTTATTAATTATTCACTGTTGTGTTCTCATATGGGGGGGCTATGCTTTTTCACTGTATTGCCTCATAGCTCAAATACTTAAGGCCATGGTGCTCAGGCAAATTTCATGAGGCAACATCACAGAGATATTGTTATCACAAGGCAGATACTTTGGAGATTAAAAGTTTCCTGAAGAGTTTGAATGACTGCAAAGATTTCCGATTCATGTCTGGTGAGACTTCAAAATTCTAGGATTTCGGTGGTGTGCATGGGAAGGACAAATCAAATAACTTTGCTTTGCTTGTTGTTTCTTTCAAAGTGATTTAAGCCCTAAGTCTAAATAGCTTAGGCATTTTTTTTGGGGGGGGGGGGGGGGAGGAAAAAAGAGGGGGGGGGGGGGGAAGAGAAAATCCGTCTCAATGTGGTGGTAAGAGAGTGCCAAAAAGTTCATCTGGCCTGTTGATTTCAGCATGGATTACAGATATTCAAATCATGTGCCTCTTGTTCAAACAAGTGCTTCTATCAGGGGAGAAAGTTGCCAAACAGAGATTTGTCATGTAAGCTGAATGAATTTACTGCAGCATAATGAGAGAACGGCCGTGGTGCTACATTTAATAGGCTACAGTTTCATCCACTCATGCGCCCTCTTCTCTGAGTCCCTCTAAGTTATCATCATTTCAAACACATCAACAGTCTCCACACAGGTGAGAGTTTTACATTTAAAAAGATGGTGCCCCCTGAATAAACTGCATACGGGCCCTTTTCTGACACAAAGTGTGTCACATGGTCCCCCATTACAAAATACTTAAGACAACCCCTTTCCACTCTTTTTGGAGTGTTTCTAACAAGAATGGCAGGAGCAGCAGCGGCAGCGGCAGCAGCAGTAAATGATGTGTATATTCAAAGCTGAATATTTCATGTTGATTGATCGCACTGACTGCCACCCACCTGCTCCTCCTCCTGTCCCACCGGAGCTGGCATGAGGAGAATTCAGTAATTGAGAAGAGCAGGGCATGGTCTCTCTTTGCTCACATATGACAGATGGGGCATCATCGCTTCAAAGGAGAGCATTTGGAAACAGGAGGAAGAAGGAGGGGGGGACGCAGAGGGTGAGGGTGGCTTTGAAAGTAGCTGTGCCACCCTGTACAGGTGACAAATACAGAAAAAGGTTACAATATCTATGGCATGACCTCAGAAATGGCATTAGAGCAGTAAAATGTGCAACTTAAATCAATAAATAAATAAATAAATAAATAAATAGTGGAGTTAATGTAAAGCCATTTAATGATTTTTAATAAGTATCAGGCATATTGCAATGTAAAAGCACTATTGTAATGCTGGTGCAGTGCACTGTAGATTCTGATGCAGTTTTTTTAAGTACAGTATGTGTTTTGTGGCTCTATAAATGAGACATTAATGTGGAATTTTTAAAAAAATAAATAAATACATTCATATGGTTTAACGGATTAAATAAACACACAGAAACACGGTTGCTGTTTTAGATAGTAGCCTATTTAAAAAAAAATTTATATATAATTAATTACCGACCTGAATCCCTTCAGTCCCATTTTAGTCATCAACATGACTTACTTTTACACCCAAATAAGAAATGGAGAAGGAAAATAAAACGCGTGTCTACACACGCTGGACTCTTGAGAAACTTAAAGTCACGCACTTTTCACGGATAACTTGAGGAAAATCTTGTTAAAGCGGTGGTGACTTTCTTTTCTTACCTGGTCAGTTGATGTGGAGACGCGGAGAAGGAGCGGGCTGACAGCTGGAGATCAGTGCACGAGATGTGGAGCTGGATGAGTGACTGACTGCTGACTGACGGACCGTTTACGCGTTCACACGCTTTATCACAAACGCCCAGCGCAGCACAGTCGGACCCAGATTTCGCCTTGAACTCTCGCTTTAACTCTCGGAAAAACAAACGACTAAAACGCTTTCGCCATGCAACGGCAGCAGCGCGCGCTGTTCTGTAGTATTTCCAGTTGATGAAAGAGGTAATGAAATCTTATTTTATAGGGAAAAAAATGTAGCATAGACTTCGACATGTCCTGAAGCCGTATGTCTCCCTCATCTGGCCGCTGGTGTGCAAGTGTAACAGACTGGCACCGTGCGTAAAATGTGCGCTGGCGTGTCGAGGGCGCAGACATCAATCCCTCCTCTGAGGTGCAGGCATATCAAAGTATTATGTGGTATTATGCGTGTCGAATTTGGTATTAGGGATTATCAGTACAAGTGGTACTTTTATGTTCTTGGAAAACTTGCCTTGCGTCGTGATCTTTAAATTTGCTCTTGAGACGTGAAACGTGATTTTTATTTATTTATTTTTGTGTTTTTAGCACCAGCGTCTTGGTTTAATGACCCCAAATTGTTTGTTACTGGGTCAGCGGGGAGAATGAAGGAGGACTGTACTTCCATGATTCAGTATTAGAGTTATGGCTCTATAAGGAAGCGCAATTATCGTACTTCTACCGTCCATATGACCTATGACCCAAAGTGGGAACACCTCAGTTAAAATAAGTCGAAGGATTCCACCACAATTACAGGTTAATAAAGAAGAGCAGAAGACCTGCAGCAACAGGTCCCTAGTTTTCCTGAGTGTTGTGAGGATATGTTTCAATTTACATTAAAATATACTTATAAGCACTGGTCCTCGTTTTATCATTTATTTTGCTGTTTTCATTTATTTGAGTTTAAACACTTAAGCCTTTGAGTTTTAAAACCAGCTACACCAAGTTTTTATTGTATTCTCTCAATAAAGACATTTTAAAACCATAATTAACTGGCTTCCCTCGATCTTCACTCAGAATAAAAACCTAAATGTATACTCTGATATTTTATATGAATAATTATCCATGTTGACTTTTTTATAATAACATTTTGGACCGTATCATTCAGCCCTACCTGCAACAAGGCTGAGTTCATCTCATCAGTGTTTTATTAAACACAGGAGGGATTATAAACAAAACACTATGTCTGCATTGATAGTTTTGTCTGACTAGAAGACTAAATTGTGATCACTGTAAAAGTGGATATTTATTTGAACATGGCTTGCTCAGGTTGCACCTGCCTCTTGTCAGCATGGGACTGTTTCTAGCCGAGACCCGCAAAGAATAAGCTGTACAAAAAAAAAGGATAAAACAAGAACAGGCAGGAAATCCACATGTTTGAGAAACTGCTCTAATAAATGTGTGTAGGACAGTAGTGATTTGGTGAACAGACCTTTTCTTTTGCCTTTGAAAGAAAACTTAAAGAGCCATGGTAGAAAAAGAAAAAAGAAAACAGTTTGTTTGTTTTAATAAATCAGTGTACAAATACAGTTCCTCACACACAAGTATACTGTATGTCATTTACATTCACAAGCAGTGGGTGTAAATGACACATAGGTACAACTTTAGGATCTTAAGTGATGTGTGTTCAAACTGCCGCAAAGCTGCTGTTTCATGCATTCAGCTGACATTTTGCACTCAACTTTAACTCCCACTCTCCCTCTCTTAGGCCCAAGCACCTGTCTGGACAACAATACCTGCTCGAATCCTTCATCACAGAACTCCTAAAATCCCTCTTAATCCCTCCAATAGAGATCTTGCATGTGTACCACCTCATTACATAGTTGTTACGCTAGAATTTCTTTTGAAATGCAGTTCTGCTATGTTCTAGCATATACTGCCTTCACGGCTTAACCTACATAAGTTACACTGATCTATGTCTCACCAACACAACACCAGCATGTTAAGCAATACCTAATCTGTCTCATGCTACCTGGATTTTCATATTGGAGAAATAATCCTGATGAAGGGAAGAGAAGGGGGTGGGGGGGGTGGGGGTGCAGAGTCACCTTAGGGCCCGTTTAAAGGCTTATCATCAGAAAACCACACTCCCACCATTTCACTAAAAGAGGGGTGATAGCCTTTCAACCACACGCAGCGGCTTTAATTAAAGCGACTTGTGGGCGAGATGAAGTGCAGTGGTGTGTGTATGAGTCGTCCCCCCCCCACCAAAAAAATCAAGATCATGGCCCACAGTTGAGGCCTTGTCACGTCCTCTATTTCAGTGTTCCCCAAACTTTTTATACCAAGTAGCACCTGAGAAAATATGGTGCTCTCAAAGTAACACCATTATCACCAGATCATTTGCTCTCTCATCATCCTCCTCTTCCTCACATATACTTCACACACTGGTATAGTGATAGTAGATTAAGCTGGAGTGAGAGATAAGGTGACGCCAATTATTATTTAATTTATTATTATTATTTTATTTTGTAATTAATTTCATTTTTACTTTGCACTCTGGGCAAAGTACCTCAGCTCCACTTCCATCACATACCCTGGTATATACAGTACAACAGTATTTCTGATTTTCCTCCAAGTAAAACCAGAGGAAGGTTACGTACCACTGGTGGCACACATACCACAGTTTGAGAACCATGGCTCTCTTTTACTCTTATCTCCTGATTAGTAAGGCCTGAAAGTGAATATTGTGAGCCAATCCAAATTTGGGGACAGTGACAATGGGGCTTAATAAAAACCTGCACATATTTTATCTTAAATAATACATCTGGCCATACAATGCTTATAGCTACAATTTAGTGCTACTTGGTATATTTCCCTTACAAAATAGCAGTGTTTAGTGAATGACCCTCCTCATGTAAGTTACATTTTTCCCCTCGAAACTTCCAAGATATTTGATTGAACTAATGATTCTGAAGTAACTTATACCATTTACTGTGGTTTTCCTCAGTTCAGTTTTGTTTGACTGTCAGCAGCAAAGAATTTTGATGACATTTTCTGGTAGTGTAGGTTTTGGCCAGTGGAAGAAATTATTAAATTTTCAAGGTGATTTAAAAAAAAACAACAAAAAAACAAAAACAATCCTTAATAGGCTATAGCAATGACACTGTTGGAAATTGAGTGCTCTTGACAGACGTTTGCAATCCAAGTGTTTCTCCACTTTTGTGTTGGTGTGAGACTGATTTAGTAACTGATAAATATATTCAGCTTATAATACCTTTGAAGGACTTTAACTTGTTGCATTGTTGTACAGATAAATTCACTGAAGGACCCGAGTACTTCCTTCACCTCTACACCTCAGAATGTGTTTATGACTTCAGAGCTATGTTTGGATATTCCCATTGCTTTCTGATTTTAGTTTGGTTTTCAAGAAGATTTAAACAGGTAAGTCTACATTTGCAGGAAATTGTCTTGTGACAAGGTGAAACATTGTCATGCCAAGATTGTCTGTCATGTTTGTGTGTGTGTGTGTGTGTGTACGTGCAATTCTACATTTAAAGGTGTTGTTGCACTGCTGCCTTGGAGCTCCAACTTTTCACCTTCACTAGACATTATGGCAGCCATCTCACATCATCATCACAGATCCACTCATAGAGAAGTGTGTTTTATGTGCTGTATTGGGAATTTATCTCGTGTACACTTGGCTGCTGTCAGTCAATATAAACTGTGATCTGCAAATGAAGCCTCCTCCTGTCTGAGTGGATTCTGAGAGAGTTATCCTGTTCCACTGACATATGCTTTGACTGTACTTTTACTAAATGAAAGGCACTATGCATTTGGTTAGCTTTACATGTTTGAGATATTAATGCAACCGTTGACAATTTGATTACAATATAAGTTTGTGCTTTACTTAACTCTTCAAATTGTAATGCTCACCTGGAGATTCACTAAAAGCAACAATTACCAGTAGTTAATTCTTTAAAGAACAGTATTAGCTCAATCATTATGCGGCAATATCTGTTTAAGAACCAAAACATTTCACACTAGTCATCAAGAGGAAAATGTGTTACTGTCAGATAATTATTACTATGCAGAATAACATATTGTAGAAAATCTTAATAAGCTGTTTCTGGTTTAGATACTGAGTTGGAAAATGAAAATTTGTCAGCAGAATATTGTCTGTTGAACTTAATGAAATGGAAATCCTTTAACAATAAACAGTGTTTTATCCCAAAGAAAGAAGAAGAAATGGTACATGTAGTGAAAACTGTTTATTTTTCTTTTAGTTTCTATTAACATTATAGAAAGCTCATCACAAAGGAATACACTATACATTCTTTAGGCAGGTCACGAGAAAGTACAATGACAGCTACAGTGGGCCAAGACTCTCAACTAAACTGACAATAGCATGGGATCGACAGAAAAGCAATAGAGTGGCAAATGTATGACAGAAAGCAAACAGTTAAAGCATCCTTAAGTGTCATTTATAATGTAGAAGCAGGTAAGATTAAGAGACTGTATCACCTATTGTTCAGAGATTGATACAAAACAGTTACACACAAGGCTCATTGGTTAACATTGTTTACTAAACATTTTTTCCACACAAAGAAATCTGCATGAACTGAGGTAAAACAGAATTAAAGACAAAAAAGAGAAACGAGAGGATGGCTCATCTGGAAGGAAACAAACAAAGGTTTTCTTGAAAGAAAAATTATTGTGAAATATAGATATTTGATCGTCACTTCTGCTGCAGCCTGGCAGCTTTAAACTTCGACACCTTTTTCGGGGGCTGCTGGGGCGGAGCAACATCAGACGCCACCTCCTCTTGTTTCCTCTCCAGTATGGTCGGCAGAGCTGGTGGAGTGATGGTCAGGTGGGGAACAGTCGAGGGCATTGGGTCCTTTTCTACCACTGTACCTGAAAAAGCCTGAAAGGAGGAGAGACGTTGTCATGCTGTGTTTCCTTGTTCACACTTCCTATTGAGACTGACATTTATGACATTTATGCTTTGACCACAGACAACCCTCATTTTAACTTTAAGACGCTTCTCTTGGAGTTTTGTTATGTTCTCATTAAAAGGTGTAAGGCACAAACCTCAGTTTCATGAAAACAGGTATTCTGAGTCCTTTGTACTGTAACTTTTGTACTGGGACTAAAAATGACAATAACACTTGTCTGGGATCTGAAAAAAAAAAACCAAAAACTACCACAAGTCTTGTACCTCAAATCTGCTGGCAGTGTGCAGCGGCACTGCTACAGGACTGTCCTCCTCTGCGTTGCCGTCACTAGTGTCACTGTGTGTTCCTTCATCGTAGCTGAAGCTCCGGCCAATCATCCTGCGCTCTTCAAAGTCCGCCGCACTGCTCTCACTTGTGTCGCTGCACACGCTGTTCTCTCGGCTCCGTGATTTTAGAATGGACTTTCTGGGAATGGGTTCCCCGTTCTTTACATCCACAAACAACCTGAGAGATACAAAAATCTGCCAGTGTCATTGAATAATCGAGGAATAATTCTGTTTGATTCTCTGATAAGTCCTGCTGTGCTGTTTTTACCTGTAGATGTCTGCTGGTGTGGTGATTTTGTGAAGTTCATGGTGCGAGTGCCCGTTGTTGTGTCCGTTTTTCTTTTTCCTCTTCGAGTGTTCCTTCTGCTCTTTCCGTTCACTGAACTTTAATGTGGTGTTTTTTCCTGTGTTTATCCTCACCTGAAGCAACAGACATCACCAAAAGTCACCAAAACAGCATTAAACATCAGAAAAACACTTAAATAATTAATATCTTAACCACCTGACCTTCTTGGGTTCAATGGTGTGAGAGAAAAAGATGGTGGGCAAACAGTTCCCTTCCTCTTCTTCATCTTCCTCCTCCTCCTGTTTCCCATCCTTGACTGGTTGTGCTATACTATGAGGCTCAGAGGCCCAGCTTGGCTTCAAACTCACTCCATTCATGGGACAAAAAGCATCTCTTTCCTTCTCTTCCTCAGATGAAGAGGATGGTGTGTCCTCACCATTGATATCTGCATTGTCAGATAATCTAAAGAAAAATAATTGACACATTTACAAATGAAAACTATTCATACAGGGGGAGAAAAACACCTGAGTGTTTTTTTTTTGTGTACCTGTCCTGCTCATCTTCAAGCTCCTCCAGTTTTTCAAGTTCATCCAATCTAGCCCACAGCTCCTCCTCAGTCATGATGCTTTTCCCGCTCCCTTCATCTCTGCCTCCCTCTCCATCATTCTCTTCATTCTCCTCTTTTAAATCCAATATGGGATCCAGTTTGGGCTTAGAATTTGGTTTGTGAGCTATTCTTTGTCTTCCTGGTAAAGCAAAAAAGAAGCTTGAATGTTAATGAACGCACAACTCACCAGAAAACCTACAAGATATAGAATTAAAATGGGGAAAAAAGGCTGACAAAGATACCTTTGGTGACTGAAGTGTCATTGTTTCTGACTTCCTCTCTGATGTCAACATAGTCCCCTTTATTCTACAGAACAAGCAAAATCAATCCCCATCAATATTTTATGCATCATCTCAAAAGTGAAGACAACTTGTGGTAATGCAACATACAGCTGAGATTGTTTCCAAGTCCTTTGCAAACCCAACTCTGGCTTCAAAGTTTTTCATTGTCTTGGACAGATCGTCAAGTTCATGCTTTACATCTGAGAGGGAAAAAAAATGCATTAACATGAAAATGCATTTAGAGAATTGGATGCAGTCTGACAACACTCATTGTGCAGAAAAAAAAGACTGTGGGCTAAAAGAGATTTCAATAAAAGAGTTAACATAACAATGACAACCTGCAAAAATCCTTAACAAGTTGAGGGTGAAAAAACTAAAAAAAAAAAAAAGAAAAAAGAAAAAAAGAAAAAAAAGACACAAACAGTTCATAATATCTTATGCCCTGAATACTACTCCGGATCATTAAATCTTCACAACAATTAAGCCCTTTTACTAATAGCAGCAGAGGGCCCTTGTTTCCATGGCAATCGGGAGCCCCTCCAGTCAGTGCATCAACTGGAAGTGAGGAAAGGTCAAACACAGAAGGCCTGACAACTCAGCCGCTGTCTGACACATTTCAGCTAGCCATGTTTGTATTACAGCACTTAGCTCTGTAATAGCAGGGTGGGCAGGGTCAGGAGAGGGGAGGTGGGGGGGGGGGGGGCTGGGGCGGCGGGGGGGGGGGGGGGGACTGAGACGGCTGCGGATGGGCTGTGGAAGCACATTTCTGCTTCACTAAACACCCTAATAATGTTCACATCAGCGATCGTTACTTGGGCCCAATTGACTTGATATTTTCAGAAGTAGAATGAACAGCAGGGGAGAGAGAGACACACACAAAAACACAGCTACACATTAACAATATTAGAATGTATTAAGACACCATTGAGGTGTGAGTGGCTTTCACGAGATTTGCAGCCGAGACACTGTCAGTTTTGGCCTGACGTATGAATGCATTGTAACACAGTGATGCAAAGGAGCCTTGGTCTCTAAACCAGAAATCATGTTACTCTTCAGTACAACAATTATAAACAGTGCCTCTACATGGCAAAGACAAAAAAACAAGTTTTTCCAACAGTTATGTGATCAATCATGGCACAACAGTAAGTGAGGTTCGTCGCTGCAGTGTTCAGACTTGATGCAACTACGCCATCTGGTGGATGATGGCGAGTAGTGTCGAGTAAACAACCCTCTGTTCAGAAAAGAGAATGGGAGCCAGGCAATCCTTTTGAAGACAAACTCACGTTTCATCCGATGGTCGACTATTTTCTGAGCCTGCTTGGCAGAGCACTTAGCAAACCAGTTGTCACCGAGCAGCACCGTGAGCTCATTGGTGTGCACCAGCTTCCCAGGCATAAAGGCCAGAGAACCAAACGGCACCTGTGTACAGCACAGAGGGAAGGATTGCGGGTTGAAACAAAGCAGGTGGAAAAATGTGTGAGACAAAAAGAAATATATATAAACACAGTATATTTGGCGCTAAGAATATTAGGCCAAGGTCATGACACTGATCAATCATTAACTTGCCATTTGCAAAAGGAATAAAACCACAAAAAGCACAAGGCTCAGGCTGCGTAATTTCTTCGCACTTAAACAAGGTTTGCACTAACCATGATGTCATAGGACAACTGATCGGGAAGAGTTTTAAGACGATCATTCAGCGCTTCATAATCACCGGACACCTTCTTCCTGCAAGATCATGGATTTGCAAAAACAACAAATAATTCAGTTCAATTTTTCACAGCTTAAACCCTGTCTCTTTTATGAAGGTATATAAAAAACTTATATACATTAAAAAAGTACTTATATCCCTGTCAAGGCAGAGCAACATGGTCTTAATGATGGTCTTTATAATTATCTACTAAAAGAGGTTTGCTTCCTCTTCTCATGCTCCTGAAATAACGTTTTTTTCCCCCCGAAGGATAATATAAGATGACTTAAAAAATTATTTCGTATATTAAATAATGATTTTATTGGTGTCCACTTCAGAAACCAGTCGGAGCAGCAGAAATGCTATTAATGATATTTCAACATGTCACAGTAACAGTGGGCAAAATTTATAATGGCTGAATTAGCCCATTTTGACAGGTCACAGCAGGAAAATCAAAAGGTGTAAAGTCAGTGTCAGGGAGGATGCTGGTTCACTGTCACACCGTCCTGACTTAGATGAACTGAACAGAGCCATCATTAACATGATCAGCCACACCTGTGCGTGTCAAAATGGCTGATGTGCAAAGAGCCCGTTCCCTTCAGTTTCATGGCCCTGTTAATCTATTATGTGACACTTAAATAGTTAAAAAAAAAAAGACATGTGGTGAAAACAAGACTTTAGGAGCCATGTCTAACCATCTGGAATGGTATCATGGCATCTACTGACTCGCATGTGTTGGCTGTTGTCAAATAAAAACCAATGCTCTTAATTAAGAGTAAAAACTTGACATGACGCTGGCTGACATTAGCACAGCATTCTTTAAAAGATGGGTGGAGGAGCTTTGAGAAATCCCTAAGGTCAGTGGTCTTAATTTGTCCAACTCTATGGATTTCAGTTGAGGTTGATGTTAGAAGTCTGTACAGGCTTGCAGAGTCCTGAGAGGACTGCAATTTTTTATTGGTGTTCTGCACAATATAGAGATACAAATTTACAAATTTAGTTGTACTATTGTTTTACTCTCATCAAGGAAACTGTTTTCAATTCCACATTGACAGGTCTTTTTCACAGCAGACATTTTGACGTGCTGTAGCAGAAATAGCACAGATGGTATTGATTACATTAACAATGGCTCTCCTCCATCCAAGTAAGTCAGGACAGACTGTGACAGTGAACACCTGTGCTTCACACCTGTGCTTTTCCTACTGTGGGTGTCAAAAGCTGTGTTCGGACTGCCAATAAAAACATTGTTCTTTGCATATCTAAATTGGTTAATTTGTCATTTTCCCAAAAACTGATTGCACAGATGTTATTGATTACATTAACAATGGCTCTCCTCCATCCAAGTAAGTCAGGACAGACTGTGACAGTGAACACCTGTGCTTCACACCTGTGCTTTTCCTACTGTGGGTGTCAAAAGCTGTGTTCGGACTGCCAATAAAAACATTGTTCTTTGCATATCTAAATTGGTTAATTTGTCATTTTCCCAAAAACTGATTCAAACCTCTTTTGGAGGTGGTTTGAAATGCAGTTCAAATCAATTTCAGTCTTAATGCTCTGACTGCTCCAGTTGGATTTCAACTAGTCTTTTTCTTCACTGTGGGCGACTCTGTGGACTGATTCAGAGAGATATGCCCATCTTAAATGGAGGAACTTTTTTAGAGGGCGATTTCCCTGCACCCTGAGCTTGAAAGCTGAGCCAAAAAGGTGGGTACACAATATATTAAATTGTATTAGGATGCACAAATCTAACCTGATGACTTGCAATTATCAGTGTGGACAATCTGCCTAAAAATATCCAATTCCTCACATGAAACCCAGAAATAAAAACATCATTAGTTTATTAAATGTACATAATGGAAAAACCCAGCAGGGAAAATACAGATGTAAATAATGAATATATGATGGTGTGAAAGACACTACTGTGACAACTACAAATAACTGTTGTGTTCAAGGCCTACTGGTGTACCAAGTCTGACTACATCACACAACTCCCACCACCATCACTCTGCCCTCAACTTAAATCTAAGGAGAGGTCTAATAGAGTGCCAGTGACTATAATAAAATGTTATTGTTCACAGAGGTGGATAATTGCCTTTGGCCCATCCGGTAATTCATTACTGTGAACCACTGTATTGGTGTGCAGGGCCTTGACAGCTGCCGTTGTACTGAAAATGCTCCTTGTCACCACAACTGTTTAGAAAGCAGAAAATATGGGCGCTAATTGTGGCACACTTGGAACAAATGGCTGTGATTGGTCAGGGAGTGTCTAAAGTGGTGATATTGACCACAGCTGGTAATATTATCCAGACACTTTGGAGCTTGTGGTTATAATGAAAAAAAAAATGAATGAACACACAGTGAGGGTGAGTAGATAAGCATAAAAGCTAAATGTCTTAAAATGTCTTATAAATTTGGCTATATTCATAAATATCTGACTACACAAAGTATGTGACATGCAAAAGGTTGCTCTATAATGTACAAAACATTTGTAGTAAAAATGTAATGCTGTCAAAAGCAAAGAGAATAGGAAAACATGCAATCACTATGCAGCTGCCAAAATAACATATGGGACTTACCAGTGTAAAATCCGACTTTCACAGTCTTTCACCACCTGTTTTTTTAGGACACATTATTTTAATCATTTTAATATGAACAATGTGAAACTATTTATATATATATATATATATATATATATATATATATTGATACATACGCGGGAGCAAATAGACAATATCTAAACAAAGGGAAGCAGGAGAGGAAAGACAAGCACAGCAGTAAAATCAACATCCGAAGGTTCAGGAAGACCAACAACAACAGGAAGACAACAGTGGCACATACGAGTCAGTGGAAACAATTATTAATGGGTTACTTCTCTGATTTTTCAGCTTCTTTATAGTGAATATTTCATTGGTACATAAAGCAAAGAAACCAGAAAAAAACAAAACAAAACATTGAACGATGTCATTGTGTTTTCAGGTTTGGGAAGCAAAACACATTCTACTTACCAAACAACCATGTGACCAGGTTAATACTCAAGAGAGAAACTGATCATGAAAATAATCATGAGTTGCAGCCCTATAAGACACACAGGACTAACCTCAACCAGATAATGCCTAACTCCAGTCCTTACAGCTACTCACATCTTAATCCCAAAAACCAGCGCAGCAGATATTAGGTACTGCCTCATTTAGTCTTCGTGAGGACTTCTGGTCCTAAAGCAAAAGCAATGTTTGTACCAGAAAAAAAGGCCCTAAAGAAGTATAAAACCAAGTACACACACACAATTACTTATTTGTTTTTAAATTAATTAGAGCAGAGTTACCAAACTTTAGAGGTCTGGCCCCTAAACAACCAATCATACCCAGATTTGCACATCAATAAGAAAGTAAACAAATGTAAAGAATGAAATAAAACTATTTTGTATCAGTTATTGATCCTGGCATCAATATAATCAAAACTGTGATTGAAAAATGTTGTGATTTACAAGTAAATAAATCCTTTTGAGAATATGCCTTCAATGTTAAAGAATGAGACTTTATTTTAAATTTTATTTTAAATTGACACTGGGGGAAGTAGTGTGTGAGTGCATTGATTTCAGTTTTGTTTCTCTCAAAACAACACAGATAAGATCCTTTTATCAGTCAAATTTGCAATGGATTAATAATCTAAAATTGCAACTGTAGTACACTTAGACCACCTCGATTTCCTGACACACGAATATATATGTTAAGACATTAGATGGGGGAGGGGCGGGGAGGACGAGAAGTAGAAGGAAGAGGGGGTGTGTAACATGGAAGCCCATATCAAATTTAGTTAACAAAGCTTGCTGTTTGACAAATTTTAACAGCGTTTTGGGTCCATTTCCCTGCTTCATATCTTCATTTAAGTAGAACCAACAGTAGAAGCAAAGTGAAAACACACACGCGCGCGTCTTCCTTCAGAAAACCTGAACTTAAACATGTGAATGAGGAAGCTTCTAGAAAAACAAGTCAAAAACAACAAACGCAAATCTTCTATGTTGCTAACTGTATGACGGGTGCGCACATGTGTACTTTACATGTTAGTGCATAACATATAAGAGGAAAAGCAGACATGTTAGAGGTCCACAGCTCAGTACTGGTCCACCACCGCGTGGCCAACAGTTGCCTGTGCGTGGGCCAACGTTAATATATAAGCAGCAGAATTATATCGTGTCATCACTGCACGTTACCTTCTCGTGCTCCTTCTGGAGCCTGAAAACTCCACCGAGAGCACCTTTGTTCATTTCACCCTTCTCAGCCATGAGACTGTGTATGTGCGTGTGTGACCCCACACAAAGCTCAGGGGTTGTTGTGAGTCCTAAAGAAGTGTTTATGAATGCAGCAGCAGCTATTCCTGCGACCCGTACTGCTCGTGTTCATCAATGAAGCAATGATGGTAATCCACACTTTCGGAAGTGATATCATTTCACACTCTCATTTCAGGATTTTTGCATGTTTTCCAAAAAACGTATATCCACGACTGTTAATATCCCAGCATTAGCTAATAGTCCTCTTCACTTTCGCTACGCCATGCACCTCGATACAAGTACAACAGCAACAACAGGACTTCCGGGTGGACTTTTCAAAATAAAAGCTCTTCTGGGTTTTTGGTGTGTGTTTTGAAAAATAATTGCAGAGAAGTGAACTCCCACAAGTATGTTTAAACAAGAATAGTATCCCTTTAAATTAAAACAACAACAAGAACATCCATTTAGATTATGTTCTTGTCATAGACTGATCCTGGTCCTGGCATGTAATCAGGATTAGGGCGGGTCAGTGCAGGCCCCAGCCTTTATGGGGCCCTAAACTGAATTTGATTTGGGCCCCCTCCAACCCACTCAGAGTAGCCCTTGCTTGACCCTAACCCTACAAATGCAACAATATAAATTAATTATGGTTGTGTTATTCATACCAAACCAGTGTCAGTCTTATTTTTTAACCTTGTAGGGCAGTAAAAAGTGTGGCTTAATTTTCACTCTTGTCTTCAAAGTGAAGCACTAGAATTAAACAAGTAAATCAGTTTAATGACATTTGTTTTTAAAATTTAGTGCAATCATGCACTAAATGAGCAATGCTCGACTACAAAATAGTCTACAAAATTCATGAAATATGTTCATACAATAATTCAATGCAAAATTCTGTACAGATGTCTAAATATATTTAAAGATATTTTGATTTGATTAATATGTAAAATAGTTCCCCCCCCCACACACTATTTGCTTATACCTTGGGCCAGCTCTGCAAGGGCCTTGCTTCAGCCTGAATGGGCAAACCAGCCATTTTGCATTTTGAAGTTGAAGCTTTCTATGCACACAAAGCAAAACAACATCTTTTCTAGTATGTTAAGGCCTTAGTATTTCCCTCATGCACTTGGGAAAAGAAAAGCTGAACAGAAGAGTCATCCATTTGATAAATTTGTAGTCTCATGGATAGATGTCAATAATTCCAGTTTGGTCTATGCTAAATTAAGTGAACACAGTAATGAAATGCATTCATATACTGTATGTTATAAACATTTTATGCAATCTTTAACTCTTCATTTTAATTTCTGACACTGCCTCACCTTCATTTATAGACACAGTTGGGCATGTTGTGCTTTTCCGTGCTGTTTCCCCGAATAATCATTTTCTAGTTTCAATACATCACTGTAAATAATATGAATAATTTGTACTAAACAACGATGCTTTTAATCGATCTGTTCATACTGTTTCCGTTTTTCATCCTCGTGACGTGAACTTGACGCAGCTGCTCTTCCGTTTCTCCTGGTGTCCCCTGGGTAAGAATGGACTGTGATGTTGCACGTATGTAAACAGTAGATTAACTGCAGCAGGATAATGCTGCATCAGACTTCCACTGTGGTTGCTTTAAAGTGCTCTATAAATAAAATTGGATTGGATTGGACTGTGAGATTAATATATCCTCGCGTGACGCGGTGGATCCGCGTTTAGCTGCACGGACATAGTTAACTGGTAATGACACGCGTGACACAGATACACACAAACCTTTATCACGGCTCACGTAAACAGAACACGAGCTCAGACGGTAACTTTAGTTGTGGAAAAACATGTTTAGTTTCCGGTCTTAGTCTCTGACAGTCTCTGGTTGTCACTGATGCTTTTAGTTGCTGTCGGAAATACCATTATCAACAGTGGCTACAAGTTATGCACCGTGATCCAATTCAAAATATTAATTCTAATGGGTTTCCATTCCAAAAGCATACAAAACTGACAGTGAATATTCAGCACAACTGCCTTAAAGTTGTTTAAAGTATTTGACAAGTAATTGTATTGCTTTGTTTTTTTTTAAGGTTCCACAAAGCTTTAATTCAGTCAATGTAGTATAGTTATAGTTTTATTAATTTAAGATTTTTATGAAGAGATTAAGATGTTTCTAATTTATCATCTTCAAATCTACACATAATTAATACAAGTTACATGTTAATTTATTAACATATCAGAATTTGCCCTGGTGTGTCCATTATTGTAGTGGACAATATATATATCATCAAATCAATGTTTTGACCCACCTCTAATAGGAAGCCAGGTAGGCATAGGTTCAGAAAACATATTCCACAAAATAATAAATACACATTTGCTGCTCTTAAAATAATCCGAATTAATCATTATAGCTATACATTATATCCTTTGTTTACTTGTATTTATATTTCTGTCAACAGAGGATATTCAATTTCTGGTTAACAAATAATATTCTGACAGACAGTTATTGACCGTAGCGCAGTTCCCCTATTTTTAGTATTTTGCAAATTCAAACTGTAGAATAAACATAAATAAACATAAAAGTGGATAACAGTTGGGTTTCCTATAAGCGATAACACGAAGAGCAAAGTACTGTAAGTTGACTGTATGACTGTCCGACCAAACACCAGAAATTTCCGAAACTGTCGATTGTCCCTGAATCACGGACGTATTAAAAGAACTGCATAGAACACCGCCCCTCTGGCACCGTTCACTCCTATGAAGCTGCTCACTCAGCGCCATGCTCACAACGATGTTGGCTTTTCCCACAAAGCATTGCGGCCGTAGTCATGCTAGCTCAGAAGTCAGTGGTAACACACTTAGACGAGGTGGACGGATCTTTCATCCGAATACAAGCTCAAGAAAACAATTATTAATGAGGGTTCAAGGGCTTAGCAAGGTCTGTGTGATGCTTTTACTGTCGCGGTATTTTACTGGATGTTATTGTGTTTGAGCGCGTTTAATAGACGCTACACTCTTGTGTAGTTATATAGTTTCTGGTGGAATCAGTGCTGTCATAAGTTGTGTGTGTACATCTCTGAAAATTGAACAGTTTTAGCATGAACGGGATAATGCTGTCTTAAGGGTCAGTCTTTGACAGGTTGGTATCTAAAAAGGTTATTTTGTCTTGTAACATTATAAATCTCATTTTCAGTATGAGTCAACGAGTCAATGATGTTATGAGGCTATGTTGTGAGTTATCAGCCAATCAGCAGATCCAGACCACAGTGAAGGGCTCAGGGAAGGGAGCTGCAGCAGCTGGAGGACTAGCCTTTGCTGGAGGGTTGGTAGGGGGTCCTCTTGGTATCGCAGTGGGTAAGTGAAGAAAAAAAAACACAGCAGCTCCTTTTAACTTGTTACAAAATATTTACAGTCATCACGACTCATTTGTCAAACTGGAACCACTCTTTGTATTCTCTGCTGTTATCACAAAAGCAAATACTCAACTGCCAAATGACTGTCAAACATATCAGTACTCTTTCCTCATTGCACAAGTGTGTAACTATCTTCTCCTGCAGGCGGGGCTGTTGGAGGCCTTCTGGGCTGCTGGTTGACCAGTGGACAATTCAAACCTTTGCCTCAGATCATAATGGAGCTCAGTCCTCAGCAGCAGCAAAAGCTTTATGGCGATCTCATGGTCATCCTAGGAGACATTCAGTGGACAGACATTGTCCAGTTAACTGCTCTGGTGATGGGCAACGCTGCCCTAAAGCAGCAGCTGACAGCTGCTCTTCTTGGATATGTTACCAAGGAGCTCCAGGCCGAGGTGCACTATGTGGATTAGTGTCTGTGGAGACACTAGAAAGGATGACTCGGAGGCCTTAGTGCCCAGGAGGATGAAGCATTTGAAAATTATGTGAACCTTTCATGTGAAGCTATAGAGAATTTAATTTAATGTGAATTCATACACCTGCTGACAGCTAACACTGGTCAAAAGCAGGTCCACACCTTGTTGTGAAGTAGAATAGCTGTATATCTGGGTGAACATAGTAAGGTTGAATGATTTATTTATTAATTAAGCCTCTGGTCATGTCTGACTTTAAAAGTTATTGGAACTATAAGTACAAATACCTGACTGTAGCTACATTGGACTACACTCAAATGATGTTCTACTGCCATATTTAAAAGCTAGGGATTACTACCTGCTGTAATGTGTGAAATATTTATGATTTAATGTGAATTTATCAATGTTTTTCTTTTTAAATAACATTGTGTTGTCATCACTGAGTCAATTCAAGTGCTGAATACCTTAATTAAAATTTGATTTCACTGGGACTTGAATCACAATACATTGTAAACAGTTGCATTCAATTATTAATTTAACTTCTATTTGTATTCTAAATGCCTTCATCAAGGAAATTGTTTTTTGACATTGTTTGATCATCTTTAAACTGCATGCAAGTAAAGGACAAATTTTAAATACGTTTTGGGTGATGCAGGTGATAGAAATAAATAAATGTCTCTGGAAGAGGGAGAGTTTAAAAATCATAACTGAACCAAAAATTATTGTTAGAAATATATGTTTATTTTTATATACACATATTTGTTACCCTGACTCTTTCATGCCACCATTTAAACATACACATTGCAGAGAGGAACACCAACAGAGCCCCAGCATTTATCCAACCACGACAGTATCCTCATCAGGGAACTGATAGTAGGGCACCTCCAGGTTCAGAGGAGCAGGTCCTTTTCTTATTCTTCCAGAAGCATCATAGTGGGAGCCATGGCAAGGACAGTAGTATCCACCGTAGTCTCCGGCATTGGCGATGGGCACGCAGCCCAAATGAGTGCACACACCAAGGACGATGATCCAGCTGGGGTTTACCACTCTATCCTTGTCATGCTCAGGGTGACGCAGCTCTGCGATATTCACAGCTGCCTCTACAGCAATTTCTTTCTCTGTGCGGTGACGGACAAACAGGGGCTTTCCTCTCCACTTGAAGGTCATGTTTTTGCCTTCAGGGATGTCACTCAGCTTGATCTCGATCTGGGATAAGGCCAGGACATCGGCTGATGCACTCATGGACGAGACAAACTGGGTGACCACCGTCTTTGCTGAGTAGACACCCATCACAGTGGTTGCTCCAGTGATAAGGTAGGAGAAGGCCCTTCTGGCCTCACTGCTTTCCTGGGATGACTTATGGGGGTCAGCAACCTCGGGGCGACGGTAGGCTGAAAAGTCAGGTATCTTGATGTCTGTGTGGGAGAAGCGGAGTCCTCCAGGAGCTGGTAATAAGAGATAGGAAACAGTTTTTGATGAAATAACAGACCAACAAACACAGGCATACAGGTGGATGGGAAATTATAAATCAAAGCAATTTTTAGCATTTCATAGTCTATTTGTAGATACAGAAACAGACTATTGATACTAATTAAGTGTTTTGGTCAGAGTTAGTAAAAAAAATCTTCATGTTTGCATGCATCGACTTGATGCATTTGTAACTCAGTCGATTTTGATCATGACCATCAGACTAAGAACTACTGTTCTTTAACAGTTATGTAGATACTGCTACTGATGCTTCCTTTTAAAAGAAAGAGATAATGGAAATCGAAGTGTACTTGATGACTTCACGAGCACCTTATTATGATCATAATAAAATCTGACTTAAAAAGAAATGGGAATTGGGTCCCACAATTTGATTTAAACGAACTTAGTGTGGCGATATATGTCTGTTGGTGTGGCTCTTAGAGCCTATCCAACAAAAACTGATGTAGTTTTATCCGCTATTTACTTTCAGGTGAAGAATTTCGGTTACGCCACCACACTGTCTACTCCCTGCTAGCGACAGTAAGTTGTTACCATCTGTGTAACCAGGCTGATCATAAAAACACACACCAACTTAACATAAAAACTAAATATGCACGATTGGGTATCAGTAAGCCAATTTTTTTTACGATCTTTATGTTCAGCTCAAAGATCTAGTTCAATTCTAACAGCTCTATGGCTATGGCTATGTTGACAGTAGACTTTATTTGCCCTTACCAGCGGTTGGCACCAGCTCCTTCGCTCCGGGTGAAACCAGACTTTTAACCGCATATTTTGTTGCCTGCAAGTACGGGGACAAAGCCCCGGGACGAGCAGCTAAGGACATCATCTCTTTAGCAAAACAGAGACGTTTACTCTGCAATAGCTGATACGGCCATCCGTACGTTAACCAGTCTCAATTTGATCTGCGTTACCAGAAACCCTTCTGCCAGAAGGTTCTGCTCTTCGTTGCGCCTGAACCAAGTGTCCATTTAGGTTGTCGTTGACGATCCGGATTTATTGAATGATTATATAGTTTATATTTATCATCAAAAGTACATAATATATAACTACTTTAATTTTTGAGCCGAAAACAAAATTGAAAGTAACCACTAATATTTTAGAGGCATTTTCTAAGACAGCTATTTACAGGGGTCCTCGAGATGTAAACAAGTGTCCTCCCCAAAAAAAGATGGTGTTGAGATACACAATGGTGACATGAGAAGGAAAAAAAGAAAAGAAAATGAAAATTCCAAAAAGAAAACTATTCCTTCTCATTATTTTTGCTTATGTGGCATTTTCACTCTATGCGGCATACAATGTCTTCTTCAGTACTAAAGTCATTTCCCGGGTCCACAGGGTGGTGAAGAAAGAATCAGGGGCACCCTCCGGTAATTTTTCTTAACTGTAGTCTAGCCATGATGACAACGTACCAAATAATCCACATTATTCCAGACCGACAGTTTAAAATGACCAGATAACTTCAACGCGTGGCCATATGCTAAATTGAAATTATGTATTGTGTTTGCAGGTATTGTCAGAGACGGCGGTGCACTTGCACCATTTGTTGCAGATGAGTGGAATCCGTGGGAGGATGAGGAGGTGGAGTACAACTCTGCTCTGACTAAAAGGAGAGAGGCCTTTAAACAGCACCTTAGTCGAATTGATAAGAACAAACCCCAAAGATACAAGGTCCAGGTGTGGGGGAAAGCTGCCATTGGTAGGTATTAATTTGGTTAAAAAAATAACCTGTGACAGTTTGTCTGACCCATCACATAAAAATAAAAAAAGTGAATAGAAGTATTAAAAAATAACAGCATTTTTAATAGGATGTATTAGTTGCTGCATCCACACTCATTTAATACATTATTCTTTTAATCCCTAAATTAATTTAGGTATTAAATTAATGTATTTAGAGACTTAAATAAAAAAATATTGTAAACTAAAGCATAGAGAAGTGTTTTTATACAAATAAATTAATGCACATTAATCACAAATTACAATTATTGTGTAATTATAAAAATCTGTGTGATAATTAATTAAAGGAGATGATAACTAGCCCACTTACATTAATAAATATTATTAAAATTGTCCTCTGAGTGTATGGTGTGGATGGACAATGCTAGAGGATACAGTGGTGCTAAGGGGTTTTTGATTGCAATAGAGAAGGGGATACAACTTTGATGGTCCTTGAGGAAAAAAAAATGATTCTTTTATGTATAAGTTTTACAAGATAATACCAGGAAGGTCTACATATATATAAGTATTTGGCTGTGGAAGCCTTGCAACATAGTACTCATTATAGAATGGTACAACATACAGTACATTTACATTTTAACTTCAGATCCAAACCCTCTCTATTCTGCTCAGGTCTTTACCTTTGGGAACATATTTTAGAAGGACCACTCAACCCTACTGACAAGGTGGCACAATGGAGAGAGGGGGAGCTGCAGTCAGGGAAAATTGATTTCAGGTAATATTTCACAGATGTGATCTTTTGAAGAAAAAAATCCCACACCCAAACATAATCACAGCTTCTGTTAAATACACCCCACCAGCAAACTGCCATCGATAACGTCAGAAAACTGTTAAACTGATTTAGTTCAGTTTAACAGTTCCATCCTCTCTTACCTCTTTGCTGTTAGTTTCTACACAGGTCCTGCTGTTGTCCAGGGCCATGTACCTCTGGATATGAACAGCCTGGTTCTGGTTCTGAATGGCCGCGAACAGCAAAAGGTTTCTTACTCCACGCGATGGTTGGAACATGTCCAAGCTCTAGTTCAGTCCCACTCTGTGATGCATGTGGCTGTAGTCCTGCTGGGCAATGAGCACTGTAACAATGCTTGGATTGGCCCCTACCTAAAGAGAAATGGTGGCTTCGTGGATCTGCTCTTTCTAGTCTACGACAGCCCCTGGGTCAATGACAAAGATGTCTTCCAGTGGCCCCTCGGTGTTGCAACGTATGTCACCTTATAGTTCTCTTTGTATGTGTTAGCATGTTAATATGGTGTTATATTGTGCAAGTTGTCTTTTTAAATTGATAGTATGGTCTGACATGTTGTTCTGTTTTGTTTTTCTTTGTGCAGATACAGGCAGTTTCCTATGATCAGGCCTAATGCCCAACTGATTACCTCCAACAGACCATACCTCTGCAATTTCCTTGGAACCGTATACAAAAATTCCTCCAGAGAAACACTCATGCAAGTTCTAACACAGTCAGGCCTGGATAAGGACTGTATTACCAATGCCAGAGAGAAGTAAGTCGTGACTCAGTCAGCAGTATTGTATAGTACTGATGCGGTTGATTAGACTGATTTTCTTGACTGACTAATCAGAACATTTGTCTAACAAATGTCTTCTTACTGACACCTCCTAGTGTGGGGGGCCCCAACACATTGCTTGTGAGCTACCAGTAGCTCCCAGTCCCTTTCCAAGTAGCTTGCCAAAGGTTTCAGTAATTGAACATAAACCTGCTTACCTAACCGAGGTCGATACACTCCAGCATACAACTCTTTTGTTGACATGCATGACCAGCCATCTAACTAAATGAAAATACCTGGTATATATCATACATGCAGCTGTACATGTGGATATTCTTGTGAAGTAATATAGTGAAATGTGGGCAGATAATAAAAAAATGAAAAGCAAACAAGCTAAAACATTGGTGTATTTGTAAATGTATTGTTTGTTTTGACAGAATTAATATTTTACTTTGATAATGTGTGAGATATACTAGAAAGAAATTCATACAGAAATACAAAATGCAGATGGAGATAAATTAAATACATTTTTGTTATGTTTATTGCAAAATGTAAGTTGTGGTTCAGGCAAAACAAGTTCATTCAGTTATTTTATGAGAATAAAATGTTTAAAGACATGAGTAGCTCTCTGCCATTTTCTTTTTGTCAAAGTAGCTCTCAGAAGAAAAAGGTTTGGAGATCCCAGTTTGTTTATCCTATTGACTGTAATAAAACTCTTCTAAAACTGTTCAGGCATGTTGTTAAATACAGCTACAGTCAATTATAGTAAATTATCAGACATCCACCTAACTCGGTTAACTGCCAAAAATATGTCAAGGGTCCTGAGAGTGGAAAATACTTGTATCTTATTAATGTCTTCATAGTTGAGTCTTTACATATGCAGTTACATTTTCTTGAGCTTTCATGTGGAAATGCACTGGAGAAATTGCAACTAAAACGACTAAAACTCAAGAAGACGAAGATAGCTTCTAGGTTTACTGAAACCTTTTTAGTTATTGTATGAACTGTTAAAACAGCAAAAATGTCTGCCTACATTTTTGTATTGCTTTTGCAGAATGTGAAGAGCTGCGGTCTGTTTTTCTTTTCTTCTTAAACCATGTTCCAGTCTTGTATGTGCCATGTAATAGAGTTTAAACATAATATCTCCTGTTAAGGTCTCTGTAAATTATAATGTAGCTACCTTGGATGTTAAATAACATTTCTTTTGCCCTCTCCTCCATCCTCAGGTGGCTTCCTCAGGAGACAACAGACAGTTTGAGGCACTATCAGACTGCTCTGGCCCAGAGCGAGCTCACTCTCTGCCCTGTCGGGATCAACACAGAGTGCTATCGCATCTATGAAGCCTGCTCTTATGGCTCAGTGCCTGTAGTGGAAGATGTATTGACACCTGGCACGTGTGCAGCAGGTCCCAGCTCCCCGCTGCGTCTCCTCAAAGCTGCTGGAGCGCCATTCATCTTCATCACTGATTGGAAAGAGCTGCCGGCCATCTTGGAGAGGGAGAGAGCGCTGAACCAAGAGCAGAGGGTGGACAGGAGGAGGAGGCTGTTGGAGTGGTACGCCAGTTTCCGTCAACAGATGAAAGAGAGGTTCACTGAGGTCATAGAGGAGACTTTCTTCAAAAGTGGCTGACTGTGGTGTTTTATCAACAAACCCTTTAAAGATGAACAGGGGCAACACTTAACAGTTATTTAATTTCTTCATTGTGGAAAATGTGATGTGCTACTGGAATAGTGAATCTGGTGATGTTCAGTGTAATTCCCGTGCAGGGTATTATAAAGCTGTTATGTATGTTGTAATGTTTTGAACCTGCCAACTATTAAGATGAAGTCAAAACCATTACTATATATTTATGATTTAAATGTTTACTTTGTGAAATGTCTGGGCATTTGGAAATCCTGACTAACATGCTGCCTTTGCTTTTTGAAATATTTGCAGTATTTTAATTGTTTTATATCTCTTTGTTTGTATTGACTTAATATTGTGATTTGTTTTTTGTTTTGTTTTGTTTTTTGAAAGACTAAAAGTTAAGTGTGTGATGATATGAGGTGTTTTTAGATCTTGTTTTGAAGTGGTACATAAATCTATTTTGTATTGTGAGCAGCTAGAGTGGATGTTGTTTGTGTGGCATGAGTCAACTTTTTGGTGAGAACAGCAAAAACTTAAATTGTTGTTGTTATTTATCTCAGTCCTGTGCTGCATGTTTTTTTAGACAGTGCAATAAAGTAAGATGGAGAGCTGTTCTGTAGTCTGTGGATGTGATGTCCTGTGCTTTCATTTCCCCTGAAGATGGCGCCATGGACCACTTATTTTTCAATACCATGTACTATAACTGTAGGCAAAAGCTTTCAGAGTGAGGGAGAAAAGCTAATATTTAACTTAAATGGGGCTTATTTGGGTTTTCAAGGTCAGTCTTTAAAAAATAATGTTTGTACCTTATAAGTGTACTATTATAGTATAATGTTAAATCTATAAATCTTTATGGACACCTGAATTTTCTATATTGGCCATCTGCCCCTCTTTTGTCCAGTGCAACAACACTGGATTCATGTGCTATATCTGATAAAGATGTCATTTGAGAGGGTAATGTGAAAGTTTAAATGTGCTTGTCAGTAAGAAAGAAGTAAACAAAATATCAAATATGTCAGAAAACAAAGTCACACAAAGCTGTGGTTAGGTTAAGAGAGTGGTCAGGGTTAGGCATTTGCAGATTATGGTTAAGGTTAGAGGTGAGGCTTGAGTTAGGCTGTATAAATAAATGGGAAATAATTGGCAATGTCCCTATAATGGTGTGTGTGCGCGCGCGCATGTGTACTTGTATTTATTACATATTCAGGAACTTTTCTGGCATAAAAAGTGATCTTGTCAGGACCAAAAGTCCTCGTGAGGCAGCAATTAATTTCTGAGGAACTGATTAAGTTTGAATTGTGGTCAGGTTGAGATTAGGGCGAGGAATTAACTGATTATGGCTCAGGTCAGGGAAGTCAGTGCAGTGTCTTCAGAAGAATAGCTACGCAAATCTGTGTGTGGTCCAAGTGTTACTCACGTTGTGGGGACCTAAATCTGTTTGCACAGTCACATTGTCTTTTCATTGTCAATTGTCTTCCTTGTGGGGACAAAAGGCGAGTCCCCATTACGTATATTATTACATTTTAAGGTGAAGACTTGATTTGTGGTTAGGACGAGTTTAATAGTTATGGCTAAGGTTAGAGTAGACCACCAGGGAATGAATATAAGTCAATGTTATGTCCTCGGAAGTCATGGAAACCGGACTCACTCTTTCTCTAAGTGTGTGTGTGTGTGAGTAGAGTCTACCCTCCCTCTCTCCCCTGTCTTCCTCCCCTCTCTCTCTGCCTGTCTCCGGCTGCTGTGTGCTGCTGCAGTCGCTCTGTCCTGTCTGCCTCTAAACCTACTGCTGGGAGTTGGTGGTGGTGGAGGTGGAGAGGTGGAGGGGGGGGAGGAGGAACCGTCGAGGGACAGTTAGCCAGTCAGCGCGGGGGGGAGTGAGTGTGTGTGTCTGTGTGAGGGAGAGTGAGAGAGCAGATCCCAAACTGGGAACCACTAGGAAAAACTCCACACACGCTCGGACCAGTGTGTGACTTTCGGGACTTTAACCGCTCTGAAACTTAGGCGACAGTTTCCCCCATCTTCTTTTTGTTGTTGTTCTTCTTCCGCAGCTGGAGCAGCGGCAGTAACGTTGGTGCTGTTGCTCCCGGAGAGTTGAGTGGATTCATTGGTTGGAGCAGGATTGCGCATTGGCCCTGTTGTGGTGTGTGTGTGTGTGTGTGTGTGTGTATCTACCGCTTCTCCACAGGGACGAGGAACAATGACGGAATAACCGTTTCCCTCCGACATTAAAGTCGAGCTTGTTGCGGAGTTTGGTCCTTTCCAATAGTCATTTTATTTGTGTGTCGCTGTTCACTCCCCCCCCACACCCACCCCGTGTGTGGGATGCGTTGGCTGCTGTAGGATTTTCCTTGTTGACAAACAGTTTTCACCAGAAGTTACCAACAAGCTTGGGACACAAGAAGACATAAAATGTCCACGCCGAGGTTTAAAAAGGATAAAGAAATAATCGCGGACTACGAGAGTCAAGTCAAAGGTAAGAGGGGAATGTGTATTTGGAAGCGTGATGGGGGGGGGGGAATAAGTGGGACCAGGCGAGTTCATCTCTACCTGCATGTATGAGTCATAGCCTGTGATATGTTGAATGAAAAAAAGAGAAAGAACAGATTATTCCCTCATGTAGACGTTTCCGTCAAGCCAAGGTTGCTTCAGTTATGAAGGGCTTTTAAAAAGTACAAAGCTGAAGTGTATATAATTTGTTTAAAATGTTTAAAAAGAGCATAAGAGAGGTGTTGACCTAGAGTTGAACTGAATGAAAAGAAACATTTGAAATCACTAAATATGTAGAAATAATAAATAAGAAGGGTTGGAATGAATGGATAAAAGGGTGATTTATGACATCACAGTTTGTAGCATTGTGTTTTGGGGTTTTTTTAAGCACTGGTGTTTTCAGTATGGATTTAAATTCTGGTTCATTGTCTTGTGGCTGCATTTGAAAGGGTGAACTTCATTAGCAAAATAAAAAAACAAGAAGACTGCTGCCGGAGTCCAAGAGGAGCTGTGAGTAGTTTTTTGCACCTGAAAAGCCAATTTAAAGTGCTCAGCAGCACATTCACCACAGGCCCACAGCACAGATCACTATCGTTCACAGGTGCAGCCTATCAAATCATCAGCTGAAGTCGTTTGTTCAATCAGGTTACTGCATTTCACTGTATGATCACATTTGACTATCACTCCCCCGTCTGCTACATTTTTCTTTCTGATGTTAACACGTTTAACAACCTGTTACTGTTTGAGCCAGAGCAATTTGAGGGTTTCTCACCATCACAGTTGTGAGTTGGTGTGAAGCTTTGGTGGCAACTGCTTTGTCCCAACAGGATTACAGTAGGGTTATGCAACTGAAGCAAGGCATGTATGTATGTGTTATCATGATAAAAACCTCCAAATCAGTTAGTTACTGATGATTTCTGCAATGGGTGTCAGATATTTAAAGGCATTAAGGAGGGGTTCTTGGCAGAAAGTGAACATACTTCCCATAAGTATGTTTGTTTAAGTGTATAATTGTGTCCAGCAAGGATCTTCTTTTATGGAATCCGAATGGATGAACCAGTCAGAGCATGCGTTTTATGTTTTAAATCGGAGGCTTACTAAAAGAAAAAGAATACTGTTTCTTGTATGTGAAGGCCACCGTAGTTCATTGACACACATGGGAAACGCAAGGGTTGAGTCTTTTTAATTGGCTGCAACAGTTAAGTGATTACTAAATTAACTGCAATCAGTCAGTATTTTTTAAATGAATGAACGGATTTAAGTCCCCAAATTTTTTAGCCTCTCAATCTTAAAGGTAAATATTTTTAGATGTTTATTTCTTTAGCTCTATGAAAAAGGCATCAGAATAACCGAATATCCTTGGTTTGTGGACAAAACAAGACATTTGAGGATGTTGTTGGGAAAAGACTGATCAGCATTATTTATTTATATTTTATGGACCAAGCAACGAATTTTATCATTAATAAAATTAAAAAAAGTTTCAGCCCCAATATTTAGATTAATTACTAGGGGTGGAAATCGCCAGAGAGACACTGTGATACAATATTATCACGAGTATTTGCGAAGTTATATTGTGATACATCAACACACAACAGCTCATCTAGTAGATGAGTGTTTTTTATGCTAATCCAAAAAAAGTTTAATGTAATTTGTAATGCCAGATAAAATATATATATATGCTTAAAAAAATTGTTTATTGAAGTCTCAAAAGCGATATAATATCGCCATGTATTTTATGTGCAGTAAACCACAACGACTTGCTCAAGACTAAGGCAATATTTCAGGAATAAGCGGTAAATAATTCAAAGCTACAGTATTATGTTTTATAGCCCAAGGATCGTAAACAATATATCGATGTATTGAACATTTGTCTTAATGCTATTGAAGATAATTGTTCCATCTTAAACTGAAGAGTTAAAGTGCACGTAAGCTGTTCTTATGGGTAAAGATGCAGTTTGTTGCTTGGGGGCACCTCACAAGAATTGGGTGCTAATGCTTGTATCTCTCTCTTTAAAAAAAAAAAAAGAACGAAAAAAAAACACTTCTTTCCCCTCTTTAGTACTTTCTTGATGTTACAGACCCACACACACAGTTCAAAGCACGAGGTTGCCATGTGGCTTGATTTATCTAGGTGATTTAAAGCTATGCAAGACACCATAATGATACCACCCTAACTTATCTTGTGTCCTCTGTCCCCTTCATGTGCCCCCATGCATGCAGAGCAGAGTTACTTTGCTCCCAAACAGGCCAGCACAGGAAAAGAGGCAGTTGCTGCTCCAGGGTAACCATGGGGATTTGGCCCAGAGCCAATCAGCACTGTCCTACACTTCTGTTAGCATGCTGAAATACCACCTATTCACCTCCCAGTTTCCAGCCTAAATGTACCCAGGAAAAGGATGGCGCTTAGTAGGGGTCACTGGGGTGTAGATTTGTGGAGGTTGGAGAAGGAAGCACTTCAGCCTGAGGAATTACAAGGCTGCATGTGGCAGAGCACAAGTTCTCATTTGCGAGGAATGCTCAGCACCCTTTCTTCTCTCTCTGGGAGAATGACTAAGGGCTTTCAGCCGATAATAGAGGATGATGCACAGTCATAGGGGATGCTGAACAAGAGATTACAAAGCCTTTCATTTCGGTCGTAATAAAAACCCAATGCTGATGAGAATTGCTGTTGCTTGATGAGACCACTGGTGCCCCAGTTAATAAATGTGAAGGTGTTTTGTGTTTTGATAAAGATGCTGCATCAAATTTGAGGGCAATCAACTGGGGCTTGTCATGTTTTGTTATTATTATTGTAAGGATTTTATTTCAGGGGAGTTAAATATCACAGGAAATGCCAGTTTTGCATAAAGTACTGTATGGATGTATGTTTTGTTATGCAAATTTATTTTGGTTAGTCTCTTTGAATGTTGCTTTAGTTTATTTAATAAATTCATATTTTGTACACTGGCATTTTTGGAGTGTGCATAACAGTGTTTGTCTTTTTTCACTGTTAACGGTGACAAAATATGACTCTGACTTTGAAAACTGTTGTTGATATTTTTCATTAATTTGCTAATTAACCATGAACATTATTACAGTAATATTATACTACATATTCTGTATCGTCTGTAAAAAAAGTGTATGCGTTTACTCCTGTTGTCATACAGCACAATGAGAGTCATCAGTAGGTCAAATGAGATTATATGACACTTTATATGGAATAAGAGCTGCCAGGCTCATTAGCAAATCTGCAGTTAACAGTTTAAGAAAATGCTTAGGAACACGGTTTGTTTAATTTTGCCAGCATTTGATGTTCTGCTCCCAGTTTTGCAGATGTAAAGTGTTTTTATGAGTTTGCAGTGGTAATGAGTGGAATCACATCTGCAGTGAAGCTGTGGTAGCCAGAAGTAGAGTCTTTAAGATGAGACTCAAGAAGCTGAACTACCCAGAAAACAGCTGGAGCTGATGTTGGAGCTTTTGGCCTGCAGTGTGCTTTAAAATCTGTGCAATTCTTAGAATGTTTTTGACAAATACCTAGCAGCTAGTTTTGTCTGATCTTATACAACAAACTATCTCTCCTGATATTGATGCTGTTGAATAAGAGTTATTCAACATCATTTTTTTCTAGGTGCCATCAGATTTATATCCATATTGTTAAAGCATTTCCCATAGTGAGCAGGATTGCTGTCCATAGCAATAGATACCCTCCAACATTTTATTTTTTTAACCGTACACCTCAGAATAGATAACAATTTTGGAAGTTATACTTTTACTGAAAAAGCTCAGGGAAATATTCTTCTTCTTATTTTTTGTGTTAATGGTTTATTTTTGTAAAAACAGAAATGTTAAGATTTGGCTAAGACATTTAAAAGCTGACTAGAGCTGACTGTCAGCTGCACTCAATTGAAGTCATTTTAAACCAGCGAGGGTAAGGTTGTGGATACAGTGGTATTCTCTGTGACTCTCTTCTGTGGAGTGGTGAACCAGGGTATAGCATAACTGCCTTGTTTATTCCCTGACAAAGTGTTGGTTAGATGTCAGCCTGTGGCTTGCTGGTTGTGACAGGGGTGGTCGTAACTGCTATAGCAGGGCTCCTTGAGCTTCTGACAGGAGTCCTTGTCTGGCTCATCATAAAGCCTGCACCCTTTGACCTGCCCTCATGGTAGTTTGAAATCAAAGCCCTGCCCCTCTGCATACTGAAAGAGGGTGGACTGCAAATGTTTGTATGCAGGGGATTGCAGACAGGAAACTGCTCTGAAGTGGTGTGGTTGTGTCTATCTTTCAAATTAACTGGATTTGTCTTGTGGGTAATATGCCACTTTTTTTTCAAATTACGCTACTTGCCTTTTTCCATTTATAAATACAAAAACTCTGCTCCATGTCTGCAGTCCACAGCACTCCAGTACCTTTTGCTCCTAGTAAACAGAGAAGTCAGAAAATGCTGTTGGCTTTATTTAAATTTGAAAACTCTCTCTTTGACAATGATGATGAGAGTGTGTGGAATGGCATGAAGGTGTGTTTGTGAATGAGTGGGTCAGTAATTATTGATGGCACCACCTGTGGCCATTCACACCTTTTTGCAGTTTTAATAAAGTTTGCTGAGCACAAGCAAAGCCTTACTTTCTCTGCTATGCTCCTGTATCTCCAAACCAAACAAAAATGGCTGCAATTTACGTGGCACTGTTGCAGTTGAATACAAAAAAAGAATCTTGGTGTATTGTCACCACTTGAAACATGGAGGTTAATTCAGTTTCTTCTCAGGACGGGGCAAATCAAGCCTACTGCCACATGACATCAGCCAACACCACTGAGAAAATCATACAGCAATGGACATATAAACTCAATTCACTGTATTGACTAAGTAGCCACACATGTCACACTTTGTTGCTAAAATCCTCCAAGTGCCAAGTTACACTACATTCTCTACTCATGATGTTGGGGTAAAGAAAATAATCTGCATGTGGGACCAAAGTGGTGGGTAATGAGCTGGAGGAAATTCAGTGTGTAACTACACTGCATTAGCTAATACAAGGTGCACATTGCTAATTAAATTGGATATTGAAACAAGGAAAACAGAGGAATTAAAAGTGAAGGGGAGCATGAAATAAAAGGGAGAGCTGAAGGGTGATAAGAGATTTTAGATACTTTCTGTACAACCTTAATTCCCCTGAACCACTGCTGGGACCCAGCAGATGGACAGACAGGAAGGCAGTCAGACTCAGTCTGACCATCAGGCCGTGCTGCCGCCTGCAACCCAGTAAGGCATGATTAGGAGGAATGAGAATGGGGGATGGGGAGGTATGGTGTGAGGTCAGTGCAGGAATAAGTGAAGGCGGTTATCATAAGCTCTGACTTGGTTGACTTCTTTTAATCCATGTCTTTGTGTGTCTGTGCAGTCATTTCATCTGCCGGATGTAAGACTTTTATGCTTTAAGTGGTAGCAAACACGCCTTAAGTAAAGTCTCTCGCTGGTTCTTATGTCCCGCATTCACGTAAACAATGTGACATCTGCCACTTTGCCTTCCTCGTCTTTGTGTCAAAGGTTTTGCTTACCTTGATGATCTGTTTACAAGCTAAGGCTCATTGGACCGCTCAATTTCTTTTCAATCAGCTTCCTGGAAACCAAGACGAGCTGGGTGGAGCCCAGGTCCTTCTTGTGTCCTCACAGCATTCATGTGATTGTAGTAAGCATAGCTAAATTAACAGCTGGCTTACTTATTAGTCCTTTAAATTACTATTTATTTGTACAGTGCCACAGAGTTCACAACATAAAATGGATATGAAGCTTTTTCAGTGAAGAAACAGATTGCACCATTGCTGCAGGGATTGAGGTGGTGTAAAGTGTAGCTTAGGAATGTTCAGTGCAGTTACATGATACATTACTAAAAAGTAACTTCAGTTTATCACAAGTCACAGGTATTTTTAGATATCAGTGCTGACCTAATTGTCCTTGCTACAGAAATAAACCTCCAGAAAAATCCTCTTTTTCTTTCTTCTTTGTAATGCCATCTTCTTCTTCTAAGTAGTTTTCTTGTTCTTCACAAATTCTCTTTCATCCTGTTGGAAAGCAATACAAAAAATAAGAGAAAAAACCCACTGGGTCTTGCCCAGTCAAGATGGCCCACTCAGGTCACACTTGAAGTTTGTTGGTGGAAAAAAGGGTGCCCCTACATTAGAATCAATCCAAATGGTGCAACATGAGGTTTTACATGGTGTCTCCTAAAAACGGTCATTCACTCCTCCCTCTATCATAAACCCTCTTTCCTACCAACCCCCATAATGCTGATGAACGGAGGTTTAATTTACTGATCTTGCATGTAGTCCTTGTCTCCTCCCCCATTGTTCTTTCGTCTGCCTTGTCCTCATGACAGAGGGCGACAGGCTTTGTGCGCTCCTTGTAATCAATAGCCAGAGAACAATCTCTAAAGGCACAGCTGCCATGTTGTGTGGCCCTGAGGAAAAGTTTAAAATAAGCAAAAAGTCAACAGAATCTCACCTGACGGCCGCACCCCTGTAGCCAAAAAGCCAACCCTGTGACTGTTGTTTGAAAATATAAGGTAGTCTCATTTCTGCGGACACCTGAAAATGTCTACAGTGTTTCATGTGGACAGCTCCATATGTCTGTGGTTTTCTTTGTGTGTTCGGTCTGTCTCGGTCTGTCTAGTTTTGCAGAGAAGAAACTGGACAGTTTCCCATGGTCTCAGCTCTGAGCTTATCACCCTCACAATAAGAGCTCATTGCGGGCTGCAGCAGGAATAGGTCCAACCTGAGTTGGCAGCCATTGTCGGTGTCAAACCAGTCACAGGCAGGTCTTGTAAGGTCTGTCCTGCACTCTCTGCCACCCTCCCTCGAGAAGGAATCCAGAGCTACACTTATACGTAATTACTGTGTTAGTCTGACTAAAGCCAGGCTTTAAAAATTCATATAAACATGTCATTCCTACTGAAATTTGTAAGTCAAATTTCTCAAAGTTGGAGTAACACACTTAGATAAAGCAATTGGGAGTTGTATTACTACAGTTGCACTGAAGCTGGCCCAGACCCAGAGTTGTGAAGCCTGGGCTTTGACCTGGAAATAGAAGTTTGTATGCAGAAGACAAGAAGATGGAATGTATGCTCTGCAAGCTTGAATATTTAAATATTTTAAAGTACATGGAATGATGGTCCACATGCTAATGACGAGCAGCCAGCTAAACAAGAAACTGCCTAGTACTACCAAGTTGAAGTAGGGCAGATTGCCACCTAGTGTAGAGGGGGTGGACGCAGACTATTCAATAAATCGCTTGTGTTTGTATACTGGGGCATGGAAAGTAGTGCAATTAAAAGATAAGTTGCAACCATTGCTCATCTTACAGTCTGTGTGGACTCAGACTATAAGTTTGCTCACATCCATTCCATGCAAGGTCTGCCCACATCTAATTTGTCATGCTAACCTCTGCAAACATGGAAAGCATGACCCGGGCATGAGTGTGGGGTGTTTGAGTACGAAAGCCATTTACCATTAAAGATCTGTCAGCCATGTTCTTCTACAGCTTTCCCCACTGCCAGTGATCCCATGTGGTGGATGTGTCAGTCTTCTTTTTCCTGTGTTATGTTCCCACTTACTTGCTTCTTAAGCTTCAAAGAGAGTTTCTCCACAGCCAGCATCAACATTAAAATAAACTTATGACAGACATAGATGAATATTTAAATATGAAGTATTCAATAATCCCGTTTTAGGGTTTTTATGAAGCTGTTACATTCACTGGAATCTCTTTGCTTCATTGCAATGCTGGTCAGCTGTTTCCATAAATATTATTTCATTGTCATGAGACATCATGTCATGTGAATATTATGCAACAGATGAAAAAGCTGATGTTTATTTATATTAAGGCAAATGATCCAGCTGAGTCATCAACTATTTCTGGCACATTTACACATTCTCACACAGTTGTCTGATTAATTCTGAAAGTTGATCAGTAAAATGTTCCATGCACTACTTCTCATATTATTTTCTCTGCTTTGTTTCTACCCTCTCAATGACCCTCTCCTGGCGGCCTTCTGTCGGCAACAATTTGATCTTCTGGTCACCCAAACACTGACCTCTGGCCTGAGTCCCGAGACCTCAGTCATGTCATTTCTCTTCACTTGGATGGATGTGCCTATCTTGCTGAATGGTTAATGAATTTCACTGCTATACATTTTGAGCTTTACCTGATTGTGCTATTTGCCTGCAAAGTAACTGATAACTGGCAAACACATTTCTGGAAATTATAGCTGCTGTTGTGACTAAAAATGTTTAAGGAAGTGTGGAGCCACAAAAAGTTTTTCCACCACTATTTAAGACACGAAGGTTAGTCTGTCAACTTGTTCACAAACACTTTGAGTAGTCAAGACGACGGCGTAAGAGCTTTCATTAACATTTTGCATGTCCCTAGTATTTATAACTGGGGCACCCAGGGCTTGTTTCCTGAAGGAACCGGCACAACCGCAACACTGCACTTCCCTGTTCTAGGAAAACTTTGCCATGTCATTTCTTATTCTGGTGGATGTTTTTAGGTTAGGATGAAGTGGAGCACATTGCTCTGAGCAAGAAGTCCCTGCAGACTCCTGACAGGCTGCTTTATTATAGTTTAATAGAAGTGACATGCAAAGTTCTTTTTTAAACATAGTAGTCTGAAAATAAAATAGGGTGACATCCTGGTCTGATGCTTCAGTAATTCCCATCATCATGGAGGAGGATGAGGGAATTACCAAAGCACCATTATATCTGGTGAATACGTTTGTTTACAACGTTTGAAAATGTCATTACAGTCTGTGTGTGCTTGTTCAGTGATCTGCTCAGTGTGGATACAGGCACTGTGGACAAGCCTCATATATCTTTCTTTTTAATCAGACTGTGAGAAGGAAGCTACTTTCTCCCCTGGGGTTCTGCGATTTGTTCTGGTTAATGGTGTGTCAGAAGGATGTGATGCATGGATACCTGGCTAGGTGTGTGGTGCATGCATGGTTGACTATACTGTGGTCTTACACCCGCGCATTATGAAAGGGCTGCCTCTTTCTCCCCTCTCTGTAGTTGACAAAAAAGAGAAAGCCCCAGTCTTGTTCACTGTAGTGTGGAGAAACAAAGGGCAGTGAAAGCTGATCTGTCTGTTCCTTTCTTCTTTGTCACTTTTTGTCTCTTGCTCTTGCTCTCTAAGCAGCTGCCCTAAGGTCAGTTACATTTTCTGGCCATACTCAACTCTGTGGTCATTCAAAAGCACGGGGTAGGCCTTCGTGGTGTTGCCTCCTGCAGGCAAAACTGCCATTTGATTTCACCTGTCCAGTCATGTCAGGTTTGTGAAGCACAGGGAACATGACAGAAGTATCTAATGAAATATGCTGAAAGACATTTCTTCAGTGAATGACATGTCATCTCAGCATTCAAGAGTGTGTGCTTAAGGGTTTGAGAGACGTGGGAAGGATTGGCAGCTAAAGTTTCCCTGAGGGTAGTTTGGAGAAGATAACAGCACGTAACTCTGTCATTTCCTCCATATTGGCTTCCACTATAATTATCTGGAATCAGGTCTTTTGAAACCTCCTGATCCCCCCCCCCCATTTTCTGTGTGTGTGTTTTTAGCTGCTCATGTTAGCCTGCTTTGGTCTCTGGTACCCTGTGAGGAAGGGCAGTAGGGGGTTGTCATTGATGACTTCCTCATTCCCCACAGCTTAACTTTCACTGCAGATGCCTTGTGAGAAACCAGTCCCTGCTGGCTGTGGGCAAGTGAGCAAGTGTGTGACAAGAGGACCGATTGGTCCTCAGGCTACGGCGGACTACAATGTGGGATGCTGTGTGGGCGCTTGGTCTGAAAGCTGAATTAGTGGAAAGATTGGGATATGATTTATAATACAACTGTTTCTATTACAGCCATGGAACACAGTGCATGACTTTCAGAGTCGGAGGATCACTGCTCATCCCAAACTACATGTTGTGCTGTCTTGTGATTGGATTTTGGAATTGCTGCTGAGTTCACACGCTTCATGATTTTTCACATCAGAGTTGCAGACCTTTGCTCATGAAAAAAATGTCTGTGTAGATTAGCATTCCTCCAGGTCAAAGTTCTTCAAAAGTCCTTGAGTTGGTATCAATTGGAGTCTTTCAAGAAAGTCACATGTCTAGTTGTTACTGATTCAATGACTTAAGCAGACAAGGTCACAAAAACACGTGAAAAGTGTCACTGGGAATAGTCGGCTAAAAAAAGTAAAAATATAGCTTGGCTTCATGTCTGCGGGTCAGCTGCAGAATTTTATTGTGGCAATGCTGTCTGTGATATCTGTGACTTTTAAATTATGTTTTCCTGTCCTTACCTCTGATTGGCCGAGACAAGGATAATAGAGAACTATCTTTGACAAGACAATAGTATGCAAACAACAGCCAAGTTTAAATTAGACCTGTTATTAAGTGAGGACAACAATCCATCAACACATTTATGAGTTTTTGTGAGAATTTGAGATTTTTGTTTTTTAAACTTCTGTGTTTTTAAATGTGTGGTTCACAGTCTGAGAAAACGTGTAATTATCCTGCCTGATTCTTTTCCCCGCATCTCACGATTCCTTTGTCAGGTGAGGATCTCTACATTAGATCTTGGGAGGAGGATTGTGAAGCAAATATTTTTTAATGTCTGGGTTTAAAACACCAAAATCTGCTACCCTGCAGTGAGCTGGTTGTCTCCACCAAGACAGCCTCATTATTATGCCTTGCAGTATTACAAATGTTACATCAGGTGGAGACAAAAAATACAGCATTTCTTTTGACATCACCTGTAACTGTGGTTGATTGCAACTCAAAAACACCCCCCCACACACACACACACTATCCTCCACCTACCTGCCATTAATGCTCTACCCAGTCTTCCATCCCAGCTTTAGCCGATGTGCATCATTGCTGAAATGAGGTTCTTGATGCAGTTTCATGGCCATTTTGACCCCAGCCCCTATGCCCTCAATCCTTTGCCTGTTAAACAAGACAATACCGAAAACAAAAATAAACAAAACCTTTTTTTGAAAGTCTCTGAAATGCTCTGGCAAACAGTATTAGAGGTGAAGTTGGACCGTTTGCCCTGACTGTTATGTAATATTTGAACATTTTAGTTAAAAATTTCCTGCTATTTGTGATTTTCCGTTCATGGAGTTTGAGTACTGTATGAATACACTAACACTAGCAGTTGACACTGTTGTTACAGTGTTGATACAGTAATGAAAACCAGGGTTTTTTGTGGAGTAAAAGAGGGGGAGTGGTGACAGCAGCATGCAGGTGTTAATTTGTTAATTGTTGATCTGTCATGTTTTTTTGTTTTTTTTAAATATCAAAAAAATACACACTGGTTGTTGGTTTGAACCCAGTTCTAGAGCCATGGCTCCAAACTCTCAAATATCAAATTGTTCTCATGGGACATAAACTGCTCAGATATACCCAGTGATCAATCTGCCTTTACTCTGCACAAAGATGACCTCACTGGGATCCCATATGAAATAACATGTCATCTTAGTACTTAAGTTAGTTCTGATACTTTCTAATAACAAGTGTTTATAATCACGTTAAACATATGCTATTACCCATGACTTTTAATCAAATCAAGAAAACTATCATAGACATCAGTAGACAGACAAACATTAGCCCTCAGACACCATTAATGTTTAATTAAAAGCATTAGAATGCCTGTGTGTCTTAACCGAACAATAAATACATCCTATTAACACCCATAAGCTGTAGCACACAAGGATGCACTGTCCTGCTTAGAGTCTAATTTGAAGGCATTACCCCTATAATCAATACTGCCTGTGTGTGGAGACAGTGGTGTTTGTAAAAGTATTTTTAGAGAAGGCTGAATGGGCATGTGTTTGTGCTTGGAGTGTACATGATAGCACAAACTTAGATGTGCTTGGTCTCAGCCAGCTGCTGCTTTGGCAATAAATGATTCATCCAGTTATTCATCCCTTTTTACCATGAAATTAGCCTTTATCCATTAAACCTCTTCCTGGAAAATCTGTATGGGAGGCTGGAACTGATTACACATTTAAGTCTTTTTTCATGAGATTTATTTTTGTCTATATTTTTCAGAGGGTTTTTGGTGGAAAACACATTAAATTTGGGGAAATATTTTGAAAAGCTTTACTTTTACTGAAGTCAGAGATAAATAGAATAAGGGGGATAGGTTTCTACTAAAGCAAATGTGAGATGTTCAAATGAGCTAAGTGCATCAGATTGATGCTTTTGTGTTCAGTCCAAAAGACCTTGTTTCTCATGCACTGAACATTGAAGTTTTTATTGAACTTTCTGGTCTTTTCAGTCCATAGAAAACCTTCTTTTCAGCAAATTGTCAGTCTTGTGCCATTTCTGTCTTCCTCTTTTCAGCTTGCTTTTTCTTCACATGTCCATGCCTCTGGAATTAGAGGCTTCATCTTGAATAGTAGGGCTGTTCCTCTGCGGTCCTTCAAGCTCCTCTGCTGGCTCAAACCTATCAAAAGACCAGAAACCACACATCCTGCGAGGTGCTGTTTTTTGTGGCTGGCCAAGAGGAGGGGCACAGTGAGGGGTGGCCAGTGACGAGAAGGAAAAGGGTGACTTGGGGAATCATATTTTCTTTGCCATTTAGTGGATACAGTGTAAATGATGAAGGGATAGCTGATGGTTCCCATGTGGGTTTTTTGCTTTGAATTCATGGTATATGTGCACCCCTCTGATGTGCTCGGCTGTGCAAGTTTGAGGTTGGCCACTGCCCTTTCTGCCTGTGGCACACACGTGCTGGCTGGCTGTTTGCTCTTCTGAAAGTCTCGTCAATCACTGACCCAGCCACAGACAGAAATGAGTAGGAATTAACAACATATCAAAGGAGATGAATCTCTTCCCTCCCTACTGTAAGAAAACAACCACATACAAATGGTATTTGGCAGTGATGGGCTTTTAATGTTGACTTATGACTGGAAAGAAGCTGTTCCACATGTTAACATTTTGTCATGAGGTAGTGTCCTCCACATACCCTGATGCAATATAGAGTGGAGGCAGAGTTTTTGATAAATCATGCAGGAGCCATGTTGTTGGCCACTGAGTTTTCACTTTGGTTCTGCTTCAAGTAGCTTAACAGATTACGAGTGGATTGATCACCATTAAAAAGGACTTGTACCAGTATGCAATTTCTAGCATGAAGCTGGGAATCAATTTATTGAATGAAGTTTGTCCACCTTAGCTGCACTTAAGAGTTTGTTGGTATTAAATGATTTCTTTTTTTAAAAAATGTAATTTTATTTTCATTATTGTTAATATTATTTGTTATCTTGCTCTATTTGTGTACTGGCTTCTTCTATTATTCTAATATTCGTGGGGGTTCAGAGCAATGGTGTGTACACAGAGCCCCCAGGCCAGTTTTAGTCAAAGTCTGACTGAACCTATACATGCAATGGTAATTTGACTCCCAGTAGTATTATCTGGATGTGTTGGTCTAACTTAGAGAAATTTCACACAATATTTGTTTTAAATAGTTTTTTTTCTTTCTAATGTTAAGTAATCATACTGATGAGGCCAAGTGGATGAATCATCCTGACAGTGATGATACCTTGAGAGTTTCCATCATAATAAATTATTTGGTTTACAACCAAATATAAAATATTAAGATTCCCTTATTCCTCACCTTATGGTGTTAAACATCAGCATACAAACAGCCTCGTGAGTAAAGCTTTATTAGGATGGCTGTATTTTCAGTCGTTTTATTAACTTTTTGTTTATATTAGCATTTTATGTGATTTATTGTTGCAACATTGTCAGTTATATTACACACTGTCAAATGACTGTGAGAACAAATTGTTTCATTCCAGACTTGGCCTGAAATCATAGGTAGGTAGTGTCTTTTGTAGAGATGACCCCAGTTTCACACAGTGATTATGCAGGCTGTGTGACTAGTAAAGCATGATTAAAGCAGGCACCTGGAGCTTGCTCATTTCTTTGTTGCTCCCTCAAGTTTTTGTTCATATGTTAGAATCTGTTACTGCATTAACATATTTTTGAAGTACACAACCAAACTACTGATTTTTTTTTTTATTGGACTCATTGAAAGATGGATTATGCTAATCACAGGGCAATCTTTTTGCTGGTATTTGTTTTCATTTTGTGGAAAGCTGAAATATTTGAGCGTCAGAAGGGGAATGAAATACTGCCTCAAGGTGTACCTCTCCCGCCTCTGCTTAGGGTATTATGTAGAAATCTTTGAGGAGAGCTGTCAGCAGAAATTGCATCAAGAACCTCAACCCTTCTGATGACACACAGAAGCTACATCTTTTCCTCTATACTTTCCTCCAGCCTAACGGTGCCACAGTGTCCCGGCTGTGGGAACACGTTGTCAACTCAAACTGGCAGTGGCTTCAGCTGGCTCCAGGCCATGGAGTCCCTGCCCAGCTCTGGTGTCTCCACGTTGCTGTGTGGGGAGACACACGAAGGAGCAGGCATTTAAAATAGAGATGTTGCTTACATACTCTGAAAGAAGGTAGATGTACAAACACTTAAGTTGAAAAGACAGCTGATCAGGATGACGGACATATGGATGTCATAGGTATAGATGGCTGGACACCAGAGGATGTGTGTGTGTGTGCTTCTCTCTAACACCAGGTTTGGTGTGGCACAGAGATCCAGCAGGGCAGTGCGTGGAAGTTGGAATCATCTCACAGGCTATTCATCATCACTGACCAGCAGATCTTGCTGGTTTCTGAAAATTCTCTCCCTCCAACGCCTGCCATTTACCAAATCTTGTGATAGTGCCACATAAGCCATTTTACATCATTACGTATTGTGATTGAACCCTTCCCATCTGATTGCATCCGAACAGCTTCAGGTGTAGCAATTCAACTTATCTAAACGCTGTTACAACATTCTTCACAATCACAAAAAACCTCTCTTATAACGTGTGATTTAAATGACACCCAAAACATGAAGACATCATTAGAAGCACATTATGATAATTACTGAAAATTCACTTTGATCTTCTGGATCTGGATTTGTGCAAATTTAATCTATCCTCCTGTTGACTTCATTATTCTTAAGAAAGCGTTGTTTAATGATTACAGTTTTAAGGTTCCTCTTGCAGTAACAAACAGCTTGTATTTATTTTTTTCAGTTTTTTGGGGGGGTTTGTGGAAACAAAATCTTGTTTTGAGCAGCAATAATTGACTTTATTTCACACAATTTATGGTTATGTATCCTTCTGCCATCACGGTCACAGTTACTCCTCTCTCCCCTGCAAATGACTACAAGTTTGTTTTTTTATAAATACAAAAAGTAGTGGACAAAATGGCCTGTGCCTTCTTTTGTGTACGCAAGCTTTATAAATGAGACCCCAAGTCACTTCTTGGTGCCATCAGAGGCCACTGACTAAACCTGAGCTTGGACCAAACTGTCCAGTGTGCAGTGTAAGGAGATGCACAGCGGAACCAAATGTAGGTGGCTTGTTGATGACAAAGCCATCAAACAAAGTTATCTCCAGTGACAGGCTGTCTGCATACCTGCAATGTACCCCATCACAGGTGCACATATTCCCCTTGTTTTGAGTGTATGCAGGTGTGCGAGTGAGGAGCCACATTGTGCATTTATTCATTTATATGCTGTTCTCCATCTCTCCTTCCTGTCTGCAGGGAGCCCTGTATCCACATCTTCTTAGAAACAACCCTCCCCAACACCCATACAAGCAGGCCACATAACTTCTCCTCTATTCTTTAGGTTCGTCTTTCAGAGATTGTATTATTAGCCAGCATACTACAGTTTCCATTTGTTTACTGCATGGGGAGGAAAATACCCTTTTAGATGAAAGCTTGTGCACCTCAGTTCCAGATGTTTCCCTTGCAATGCTCTTTTGACTGGCATTTATCTCTTCAGTTGTCCAACCGCAGAATTTTCATAGCATTGTTGCCCCAAACAAACAACCCAACTGTAAGAGCTGTAAGCCTGCCCAGCCAAGTCTTTAGCCTGAGGTGAGCTTTGTTGATAATGAGAAGGGGACTGGCTGCCTTGACATATGAGCTTTTGCTCCTTTATCTGTCCCATCACTAATATCCCCAAACAAAAGCACATAGGCAAGCCAGGTGCAAGGCAAGGTGTCATTTTTCATTAGGAAAAAGCAGAAGTCGTTTTCACATCTGATATTTAGATACTGTATGTCTTTCTTCCCTTCTTTCTTTCTTTCTTTCTCCCTCCCTCTCTCCTACATTGGTCCCTTCAGGGCAGAGCCAGCAGAGCAGCTGGTTATGGTCTACAGATGAACGAGAAAAATGGGTGAGGTCTGGCCAAGATACTGTGAAAGACATTAATGTATTTCTCACAGATACAGTTTTCACTGATGCTGAGCCACACAGGCATAGCCACGTCTTCTCTGTATTTCCCTTTTTTTATTGTTGGGGGTTGAAATGTTTGAGTGTCAAATTCTTTCACCCCGTGGGCTTAAAAGGTGTCTTTGAAAGTTAACAGTTAGCTTCTTTGCACGCCGGCAGCTGTTTACTTCTTTGATTCACAGCAGTTGCAAAACGATTCCAGTAGTGACCCAGTGCTTCAGCCAAAAGCAAGATATCAACAGAAACATTTGGTTTAGCTTTAGCAGCATAAAAACCTTTATTTTAACATTTTTATCAGCTAAATTTGTTCCTCTCAATTAATTTCAAATAATTTAATTCCCAAGAAGAATCGATTTAAATGCCATTTGGTTTCCACATGCTCAGTTTGAGCTTCTGCAAGTTTTATCTGAACTTCATTAGTTTTTTAGACCTAAGTTGTGCTATGAGTACAAAATTTAAAAAGTGATGTCTCATGTCTACAAATGTGAGAGTTTGATTTCCAAAAGTTTTAAGTGGAGTATACACACAAAAAAGAAGAATTGGCTCACTTACATAAAGAAGCAGACCTACAAATATGCAAACACATCCAACTACACAAATTTCAGCCGGACCAAACACATCAGACTGGTGTCCAGATCAAACAGAAAGTCTAGATGTTTAACGGCAGCTGAACAAACAGCCCAGCCTCTAGAGTGTGCTTACTTATCCCAGCATTCAGCTCCTCGCTCTTATTTTATTTGGATCAAAATGATGGTCCTTACAGGCCGCCACCATGTCAGCTGTGATTGATCTCTCCTGCTCACTGTAGGCTTCAATGGGAGGGGAGTTGCCCCAGCAACCATGGCTTTTTGGCTCATGTACAATGCAGTAGGGCAGAATCTAATAAACAGAGATTGCAGGTCATATTGAAGTAATACATTTAAACATTGCATTTATTTGCTTAGTCAGAGTCGTTCAACCTCGGTACAATTAGCTGCCACAAGTCATGTGTTAATGAATCAGAATAAAATTGGAACAGCAAATGAAGAATTATGAACCCTTGGGCCTTGCTGCTCACAATACTCTCGAAAAACAAAGAAATAAAAATGTTTTTAAATGCAGTCATGCTTGCTTTTTTCACCTCTGTCTGTGGAGGTGTAGGGCATTTTGATCAGTCCAAAGGGCTGTTGGACTTAAAAGTTGTCAACATTTGATTTAGGTTAGACTTTTGGGTTAGTGTTAGGGTTAGTGGTGTTTATGGTTGGGTTAAGCTATGAAAGTCTCTGATAATGTTATGATATTGATTTGTCCCACTTTTTTTTAAAGTAAGGATCACCACGAACATTAATACTAAAGGCTATTCTAATTGCCGGAATCTGGAAATGGCGCATTGCTAGCACAAATAGAGCAGACAAAGAAGAAATTAGTGTGTCCACCAAGGTCTTATGTTCCCACTGATGGCAATTGGAACTAAAGCCAATAAAGACTTGGTGGACACACTAATTTCTTCTTTGTCTGCTCTATTTGTGCAGTCATTTGACCTGAAAGTGAATGCAGATTAAACACATCCCCCCTGTGAAAATCCCTGGATTAAACTTTTTTTTTTGCCTAGTGGAAATGGGGTTAATGTGAACTGATAGCAGCCCATTCTCATTCTTTTTGTATGAATGTATCAGTGAGCTAGAAATAAACCTGCCACAGCATATACACTGCTGTAAAACAGGCCTCTTGTAAGACACTTCACATGAGTAGAGTCATACTATTTGATCATGGAAGTTCCCTAAGAAAGTTGCTTCAGTACATAGCATTGGAAAGAAGCAGAGGATTATGGGCCACCATTTTTTCCATTCTGAATGAGCAGTCTTTCTCTGGATCACAGTAACCTGCAGTACTCCTATTGGAAGCCTGTCTGTGGTTTTGGACGCCGCTAACATGTCAATCAGATGTTGTAATGCACCCCACTTTGCCACTTCTGCAATATGTCAAGATAAAATGCTTTAGCAAAGCTGGCAGTGTGATGTTTTGGAGTTGTGCCTCGTGTGATTGTAGAAAACTGGCAGAACTGCAATAGTGCAATGACTGGTATTCAGTAATTACTGTCTTTGACGGTTTCATTTTTATTTTCATACACCCTTATGTGCCCTATATGCTTTTTTTGTGGTCAGACCAGGTATTGCAAATGTTGGTTAATAAAAGAGACAATCTGAATACCAGAAGTACAGTCTCAACCATGAGGCAGTATGAGATAACAAATACAGGAATCAGTGACACACTCTAGCTGTTATGCCCAGATGTAAGGCAAAGTGGGCTGCAGGGTCCAACAATGTCTGACATACCAAACACATGATGAATGTCTTACTCATCCCACCAACGTAATGAAGACATTACACAAGTCACACACCACAAGCACGCCTTGTGAGCTCTCAAGTTTTAAATCAGTGCTTTCTGGGTCATTAATTGGCCCTACTAAGTCAGGAAATCAAACGGTAAAGCCAGAGTTGAAATGATTCAGATTCCACACTTGGATTGTTTTATGACCTACATACCATCTTTTAACCAAAGGTGACCAACACCTTTATTTACCTCACCTCAAGAAGATTACAGGCTTATATTTGAAGTAGGCTTTTTTTTAGAGGTCTTCTGTATGTATCACTGGTCATGATGTCAATTCCACAATGCTTGCTAGTGATCTTACATATATCCAAATAAAATATTCATAGCTAGTATTCAACCAGTTGTACTAATGCCCATTGTACCACAGCAGATCTGTTCCTCATCAGTAAGCAACAAATAAATCACACTAATGTCAAAACAGAAATTGGCATTTTGATTTCTAATGAATCCTCATATTAGTTCAGTGTTACAGCCTTAAGTTCCATTCATCTGCCTGTCAACAATGTGGAGAGAGAGGACAGAGGAAGAATTGAAGGTGGATGGCCAAGAGGTGATTACAGTGGTGAATTTTACATCCGGGTTTCAAACATCTTAACAAAAGGAGGACGGTGGCTTCATTGGCACAAGTGTTAAACCATATGTTGCTGTGGGCATGAGTCTGAGTTAACATCTTCCACATTCATATCAGCATTCATTCCTGAATCACTGTTCACTTTAATATCTTTATTGCCTTGTAACATGAATTGCATCGATAATGTACTGTACAAAGACAGACTTTCTGTTTGCCCTTGTGGAAAGCTCCTAACAAAATGTGTGTAGACCAGATCAAATAACAGACCCCTGAATAAGGCTCAACATACAAAAACCAACTCAGTGCATCTTGACTCATTCTCACTGGAAATGAACAATGTGGTAGGCACATCTTTTACCAGTTTAACTGCTTGGATGAAACTACTTTTTAAGAAATCTTTACCATATGTTGGGCTTTTGTCAAAGAGGCAATAGAATGACTGATTGTTTTGGTATAGTTAAGTATGGCAGGGGGGCCTTGTTGGATTATCCAAATACTCTGAAAATGTCACAAGAGGACATTCTGTAGATACTCAGCTGTTTCTGGCATGTGTTCCCCCTCCATCTTTAATTGAAAGCTTGTGCTCGTTTAAAAAACTGATGTGCTGTTTCATAATTACCTTTGATGGTATTTATCCTGTCTTGTATCCAGCCTGTAGAAGAGGCACAGACAACTCCCCCAGTCCCCAACTTCAGATCTGAAGCAGATGGTGGGGCTGGGTGCCCTCCTGTATCGTCCAATCCCCAGGCCTCGGCTGCTATTTCAGGTGCTGCTGATGAGCCACTCTGCATGTGGAAATGCAGCTTGGGGACTGATGTGGTACAACATGTCCCAGATAGCTGTTGGCGAACACTGTAATCAACTAGGAGACACCGTTGAAACAGAATTGTGCAATCATTTATGGTACCCATACATAGTAGCAAATGCTCTTTTGACAGATTGAATAATAGCAAGGTTAATTGAGAGCATCAGGAGAGAACATACTGTTGAGTTCAGGAGTCAGAAAGGCTCCCTGGCTCTGTTACAGTGGGTGAGTTGTTTTTACTGGAGTCCAGTTTCTCTCTCAGGAGGTCAACATTGTGGGTCAGTACCCATCCTGCTTACATGACAGTATCTTTGACAATAGAACAGACCTATCTGGCAGATCTGGAGCCCTTGTGACCTGCAAGTCTCAACATATTTGTCGCCAGGAATGGGGTTATGGGAATTATGTGGTGTAGCCTCTAAAGTAGCAGTTGGATCACTTCCAGTTCAGAAACAAAGGACTCTCATCCAAAATGATCACCACAAAGACCCAGCAGTGCTCCTTCATTGTTTATATTGACATTACGTACTTTATATGCATTCTGGGCATCACTGACTGGATGCCCTTCTTCAGCTGGATTTGTCACTGTCAGCTTTATAGTATTTTAATTCTGCAAACCTCTGTGTGCATGAGTGTCAGTATGTACATGAGTATAGTTATGGGATCCTGTGGAGTTTGTCACACAGTTTCCTTGCTCAGAGGAAAGAAGTGAGTGACTGACATTTATTATTCTTCTGCAACATTACACTTTTGTTTCTCTCTGTTATCTCCATTTCTCAACACAGTGTTCTGGTGCACTCATTACCCCTCCATTCTCTAGCTTGTACCGTTTCACAGATGTCCCCCTACACTCTCCCCTCACTGTAATCTGTTAGTATAGAAATCTCTGCACATGTTTACCATACAGGTGACCTCATAACAGCAGGAATGCACAATGTTTTAGTAGAAGAACACTCACTAGGACAGGACTGTGGATCCAACTTGAAAAGACTGTTGCACTTATGTGGCATGTAATAACTATATGGAAGTTGTTTGATTACTTTTTCTTGGCTTTAAACTACAAAATAGTGTATTATACCTGTCACCTGGTTATAGGTGAAATTGATACGCTGCAGGTCAGACACCCAAAGGATTAAATACAAAATGACTAATTATCTGCTTTGCTCATGACCCTGGTTTGATGTGAACGCTGACTTTTCTTTCACTAAGACACAAAATTGCTAAGTTTTTCGGTGTCACACAATGTCAGACTTATAATTTCTTCTGACGGGTGGATAGCTTTTAGAATTAATTCCTTAAAACTTCAGCTTGGTGCTGCAGCTTCACTGGGCAGTGTTTGACTTGGAAAATGAATGATTTAATGAGTTTCCTTGTGCAGTCATGAATGTAATTGAGTTAAATGAACCAGTATGCTCCTTTATGTTAGAGACCTAGTAGCTTTGTTTAAATCCCCAGATCCTTTTGGAGATAAAGACAATTGCAAGCTTTATCAAAAAGGCCCAGTGGATTTTCATGCAGTCACTTTTAATATCCAGCCTCTGTCTTGGTGCTCATTGGTAGTCTCCCTCCTGCTAAAATCCCATATTAATTGGGTTGGTTCACTGTGATAAACTTTCATTCAGATTTAGTATAATAGGAACACCTCCATTGTGTCCCATCCATCTTTAAGTGCTTTATTTTCCAGAATAAGTACCAGAAGGAGGGGGCTGCTGCTTGGAAATGATGCATAAAGTAATCAAGTTAAGAAAACCTTGATTTAATTCATAATTTTTTTTTATCAACACTGCTTTAAGATTTAATGTTGATGAATGGGATGATAACTTAATTCATGCACCAAGGACACACATCAGTGCTCATTCACTCTATACACTAGTACACCTCTCACCCATCTTAGCTTTCTAATTGAGTCACCATTTGATCACCTGTTTGATGCAATTAACTATTAATGGACTTCTTTGAAGGTTAACATGTTAATGAAAGCAAATTTGTTATATTAAAAAAAACGTAAATAAAAAAACAAACGTTCTCACAAAATGAGAACTGAGGAACAGCAGCTAGACAGCAACTAGGAGAATACCTGCATATGAAAAACCACCTACAGCAGATTACATTTACACACTGCTCCACGCGCACATTACGTAAGTGTAAGTTGGAAGCGGCATCAGATCTTAGAGTCATTGAAGAAGGAAAAAATGTCTAAATTACAGTCTTTTAAATGGTTAGTCAGAGATTGACATACACTAAACAGGACAATTTCTAAACTATTTTTAACCAGAGACAAAAGTGATAACATAGTGACATCAAGAAAGCTAGTAATTGTGGCAGAGCCTCTGTGGAGGACTGGCCTACTTTTGCTCTGGGAAGAATTGTATATATCTGCTCAAAGAAGATGTACAGGACATTTGCACAACATGCTTACAAAGATAGTTTATTAAACGTTTTCATATGTGAGAAAATTTATAATAAAAATAATGGTTTCAAATTTTGTTATTTAGTAATAAAAGATAGATTTCAAGACAGATGTATAATTCCACCAAATCCAGTTGTATTGGCACAGTCACTGAAGGCCTTTCAAACACTTCTATATATACATTTCCAGCTGGTTAGCATTTCAATCCCTGCATGTAAACAAAACAACAAAGCAAAATGTAAGTAGTTGACTTTAATGTGTATATAAAAAGAGATCCTCCATGACTCATAAAAGAAATCAATGATTTAGATGACCAGGATCAGACTGAAACACATGTTTAATTAATTATGTCTTCAGTTTTCAGTATCTGTGTGTCACAGAGGGCAAAATCTAATTCTACTCAACTACAAATGGATTTAATAGCAGGAAGTCACAGTGACACTGAAGTCTTTGGTGTGCTACCAGATTAATTCATACCAGTGTATTTGTGACATTCAGTTGCACTTCCATCTACTATATTTTTGTGTAATTGATAAATAATATAATAATTATTATTTAATTATTTCTTAGTAGTTATCATGGTCTGTAATTCATTGTCAGAATGACTTAAAAAAATTAACATTTTAATGATCTCAGGGGTTAGTGCAATCAAACATTACCACATCACAATTAGAGCTTCTTTCATAGAGCTTGGTCATATTTACCGTCGCCATCTGCAGAGAGTAGACTTACATTTCCCCCTCGTGCATACATGCCCACAGTTTTGTTCATACTTGAATGAGAGTCTGTGTTCGTCGAGCGTTCCACGCGTGCATACTCAATCTTCTTTATTTACTTATATTTCTTGAGCACTGTTTTGTATGTGTGTGTGTGGGTACTGGCTAGCTTCCTCATGCAACCTCAAGCAAGTTTCCATGGTTACTGTTGGTTGTTGTGTTGTTGGACCACAAACAAAATGCATGTCACCAACTAGACTGGAAAGTGTTCTGCTGCACAGTGGGCACATATAGTCGTATGGCCTTCAAGAAAATCAAAGCGTTCCTTGAAGGCTGACTGTTACGGTTAAAGAAGTATTGAATGGAGGTATTTTCATTATCATTACCTCATCAATTGTGTGGTGAAGGAGGAGAGTACATTGTGCTTTAATGTTTTCTCACAACACCCATGTCTTGTTCAACAATTCATGTTTTGTCTTTGTGGGCTTGACAATGACACCTAGTCCAGTTTAATTGCAAAAATGTATTTTGAAGGCATGTTGCAGGGTTTTGTTTTTCTACCTTTGTAATATCAGGACTCTCTCCTTGTGCCATTCTCTATCGATGTCTGTGACTGTAAATCACCCTATCAATCTGCTTCCTCTACTGAAGATGTCAAGCTCAGGCTGCCTTCCATTAGGATCAAATCCATTACACATGGCCTTAACCAGACATGACACACAGAGGAAACAATTTGTGTACTGTATACCTGGGTATGTTAGGTCCCCGTTGTCATGTTGGGATTGTAAGCGTAAATGAGGGACACTCTAAAAGGCGTGATTTCTCAGAAAAGATCTCAGAGGGTAATTTACCTGCATATGAAAATAGTTTCAATGAGAGCCGCTGGTCGCTCCCTTGATTCCTCAAGTGGCTCTGGTTCGCACTCACAGGCATTAATGCGTGTGTGTGTGTGTGTGTGTGTGTGTGTGTGCTCTGTGCTGTAACACTGGTTGAGGTGGGAGTCAGGTTCCATTTATCTTTGAGTTATTTTCAGCATTAATGAAACACCTGGGACCAGCATTGCTGACCTCACATTTCCACTACATTCAGAAGACCCATAACTAAAAGATAATAAGCTGCATTTGCTCTGTTCTGTTTTACTGATGAGGACATGACATGTGTTGTACTCTAACAGCTCATCTTGGTGATTCATCATCCCTTTTATACCAATCAATAGGTTTTGCTCTAGGTATGTGTTTGTCTGTCTGCAATATGCTGATGAAAATATGTTTGTATATCTGCAAAGATAGTATTATTTCAGAGATGGACATATTCCAATAGTTTTCTTCAATTTAGCAGGCCTGTAGATTTGGCATAATCAGAAAATGGTTTAAACCCCACTTTCACCCTTCAGCTTCTGGCTTCATCCTGATCTGTGTTCCTCTTTGTTTGCATTTCCTTAGAGATCCGGGCCCAATTAGTGGAACAGCAGAAATGTCTGGACCAGCAGACAGAGATGAGGGTCCAGCTGCTGCAGGACCTCCAGGACTTCTTCAGGAAAAAGGCAGAGATTGAGATGGAATACTCCAGAAACCTGGAAAAGCTGGCTGAACGCTTCATGGCAAAGACTCGCAGCACAAAGGATCACCAGCAGTACAAGTGAGGACACGCTGCTTTTGTTTGTTTGTGGTCACTGTTCAATCATAAAACCAGGTAATAGTCTGCTGGTTGAAGTTGACTTGGAGCTTTGTTAGGGATCCACAGTTTTAGGTCATTTTACACAGCATGAGGTGAAAGCACAGATTTGCAGTGTTTGAACTTGTGGTTGAGTCAAAAATAAAACCTATATTTGTTCTCACTGTCTGCAAATTGCTCCCACTGTCTGTCTAAAGATCCAATGGCTCAAGCAGCTGTGGGTGCCCATGTTTCTAACTGGAGAGGGGACTCTGGTATGGTGCTCTGTGGTTTCCAGCACGTGATGTACAGTCTGGTCACTTCATTCATGGGATAAATGTTTGGCAAGTGCCTCAGAGCATATTTTTTAAGTAAATACTAGACGTCTGAATAACATTAAAGACTCTTCTGTGGGCTTTAAATCATGTGGGCAATATTTTTGTATTCATAAATAACAGGCTTACAGCAAGGCTTCTGTGTTCTCCACGTACTGTAGGCTGTTTTCATTGGACAGATTTGTCTGTGGTGTGAAAAATTGAGTGATAATTCTGTCTGTAGCCTTTAGCCAGTTGTCACATGACAGGGTCAGCACATTGGAGCTGGTAAATCCTCAGAGGAGGAGGAGCACAGTTTTGGGGAAATTAGTCAAGACAATCTCAGTTGAAACTGCACTGCATTACTTTGAGATATTCATGACATGCTTAGTTTGTCCTTTTTCCCCTAATGTGGAATATGCCAATTTTCTACATGGACAGCCACATGGCCCCTCTCCATACACCGAAAGAATTAGTTTCAGCGGCAATAAATAAACTTTATCAAAAGGGCAAAACGCAGGTGAAGGTTGATCCAATTCCTCCACTGTCCTACCACTCACCATACAGGTCATGTTGCTGTTAAAGCACATGATCCTTGATTTGCTTCACCACCAATCTACTGATATTGTTATTTGTGTTTGTTGCTATGGCTGTCCATGTGAGATGCTTGAACACAGGTCTCTGCTTGTATTTTGCTAACAATTTTGACCTTGCCGAACTAATATCCAATTTCATAGAGGTTTAAAATTATCTGGCATTAAAAGGCTCCTTCATTCTATGAAAAAAATTGCAACACAGTGGGAGTTTAGTCCACAATCCTCTTCAGGAGTGAAATGAAGTGTACGGTTGTCTGAAAGCTCCGACTGTGTGCCACCTGTGGGAATATCGCCGCTCCCTGTTGGAGAGGATCCTGTTTCAGTGTATATGCAGTATGTACTGCAGTTCTGCTCTGTCTGAATTTGACAAAATTGGTGCTGACAGCAGTAGAAGATGGGTGACATTATACTGTAGATGGATATTTTTAAACACTGTTGGTCATGGGAAAATGGGGCTACAACATTTATCTACCACACCACATTAGATACTGTCTTTTTAAAGTAAACAATTGAGAAATAGTGTTTCTTTTTTTTATTAAATAATTGCTTGTTTCCAAATAATGATTATAGCACCCCAAAAATATTTTATTATGAATGGAAATTTGCTCCCTGTATAGGGATAGTTATCAGAGCTAACATGGCGGCTGTTGTGTTCTCTGCAGGTGTAGTTAACCTGCAGAGAATCTCCATCTCTTTCATTTTAACAGCTGCAGATTATTTCAGACACTCTTCATCACTGCTTTTCTGCCCCCTCCTGTGAGGAAACAAAACATAATGTCCAGAGTTCAGCAGCAGCCACAGCAGCAGCAGTCTGTGAGGTAGTGAGGGCTCTTTTTGCCTTTTTTTGCAATTTTCCTTTTGGTTTCCATTGGCGTTTGCAGAACACACACATAACATATGCACACAAGCATATATTGTATTATGTGCAGTTAAGGAGTGATATGGAGATGGTGAGCATTGGAATCACCGCATTGTTTATATTGCCTACAGCTGGGAGCATCTTGAAATAGGCTGCTTTTATGCAGAGTGAAGTTTCTGGTGAAAGGACTTCCCTTTTTGTCTGTGTGGACAATTAAGCCTTAGGTGTGTTGCAGCTGTATAGTGTACGGTTTTGCCATTTGTCATTTATACCTAACCTAGGAAAACTAATAACAGTTATTTGACCTGTTTAGCTGCTGGTATTTGAAAATAGAAATGTAATGCTTGTAGTGTATAAAAATATTTATGTTTGTAGTGATACTTTTGCTTTACCAGCCACTGAATTTCTACAGTAAACACTACGGGTTGTTAATTACAGATCAGTGTGAGTAGTTTTCTTGCCCCTGCTGCAGATAAAGGACTCCTGTTTCAATAACCTACATACTGAAGTGGTAATTATTGATAATTTTCAGCATCCTGCTACAGTTTGAGTACTTACACACACGCATAATGATGGGAAGCAATAAGTTGTTAATGAGTTCTTCTTTCACCCATCTCTGTCCCTGCCTTGTCTGGATATTAGCTTCCCATTAAATACCTGGGTTTGACCTGTTGGGCGTCTGTCTATCTGTCTGTCTGTGCATTTGTCTCACATAGTTCCTGCCCCGGCTGAGGGCGGAAATGATGACAGTGGGAGATTTTCCTGCCATTATGTTAGGTTGGCAACTCCCATTGGTGATTTTGTCGTCATTACCTGTGTCAAGCCTTGTTTCCATATTCTGACTTCCTTATAATTGCAGGCTTATAGTTTGAGTTTTTGAGTTTGTGGAAGTACTACATCTGTAATTTGACCAGAGGTTAAATTTAAAATAAACTATGCCACATAAACTGTAGTGCTTCATTTTTGATCATCTATTGTGCAACAAACAGAAGTTTTAAAGATTACTTGTAGACTTCTGGGGTTTTGTTCAGGGTGGTTTAGGCAAATCAAATCTTGACTGAAGAATCCATAGTGTATCCTGCATGCATAAGTGATTGAATTTATAAACACAAATGTACATGCACACATACTGTACTTCTTAACATACCTAGATGCAGTTTTTTTCTGGAATAGAAGCACTCTGTAGATACATAATGCAGGAAGGAGCTATGTTGTGTGGGTGTGATGTTATCCACCGGTCCTGCTGCTATAACTCTGGGACAGCTCCACTTATTTTCTACTTCCCTTGCACGTGTCTGGCAGCCCAGGCATATGGCACTATCACACCACTCAGCTTTTAGCGAAATCACGTTTTTCTTTCCTTGTGTCTTTGAAAAAGACTTTCGGATGTTCTCTGTTTTTATCAAATGTTGCTTGCTTCCTGTTTTTGCAGCGTCCTCGAGAACATTTCAGCTGGTATGAATGTTTGTGTCAGTTAATCATTTTGGAGATATGCTTTGATTGTGCTCTCGCAGCAGATGTTCTGCCAAAGCTGAAGGCTAGTTCAGGGCTGGGTCACTTGCTGAGTGCAGAGTTTCACCTGTTGTGTTGACAAGTGCTGCCGCTCTATGCAAACCAACTTTGTAAGTGGAGAGCAGAGGAGAGTCTCCATGTGGTTCCTGCAAGACTTGACCCGAGACCTAACCTTTAAACCTTTCCCAAATGCACACATTCCTGTTTTGTGTTGCTGTTTAGCAGGCAGCAGGAATAGGTTAACCCAGAGGAAGTCAGTCTGCAGGACAGTGTTAATAGAGGGCCTCAGCTCACTCTGGCCTGGACAGTGTCCTACAGTTAGCATGGAAGCAATCGGCACACAGCACAGGAAACAGCTCTCAAGCTTCCCCTTTTTTGTACTCTTTAGTTCTTTTGCACTCGGATTGCTCTCTTTCCTCTTAAACTTCTCTCTCTTTGTCTTGTTTGTCTTCTGCTGTCACAATTCATGTGTAATTCTACTTTTCAGCATAACTTAAAATACACCCATGGCTTCTCAGCTTCATTCCACGACATGTATTTAAAGCCTGTGACACGTTGTTCCTGGGCTGTAGGAAGTCAGATTGGCTCACTGCACTGCAAGAGCTCTGTCCCAGAAATGTCACTGATACAGAGACTTTTTTTAACTTAACAGTGTAGTGACTGTAATATATGGGGACATTTTTATGCATAGAACCATCTGTATCTGGGACATTTAACACCATGGAAAGGTTTTCTACGTCTATATTCTTAGTAACACTTTAGCCCTGCTTTGGTGGAAGTTCCTATAGACACCTTAAAGAGGATGTGTCACAATCTCTTTTGTCTAAAGAACTGAAAGCCGAGACACTGGATTGAATACAGCTGCACAGGAAAATGAACAAACGCAGGCATTTTAAAGATGCACTTATGTACTTATTCATTAATTTTTTTTACAGTGGAAACTTAATAGAGGAGGTGTCAAAGAGAATTTATTTACTTATCACTGATGCTTCCCCTTGTTTGATCCTTAAGTAACATGTGTCTCAAAAAACACCAGACGATAAGATCTTGTACAGCTGATGTGACACCAAACTTTTTTTTCCTGGTCATTCTTAGGAAAGACCAGAACCTGCTGTCACCTGTCAACTGCTGGTACCTGCTGCTGAACCAGGTGAGGAGGGAGAGTAAGGACCACGCCACACTGAGTGACATCTACCTCAACAATGTCATCATGAGGTTCATGCAGATCAGCGAGGACTCCACACGGCTACTCAAGAAGGTGAGTAGAAAAAGGGCCTAACCCTAACCCATTGGCAATGATCACATTTAACTTAATTGTGTTCGTCAGGTTTTTTTTTTTAAACACATATCCCTCGTTAGGCCAACGAAGGAGTGACTTCTCATGAAATTTTAGTAGAGAAAAATAAAGTAATTTTCAAGTTCTGTTTATCAGTGTTATGTGCAATCCAAGGTTTTGAAAAGACATTTTTCAGTTTCATTTTTATACCCTAGTTCAGTGAGGGCAGCAAAACATAGAAGGTAAATGAAAAGAAAAACACAATTGCATACGTACCACTGTCCCATTTTAAGAGATAAATGTCAGACTGACTGACTGACTCTCAGTGTGCATTGATTTTGGAAATATGACTCCTCGGTTATTGTCTCAAGTAATCAATCATTCAGTTTTGGTTTAAGGAGGAAAAGAAAATCATTGATACGGATTATTGATGACTGAATTAACCATTGATACTGTCAAATCACAATGCTTGTAAAATTACACATTTCATTAACAAATTAAATGACAAATTAATTTAAATGATTTCCCTACTGAGTACAGATTTGTTTCTGCTGTAACACAAACATAATGATGTTGAGCTCTTTAAGTCATTGTCCAATATGGTCAAAAGTAATGGTGCTTTGTGTGTAGAGGAAAAACAAGGAGTCGAGACAGGAGAAGATCCCAAAAGATCTGTTTTAGACTGAATATATGTTGAATATATGGATGATATTATCATACAGGTAAATGTAAAAGTAAATGTTAAACTGTGTCCCAACACAGACTGCTGACATTATGTTTTTTTTCCATTTCACTCCTTCACATCCCTTGAGTATCTTTCCCATTGCCTCCACCTCCCACGCGCTTGTATGTTACTTTCTGATGCACTGGTGTTTGACCTTTTTTTTAATTTGATCAACAAAACAGAAGTCAAAACACACCACTAACACAATCCAGATTTCTCATGGTGATCATTTCACTCACTGATGTTATATAAATGCCTCTCACTTTCAAGTAATTCCTTTGACAAAGTACAGTATATTTAGTTGGAAGATTGCATACACGCAGTATTAAGCTTCATGTTTGATGGTAAGAATCCTTGTCAGGCTCCTGTGGTTTAGTTTTGTGAATTACAGTTTTGCAAAGGAACCTTCACTGCCACAGTTTCTCTCCCCATCTGAACTGTGGCTTCATGACCAAAACCTAGCCTCTGCTTGCCCTTCCCACCACAAAGATGACTACTCCCTAACAGATTACGAGCTCCTATGTTGCAGGAGTTACATGAACTCACCACAGACCTAAATTACAAAGTAGCTTTTTCTTCAGAGAGGAGTGTCTTCGTGTCAGTTTAGCTTGTGACTTTTTATATCTCTGTTTGTGTTCTCGTTGTTGCTTTCTTGCCCCGAACAAGGAAGTGTCACACTCAGCCTCTGAAACATCCCTTGATGGTTGTCATGTCAACTAATTGTATGGGGTGGTTCCTGTTCAAATGCTTACCCAAACCCCCAACATACAAACAGGAAGCTGCAGCAGTAATTTCCTTTTAACAATCCTTAAGGAGCTATGGTTCCAGTAATGGGACCAGATGTGAAACAGTCCCATCATGTTGTCTCCCCTCAACACGCTACAATTACGTAACGATGGAGTAGTACTTAAACAAAACAAAAACACTTTCCTGACATAAATCATTTTGGAAAAATTGAAAAAGAAGAAATATAGAAATAGGAAAATATTTGGAGATAATATGGTTTACTTTTTCTCCATATGGTGTATTTTGTTGACAGTTAATTGGAATTTTCAGAGCTTGTCCAGGATTTTGCCCATCTATGTCTGGAGATATGGGTCTGAACATTCTCCTGAATTTCATTTTCAGGTTTTCATGTTTCTCAGTGTGAAAACTACAGGTGTTAGATCACTCCCTAATAGCTACCTTGGTCCATTTGTTTGGTTTATCCAGTTGTTGTAAAAAAAAAAAAAAGAAAAAAAAAGAAACTTTTCTTTCTTTCTTCTCTACTCCGCATTTCACTTAGTTTAAGAAATTCCCGCTAATGAAAACAACAATGGCCAATAAGAACCAACTAGGAAGTGATGCGTAACAGTGTCATCATTTTCAAAGGTCTCTGTTTCTGCCTGTTCAACTAAAAGGCTGTACAGTTTTCAAATAGGAAACTTCTGTTTTGGGTGCTTGAAAAACACTGGGGTAGAGTGGATAGCAGGTGTATCCAAAAGAGAAGTAATGTTTTTTTTAAAAACAAAAACCTTAGTGGAACCAGGTGACATTGTGGAGACCAACGACAGCCTAGTGGGAGGTCCCATTTCATAGGAGACCTGAGACGCCGCTCACCCTCTAATTAAAGCCTCTGAGCCTTTGATCTCAGTAGAGCCACAGTAACGAGACACAAACAACAGAGAAGTCCCCCATGTTACATGGGCTCCCTCACAGCCTACAAGAGACAGCTGTACTGTTGTCATTGTCATCCTTCCTGCACATCAAAGACCTGTGTTTTTATTTCTTTGTATGTTCTGGTCTCATGCTGTGAGATGGAACAGTGGAGTAGGACCCCAGAGTAGCCTCTGTGTCTTTGTCAACATCCTTCGGTCAGCCTGTTTGTCCGTCGGCATGTATATTTACAGTATTTCTGCAGAGCTGCATTGTGTTCACTTTTAAAGCAGCTATAACCACAGATTCCTTTTAAAAACAGACCACCACCTTTGATTTTTCCAGTTTATTTAAATAGAGTCAAATAGTGGACCCCTCTTTCTTTCTTCATGCTTGCACAGATCCAATCATATTTTTCATTATTCATACAACAAGCTCTTTGTTTTATTCTGCTGTGTTTTATTTATGGAAGTCACGTTCTGCAGCGGCAGTTACATGGTGGAATTCTCAAAACTTGAGGCAGTTTCTCGCAGGCAAAGATTGTGTGGAAAGAATTTCTTTTGTAAAAGGCTTTTTTTTTTCACAGTATATTTTTTTAACTTATCATTGTAGGATCACTGAGGTGTAAATAAATGAATGATGGCTGAATTTTATTGAACTACTTCACTGTCAGAGTTCCAGAGTTGTGAATGTGGACTTTTAGATTACATGACTCTTAAAGGAATAATGCAGTTTTGAATTGTATGTGTGTTATCTCAGTCCCTGAACGTGAGGTAAGGCAATTAATATTAAGCTTCTTTCAGACATGCACCAAACTATGGTGAGTCTCTGGAAATTGACTGGAGGGCCTGTTCGTAAGATTTCATCTTCACATATTGTCCAAGTGACCTCATGTGAGGATCTGTGAGGATCCACAATGAGTGAATGAGTGAATATTGTGCTTCCTGCCTGCTCAGATTCTCAGGAGATTGTCCTTCTGTTGTGAATGTCTTCACTGCCTTACTGCATAAAATCTGGAGAATGTCAAAACCCAAATTTTTTGACATTACCCTCATGCTGAAAATGGCCTTAGTCTCTTGCCAGTGCATGTACAGAGTTGGTGTTAAGGTTCAGTGTGTCATTGCTTAGCATATAGACTAGAAGGGAAATGAGGAAGCCGACTTATGTAAAAAGAGAAAAATATGCCTACTAGCACCTTGGACAGACGTTGTTTGCTTCCATGTTTTTTCCTATTAAAGTGTCCACATCTTCAAGTAACATGCTCAGTTACTTGCTTATCAAGGATAACTCTGGGGCAAAACATTAGATATACCATACTTATGACTGATGATTAATTATTAATAAATGGCCCAGCTACATGTCAGAGCAGAGTGAAGAAACAGTTAAAGAAATCCAGCGGATGACAAGAGGCACTGCAGCTGTATCAGACAAATTATTGCTGTTGGTTGAATGTAACAATACACACCATATCAAATTATTATCCCATAAATGGGCAAAATGTAATTGCATAAAAGAAAGATCTAAACTGAGCATCCCACAAACACAAGCTAAGTTTACAGCTGCCATTTGTATTTTATGATTAGTTTCAGTGGCAATGTAAAACCCACCCCTCCCCAAAAACTGACTTTGTTTCTTTCTTTCTTTCTAGGGTTATTTCATCCTTCTTATGTAGATGGAATACATATGTATAAGTAGAAATGGGGAAACTTGTTTGTTAGATCATTTTAATGACTTTGACCATATTGGAAAAACCCCAAACCAAATTAATTTCAAATGTAAAGGGACAAAATGTGCACATTTGATCAGTGACATTTTTTAATGAATGTTATGGTAGGTGTAGCTGGTAAAAGCAAATGTCTTGAATGTCATTCCTATTTACTTGGATCTATGTGGTACCTTCTTTTTCACACACTCTCTTGCTGCTCATGTGATCCATGAGAAGGCTTTTCACTGAGCTCTGGATCACTTCCCAGGCTTCTCAGTAGGGAAGAGCTGACAAGTGTTAGATCTGACACAGTCGAAGGTTCTGTCTTTAACTGACCTGTTTGTGGGTCTTTCCACAGGAGAAGGCCTGTCTTCACAACATTTTTGATATGCAAAAATCTTTTAATTTAATGAAGTACTGCCATATTTTGCAATGTATAATTAGAGGTCTATGATAAAATCAAGGGCTAGATCATCCTATAATTCGCCAAAACCTCAAGACCTCTCCGTTACTGCCTTATCTACACTCCACTCTGTGGTTGCCAGTTACCAAGTTTGGTGGATCTAAAGCTGTGGTTATCCAAGCTTGCAGACTGTCCTTTTGATTAGGTAAATGTTACAAATCAGGGAACTGACAGACCAGGTGGTGTTCCAAAGTCCAATTGGCTAAGTCATTCAGCAAGACAATCTAATGCCACCGGCCTAGGAGCCTGTAACTCAGAGTCTAATCCTCTTTTCTTGTTTATTCACATGTTAAGACATTGTTCAGCTTTACCTGTGAATGACTTTTTAAGTACTGCAGTATGATATGCTGCTCATGCACACCAGCATTTGGGCTCATGACACCCATTTTAACTTAATTTCTGCTCGTGAGATAATTGTACAACTAGTTACATGTATTTCCAGTCAAAACCAGTTGATCTGAGAGTATATAGAAACCTAGCTTGAACAGTTGTGTCAAATGCTTGAGACAGAATCAATGAAGACAACCATGCAACTCTATTTCTTGAGTTGACAGACCATGTACAGTACAACACTATAATGTGTTCATCCAGAAGTCTGGCATTGCTCGCATCCACCACCGAATTGTAGATAATTTGAAGTGAACCCCTACTCTATCCCTCTGCACGAGGTATTTCTGTGCCTTCTCAAAATCTTCTCTCAGCCTTGTGCTTGATGCAGCTCCCAGAATGAAATTTGTCTGAAGATAATTGGGTTAGAGAAAGACTTGTGGGCCAATGATGTAACACTCTCTAGGTAGTGTGCATTATTGATTCCAGTCGAGAGATCAAAAATTGATTGTCATGGCACATCGTGTCATGAACATGTGATACAGTGTATGGCTTGGTGTGAGGGGAAACATGGGAGGGCCACAGTTAAATTAATAGCAAACGCACCACAAAATCCATCACAGCATCTGTGCTAATCTGTTTCCCACAACTGTGAGATGCTTTAATGTAGGACTGTGTGTGATAGTACTACTGAGTCAGCCTTGTGGTAAAATGATTAGGTTAACATAGTTGAGCAAATCTTTCACATTAAACCATAAAAGCCAGATAATGTGTTAAGCATATGGGCAGTGAAACTTGAGCTGCGTTTGATGATTTGAAGGGAAAAGCTGTTTTGATGCTGATACCACTTTCTCACAGAGACTGTGTATTTGACACAAGATGATAAATGCACTCTTGAGTTCTGTGTTTTTAACATTCAAGCTAAAGCGTGGTCATGATTTTGGTCACTGTGGACATTCATGACATGCTAAAAGTGGTAACTGCATTATTTTTAATTGAGCTTGAACGTGGCAAACAATATTGACAATATGTGGTTTGATAGAGCAGTTGGGGAGCAATTTTCATGTGAAGTTTCCATTTGTGATTTAGAGTATTTGTCTAATTGGTTTTCCTTGTATGTTTCTCTTTCAGAGCAAGGAGATAGCCTTTCAACTCCAAGAAGACTTAATGAAGGTCCTAAATGAGCTATACACAGTAAGTAGTAATGACGACCGAGTTTTTTCTACCGATGCACTTAAGTACATCCCTTTTGTAGTTTAGACTGGCTTATAGCAACAGACCACTCTCTGTAAAAGCTTGGCATCTTTAACCCTGTAGCTCAGATGCTCAGACCAGGTATCTGATGACAAGTGGACAGTCTTAAGTACAAGTCTGAACACACCCAACATGTCCTGACTGTGTCTTCAGATCTGATCACAAAAACACATTCAGAGGTGGCCAGGGGACACATGTGGACACATTCTTTTGCAAGCAGGAAACTGCAGTTTTGCAGTTTTTTTAAAGTTCTCATGGCTCACACATTCGTTTATTTGTCGCCATCGCTACTTTTTTTTAACTATTCCAAACTAATTTCATCTTTCATGTTATCGAGAGTTGATTAAGAAGAGCTAATGATTGTCAATGATGAGTCCCAAACTGTGTTATACTCATAAGGTGTGTGACTTATTATTAGGGTTAGGTTAGATTATCTGTGTATCAATGTGTGTTTGTCTTTATGGGGCATTCAAGGCCCCAATATTAAAGTAAAGTAGTCATTAAAGTAATAGGAAGTAAAATGGAACTCAGCCATGCTGTTGATCTGTTTGTTATTGCGTTGCTAGACATTTCATTTCTCACTAACGCTCAAAAGCATTGTGTCAGGCTCATTGATTGCCATAGTAACCTGCCTGGGATGTACACAGATAGAGATACAAGGTGAGACAAACTGAACAGCTGGATTGCACAGCTGTTCAGTTTGCTCTCTTGTTACTCACTGTGTAAAACTCCAGTGGTTGCACTTCCGGTCAGTGTCTTACTCCAAACTGTGTGTGTGACTCTCACTACAGTCCGCACGCCAAATCTGACCTGGTTTAGCCCCTGTGGGAGGAAACATACACAAGCACATTTATTTCAACGCACACTGTGTCCGTGTTGCATCAGACAGCCACAGTCCTGATGTCAGCCTGTGCCAATGAAATAACAGGTCTGCTCTATCTCTAAATATGTCCCTCTAAAAGAAGCACCAAAGTAAACACACCAACAGCAGACTCCAAACCAGTAAGTGAGGAGTACAGGGCCAAGGTCAGTCACCCATCTTTAAACTGGTTCCAGTTAGGCCAAACCCCACCAAAGGAAAAAAGGCTGCAGACACACCAGGCTTTCCCCTGCTGTTCCATTCACACAGAAATAACTCAGTTTGGTTTAAAGATGTTTAGATTTTGAGATGATTGAGTCTCTATTTGAACTGCAGTTGAGGTTTTCTGTTGACGAGAGTGTTGCGTACACAGCTTGTGGAGCTATAATTTACTGTAGTGGGTTCATTCCAGATTAAGTCAGTGGCGCTCCATCCTTCTGTGTTGTCCTGGGTATATGAATGTACTGTATGTTTGTACACTCAGAACAGTACATCTAGCCATCTGTGTAATGTATATTAGAAAATAAATGAATATCAGACTTCACAAGACTTTTTAAAATGAATGTCAACATCTCTTAAAAATGTTTTTCTTAAATTTTCAGGTCGGGTGGTAATGCAGAATTTAATGTTTTAAACTGTCTCTATCCTATTACTCCATGTTAATGTCATGGGCTTGGTTGTAACATTTCCACAGGTAGTACTTTTACAATAGTCTTCAGGTTTTTGTTTGTCATTCATTCTCTTTGTGACAGAACCAACATTAAGACTTGCATAATCTCTCCCACTTTGTCTTTGACAAACTCATTGTTTGTGTTTCATGGTTTTCTTGCGACTAAACTGAGTCTCAGGATCCAGGATCCATTAAGATGACTCAAGTGAGAGCCTACATAATCACAGGCCCCCCTTTACACCTTGAATTAGAATGTGTTTTCTGTGATCAGACAGCGATTGGATAAAGCTTCACCACATGTATTTACACCTGGTATTAACATGCGTCTCTGATGTCTACATCAAGATCTGATAAGTGGAAAATGGTCAAAAGCAGAAGAGTGTGCGGTCAGGGAGACACATCAGAGACTCATTGTGTTTACACTTCTGTTCAATGTGATCACAATGAGTCTCTGATCACCTTCCAAAATGGTTTGGCAGATCGGATAACAGTCCATCCCCAAGGTGTATTTACGCCTTGACTTACAAGTGGTCAACCATTGAGTACTTGAGGATTGCTAAGTGTGCAAGAATATCCTCTTAAGGCCATGAAGGGCAAACATGAAGAAAGTTTAGCTTTAAAATATCGATATGGGTTGAATTAGGAGTTTGGACTCTCCTTCATCAGTAACCAACTGAACAGTTTGAAATGAGTTCACTAAAATTCTACTTATACTATTCTACTTAGTGTGTGTCCTCTACAACTCATCAACCGGTTATGTATTTTCCGTGCACTAAACAGTGACAGTTAAGAGGGTTCAATTACATGTCCATTAGCCTGTGGTAGAAGAAATATTGTTTAACTCTATGTGCCTGTGCTACATAATTAGAAGAAAATATTAGCTCTCAGTTCCCATGGGAGCATTTGTGAGTTTTTTTTTTAATGCTGTTGCTGTCCAAATAAAAAATGTGTCTTTAAAAATGTTCTTGTTTACAATTATTCAATTCACAGATAAACTGTCATTCACAGGCTAAAAGGAGCAGTCAACTTCCTGTTTAAGATACTTATTTTAGAACCTAAGGATGAAAAATCTACTTCCTTTTTCTTGTAAAGACAGAGCAGTGAAGGCAGCTTGTTGGATTGAGCTGCAGCGATGTGTGGTTGTTGTGGTCTTATGAGTGCCTCGTATTAAAAGGCTGGAGAGAATCTGTCTTTGGTTTGTGGTTTTGAGAGACACTAACATCCTGCTGAAAGATGAGTTGAACTGATTTGTGAGGAATGAGCAGGTCATAGAATGAAAGCTTTTATTTGTGGATTAAAAAAGGTTTGTTTCATTTATTGTGTGACCTTTCACCTCAGAAACTGACCCTTAAAGTTAACATTGCTTCACTAGAGAATCCCGTTTAAGGAAGTTGCCCATTTTTCAGTCTTTTAAATAAAATAATGACTGTGCCTAAAGATTCTTTTTCAGCCTATTGTCACTTCTGTGTCTCTTTAGGTGATGAAGACGTATCACATGTACCACTCAGAGAGCATTAGTGCCGAGAGTAAGCTTAAAGAGGCAGAGAAGCAAGAGGAGAAGCAGATTGGGAGGGGCGATCCTGTCTTTAGCATCCGAATGGAGGACAGGCACCCAAGGCGCAGCTCTGTGAAGAAGATTGAAAAGATGAAAGAAAAGGTAAGATTCCAGATACAAAGGCTTTTTCCACACTGAAACAGAATTTTCTTTTTTTCGTTATTAAAAAGTTTTCTGTAAATACGGCAGCGTTTCAAACCTGTCTTCATACACCAAACCCCCCAAGACAACTCTAAACACCATAGTACATTTGCCAGACCTATACATGGCGCTGTAATGCTGCCACAGAAGACACAAAAAAAGGAGAACAAGACTTGGAGCATGGGCATAGCTTTCATGCTGTATACAAACTGTTTCTGTGTGGATAAAAAAACCAAAACAATACAAATCTCATGTTATTCTCCTAATCTCATTCTCATGTGTCATACAGTCAATGATTTGAGCCCCACCTGAGATAGGAAATTTTTAACATCTAAGAGTTTGTACAACATGTAACAACCAAATATCTTTTCAGGATTGTAAGCACTCATGTTTGCGTGTCTGATTTTGGATCTATTTCCAGAAATTCTGTGTTTTTATTGTTTTTTTATACAGCAGAGCTTTTTCTTTTTCCTCCAAAGGTCCAACTGAATAAAGGAAAACAAATTGTTAGCCTAGTCATAGTCAAATGACTTTGTATTCTTAGAACAGGCCTGTTAAATCTCTGTGTCAAATGAGTAAAGTCTAGAGGAATGGATCGTTTTTTAAACACATGACTATTCCTGAAATGCATTTAGGAAGTATTAAATTATGAATGACGTTTGTGAGTCAGGGCTCACCAGTCAGACATTGGTGACTAACAGCCTTTTGTTTGTCTGGTAAAGAGGTTGAAGTGACACACATGGGCTGATTTTAAAGGCAAAGTCATTTTTTCAGCTTTTGTTGTTTTTTGCAGCTATTTTTAAGTTATTTCTTTTCTATTGTGATTGATGTAGTTGTTTTGCCAGTAATCTAGTCACAGCTGGGGTGACGTGCAGTGCCTGCAGAGAAGTTGAAGTGCAATCACTTATCAAAAAAAAGCAGTTTCCATTAAATTCATCCCCCTTTGCTTTGTACTTGTCTACTTCTCATTTCTGCCTCTAATTCTCTCATCAGCGTCAAGCCAAGTACTCTGAGAACAAGCTGAAGTCAATCAAAGCGCGGAATGAGTACCTACTGACACTGGAAGCCTCAAACGCCTCTGTTTTCAAATACTACATCCATGACATGTCCGACTTAATTGATGTAAGTAAGATATAAGTTAGGATTTTTCATTCTCCAGGTTTTTTTGACTACCCATCAAGGAAGACTTTATTTTGTTTCTTTGTGCTCCTCATGTAGAAGATTCTTTGTTGTTTAGTGGTGTTTTAATTGACCTTTACAAGAGATTTAAAATCGTAATCAGAGAAGATATGTCATAATTTAGCTGCTGAGCTTGATGTAAAAGAGACATGAGGACACCAGAGTGGAGGAATGGAAATTACAGTGCTGGACAGGAAGCGCCTCATTACTTTTCTCTTTCCTTTCTGTGTTATTACTGAAATCCCAGATATTATATTGTACTTTTCTCTAACTGTGGAAATTTTCTTTCAAACTTACCCTACTGTATAACCTACTTTTTTGGTATTTATAGTTGCGGTTCATCGGTTCGCTCACCTCAGCAATTACCAATGATCTACTCCCACATGCAAGCACTTTTCTTTGTTTGCCACATTTATAATATGACTCACCTGGGTTGATATTATTTTATTTTGTTAGTGAAATAAAAATGCCCCCTTTTCCGGAGCATTTCTAAGGAAATGGGATAAGGCTGAGTCACACTCTGGTCTTATATACAGTATATTCCAGACTGAATTGAAGAAGAGAAATGCAACCCCTTTTCAGCAGCCTGCTGTGTGCTGAAATTACCCATGTACCGCTTTGCTCACAAGCCTTCGCATCTCACCAGGCACAATTATGTGTAGGGCACACATCCATGTGCAGCCACACACATTTGGTTGTTGATGAAGGAAACTTTTAATATTTGAAAGCACAGCATACATTTTGGGTGGGTTTCAGACCGTAACTATGCAAGTGTGTATTTGTCCATATCCATCGATGCCTGCCTTCACTGTGAGAGTCGTCTCAGGCTGACCTTGGCCAAGGTTGTAGTTCTAATTTAAATGTATCTGTAATAGTTTACCAAATGTAAACCAATAACAGATGTATTTGCCTTCATTTTCTAACAAATGCTGTCTGATGTTGTGTTTATTCACATCACCAAAAATTCAGTAACTTGGATTCAAGTGTTGTCCTAAGTGACAAAATATAAAATTTACTTGGCTTTTATTTTAAGTCATTATTCAACAAATAATCTTACCCACTACACATTTATTAGATCTATTTTTGCAAATTGTGCATCATGCCACCTGTAGGACTATTTGTGTTTCTGGTGTGTTAGGTTCCCATTTGGTGTAAGTCAACTATTTGAGTCCACATGGATTCTTCTTTTAAGCTTGGTAAAATTATTACATGAGACAGCTTGGATACTCTGAGGACAGCATCCTTAAAGGTTAATCATTATAATCATAAGTGCTTCATAAGTGCTATCTTGACACTGACCCTCCTTCTCCTCCAGTGCTGTGATTTGGGGTACCATGCCAGCCTCAATCGAGCCCTGCGTACCTACCTGTCAGCTGAATACAACCTTGAGACATCTCGCCATGAGGGTCTGGACATCATTGAAAATGCTGTGGACAGTCTGGACCCACGGAGTGACCGGCAAAGATTCATGGAGATGTACCCTACAGCCTTCTGCCCACCAGCAAAGTTTGAGTTTCAGTCTCACATGGGGGATGAGGTACTTGAGCTCTGTCAACAGTAGTAGTTGTAGACATAATAATATCTTATAATTGCATGCAAAAAAAAAAAAAAATCTAAATGTGTTGCTACACATTTAGTGAATACTATGTAAGTGGATTTGGAGTTGATTAAAAAAGTCTCAAGAGTTAATGAGGTCTGATTTTCAGCAGTTTTACTGCATCTGGGCTGCTGGATCAGGTTTTACTAGGGCAGAGAAATTGAAAAATAATGTGTTATTCCTCCCCTGTGTAGCTCAACATGTGCTAAGAGTTTTATTGTTTGGCTGACACTATCAGTACTGATATCATGTCTGTTTTGTTTTTTTGGCTGTCTGCATTAACTTGGCAGAAAGCACTGTGGCTTCCTCTGCCCATGTAAAGCAGAGGTGTTAATGACCCCATTCCTTCAGTAGGTTGCAGTTTCATCTTCTTGATTACTTCTGCTTTTTCCTCAGGTGTGTCAGATCTCAGTGCAGCCTCCAGTGAATGGCGAGCTCATCCTGAGATTCCAGCAGCTGCAGTCTCGCCTTGCTACACTAAAGATTGAAAATGAAGAGGTAGATTCAAAGCAAAACAACTTACTGTATACATTATTGCACAAAGGGGGTTTTAGCTATATCATAATATGTGTCAAAACATTTTAGTGCTGCATCAGTTATGTTGCCTGCCAGAGAGACAGGACATGCTGCTGCTTTTATTGGTTGTGAGATGTTCACAGCTGCACTGCATCAAAGCTATGACATAAAGCTAACTTAAGCCAGAGGTCAGGCAAGGTGAGACAGAGAATAGCTGCTGACGAGTCTCTGTGGCATGTACACATGACACACATACACACACAGTGTTTTTCTTGCTCTCATGCCCTGCAGGAAGCCATCAAATCCACTCTATGGAGCCTCCATTTTGTTTACCCCCACTGGTAGATTCACACTCTTGCTTTTATTTGCACAAAACTTTCTTGTGCTGCTTTCCTTCTGACACTTTAGGTGCATCTCTGCTTCTCGGGCTGTATTATTTTATTGTTTATGCAATATGTTTTTCTGTTACGTCTGACTTGCTTCACCTTTTTGAGTGCAAAGACAGACAGTCAGAAGAGCTCAATGTTTTTCTCACTCCTTTCGCATCATTCCACGGTTTTTCTTTTTATAACCTCGCAGACATGCACAGGAAGATGCCACTCAACTTCCTCTACATCCACTACCACTTCTGATTTCTTTTGAAATGGAAAAATTTAGATACATACAATTGCCGAGCTACAGACACATTTTTCCTGTCAGCACCTTGCCTGTGTTTCCAATATTTAGCATTTCCTGCCTCTACTTCAAGTAAAATCCTGTGTCAGGTTTAATATAAAGCAACAGCTGTAACAGAAAATATTGAGTTTTCCTTATCAGTTGCGTAATAGAGTTGTGATACATACTATATAATTTAAAATGATATAGTGTGTTTGACCTTTTTTTATTTGGAAAAAATCATGTATTAAAATAAGCATCTCAATTGGAGTGGCCTGGAATTATATGTGTCCCTGCAAGTAGATGTGTGTGTATTAAAGGGTATGACAAGCCCTGGTTGCCTCATGTCCTTGTGTATATGAAGTGGATGTCCTGGTGGGTCAGAATTGGAGGGCAGTGCTGCCTTGTGTTAGGTGCACCAGATGGCCTCCCTTCCTAGGAACAGCATGCCAGATACATCCTCAGAAAAACAAATTTCAACACACTGTGTCGTCCCACAAAAAAACGACAAATGTACGACAGAGAAAGAGAGTCTTTCTTTATTTGCTGTGGAAAAGCTGCAGGGCAGTGCTTAATAGAAGTGCAGCTGTTTCCTCAGACCTCTTTGACTTCTGTGAAATGGTGAAAGAAAACATTGCTGAATAATTTACTCTGCATCAGTGCTGGATGGGTTGTGACATGGGGAGAGGAACTATGGCTTGTCCTCTTACTAAGTTGTTTGGGTTAACAAAGACCTGCTGTGTGCCTCAGCAGCAGAAATTACGGTCATTTGTTATGTAAAATAAAGTCACAGGATATTGTTCATTTCAGCTGCACATTTAGTCTGCATGGTTAATCTTTTTGTAGATTTAATAATTTGGCCATTTAAATCTCATTTGCCTCCATATGAACCAGAGAATGTTTTTTCCCCCTTGCTGTCTTTTGTCCCCTGTCATGTAGCACACTTCATGGCTGTTGTCCAGACTTTTCACACTAAACTTAAGGAGAACCAATCGCATAGTCTTCACAGGGAGTGTTTGTTTTTCTCACTGAAAACTCAGGGAGATGCATCAAAAGCTTGTGTGTGTGTTTATGAAGGATAGTAAACATAGTTGGATGATCAGCAGATTACACTCTTTACTACAGGGTGTACTGAAAGCTAAGGAAAGCAATCTTGATGATAAATGTTCAGATAACTGGGAGATGGTGTACTGCTACCCCGCAGAATAACATTGAGAGTTGTGATGAGTAGATTTTGATAGTGCAAAACCTATTCTTAGCACAGTGAATGACAACTGTAATCCATACTTGGCTGAGCGAGCTCCTCATAATGTTGCACTGTCAAAACAAGACCACAGGAAATACCTGCTTTGTGGTTCTTTATTAAAAATAAACAACATAGGTAAATCCCAGGGATTTCTCCTCAGGTTTGAGTGTAGCTAAACCTCCACGTTTCTCTAAAAGCCATGTTGTAATTGTGTCCAGCTGTGTTTGCTGGTAACTATTCATCTGCTGAATAATGGATAATGGATTAACCTGGCCTCTTGGCTTCATAGGGCTGAGTTGAGGCTGCCAACCAGAATCGAAACTTCTAGTGGTACTAATAATTTTATGCCCCAATAAGTTGTCTCTTTAAGGGGCCTGCTGTGGTTCAAACTACAGTCAACATATGTGAAGTGATGGTACAAGAGGACTCTTTTTGCTCTGGTAAAGACACTGGTGACAGGACAAAATAATACAGTATGTCTGTGAAGTTTTATGATACCAGAATCCCCCTTTTTTCTCTTTGACGCTGTTATTAGCCATGTTCAAACATGCACTCTGTTTCTTCTTCATGGGATTGATGACACTGTAACTATATCCACATTGTGTCCTGACCAAACTTGTGTCAGCGCTGTAATCCATCACAGCAACACATGAAAGAGATGAAGTCCACCTTGATTTTCAGGTGGTTTTTGTTCTGTCTTCTTTGAGGGTAGATGAGTCACAGGTCATACAGTTTGAGCTTGTACACTCTAATACACCGTTGTGTTGTTGTATATAACAGCCACACCAGGAATATACCTTGTTCTGTAATTAGTGCTGAGGTCATTTAACTTAATAACTATGGAATGGGGTCACTACCTCAAGACCATTAAGAATAATTAGGAGGAATCCCAGCTGCGTTTCACTCACCACCCCATTGACCTATGGGGTCCCCGCCTTTTCAAAGCCAACACAATCAAGCTGCATTTTTCTTTCCTCCCACTGTCTCTTCTATATGCAGAAGAGAGATTTGCTGGATTTTCCAAGCACAGTCATCGTTTGTGTTTCTGTATAAGCCAGGCTTTTTTTTTCCTTCTGCAGTTTTTCACATCAGTGATTTATACTCACACTTGACAGACACTAAGTCTCTGTCTATTATTAATATTATTCTAGTACACTGGACAGTTGGAGAATTAATATGAAGGATTAAACTTCCAACAGAAGGTTTGTTGTTGACCTGACTGAGCTCTTTAACTATATTACTCATCTGAGCAAAAACTAATTTATGTCAAAACTGGGCCATTTAAATAGTCTCTTTTTACGTTACTCAACAGCAAATGGTTACTGGGGGTAATTAGTGTCTTGTCTAAAAATTTAATCTTAATTATTTTAACACTGGAACATATTTATAAATGATAAATGATGTAATTGATCATCTGAACATCTCATCTTTTAGCCCAGTTCAATCCACGGCTTTGGTTCGGACAAAAATAAAACAGCTATTCAATGGGGCCCTGTGAAATTTTGTACCACCGTTCATTCTTCATCAAAGGAGAATTTCTCACATCATCTGTCTTCTGGTGTCCTCCTGTAGCAACACTCAAAATGTCTGTCTCACTGTAAAAGTGGCAGGCCACACTTAGCCTAGTCCTGGTATTTACTGGATGCAGGAGATGCACTCTAGATGACAAGGAAGAGGTGGAAGAAATGAATCTTTAAAGTCTGTGACTAAATGTACAATTATCCAGTCAACAGTGTTACTGGTGACATTTTCAGAATGTGAGAGAAAACACCTGAGTTTTCTGTGTCTTGGGATAGAGAAAGGGGTTTTTAGGGGAAGTGATTATACAACTCATCGGGTATAATCCAATGGTAACAACATCATTGTGAGAATATAACGTGTAACTTTTAAGCAGGCTGGTCTTTGCTGTGACACACTCTTAGTTATCTTCACCCTGTCCTTTTGCCTCTAGATTAAAAAGACATCAGAGGCTACCCTGACCACCATCCAGGATATGGTAACTATCGAAGACTATGACGTGTCCGAGTGTTTCCACCACAGCCGGTCCACTGAATCTGTCAAGTCCACTGTGTCCGAGACGTACCTTAGCAAACCTAGCATTGCCAAGAGGAGGGCCAACCAGCAGGAGACTGAGCAGTTCTACTTCATGGTGAGACAATATATGTGTGCTCTAACCCAAAGCTGGAAAAATTTACTCAAGGCTTTTTTCTGGACTTGAATTTGCTTAATTTGTTCATGTGAATTCTTTGGGCCCTAAAACTGTAGATGCATCTTTTGAAATCTTTGATCGGATGTTTGGGGCCACCATGCAAAATGTTTCCATTTTATAAAGCTAACCACTATTTTGTCCAGGACCAGAAGATGGACATACTCTGATAAAGGCTTTAAAAAGACTCCCATCATGTCTTTTGCCCTTGACTGCCTTATCGTAGATTGCTGTCTTGGGGGTGTGTGCTCTGGCTGGCACTCTGTGCCACTTTGTAATTACACTAAATTCTCCATAGAAATTCCGCGAGTTTCTGGAGGGCAGTAATCTCATCTCCAAGCTGCAGGCCAAACACGACTTGCTGAAGAGGACACTTGGTGAAGGTACAGTTACAATCTCTTTACTCACCGATCTCTTATAGATTACTGTCATTGATTTCACACTGAGTTGCATCTTAGCATTTGAATGTCAAATTAATTTAGTCCTAAGCAAAAATGAGGACATATCAACTCAAAGGAGGATCCTAACAGCCAAAATAACAAATGATGAATTACTTCTTATTTTCTTAAGTCTTTAGGCCTTTGCACATCAACTATACTATACTATACTATACTAATACTATATTTTCACTTAAGAATTATTCACATTTGTGTGCATTTATTTGCATGAGCCGCACAAATTTGCGAATAACTCAATTTTGGAACAAACTAATTGCAAGATGAGCTGTTGCTCAGTCATTTTCTTGAATAAAAACAAGAAGAAAAGAAATATTTGTGTACGGCCATCATTGAAGAGGAGAGGACATCTTGTTTGGTTCAGTCATTGCTTTGAAAGCTTGCACTGACTTCATATGTGTCTGAAAAATATTATTTATGTGCAAGTAAAAAAAACACTTCTGGTGTGCCTTTACTTGAGCAATTTCAACTATCTTTTTCTGTGGCAAAGTCCCCTCATTTTTTACTAGTTCAGTTTGTTGAAGGGGATTCTGAATTTGTATTATCCATTAGTGAGTGGTTTACTCCCAGCATAATGGACTGCAAGAGGTAAAAGGGTGGCAGTCATTACGGCTGTCTCTAGTTGTTCTACACTGGTGGGGTCTCTATTCTAATCTACCATCAACCAAACGAGTATCTGTCAGTCATTGTTTTAACCAGCAGTCCCGGTGGTCTCCCTCAAACTGTCCGCATAATGAGTAACAGAGTCATGTGATTTTTAGGAAGAGGAAACCTCTTGTCCCACATGCTTCTTAATCATGTTGTCAGGGAGCTGCAGTACAATGTGAGTCACACACACACAGGTCAGATTCTGTTCACAGGAACAGATCCTCACACAAACTACAATACCCCTTTTCTCTAAAACCATTTAGAAGCTGTTTCGTCTGCTGCATTACTCTGCTTGTCCAAACTTGAGGCTGTGTGTACTGTTGTAATAATTTGTGTATCTATGTGCCCATACCAGTTATAAACTCTGTTTCCCTCATGTGTGCGTGCTCTCAGGTGTTTGTGTGTAAGTGCTGCTCATGAGGCCCACGGTTGTGGACAGATGGCAGACTTCAAACGCTCCACTAGGCATATGCATAATTCTCCGAAGGGACCTCGGAGACAGGTTCTGGCATGTCGACACATTTAACTTCCCCCTCACATCTCTTCTCTGTTCTCTCTTCATCCACAGGCCACCGAGCTGACTACATGACCACAAGGTAAAGTGCATACTCTCACAGACACTTTCTGTGGACCTGTACATATTTAAGATACATAGACAGTCCACTTTTGTTTCATCAGCCACAGAACCATGATGCACATCATTAAAGGAGGACACTTTGCCTTAGGAAGTTTCTGATGTGAAGTTCATTTTGACCATTAAAGCCCAGGAGCCTGTAGCTAGACTCAGAAAACAAAGCTCCTGTAGGGCATTCCACAAATGTGCTGTCCTCTCTGTTTTAAGCCCAATTTAGTATCATGTGGTGTTGGTGAGTTTATTTCACAGTTCCAGCAGCACTCACTGTCAGGCATTTAGAGATAATCACAGACTGTATAGTGGAGAATGCTGCAAACCAATTAAGAGGCATTTGGTCAAGCAGCAAAGAAGAGAAAATTCATTTCACTTTACTTATTCTGAAATCTGTAATTATCTTCAAGTTTTAGTTAGATTTTTTTGGAATGTTGTCCTTTTAGAATCAGGAAGACTCATTTTGAACCATTTAATCAGAGTACTGAAACAATTGTGTACATTAAAAAATAGGGTACTTAGAATCCTGGACTATTTTGATCTCAGTCTTAGAGGTTACATAAAGCCAAATATCATCTCACAGTCTCACACACATTCCCTCACACACAAACTGAGACAATCTCCCACAGGGCCTGTCATGAGGTGGATGCCCCCAGTTCTGAGCTGTGACATCTAATGGAAAATAAATGATAACATAGAACAAGTGCCTGAAAATGCTCTGATTCACTCGTTCATTATCTTTAGTTGTTGGAGAGCTTTAAAGATAAGCAAGCTCAAGTTTATGAAGGACATAAATCATTCTGGAAGGAGAACTGCACTGTTGCCTTGTTTACAACACTTAATGCATTTTTGTATTCTAGACATCCCAATGGTCTGTTCAAAACCCACACTGGCACCCGGCGGGCTAGACCCCGTTCTGTTTTTAATGTTAGATTATTTAATGGCAATTTGGAGTCATTTATCAAGGTACTGATTATCAGTCTACCCGCTCGACATCGCTCCTCCTCCTTTCCATTTTCTATCTTGCTCTGGCTTTCTGGCCATTTTGGTGGGTTCCCCCAAAGCATCTTAGCTTTGATTTATTTAACAACAACAGCAAAACAACAACATATTTGTGCTAAGATGGGTTCTGGAAACCTTCCTCATGAGTCAGTGAGCTCTCACGGTCTGGGTCTGAGATGAAGGGGTGGCACTGATAGATGTGGAGGGCTGCAGGAAGAGAGGAGTGGCAGTTGGAGGGATAAATGCTGGTTTCCGTCAGAGCCCCTGACTCACTGCTGACCTGGCATCACTGTGCTTCTCTGGCAGAGCAATCTCCCCAGAGCAATAGCAGAGGCCAGTGAAGACAGCAACATAAATGGTGGTCAGGGGAGCGGATACCAGACTGATAGGTTGTGCTGCTTCCCTCCTCTTGCCCCTTCAATGGCTCTCACTAAAGGCCAAGTCCAGTCCTGTCCAGTTCTAATGGTTTTCTTTTGGGTTCAGTGCCAGCACAGAGGGGAATGAAGGTACACTCTTAGTAAAGGCTTTGGTGGGCAGCTGCTGTGTCCTAATCTGGGTCTTGCTTTTCTCTCTCTTTCTGTTTCTCTCTCATCACGGTCTTGCGGCATTTCTGTAGCCGCGGACGACGGAACTCACACACTCGACACCAGGTAGACACCTTGAAGCGTCTTGGGGGGGCCCATGCTGCTTGCCTGTGCTCTTTTGTTTCTTTTATCTGTCACACTAACATTTGCCACTTTATTCTGTGTTTGTCTAATTATCAACTAAATTATGTGAGGAGACCAAGACAGACTGAAAAATCAATCAAAAATCACAAACATGTTGTAGCATCAAGTGTGTGGCTCTCAGATTTTGTTCATTTAAAAAACCCTCAGTGGATAAAGCGGTAGAAAATGAGTGAGTGAGTGAGTAAATGCAAGCGAAACAATTCAAAGTATATGTAGTGGCACTTAAGGACAATTGAAATTGAAAGTGTTAGACAACATGTTTATACATGCTCACTTTTGTAGCTAGTGTGTGATTTTTGATATTTCACATTCAGTGTATTACACTGGATCTAAACAGTCAAAATTTCCAGTGAAGTCAATTCAGTCTGTTTCTGTCAGATCTCAACTGTAAGACTAACTTTGTATTTTAATGCTCCAAGCTTCACTTTTACTGACTGTGCATGTTTATACATTAACTTCACAGTGACCACTTTCTACTAGAGCCTGACCAATACTTTTACAGCCAAATAATTAGCACACATTGGGTTGATGTTTAAATTAAAAACTCAATTTTAGCTTATTTTTAAATATTCATTTAAATTTACTTACATTTATGTATGGTTTGGGCTCTAGTGCTTATGTATGTAACCAAAGTGCAAAATATACACGATCCAACTCTGGCTGTTTCCTTTTTATTTTGCCTTCACAGGACTCTGGACAAGCTATCCCTCGTGTGGTGGAAAGCTGTATTCGCTACATAAACTTGTATGGTGAGTTGACTATTATTGCACAGTGTATATTTATTTATGTCTGATAAGTACGTATTCCTCTCATAATCCAACCAAGCTGTTTTGGTTTTGGGTTTTAATTTATACACTTAACTGATTCTAGGCATTGATTGTTTGGTGTGTTGTATGTATGCTTCAGTTTGCTGCACCTCAGGCACAGTTATGGGAAACTGCACATCCCCTCCTGTTTATAATGGAACAGCCTCATGTATAATGGGACAGATGGATAAGCTTCTTGCCATCCACAAACTTTAAAATCTAAATTTCTTTAAGCACGTATTCTTTCTGCTCGTCAGTTGAAAAAAGTACAGGCCTGGGTTTCGCCATTTTTTTCTCGCTGTCTTTTCTTGTGTACCAGCTTCTTCTATTATTTCTGGGTTTAAACGGGGGGTTGAAACATTGTTTATGTAATAAGCACCCAAGCCATCATGAGTCCAACTCCGGTTTGACTGAAGGCATACATGCAGTAGTAGCTACTACCATGTTTACATGTATTTTAAAAGTCCAGTTTTAGTCAGACTAACATAATGATTCTTTGATTAAATGTCATGTTAATCTTGTCATGCAAGAAGCTGATGACTTGCAGAGAGTAATCTGAAGAGGAGGGGAACTACAAACTAATTATGTTTCTCCTGACTCTTGACCTCTCCCCTCAGAATGTCTTAATCCTAGCTGGATGTCCCTTTTTAAAAAGCTTGATGAGGCTTAAAGAACAAGCTGTGCCTTTTTAGGTCCAGCGACAGAGGCTTTTGTTCACCTTCTATTTTTTCCATCCTCTTGGACATCTTTCTTTGTCCTTTTTTTGTGCAGGCCTCCAACATCAAGGAATATTCCGTGTGTCTGGATCCCAGCTGGAAGTCAATGACATTAAAAACTCATTTGAGAGAGGTACAAATACAATAGTTATACATCATCACCTTGGATCAAATATGAAATGTTGTGATAGATTTTACTAAGATGAAGTTTCATCTAAAGTGGTAAGAATGTCCATCTGACCTGCTGACTTTTCCGGGTCAGGAAATGACCCTCTCACAGATGATGAGAACAATCATGACATCAACTCAGTGGCTGGCGTTCTCAAGCTTTACTTCCGGGGTCTGGAGAATCCTCTTTTTCCCAAAGAGAGGTTCAGTGACCTGCTCTCCTGCATCAGTAAGAACATTAGTGTTTTCTTTCAAAATATCTCCTGTAAATTTTGAAATGTAGCTTTCTTCAGTTTGTTCATATCATATTTGACCTTTCTCACCTATAAACACCAACACAAAATCCAGAATAAAAACACACGCATATATTTGACACATGATTAAAACCATCACTACAGTCTTATTTATCTGATCTTATACCAGAGTGTAAACTTAAAGTATCCTTTTCTTGTATGCAGTCCTTCCAACACTGCATTGTTTTGGTCGCTGCTTTATTTCTCAAAAAATGATTCAGTATTTCTATTGAACATATTTTCCCTACAATACTTAGCCACTGATCAGAAGATTGAAGGATCACATTTCAGACAGCTTCTTGTGATGCACGTATCAAACTGTTACACATTGTCCAATTTGAAAAATGTCACATTAAGTTATCTGTCCCAGGAGCATAGTCCTTGGGTTCTTTATGATTTTATAATATAACTTATCCTCAAAAATTTGAAGAAGCCTTTCCTCAAATGATTGTTGTTTTGCACATGACCACAAAATATGCAAGTGGTCCCATTCATCTGCCGACAGTGTCTGAACACACATCATTTAATTGAAGTTCATTAAAAATAAGTGGATTAAAATCAAATGCAGTCAAAATTGTGTGTGTCTTTATGAGCAATTGAGAGATTGTGTTTCTGTTTTCAAACATTAGGTCTTGTAATGTTTAGTTCCTGTTTCCATCTTTGAGGTTTTATTAAAAATGCAAAATTAGCTTTCTTGTGGCTAACCTCCTGTCTGTTGCTGCTGTTTTTTCCCACTCCCTCCTCTCTAAGTCACCACATAAACACAAGTGACGGTGGTGGTGATCTGGCTGTTGATGGGCAAAAGAGATGTGATAAATTCTACTAGATTAACTTGCAAAACTCTTAAGACTGAGAGCTCCATGACACTGACCAAACACCCCAGTCTAGATCAGTGATAGCTCTCAAAACATAGAGACGTATTATAGTAAGTATTTCACTGACAGCTGCTTTAAATTATCATCTATCACAATCAAACACAGAGTGCTTCTCTTTTGTCAGCAGAAAGGCTCTGTGTCCTCATTATAACGCTGTGTGTGAATACTACTCCGTGGTCATAAGTGGCACAAAGCTGGACACTCTTGCGAGATGGTGGTGGAATGTTAAATGTCCACAGAATTGAGCAGCATTTTAGCCCAGTGCTGACACTACAATGAAGTCCTCACAAGAATAGTTACACTGTCATTTTGTGTTGGTTCAGTGCTCAAGTCAGCTCTTTGTCTGCGCCGATCATTTAGGACATGACATTGTGGGCTTTTATCTTTTTAAACAATTGAGCATGCACAATCACATGGACACAACATATGACGTAATGTCTTGTACTGTATCTACGTGCACATGTTTGCGTGCAATGAGCATGTGTGTTTTTTTTTAAAGGAGGCTTTTGTGTGAAGTGTATGTATTTGCTGGGTGTACTTTTACACATTTGTGCTGGATGAATGATGGGGATTCCCTGTTTACATTCCCCAGCTCAACATGCCAGTGATTGCAGTGTGGGCTCAACGCCCAGCAGGCTCCATATTTAAAAAGCCTCTGCTTATTCCATATGGAGCAGCTCAAGCCAGCTACACGATCACTTTTCCCTTTCACCACTCTGCTGACTGCATGTGCTTTCAACACAGTGGCGTACTGTGACTCCTGATACCTTTCCTTGGAATTTACAGTACGGACATTTTGCCTGGGTTTACGTTTGTGTTTGATGTCTAAGGGCTCATTGGAGTAAATCTTTGTACATTAGCTTCTGAAGTACTTGGGAGGAGCATTGCAGAATCCTAGTTGGGTATTCATGAAAAATGAAATGAATCACAAGTATCCCATAAGCCCAAATCCCAGATGGCAGAGTGGCTGGAGGGTGACAAGACTATTTTTGGCAGCCAGTGCAGCCCAGACTCAGGCAAATAAAACTGAGTCTTTCAAGTGCCACAGCATAACATATGTGATAGTAATAAACAGCATTAAGGTTAGCATCCTCTTGTATTTTGATGCAACTTAATATTTGGAAGATTTCATTTTAATTAAGTTGCCGTGATGATTTTGTGGTGTGTGTTTTTGCTGCTAGTAGGTCACTTTCTTATTTGTAATTCTGCAAGGCAGGAAAAAAGAGAGAGAGAAATGTTGAGAAAAGGAAAAGAGAACTGTACAAAGCAAATAAGGAAAAATTACTTGTTGTCCATGAAGCTGCTCTTGGGGAATGCTCACTTTCTTCTTATTCTTCTTCTTTCCTCTTCCTCTGTGGTGTCAGAGAAACAGGCTGAGGGTGAAGGTCAATACAACACAGTAAATGCATTTCCTGGGGCTTCTACATGCTGAACACACATCAACACACACACAGAGAGACGGAGAGTTAACATATCATTCACCTTTTCGTGTTCCCAGAGAGACAGGTTTAGTGTATATTTCTGAGACTTGGTGTAGTGATAATACACCATCAGTCATATGTATACTGCAGGGCTGTTTTCCCCCAAACATAGTATATGGGGACCACATTTTTAAAGAGAATTTATTGTCAGCCAATTTGCAATATAAACTAAATTTGTGCATATTATTCTTAGAACTCTACTTTTAATGACATTTCTATAAAATCTAATATTATTTTGAATAGGTAAACTAGGCATTTGGTATGTTTGATCAATTGATCACAACCTTTATGCATATAATTTATAAACATAAATATTAATTAAAGAGCTGGAAAAAGTGCAAAGTGTGTTTCACTAGTGCAAAAAAAAAAAAAAATCCACGACCATGTCCCAAGGAATGACTGTATATGTGATATTTTATATACAGGCATGTGCATTTGATGTGAGAAGTGAATAGGCAAAAAACATATGGATCTTATTCCTGCTGCTAATCTGAAACTAAGCAGACTTTATTAAGATAAAAGTTATTGTATTGCAGCATTTCCCTTTCTAACATCATATCCCCTCCGCTGTTTGTTTTGCTGCTCTAGGAGTAGACAACCTGTACGAGAGAGCATTGTACATCCGTAAGATCCTCCTCACCATTCCCAGATCAGTCCTCATCGTCATGCGCTACCTTTTCGCCTTCCTCAACCAGTAAGTTTAAAGACACTAACCAGCAAATGGATGCTATTTTTAAGTCTTGCTCTATCTTAATGTAGTTGACCTAACTGTCAGATGTGATTTGATATAATATTCCCTCTAGTGTTTCATCTTTTTTCTCATTTGACATTTACCCTCTCCACTCCTCCTCCAGTTTGTCCCAGTATAGTGATGAGAACATGATGGACCCATACAACTTGGCCATATGCTTTGGCCCAACACTCATGCCCACACCAGACACCCAAGACCAGGTCTCCTGCCAGGCCCACGTCAATGAGATCATCAAGACCATCATCATCCACCATGAGACAATCTTTCCAGATGTCAAAGAACTGGACGGACCCATTTATGAGAAGTGCATGGCAGGAGGAGATTACTGGTGAGTGATGAGATACTTACCAGTAATCTCTTTAGTTTTTTGCTTTAGTTTCTGAATTCAAACTTTGTTGTTACTGAGTTGCCCGTCACTGGTATCTTAGGGTCACATGGTAGGTGGTCCAGGATTAAAAGCAAATTAAAAAAAAAAGGCATTCTGGTGTGGTCACTTCATGCAGCTGCACGTGAGACTTACTATATGTGTGTGAGTCAGAGAGGCAGCTGGGGCTTTCTCTTTTTTCTGCTATGAAAGAAACAAAGGCAAACCCCGCTTCATCAGTAATTCACTTGAAATGCAGGTATGCATGCACACTCATCGGTGCAGCTGTGTCAGTAGAATTTCATTAGAACTGATATGAGTAGTTATACACATGACGCTGTTGAGTATGTGTCTGTGCTGCTTCAGATGGTGGACTGCCTTTCAAGGCGAGGTGGACTGCAACACAAACTTTAATCACCAGCAGGAGGAGAAAGAAAGTGGTCACCTTACAGTAAATGTCACACAGATCAAACCTGAGGCTTTTTGTGACTCCACAACCCTTGTCATTTGTTTCTGCCTCGATGCATCTGCCCTTGTTTTTGCTTTATTTTTCTTTTTTTCTACTCATACACATCATCTCAGTCTGACAGGTTTTTATCCCAGGCTGGAGGTAATCACCTGTCTCAGCACGAATGTGTCCCCAGGGATTGTCATGAAGCCATGGGGAGACTTGTTGACATGGCTGTGCCTCCCTTTCTTGCAGAGAAGGCGGCAGATAGTGACATGTTAGAAAGTGTGTGTTTGTGTGTGAGCGCACTGAATAATTCTGAAACTTTTTGTGAGCACTACTTTGAGTTTTCAGTCACACTCCAACCTGTTAACAGCCATTTCGCTTTACTAGCACAATATTGCAGTTGCCTCCATCTGTCTTGACATAAAAAAAAATCACCCCCTGTGTGCAGTGCATGAATATCACCAGGCGACAGGAGGTCTAATCAGTGCTATACTGCGAAAGAGTGTCGTGTGGAGCTGATAAGCTTAATTAGCATTGTGTGAACTCATTTGACTATAGTTTGAATTTAACCTACGTTTGTTTATAACACATTTGTTTAGGGAAGTCAGTGCAGTGTCTTAACAAGAATAGTTCTCAGTTTGTGTCTTCCACTGGAATGAGATTTTAGTGTTGAGATATGAGCAACATTTTTTTGTAAACTAAATGGGAAAATGAAGTGTTTTCTGAAAAAAACAAGTTTACAAAACAAAAGGAAAAAAAGCATCCATCCATTATTTTTTTTTTGTCTTTTTGTAAACTGGCACACTGACCCCTGACCCCTCACCCCCTGCCTTTGTTTTGACCCTCATGGTTTGCCTGGTTTCTCCACAGTGAGAGTCCATACAGTGAGCATGGAGCCCTGGAGGAGGTAGACAATGAAGGAGGGACGGAGACACACACCAGTGAGGATGGTGAGTGCCTATACAAACATGCGTATATGCTGTACACAATCACTTAATACCTTTTAAGTTAAATATGAAAATGTTGACACAAGATACACAGATGTAAAGTGACATGTTGTACTCTGTCGTCCAGATTCAAGGTTTCCTCTGTGTCCTTGGTGTTGCAAGGTTTAAACTCAGCTCTCTGCAGCTAATCCTGTCTTTCAGCCTCTTACATGCAGTAACCTTGAAGGGCTTAGGAAATTGGACATTCACTGATGGACAACCATTCATATACTAATGCAGCTTTTCCCTTAGAGTCTGGACTGTGGGACATCTACATATCCCCTACTTGGACATTTCCATGATCATCTGCACCCACATGCCCTGCTGTGATGGGCATTTTTAGAAGGGTTAAAGCCCTGGGATAAAATCTGTAATATTAATCAGTAAAAGAATAATGTATGGAGTGTATAAAGAATGTCATGTTTTCAGAAATCACACAGTCTGTGTTTTCTCTATGCTGACCTACCTTTCAATGCATCCGAAAGAAATGTGAATTACAAAAACAGCATGCTCATGTATCATGTAGGTGGAAATGATAGACTTCTCTCAGTCAAGGTTGGAACTGCGTGTATGATCACACATTGTGTGATCATACACATTGTCCTTTGTTTGAGTGAAATGGATACCAGTCGGTGAGGTCCAAGTCATGTAACCTCCAATTTAGTTGAAACCAGACTATCGGGCACGATCAGGTTCTGCTGTTATACTGTCAACAACACACAGAAAGACAAAATTTAGCTAATTAAAAAGTGATGTACTGTATATCCAGGACAGAAAGTTGAACAGATGTGTACAATCCGAGTGAAAAAAGTTCAATATACAGTTGAGCCAAGTTTTCATGTCTTTCCTTGGTAAAAGACTTCCCTAAACCTGTTTCCATGGTGACAACTACTACCCCTAGTGCTGTCGCCTTGTCACACCCAGAGACAAAATTTAGGGACTCCCCATCTTCATTCATCATCTTTTGCCGTAGACTGAGTTTGGAAGTATGGTTGATCTCTTCTAATAACATCAGCTGTTAATCACTCAGCCAACAAATGAAAATCATCCCTCCTGACTACATCTCTAGAACTAAGTACAACATCAGATTACACTGGGGAACTTCTGCACGTGAGGATTCCCACTTTGAAACACAGCTTGCCGTGATCAACTCTTTAAGCAATTAATAGATTACATTTTCCAGAAATCTCTTGATAACTACCATAGGGTTTGTCCAAAAGATTTTCTGCACAAACTTGGAGGATGTCCACATTTATGGGTTACTCTGTTGAAATGATGACTAAATTGCCATGACCTCATTTAAATTTTAGACACAAAAGCAAAACTCTTCCTATTTATTCACCACATCACGGAATATACATAGTTTAATATATAATTTATGTTTTTATTATGTCCTCTCAACTCCAACTTGTATTTTATTTGCCTTATTTCAAAGTAAATAGGGGAGAACATTGCGGGGTAATTATTTACTATTTTGGTCTAAGGAGCGGCACAAAAATCTCATTGCTTCAATGATCCAGTCCTCCTGGTCCGTGTTGGACCTCGTTAGCACTCAGATAATCTGGACCAGCCAGATTTAGACACACAGCACACACAAGATAAAGATATACAGTATTACTGTTGCTTCAAAATGTATGGATGTCTGTTATTCAAGATATAGTCATTTTTAGATTCTTTCTGACCATTATTTAAGACTTAAAGTTGCAAAATTATGTATCCATCTTTGAAAAAAATAGTAATTTTACAGCATGTACACAGCTGTAAGTGTGCAAGTTGTGTCTCTTATTGCTAATCCAAAAATAGATGGTTGCTGAATATGAGGCACAATTAAAATGTACCAGTAAGATCCACTTGACTTTACTCATAAATCAGGGCTATATAGAGTGTGTCACAGTCTTAGTATGTTTGTGCTCATTGCTGATGCTCATGTCAGTGTCATGGGCCTTGGCTGTTAGACAGGATGATAAACTGTCTGTTTTTAGAATGGCACTTCTAGCACACCATCAATACATTGATGTCCTTTATGCTCGTATACTCACTACAAGGTCAGAGGTGAACTAACTGGCACATTGGTTATATACAGTATCTCTTGGTGGTAGTATAGCTGGATGTCCTTCTTTTCCTAACACATATATTGGTTTGCACATGTTAGAAGGCTTTTTATTTTACTGCACATCGAGGAGTTACCTATTTGTCTAGAAAACATTTTTTTTTACCTTTATTTAACCAGTAAGTCCCTCGATATAGAAATCTCTTTTACAAGGGAGATTTGGCCAATACAGCTCAACAGTTACAGTTCAGTTTAAATAATACACAACACAATGTGTTTGTGTGTGTCATCTTGTACTTGCTGCAGAGTGTGGACCAAAAATCATAGAAACCCTACAAAGTGAGGACATTTTGGCTGGTCCTCACTTTTTTTTCACTTTTTAAAAGGGCTTTTTCAGGCTTAAGACCTGGTTTTAGGGTTAGAATTGAGTTTAGATTAGGGTTAGGGTAAGGATTAGGGTTAGGCATCTAGTTGTGATGGTTAAGGTTATGTTAAGGGGCTAGAGAATGTATGAATGTCTATGAGGGTCCTCACTCTGATGGAGCGCAAACGTGTGTGTGTGTGTGTGTAAAGAGTCATATGAAGCAGCTGCAATATTTAATCACCTTTTAACTTACATTTAAATTTTTCAAGTGGGAATACAGAATCAAGGTTATAAGAAGTCTGCAGAGTATTGCATTTTGAAGTAAGAAAAGGCCTCACCCTCAGAACCCTATCCAGCCCACATTTATCTTTTAAGTCCAGCACGGAGTCTCCTGCTATGTTTGACACAGCAAGTTCCCTTGGATTAATATTTGTCTTCAGTAGAGAATTGTGGGTTAAAGAGAAAATGAAAATGAAATACCCTCTTCATCTTAACTGTATTACCCGTATCTCTGCGCATGAACACAGATGTGGGGCAACATCCACACCAAGTTCGCTCCACTGGCTTGTGTAAGACATCTGACTGTATCTCTAACACCGCAGGCTTCCAGCTCTCAGAGTTCAACCTTTCTTCAACTTCTTCAACTCCAGTCACAGTATGAGAAAGAGTGTCTGCATGTGTAACCGCGGGTGGTTAAGTCTTAAACAATTCTCAGTTATAATTGCACAACATGACAGAGGGGATGCTTTACCGCTACCCTGAGATGAAAGTTTATAGCCTGCTGCTTCCAGACGCAGCCACGTCACTGCAGCGCCAGTGGGCGTGTGCCTTTGGCAAAAATGTTGGACAAATATTTGTAGACCTAGAGGAGGATGGACAGACGGGTTGAAGTAAAAGAAAGAGATGGAGAAAATAAAAGAGATGGAGAGAAATCCCCTCGATCTGTAAAAGGTTCCGTCAATCTTATTAACGGCCTTGTCCCCTGCAGTGCAGCTCAATTAATTCAGACTGTAAATTCCTTCTTGTCACATTTCATTGGAGCCATGCTACATCCACTCTGTCAATTCTGACAATCCAATAATGCAAGGAGCATGGTAAGTTGGAAGGAAAAAAATAAATAAATGAATATAGAAAAGGACATTTAACAAATAAACCAACCATACTGTATTTCTTTTCTCATGTGACTTCTCTGCTCAGTTGATCTCCTGTGAAAAAAATACTGTATATCTTGCTCTATTTCCTCCCTTTCCTCACCTAGCTGTTTATAAATAGTAAGGCAGTATTTGGATGAGGCTATGTCTGTCCAGGGACCCCCTGTCTGACTTAAAGTGAGAAAGTGAGATAGGAGGAGGGCAGAGGAAGGAGTGAAGGAAGGCTAAAGAAGCTATTTTTAGACCTGTGTTGCTGTAGTGCATGCATATTATCTCAGAGAGTCGACTGTAGCTGTTTTTGCCAGGATTGACATCAATATAAAGCTTTTTTTGTGACTTTTAGTGGACAATCATTACAAATAAATAGTAATATAGACTGTCCAGGCTTTCATTAATAATCATTTCCCTGCACTTTTACCACATTCATTCCCTTGCCACTGATCCAGGCTTCTTTGTACAGCTATTGAGTAGGTATCAACCCAATCTAATGATCCGTATAGTGACTGACATGCCCCTAAGTCATATAGATCTCCTCTAACCAGCTTCTATAAATATCCCGCTAAAGCTCCTCTGGGCTTGGTGTGGCCCTGGTGTTGTTGAGCTGGGTTACTATCGACTACAATCTAAAATACCCAACTGCTGAGCACACTTTGAACACCACATGCAGTCAAGTGTGCTTCCACGTGTAGAAACATGAGGCAGCACTTAATTGTAACAGAGATTTTGAACCACGTCTGCCCACCATTAAAATGTCTGCACACAAGCCGTCTGTTCTTGATGTCTGTCACATACATAACCCGACTCTCTTCCTGTTGACAGAGGGCGAGCCCATCGAAGCCATTGCCAAGTTTGACTACGTGGGACGCTCTTCACGAGAGCTGTCCTTCAAGAAGGGAGCCTCTCTGCTGCTGTATCAGCGGGCGTCTGAGGACTGGTGGGAGGGACGGCACAACGGCATTGACGGCCTGGTGCCGCACCAGTATATCGTGGTCCAGGACATGTGAGTGTTTAACATTTAAATATGGTTCCACTTACACAAGCACACCAAATCAGCCAAACTGAAATGGGACAGACAGTGTATTCACAACTTTCATTCAAGTTCTGTTCATGTTTATGTTGTGGAAAAGAGGTTTGGTTCCTCTAAACAACCCCTAGTCTTTGAGGAGGAACAACATTCTCCAATATTTTTTCATTCAAATTGCCAGCTTCCAGTCTGAACACTATTTGGATATCCTACATATAGCCCCTTGAAGTGATCCATTTCTATACTTTTGTTACTGACATCACTTTAGTGGACTCCATGTTTGGAGCTGCTATCATGGTATTATACAATATTAGCCATATGGATTAAAATGTTGTGGCTGAAAAATTTATATCTGTTTATATTTTATATCTGTTTACTGTCTGTTTGGAGAACACATTAAGCCTGAATGATGGTATACTAGAGATACAAACATTGGACACGAGATGTGCATCAGTTTAAATGTAAGCAAATAAGGAAGCAAAAGCTGCAACACACCAAAGTTTTTAAAGGACTAGTTCAACATTTGTGAAATGTTTTCATTCACCTACTAGCTGAAATTGAAAATTGATAACACACCAGTGGCTTGATTAAGCACAAAACCTAAAAACATGGCTATGTCCAAATTTAAGAAACTGCACTGTAATAACTATATCTTGCTTTTTTCAAGTGAAGTATAAGTTGTTTCTTTGTGAGCAGCTTTTGTCAATCTTTTCCAAAATTGGTGGACATATTTTTCAAGGTTTAGTTACGAGAGATAAGATAATAAAAAAAAAATATTGTGCACTGCAGACGTTTCTACATATTAGAGAATGCCATGGTAGTTGAGCACAAGAAATAATATTACACAGCCAGTGCGCTGTGGAAATCTTACTTTCTACTCAGGGTCCTAAATCAGAGCATTACAGTTTTGGTTTAAAGAGTCATCATCCTGTTCTCTTTGATGAAATCCCACTGGGTGAAACAACAATATGCTTGTCTTTGTTGACTTTGCTGTATGATGGGCCAGGGGCCATCATCTGACTGTGGGGTTGTGTGTAGAGGACCTTCAGGCTTGTTTGCCTTGCCCACCACTGTTTCCCTCCATTCAAGTGTGGCACCTTCTCCATCTCCAAGGTCCTTAACGAACCCTCTTGTCATTGTCTCTGACTCTCAGCACTAACAAGCATACACTCTGCCGTGGAGACTGCCGGCTGTTGGTGCCTAATGAACTGCACTCAGCGTCTCATTAAGACCAGAACAGAATCACTCCAATCACTTAGTAGCTGGCCAACAAAATGGCCATTTAGAGTGCTGTCCCCTATTTCCTCTTTTCCCTCTCTCTCCTTGCTGCTGGCCCATCACTGTGCCTCTATTAATAATTCACCCCCGATTGGGGTGCCTTCTCAGTTAATAAAAGAGCAAGGGAATTTACAGCTGCACGGGTTGTCCCAGAGTGTATGAACTTCCTACTCTCTACTTAAACAAAACAGGCTGAGGAGTGAAAGAGCACCCAGGGGTTAGGATCTTCACTTGTCCCATAAAAAAAGCCCAGAATGAAAAATTCAGGAGACCAGGATGTCTCCTCTCAGGATGCATGTGTCAGTTGTTTAAACTTTCTCCTGTCGGTCTGTACATTTTGTTTACTGCCACCTCTGCTTCTGAATTCCACGTGTCCCTGCTCTGTCTCTGTGCAATAATTTGGATACAACTATAAACTAATACATTTTAAATTCCAAAAAAATGGCTGTAATTTATTAATGCCAGTTTGTCAGTATGCCCGTTTGACAAGTGCAATGCATAAAAAGATGGATGGATTACACGATTAAGTTTAAATAACATGTTCGAAACAAAATAAATCTAAGAAACAAGTCTCATCTCTGTGCAATAATTTGGATACAACTATAAACTAATACATTTTAAATTCCAAAAAAATGGCTGTAATTTATTAATGCCAGTTTGTCAGTATGCCCGTTTGACAAGTGCAATGCATAAAAAGATGGATGGATTACACGATTAAGTTTAAATAACATGTTCGAAACAAAATAAATCTAACAAACAAGTCTCATCTTTCATTTTTACGATTTGTAACAAATTAGACATTCTTCTGAAGCTTGATTGAAGCTTTTTTTTTTTTTTTTGGCTAATAGTCATCATTAGAGGCTGCTGCTCAGTGGCTCTAATTGCCTGCCACCTGACAGGCACCAACTGCACCAAGTATCTAGTCACACACCTCACTGAAAAACATGCATCTGGCTTTTGTGTGTGGGTGTGTAAATTTTACCACCACAGTGCATCACCAGAATACTGAGAGGCCCAGGGATATGACTCATCTGACTCTCTGGACTTTGGGGAAGAGATGGCGACATGCTGACACATAGGAAACTGATATGAAATCCTGTCATCAAAGAACAGGCAAATATATAAAAAAACACAGACAGGTTTGCCTTTTTTACCCCTTTTTCTTTCTTTTGTGGCCTGTTTGTCTGTCACTTCTCCTTTTCTCTTTCTATGTCTCAGTGTCACTCTTTCTCTGTCCCCCAGAGACGACAACTTCTCAGACACTCTGAGTCAGAAGGCTGACAGTGAGGCCAGCAGTGGCCACGCTGCAGAGGATAAATGCCCGGGAAAAGATGTCAGCTCACCCACTGATGCCAGGATCTCTGAGGCCTACATTAACAGGTTGGTTTTCAAACTGCTATTTAATCAGCTTGCAATACACTGGACTGCAATATTGAATCATTTTCTTTGATCAATTCTACTAGGAATTGATATATGGTAGTGTTAAGATTTTACTGATACCGATTCTGCTGATCCAATACTAATTGTGTCTCTTAGGCGTGGGTCATGCTTACTGCTTCACGTTTCCACATTTTGATCTCTGGTTCCGTTCATACTAATCGAGGGTCTGTTACAGTTCCACACATGTGTACTCAATCTCACATTCCACTTCACCAGGAAATCACCCTCATATGTTTTGATTTGTATTCTTTGAGTCCAGAGTTGTCCGTGTGTGTGTACTGGTGTGCTTTCATGGTTACTGTCTTCTTCATTTTCCTATTGACCAAAACACGACAGCACGTGCAGTAGGCATTTACAAATGACGATGTTCACACATAAGTCCATGTAGGGTCCACATGGATCCACACAGAAATGGGCAGATGATTAAATTGTGTCACACAGACCCTAACAGATGTGGAAAGTTTGACCTTGGCTATATTGATACTTTTCTATAATTTGGTGCTGAGGACACCTGAACATAAATATCAATAGTGTTCTAATTTGTTCAGATATTGATATTATTATAGTGACTAGTTAGAATCCAGTATCAATAAAATACTGTTTTTTGATACCTGTCCGTTCTAAGGACCTAATGTGGGAGTGTGGATTTTTTTTAATAATAAAAATAGCTCACAAAATATTTTCTGGATTTTCCCTGGTGTATGAGAAGTGATGATTTTAATGTCTCTGTCTGTGCAACACTGATCTATTTGGAGAAAAGGGGGATTAGTATTCGCAATACACGGTACAGCTGAGCTGTAGCAATATCTAAGGTACAGAAGTAGCTTCAGGTTTAAGTACGTGGCAACCTGTGGCAACCAATTCTTTTTTTGAACCCAGAGATTTGTGATTTGACTGGCGCCATGTTGAGGTTTTTCAGTGGGAAGTTCACAGATGTCACCTGCATCCACGCTCCTATTGGAGGATACTTGCTGTCAATTACACTGGTGTTTACTGACGTGTGCCATGCTTTATCATCTATTTTCCTCTAAATGAGAACAAAATTAAGCCAATTGCTGTGCTATTAAGGATGACCTGGAAACTACAGATGGAGACCATTAAGGAAAATGTTCACTGTAAATCCAGTGTCATTGCAACCAGTGGAATCACTCCCTGGTGGCAATTCACCATATTCTTACATCTTGGTTGGCCCCAGACAAGAAAGTGGAAGACTATGTCCACTTTTTTATATGGTATATGGGTGTGAACACCCCCCCCCCCCCTTACTTACATTTTGCTAAAATAATGGTTTCAGCCTTTTATGTCACTGTGCAATTGAACAGCTTATGTGAAGAAAGCATTAAGGAGTTGTTCAGTGTTTGATTAATTCTCAGTGATGCATTTACTTGCACCTCCTGTTATCCTCAGCCCACCTCTTCCACTCTATTTTATTCCCACTGACCAGACAGGTCACATTTTAAGTATGAGTATTAAATATCCACTTCACGTTGCTGCTTAGTCATCAGCAAATCATACTGGAAAACACTGTATATGCAGAGTCAACACACACACATACACACACAGATCACATCAGTCTTTGGCAGTGTCTGCTGCTAGCCAATCAGTATTTAGTCTCTTCATTGCTATATTCCTGCTGGTGGAGTAAGCGACCTTGAAACGTCTGTGAGTGGCTCTTGCCAAACACAAACCTTATTTTATTCAGAGCCACACTCTCTCCACTCTCTTCACTGTTGAAATGTTGATGATTCATACAAGAGGCCATATCTGGACCACTGAAGATATTTATATGCGGATGAAGAACGTATCTGAGTGAATCATGTTTTCCACATCAGCCTAATGATTCTCCTTCACCTATCACCAGCTCCCAGGTGATCCCCCTCCTCTCTCCTTCTCCTCCTCCTCCTCGTCCTCCTCCTGTCTACTCCCCACATCACTTTTCTGCTCTTGTATTCAGACAATCCTTGTAAGGGCTGAATCATTTATATACCGAGCTTTATTTAGATATTTTTTCCCTCTCATGGTGTTCTTAATCCACAGCACCCTGAGCAGATAGACTGACCACATCACACTCAATGCAAGCCAGTAAACATGTCAGTTCTGTGTCTCGTTCAGTGACAATAACTAATATGGTTGGTCCACTTTCCATTTTTTTGAACAAGAACTCATGTGAAGTCTTGTATACTAGCTGAGGTTATAATAAACAAAGTCTCCGTGGAGACAGACTGCAGAGTGAGTTGCAGTGCCTTTTGTAGTTATAATACATCCATGGTTGTAGTGCACTGTCCCTGAGGAAGGCCTGGTGTTATGAATGTAGACTGCACCTCCTGCTGGTAATCAGTGATTCCTGCAATTGTTTATTGTTACAGTGTTCTGCAGTCAGGAAGTGTATACAGTATATATGGTGCTTGCACAATACTAAACTTTTTAATATATATAAAAATAAAAATACATTTGCCATTACTTCGGTTGTGACGTCATTGGTTGTTAATCACCACAAAGAACCAATGCAGACAGAAGACTATTTAAATATAGTTCTGACATGTATCCATTTTTAGATGTTGCTGATGAAAGAAATCATTTTTGCCATTTTTGTTTTACTAAGGTTAAAAATAACTGCATTATAATAAAGCATCATTAGTTTTTTACTTTAAAAATTGTCAGCTAATTTTCTAACTTGTGATACATATTATGTCAGATAAAGATGTTATTTTACCTATATTTTATTCATCCTGTCACAAGACTGAAAGACGATAGTGATTATACTTGCTTTATTTCAATAGTAATACTGTAGTAAGCTTTGACTAGAGCCGTTTTTAAGTGCACACTGAGAAGGATGTGCTGCTCTAATGACCTTTTACGGAGCAATAAAGCTGCTTCAAGTAAGTAGATGCTACTGTGCAGCAATATCATGCAAAACTCAGCAAGTATGTGTCTGTATGTATCGTATGTTCAGCTCTCTGGGAGCATGTTTTAAATTTGTGTTTTATTAGGTGTTTGTGTGAGTGAGACCTGCTGGTCCAGGTTCAGTAAGTCATTCTGCTGAAGCAGCTGTATCTTTTCCTGCGCAGCCTGTTGAGTTGCTTAAATGTACCACAGGCCTCCCACTCCCCACAAATGAATAGTTTTTGTCCTCTGTTGTCCCTTATGTCTCCATCATGGTGAGTTACAGTATTTGTGCTGCTCTCTGTCTTGACTAGGCCTCCCTTTAAAAGAAGTTCTTAATCTCAGTGAAATAGTAAAATAAATTGAATAAAATGACTAATTTTCCCTTTCTTTTAATCCTGTAGGCACAGGAAAAGATCAGACCCACCATCTCGACGGCCCCCTGCCCGCCCCACTGACATCCATTGCATGGTACATGCTTCTCAGCAGAGTCATGGCGGACATGGTGGGACCCCAGAAATGGGCTCCCCAGTTCTTGGCCACTTTAGCCCACGGGACATGCTGCGGAGTCGCAGCCACATGCCCATGGACAGTCCTGAACGACGGCGGCGCACTGGGCATGGCAGTCTGACTAACATCAGCCGCCATGAGTCGCTGAAAAAGATGGAGAGCCCCCCGATCCGCCGCTCCACCTCATCTGGCCAGTACACAGGCTTTACTGATGCCCATCACCATCATCATCACCACCTCCACCATGGCGGCAAGCCACTGGACCCGGAGAGCATCGCACAGGTCAGCGCGGGACGAGCGGCGACCCGACCGCAGCTCCCTCCACCATCAAAGCCCTGCCCCGCCCTGTAAAAACATAGTCAGTCCCTGTCTTCTGCTTCCTCTGGCTGCAACTGTCTATGTGCTGAAATCACACAAAAGACAAGTTTCACAGGCAGACAGCAAGGAGCACAGCCTGACCCTGGGACCCCTCACCACACATTTACTGTAGTCTGTTGTCACTGACTGGTAGTAACAAGTATCCAAATGCAAAAATAACTAATTTATTGGTATTTATTTATTATATTTTTGTGTTACTGCTGATGGAAAAGTGATGACCCTACTTTAACATTTGTCAGATGTGTATGAATAGTAGAGCTATGAATTGTGCTTGGTAAGAGTCTCCATTACAAAGTAGAAGTCACAGAGGGCAGTTTAAACTGTACCTGCCTGTCTGCCTGTGTACACGGAGCATGCTCAGATGAACATACCGTATCTTGTCATCTTTGCATTTTTCTCTGCCAGTCAAAGTCAGTAGCATGCAGGTGGAGAGGTGCTGGGTGCTATGTACGAAAAAAACTCTGTGTACTTACAATGCATCTGTCATGTTTCCTTTAAAAAAACTATTAACATAGAGTTATTCCACTATTAACATAGAGTCATCTTTCCTGCATAGTAGGGCTGAACAGTTTTTAAATCAAAATCACAATTTTATTCTTCTTCTTCCTTATTCCATGTCTATTAAAAATGTAAAAAAATTACAGCGTAACCTATTTTACCAAAATTGTTCAGCCCTATTGCATAGCTAACACCCTGTCTTATATTTGTTTCCTCTGGTTCCTTATTTGGCTTTTTACATGTTTCCCATCATATTTTAGCTTTTATATGTCTTTTATGTGTAACTCGATTCTTCATGTATCTCACTCATCTCTTTCACCCACTGTATGTCAGTGTCGCCCTCGCCTATGCTCACTCCTTTCTTGTGCACACTCTGTTTGCCTTCTTTAGGACATAGAAGAAACCATGAATACCGCTCTGAATGAGCTACGTGAGCTGGAGCGGCAGAGCTCAGCCAAGCACGCCCCTGACGTGGTGCTGGACACCCTGGAGCAGCGGCAGAACTCCGGCAGCGGCGGAGGCCCCACGCCGGCCAGCTCCAGCGAGTCCCTCAGCCCCATCCACGGTGTCACGCTGAGGTCCACAGCCAACACCGAGCCGCCCATCCGCCGCAGCACCAGCTCCTCCAGTGACACTATGAGCACCTTCAAGCCCGTGGTGACGCCTCGCATGGGGGTGCAACTCAAACCCCCTGCCTTAAGGCCCAAGCCCATGGTTCTGCCCAAATCCAGTCAGGCTGCACAGCCTCCAGCTTCATCTTCTCAGGATCCTTTGGACAAGTCCTGCACCATGTAACCTCTGGAACATGAACCAGAGATGTAAAACTAAAAACATATGCTGTGTCTAGGTGTCATAGATGTACTGTGAACAAACTAAGAGCATGAAACGTGCATGGACATATGCAGGAAAAATACATTTCTCTAGGGCAAATTCAACTGAAAATGATAGGATTTGAAAGACCGGTTTAGCAGTTACTGAGTAGATAGATTTGTCAGTCAGGCTGATCGTTGTCAATAAAACATATTGATGTGTTAATATGTTAAGGTATTATCTAAGACTTTTTTTTTTATGAATTCAGACAGCAAATCACAAAGGCTTCCGTGGAGGTTTTTAGAAATTTATACTAGTTAGTGTTAGTTCACAGTCATGAACTGTATATATTTGAACAAACCTGGTGCATGTAGCTCCTCTGTTGAACACTGAACCTGAAGGAGAGCTTGATGAAAAGGACCAAGGGAGGGGAGATGTTGTGACATGCTTGAAAGGCCTTAGCAACTTTGAGATGAAACAGAATCTAAATGAAAAATATGCTGTGACTTTGTGGACAGAAACAGTTTGAACGTTGGACTGCTAACAGGCCTGGTGAGCCTTTCATAACTATACGGTACTCATCTTTTTTTCTTTTAAACACAAATGAGTAGTACTGACTCACTTTCAGAAAATGTACATCACCACCTCTGTGCTGGATTTGCTCTGTCACAGGTTTTGAACATGTTTCCAGTATTGCGTGGAATGAGATATGATTGGATGAAACCACTACTTCATTACTAACTTAGAGAATTTCTGCATTCAATTCTGCATTAATGACTGATGAAGGGATATAATATGCCTAATAAATTAAGCCTTTCTCTCGGTATAACATATGGAGAGCAGATGGCAATCATCTCCTACCTACAGTATCTGCATCACGAAGACTACTTTATGCTGTGAAACACATGCCAGAGCTTCTTTCATGCCTTGTTTTACTTTATCTACCCAAAGATATGGCTGTGTAAGTGTAAAGCATGGACTCTTCATATTGACTGTGTATTAGACTTAAGGCGGTGTCCCGTGGGAGTGCCGCCAGTAGCCATGGACCTAATGACTGTTAGTGCGGAAGCCGCCTAATATGCTGACCCTTGCCTCCTTTGCTTCTCTATGTCATGTTTCTGAAAACAGCAGCTTGCTTAAGTCCCTCTGCTCTTGTTTTATCAGGTCAAACTACTCACAGTGAGTGTTTCTGTTTTCTAAAGGACTTGCTTCTGCATTAGATGATACTTATAATGGTGGACCAATGACAAACAAGCCTCACATGTGTAATTTCACAATGCAATAGCCTCATGAAACAGTATGTGTCATTTTTAGCTGCCCAGTGTGTGTGTGTGCGTGCGTGTGTGAGACATTACAGTTTTGGCTGCATGTCCTGGCCATATTTGACCCGCACAATAACACTTAGAAGAGGTTTGTTTGCCGTGAATTAGCGACGCTCTCTAACAGCAGGTTTACACTCTCTTTGACTTGACGTTTTGTGTGAATTAATCCAAAGTTAACTGATATCTGAGTTACTAACGTTCATTATTTTTTTATAATCTTTGTTGTGTTTCTGGGTAGAAATTAGAATAAATAATGTAGAATAAATATCCAGAGATACAAATATCCCACTGACAATATGAAGCAGTTGTATAAAATATGTGCTTTTGTCACTATCATCAACAGTAGGTCTCAGTTATGCCGTCTGTAGGCGTTAAGCTACTCTGTGGTGTGACGTACATCTGTAGGATGTACTTGTGAAAGTGCCTTTAAAAAAAAAAAGTTTTAGAGGAACGTGAGACATTCTGTTGCATTTTCATGTCAGATGCTGTGTTTCTCACTGCAGGAAGAGGGGACTGAGCGGTGATGCCATTGTCCTGGAAACAGTTATTCGACAAAAGTAATAATAAAAACACAGCTCATCCATTGTGACATTGCACTTTTGTGTATATAACTGTACATATGGCATGTAACATCATAACATTTAGCGTTTGTTGAGAGCTTACACATCCAAGAATTTCTTTCTAATAAAGAAAATAGTTTGTTGAGACTGATGTCAATTTTATTTTTCCTCCTCCCGCACACTTTTACATTGTGTAAATTCATCTTCACAGCCCATCTGCACAAGTATTACTCTAAACACGCTTATTGGCCACTTTATTAGGTACACAGGACAGCTAATACAGCGGCAGTAGTGATGTGGTTATCCGCTGCTGTTGTCCATCTGTTTCAAGATTCGACATGTTCAGAGATACTTTGCTTGTAAGAAGTGGTTATTCGAGTGACTGTTGCATTTCTCATCTCCATTAAAACGCAGCGGAATAGGGTTAATAAAGTTGCCAGTGAGTGTACGTAAACACTGGAAACATAATGTTAGTGTGGGCATTTGCATACCGTAGTCACAGTGTGCTGATCACTGTAGAAAAAAAAAAGATGTGATTCGTATCATTGAATGCAATAATTCAAACAGATTACAATTACGGACAATTACGAAGTTCACATCATTCACAGAAACCATAAAGCAACAGTAAATGTTTTTTTTACACAACAAGGCATTTGCAAAAGGAGTGCAACAGTTTCCACCCTCCACTCGTTCACTCTTTGGTACTGATTCATGTCTTTACAGGCCCTCTGACTCTCTCTCCCTCTCTTCAGTATGTGTTGTGGTCTGCAATGTATGGAAGCTTTACTGGTATGTGGTTCTTTCCAGACCTTGTTCTAGCTACAGCACTGTCAGCAGGAGTAAGAGTGACCCTCTGTTTGCTCTTCAAGTTCATCTGGGAAGAAAGAAAACACAAGAGAGAGAGACCATTGTTTCGAATATTTGCACACAACAGCATTTTCTTCCTCTCAGCTGAACTGAGGCACATTGTGGTGTGATTGAAGTCAGAGGTGACACCACTCTTACAAATTGCATCGCCTATTTTATGGAGACTTGACTGCATCTAGAGAAAGAAATTTAAAAAAAAAATGAAAATCAGTTCACCTCAGCAATCCCGACCTTTCTTTCCCATGTATGAATGCTCTTCCGCAGCCTCCTGTGTTTGTCTTTGACATGCATATATTCAGTCACATCAGGAGCCTGATAATCTGTCATCTGACGGTGCAGGTGTTGGTTCAGAACGTCTGCCTTCAAGCGCTCCTGAAGCGAGAAGGGATGTCGCACATAAAAAGAGAATTACATTTAAGTGGGGCGGCGACTAGCAGTTGTTTTCATAATCAGTTCATCTGTTGATTATTTTCTCGACATCAAACTGTTGACCGGTCTTTCTCAAACCTGGAATCACGATGTTTTCAAATGTCTTGTTTTGTAGACAAACCAAATATGATTCGCTTTTAATGATTTCTTTGTTATATGGAGCAGACAAACCAGAATTTAGTCACATTAACGAAGGTGAAAGATCAGAAAACCTGTTTTAATTCTTTTAATTCATAAAGACTTGATGATTAATTTAGTAATTGATCAATCAAGTAATTTTTCAGCCCTAGATTTAAGACCAGGAGTCATTAAAGAGTCAAACTCAATAAATATACATATTTGTGTATGTGTTTTAGTTTGTCTTGCATTATCCAGTGCAAACCTCTTCAGCCTGCTGGATCTCCTCCTCAATTTTTGCCAGTATCTGCTTCCTGTTGGTGATGTCATTGCTCAACTCCGTCAACTCCTCTGTCACACTCTGCAGCTTATCCTGTTCACACACACACACACACACACACACACGGATGAAATGAAATTTAAGATTTCCTTAACTAACCAACAGAGCTGGGACATGTCGTGTTTCTTAAATTCAACCGAAGGCTAGAAACATTGTCTATTTCCAAGCAAATTTGTAAAGCGTCACCTTGTGTGAAGTGAGCACACGCTGTATTTTCAGGCTGTTGACTTGAAGTTCATCCAGATTCTTGTCAGTTCTCTGCTCGTTGTACTCTGGGAAAATCGACTGAATAACAACGCACGGCGCTCGTTTGTTAACAAGGAAAAACAGTCCAGGTTTAGCAGGCAGATTTTTAAGTAAATATAAATGCACATTCAGTTTACTAACTATTGTGGCACAATATAGAATATGTATAATATTGTGAGATTTAAAAAAAGAGCAGAGTCACTGAGATCACCTCATAGTCAGCTTTTCCCATTTCCTTTTGGCGTTGAAGCTGCAGCTGCAGCTTCTTCTCCTGTACCTTCAGTGCCTGGTTCTTCAGACTTAGCTTCTCCACCTGGGAGACCTGTTAGTGAATTGTGTGTGAAAGAAAGCGCATATAACAAAGTGGCAGTAATAGTCACTCACTATAACCGTGTGTCACTCCATGAAAAATATGGAAGAATGTGTTATTTGTGCATTTTGAAACAAAGCAAAGAGGATAATACAGGAAATATTTCAAAACACACCAAATTACTATCATTGTGTTATTAACTGGAATTAACTTGTGGGGGCAAAAGGCTACAAAACATGAGTTTTTAACACTTCACTAACTGTTTGAAGTGCATTGCTCAGGTCAGTTTTTACCTTTGACTTGTCTGTGATGTACCGGAGCATCATCTCTGGCTCTTTCATTTCCAGTCTGTGGTCCTTCACTGGCTTGAGCAGTCTGCGTTCAAACTCTTTCTTGGCCTTCTTGATCTCTGCAAGACGCACTTCTGACTCTTTCAAAGAAGCCTGGAAATCACAGTGGAGTGATACAAGGCACTTATATTGTGCTTTGTTGGCTTTTTGTTTGTTTGTTTGTTTGCTGGTAAAGAGTGCATTATAACCGAACCATGTAGTTGTCCTGGACTCTCTCATATCTCTGTATGAGCTGTTGGTGGTCTTGCTGTGTCTCTGTTACTTCTCGGTGTGCCACATAGAGCTTCTGTTCAAAGGTCAGCTGCGGGAGTCGATCTGATATAGACGGTCGGGACCTTCGCCTCCATCCAAAGCCCTAATATGACACAAACGTACTCAGTCATTCAGACGTCGGATGCACCAATACGGATATCAGTATCAATCTTGAAACTGAGGAAACAAAATGGAACTGAGCCATTAATAATTTGGATTCATTTCACCCGTGTCTTTGACTGTGACCTGTCATTAATTTGTATATCAGATGAGTCCAAACCTTTAAGGGGCCAAAAGTGAACTCTTATTGTTGTGTAGTGTATTGTACTGTGTTAATATACAAACAGGTACTGGGAACCCAGGTTCCTTAGTGTTACCCAGCATTATGCTGGATTTAATTTGTATTTCAGTAATTGCAAATATTATTTAGCTCCGGTATTGGTCTACTCAATTAGAGAAAAGCAGTAGGGGGTGCACTTCTAACACAAACAGCTTGGATATGTCTAATATCTAAACCCTGTCACTGACCCCACTCTCCAGCTGGGAGGCTCCTGCTGGCCCCGGGCCCTCACCACCAGCCTGAGACACCAGGTCAAGAGGATCCAGTCGACTGATGAAGCGTTCAAACATGTCATTCTCAGCCTGGAGGGCGGCAATGGCGCACCTGGACATATGATAAACAACAACAAATCCAGTCAGGTAAAGAAAAAAAACTTTGAAGCTATAGGTGAGTGTTGTCAAGCTATGTTGAGCATTAGCGCTCTGGATAAAACAGACGGCGAAATGAAAGTGACTTCAGGATAGCAAACATTAGCCCGATGCTGTGCCTTAATGTGGAATTACTTTAGGTCTTCCACGCGTTTGTACAGAAGTTCTTTTTCTTCTTTTTCTGAGACGTTCCTGCCATTTTCCTCAATGGACGGAATCTCCATGGTTGCTATGGTACACACAACCCCTGTAGTGGTTGCTATGGGGAAGTGTTGCCTTCAAGTCCTCCATTTTATGTCGGAAATTTGTAAAATAGACAGTCAGTCAGACAGACAGACAGACAGACAGACAGACAAATAGATAGATAGATAGATAGATAGATAGATAGATAGATAGATAGATAGATAGATAGATAGATAGATAGATAGATAGATAGATAGATAGAGGCTAAAGTTATATTTGTGTTTGAGCACTAAAAGTTGATGGTTATATTGGAAATTTACGAGGAACAATCTGCGTTTACTTGTTATGAAAAATATGGAAAAAAGTTACCAAGTAAAATAGGAATTCGAGACTTTGTGAACATTCATATTCTTTTTTTATGTTTCAAGACTTTTTATTTGTATATTTACAGAGTAACAAACATAACACAACCCACCATGGAGCCCCATCCCTACAACAATATTACTGTGCCAGTACAACAAACAACATACAACAATTACCAAAACAAGAACATAACAATAATAATAATACAAAAAAATAAATAAATACATTATAAATATAAATTAAAAATATTAAAAAAAAAAAAGCATTATTATAACAACAACAATAATAATAATTGTCGCTATTATCTTCACCAACATAAAAATAAGCAAATTTAAAAAAAAAAAAATCTTATGGGATCTAAAATGTATACTTTATGGGCTCAGCCATATAAACCTTGAATTTTAGTGACTTCTAATTTCTTCACATAATTTAAGAAAGGTTTCCATGTAGACTAAAAGGCTTGAACACACCCTCTTTTCTCTACTGACAGAAAATGTAGGACATGAATCCACATTTTAAAGGTTGGAGGAATTAATATAAAACTAGAAAAAGAAAAACACATGTCTATATGTTTTGTTTTCCACATCTGTCCACATGTCCAATTTGACATGATTAATGGTAAAAAATACAGTATATCATATATTATCGTACTGTGATATAATATTATTATTGTACATAATATTAAATTTCCCTGCCAGTATTAAAGACAAGATCCACAAATACAGTTTTCTTTATTACGAGTGGTTTGATAGTAGGAACTGCCTACAACCTTTTTCCCACTTAGTTTCAGTTTCGTTTCTCTTTGAACAAAAGAGCAGAACAGCTGTTTCTCGTCATGCCACTGGGTTAAAACGGACTAAATCTAACAGCAAGTAAGGATGACTGCATCCATCTCTACATTCATCATCAAAACCCTGTGCGACCATCAGGGATGTTTGGACGTCAGATGTCTAAATCAAGTGATCGCGCGGAGTTTCCCTGCTGGTTTGAACCCAGATCTACTGCGAAGCGTCCTCGTCGACGACAGTAAAACAGCCATCAGGCCAGGGACGCAGGCGGTGACCCGGGGTCTGAGTGTCAGCCCGGACAGCCTGGTGGTGGCGAAGACCGGTCTGCGGCTCTGTCAGAAGAGACCCGGAGAGTGTCCTCAGTGTGAGGACTTACACCTGTGCAAGTTCTTCGTTTGCGGAAACTGCACTTTCGGGTAAGAATTCTGCTGCTGTACGTGCCAGGGTTTGATTGTGTCATTTTATTAAGCAATAGTTATGGTTACTGACACAGATAGTTGTAAAATAGTGAAGTTAGTTCGACGTCAGCAGTGTAACAGACTGTTCTGTTACAGTAGTAAATGCCCTTTTCAGTAGGAGAGTTGTTTTCAGGAGCGTCCATGTACCGACTTCGGACTCACCGACAGCCATGACAGATTTGAGTTTAATCAAAAATAAAACCTGCGCGGCGGCCATTTTGATTTGTTGAGGACTTTTTTTCAGTTCATATAAACCAGAACAGTCATAGTGAACCAGCTGTAGCACATACTGTAATAGGAAACACCAAAAAATAAAATCACACATGTCCCTTTTGGCCACACCTTAGAAGCCTTTGTTATGTTTGTATATAAACACAAAGACAAGTCTGTTATTGACAAGTTGTCAATAAATGCATATCTTGATACATAAATCACATTTATTTCAAATTCTTTCCTATAAAAGTGCAACTGCACCTGCAACCCAGAGTGTCCTTGGTATATCCAACTTGAAATGACCTATTCTTGGGTGTTTAATCTTTGTTTAGGTCTATGTTAGTTCTGTAGAACTTTTGGATGATCTAACAGCCAGAGCCTGTGTTAATTTGTGTACTTCTCAATTTCACACTAACATTATATTGCCAACATTATACATTGTAAATGCTAATTTTATGAAGTGATAATGCCACAATATAGCCAGAAAGTCATCCAGATAATTTTATTGAAAAGTCAACATATTGTATGTTACATATTTTAAACATCAACGGTCTCATTTATCCATAGAAGCTGTACTCTATATTCTGTAAAAAATTAAGTCCTAATACCTTATTGTTTTCTTTCTTTTAGAAACAAGTGTAAAAATCCCCATACTCTGGCTTCTGCCCACAATGCACAGCTTTTAAAAAGACATGGTCTTCAGGATTTAACAGAAAAACAGCTGTTTCAGCTGCTGTTGCAGAATGATCCCTTTCTGCTTCCTGAGGTAAGTTTTACCAGCAACAGAGTGAGAAGAAAGGTGGAAATTCACAATCCCTCACTGTTGTTAAGAAAATAAGTGTATTGACTATTTGTCTAAAAACTTAAGCAAAACAAAATCAAATGGCCATTCTGGCACCGTCTGGAATTAGGCTTTACGCAGGTCAAACAAACAATCCGATGTCCATACTGAAGATGTCTGTGAAGATTCTCATTCATCCAGGTCATGGTATCCAAAAGTGTAGTAAAAAAAGGCAGCTGGACTTAGTTGAATTTTTTGAAGACGTTTCGCCTCTCATCCAAGAGGCTTCTTCAGTTCTGTTTGACTCTGAGTCTGGGACTTCTAAACTCTGCCAGGTTCTTGGTCCACCAGTCAAACAGAACTGAAGAAGCCTCTTGGATGAGAGGCGAAACGTCTTCAAAAAAAAAAAAAAAAATTCAACTAAGTCCAGTTGCCTTTTTTTACTACACTTTTGGACATACTGAAGATGTGTTTGAGCGAATTTATTCACCATTGCCAGCAAGTTACAGACAGAAAAGACAGCCTGCACCCTTTCTGATCCCTGGTAAAAAAAAAAAAATCCATATGCCCATGGTGCCCTACCAGACCCATCCCACTTGACATATATATAGCCTACGTAAACCCATGCACCTGACGGCCCATTCACAAACGTGAACATAAACTAAACTTTATAATGAAAACGTAATACAAATAATACTAAATTAAACTAAGCCCACAAATAGCTCCAACAATAAGAATACTTTCTGACTGAAGTGTAATATATTTTTTGTTTCCATGGTCACCCACCTCTATATTCTGTACCTGTGTAGATCTGCCCACATTACAACAAAGGCAACGGTGAGCATGGCACCTGCATGTTCAGCACCTCCTGCACCAAGCTCCACGTCTGCCAACACTTTTTCCAGGGTGACTGTAAGTTTGGTGCTTCGTGTAAGAGAAGTCATAATATCGGTGATCAAGGAATGAAGTTGTTCCGGGGCTTAAGTCAGGAGAATATTAACAACCTTCCTGAGATCTACAGAAATAAAAGCATCATCATGGGTCAATCAGCAGCTTTAGTTCCTGGTAAAGAATGACTTTTATACTGTTTTATTTCTTTTTTTCTGAGTTCAGCGCTGTAAAAGAGTGGCATTTTCTATACTGTAATAGACTGACTGTCTTCTGTAGCACGACCAAAGGTGAGAATCCCCATTCAGCGGCCCTCATGCAGTGTTGGATCCCCCACCAGTTCTGCTAGTCCAACTAAATCCATAACTGATGCCGACAGGAATGAAATCTGTCTCTTCTTCATTCGCAGACACTGCAGCTTCAAAGGTAATAATGCAGGAAGTGATAGTTCACTTTAGTAATGGTGTCATTCTGTATGAAATGGTTTAAATAGTGCACTTAAATCTGTTGTTTTCCCCAGAGAAGTGTGTTCGTGTCCACTGGCACTTACCGTACAGGTGGCAGGTTTTAAACCCAGATGGGGTGACCTGGAAGGATTTGCCTAATATGGAGGATATTGAGAAGGCCTACTGTGACCCCGCAAATGACACAAACTGCCCGATTCAAGAACCAGTTACCACAGGGATTTTCAGTTTCCTTAGACTTCAAAGGTGCCACAAAGACACCAAAGTGGTGTGCACACTGTCTTTTAGTTAATATACACAGTATACCATTAAATGCATATTTGAAGATACAAATAAAGGTAAATCCCCTTGAGGTACACCAATTTGAGAAATGACAATATTTACATTGCTTTCAGCTCCTTACCAGCTGCTGTGGATTCAGTCGACTTTATGACGATGAAGTTTGAAGGCTCTTCAGTCCGTCGACTGTCCACTGCTTCTGCTGTATCAAAGCCTCCTAACTTCATTCTTACAACACAGTGGATTTGGTACTGGAAGGATGAAGACAGTAAATGGCAGGAGATTGGACAGGTCATTTACCTTTGTACACCAACATAGTGTTGCATCTATATTTGGATGATAATACGCTTTTGTCACGATTTGATTGCATCACAAGACCTGGGTGCGGATTTGATTTGTATTGTGATTCTGATCTATTGAGATTCTTGAGATTAAGTATTGAGATTTGATAGTATTAATAGTTGTGATTTTGTTTTCCTCCCTAATCCAAAATTCAGTGATACATTTCTTGAGACTGTTACCCATGAGTCATATTTCCAGAATCAGTGCACATCACGTCAGTCGGTCAGTTTATCCAAACAAGTGTAGTACCTGAACCCGTTTAATTGCATTTTTTATTCAAACATTGTCAAAGAAGAATGTATTGTCCCAGTAGGATGTAAGTAAGTAAGGATGTTACTGAGTCACATGCCTCTCAAAACCTCTCAAGCTTTTTTTTTTGGACTCATTCAGTCTAGCAATTTAACTATGTTCTCCTCTTCACTTTTCATCTAAATAAATTGTTACACATTTGATCTCAGGGGAAATGCAAATGTCTACCGACTGCTTTCTGTTTGTTGTTCTCTTCAGGGGAATGCAGACACAGCAGCGTCTGTCACTTCAGATACTCTGGAGAATGTGTACCTGGCCAACAGAGATACAGAGATACCTTTTAGTGCTGGCAACCAGCAGTATGTCCTCCATTTCAAAGGTGGGCCAGGAACACCCCAGATGTATCAGGAGAACCTGAAGTACAAAACCAAGAGAGAGATCAGACGAAGGCCTCGCTTCGTGTCTGTGCAAGATGTGAAGATGAAGCTGGACGAGTATTACCATATACACTTTGACACTACTATGATTTGACTTGATGATTTCATATTTCCTTTTGCAATTCTACAAACTTCTACAAAAATCTCGGTACCTCATGTTAACCACACCAGTCCCACAGTTCTTACCACACATGTCCTCTCTTTATAGTGTGTCATCACACAGCTCCAGTTCCTCCCTGGCTGATAGTGTCCCATCCTACTGGGACAAGACAGCCCTGCCTGCGCTGGGATACAAGGTAAGAGTTCTGTTCTGTTTATAATTAAAAGTAAATTTACATTTAAATTCTTCATGAATGGCTTGTTAATCTACAATCCACTCTTGTCTTACAGATGGTCCTCCTCTCCAAATCTGCAAAGGACTATGGAATGATTGAGATGTTATTTAAGCGCACTTTGCCTCAGAGAAAAGTTAACAGCATCCAGAGGATTCAGAACCCTTCACTGTGGAATGTCTTTCAGTGGTACTTTTTTTTTTTTACAGTGCACATTTTTAAACTATGAAAAAGTTCCGCAATTTCTGCTAAAACATCTTAATAGCTTACTTCCTCATACAAAATGGGAATAATATCAAAAAATGTGTTTGCGAATTCAGGCAGAAAGAGCAGATGACTGGGAGAAATGAAGGGAAACCTGTGAATCAGCAGTATTTGTTCCATGGAACAGACGAGTCCTTGATTAGTGCCATCTGTGAGCAAAACTTTGACTGGAGAATGTGCGGTGTCCATGGTGTGGCCTATGGCAAAGGTACAGTAAAAGAGCTGCATCAGCCATTCACCTGATAAAACATTATCATTTCTTCAAAATAACTTATTTTTTGTATGGTTTCTGTATTAATCTGAATATTTTGAAGGGTGAATTCAAACAAATTTGCTTAGGAAGGTTCCTTAACTTAATGCTGTAACCCAGTTACAGTGACAGCCATCATAAGGGCTGTTTTAAATTCTTAAAACACTGAGGTGAAGAGCTTTATTGCTTCCTTTCATTCTGAGGGTTTTTTTTGTGTGTGTGTATGATGTACTATGTGTAGTCCATCCTTAGGAATATTGCCATTTTATCAGAGCAGAACTATGTCATCAAGGTCAGTAGTCTTGCATCAGTGCAGATGAAATTTTCTTAACACCAATGTTGTCCTGTAGGAAGTCTTTTTCACATCTTTCTTTAAGGGACATTTTCCTTCAAGGCTAAGGAAAAGTGATTAGAAAAGAATTTAGGACATAATTGTATGGACTTGTTGGATTCATTCAAGTTGATCAGGCTTTCAGAACCAAAAAAAACTTTATCACAAATGTTCCTGTAGACTGTGCCAACAATAACATGTCATTATTTGTCAGGGAGCTACTTTGCCAGAGATGCGTCCTACTCAGACAATTATGCTGTCTCCAAAAAAAACCTGAACAAGGTCATGTTTGTAGCTCTGGTCCTGGTGGGAGAACACTGCAAGGGAATGAGCAGCTTTGTCAGACCTCCTCCAAAAGGAACCAGCGGAAACCTCTACGATAGTTGTGTCAACTGCGAACACAACCCCAGCATCTTCGTCATCTTTGAAAAACATCAGATTTATCCAGAGTATCTTATCAACTACTCCTAAATCATAATTGATGAAGTTTCCTTTACTTAAGTCAGGGGAAAAACACTGTGTATGGGATGCTTTTTACTTCAGTAGCACCTAGTGTCACATGGTAGAAACATGTTGTAGTATTAAAAGCAGAATGGGCTTCAGCATGTAATCTTTGTTTTCTCTGAAGGGCAAATGTGTGAATTTGGAGAAAGTTGAAAAGATTTGCTTTATTCTTTTTGTTTATACTGTCACGGTTTATATAAAATGACAGAAAATGTATACAAACTAACACTAATACATTTCCATGGTTGGTCGTCTCTATTTTGTGAAGACAAGAATTCTGGGTTATTTTATAATCACTTTTTCACAAGAATTTATGTAATTATTTTGTCAAATAACTTTAATGATACAGACATTAAAATAAGATTCACTTTTTTAATCAACATGCAGTCCCAGTGTACACCTGAAAGTGGCAGCAATGTGTCCTTTGGTTGTCCAGCCTGTCAGAAAGCCAAAAGAAGAAGCAGCAGCAGCAGCCATGTACCCATTGTTTGAAGACCATGCTGCCACCACTAAGTTGGTTGGTTTTAAGTCAATCATATACTTTATATTTAATTTTTTCATTTTGCACCCTCAAGCCATTTATTTCAGTTATGTTACAAGTTTAGCTATTGCTTAAAATTGGAGCAAATTACATCCTGTGTGGAGACCTTTGTTGGCTCAAGTGGATGCTTCTACTTAGGTGAGTTATGTATTTACTGTTCTTTTATGATTTCTATCTGGTTCGTATGGCAATGAAGTGAATTATATGTTATCATACCAGGTAAATCATCCATTCCTCCTTCATTCACCGTTACACATTGTTTCACAGAAACATGAATTGTCATAAATCATCCTTTGATTGCATATTCAAGATGGGAAAAGAAGGGGTTATATTCAGTAATCATCATCATCATATTTAAAACCACTATAATAATAAAGCAGCACAATGTACATATGTTGTAGTCTGCTCATGGAGAACTATAGAACAAAATCTACCTTATTTTCACAGTAGTGTTTTGACCTGTTAATACCAGCTGTACATAATTCAGACTGCTATGCTAAATAACAGGTTGAGAGTAAAGTTTTCAGTCAACCACAGTATTGTTTTGTTCACTTCCGCCTTCCGCCACTCCTCTGCCTTTTCCTCACTTGTTCCCCTCTCTGTCACCTATAGGTGACTGATGGTCTAATCAATGCCAAGAAATGCCAAATGTGAATAATAATTGATGAATTTTTATTCATCACCATAATAATTGATGAGACCATCAGTGGGGACTTAAGGGGAACCTCACACTCCACTCCACTCTTATGATAAACCTCAAGAAGAAAGGCACTAGATAATCACAACCAGAGTCTAACTTATATTTTACTCTCTAAGATTCAAGTATTTCAAATTCAGAAAACACTTCACACATTTAAAATTGATCCGTGGAAAGGAGAGTTTTTAATCATCTGGATGTGAAGTTAATTGACCTCCACATTTCTCCTTGTGATTTTCACAAATATGCCATTTTTAGGTCCCAGAGTGCTTTGTGACTTCAGCTCAAGAGGAACCTGCACAAAGAAAAGAAATGCCAAATGTCAAATCTCCATAACAGATTCACTTTTTTAATCAACATGCAGTCCCAGTGTACACCTGAAAGTGGCAGCAATGTGTCCTTTGGTTGTCCAGCCTGTCAGAAAGCCAAAAGAAGAAGCAGCAGCAGCAGCCATGTACCCATTGTTTGAAGACCATGCTGCCACCACTAAGTTGGTTGGTTTTAAGTCAATCATATACTTTATATTTAATTTTTTCATTTTGCACCCTCAAGCCATTTATTTCAGTTATGTTACAAGTTTAGCTATTGCTTAAAATTGGAGCAAATTACATCCTGTGTGGAGACCTTTGTTGGCTCAAGTGGATGCTTCTACTTAGGTGAGTTATGTATTTACTGTTCTTTTATGATTTCTATCTGGTTCGTATGGCAATGAAGTGAATTATATGTTATCATACCAGGTAAATCATCCATTCCTCCTTCATTCACCCCAGTTCCACAAGAAATGTTTGAAATAATTATTGGATCTCTGCTTTGGATGAGAGTTTAGTCAGCTGTTGGTTTTTCTGATGATGGTGATACATATCAGTGTGTGTAGGATGTTGACAGATGCAACTGTAGACACAACGAATTGTCTTCAAACCAATTAATTTTCACTTCAACTGCCAGATACTTGAAATTGTCTTTAGTGTCTTACCCACCTTTGTCTCAGTGCAGGCCACAATGTTGTATTTGTGAAAAAGATGAACCAACACCATTTTGATCTCTAGCTGAGCGAGTCTCATGCCAACACAGTTTCGGGGGCCGGCCCCGAACGGCAGGTAAACAAATGGATGTCGATTGGCCTTGGCCTCAGGTGTGAATCTGTAGAGCAATAACTTAAATTGCATTTACAGGTTAAAACAGCTTTCACATTGTATGCCTCGTCATTTTTGGACATGAGACAAAACAGATAAAAGAGTAAAAACATTACCAAAGTCTACCAAATATTTTAAATACAGAGCTCGCTTTGCTCTGTTGCAGGATTCGTAGGACCCAATAATGTGTTGGGAATCCAAACAGATAACTGGTAGAGTGTACAAAATATCTGCAAGGAGGCACTTTGGTGTCCTCACAGACAGATAGAGAAGACACAACAGCAGTTTGGCAAAAAAGCCAAGGTCGGGATGATTTAGTCTAACAGAGAAGCCCACATGTAACACAATGAAAGGCAGCTATCTCAATTTGAAGACTAATAAAATGGTGACTGTCAACATGTGTACAGTTCATATCCCTGATAGAGCCACAACGTAAAATTCCAAAATCCCAAAAAAATCATCCCATCTCTGCAAAGACTTAACATTTACAAATTTAAGGTTGTTTACACTTTGTGAATGCTCTATCCTTCCTCTTAAAACAAACTCTGTCCAGCTGAGGGAGCTATTGTGTGTATACAGCTGCAGTGCAGAGGTGGGTGGGGAGACGAAGCCTGTAATCCATCTAAATGCTGAATGGGTGGGGGTTTTCAGTGTAGAATTTACACATGCTTGCATCCATCTCGACATAAAATGAATCACTGTGCATGACGTTCCTTTGAGTGGAGTGATGAGAGTTGTGTGGAGCTGATAGGCTTCATCAGTGTTGCATGAATTCATTTGTCGGTGATTTGAATGTAACAGGCGTTTGTTTATATTTTAAGGTTTCACACAAAAAGGCTTAAGAATTTAATGCTTAAGCTGCAACTTTTCAAAACCTGTTGCAGGGATAACGCTTAGTTGAACATATTGCGGCATCATCGGAAACTTTTGATTTGATGCTCAGTCACCACGTTAATTAGTAAACACAGATATCTATTAGACACGTAGAGGAAAACACAATGTTTACAGTTTTGCTCCTTCAACACCCCTCCTACCTCTCAGGGATGAACCTTTCAGGTTCTGGCCAATGCTCTGGGTCATGATGGAGAAAACCTGCGGGGATCTCCAGGGTGGCTCCTTTAGGAAGGAACTGGCCATTCACCTCACAATCATGGTCGATTTCTCGTGAAAACCTGTGAGGGACAAAATCCAATTTAAAAAAAAAAAAAGATCTAGCATGTTTGATGGACCTAATTGATCCTGAAATGATATTTTATATTTGCTGTGGCTACTTCCTTTACCTGAATCCTGGAGGGTAGAGGCGCAATGCCTCACATATAACCATGTCCAGATACTTCAGCTCCTGAACATTTGTATAATCTGGTGACTCCTATAACAGGTAGCATAGGACAAACCCACAACTGTGATGTGAGGCCATAATTAGACTGAGCAAAAATGATCAAAACAAACCGCTAGTTAATACTTGCATGTTTAGTAAAAAAATCGTCCACTTCTTCCTGTAGTCTGTGTTGACATTCAGGGTGAATAGCCAGGAGGTAGCAAGTGAAAGCAAGTGTATTGCTGCTGGTTTCATAGCCAGCCAGGAGGAAGACAAAAGCCTGACCCACAATCTCATCCTCAGTTATCATCTTTCTCTGAGGCCCTCTGGTGTGCGGCCCCTGTGCCTCAGGACTGTTCTGATCCGAGGCCGATGGCTGTGCTTGCTGGTTCCTGTGACTGAGGTCATCACTGTAGTTCATTGTATCAAAATGTTCCACAGACACAGTCTCTTTGCTGGTTCGAGCATCCAGCATCAGCTGAAGGAAGTCTCTGCGTCTCTACAAGCAATAAAATAAAATAAATACATAAAAAACATTAACTTCATTGAAAACTAGAAGACGAGAGAAACTCCAGAGGCAGTAATGAAACATTTGAACAACTGCCATTAAACACTAAAATCAATGAACCAACCAGAGGCAGAGAGCACCGACAGAGTTACAGAGGTTAACATGTGTGAATTATTAAAAAAGGGAATCCTGTCTGTATCTGGGACGTCCCCAAAATTCCATCATTTCATTAAAATCCATTAACTTTTTTAGGTAGACAAATATTAAACAAAAACATCAGCTCCTTAGAGGAGGTAAAAATGTATCTGTGAAAGAAATTGCAGATGGCACACAAACTAATGAAAAAAAAGTAAAGATATCTCTCGAGGTTATTTGGAACAAAAGATTCACTTTTAGGAAAACAAATCACACCTTTTCAGGAGGCTGTTCCTCTCTCTGCTTGATGATTTGCTGAATCGTGTTGATAAAGAAATTATTCATCTGGTCTCGTCTTTTATTGGGGAGGAGTCCCGCCAAAGGAGCCATGATGTGAGGAAAAGCAACTGTAAACAAACAAAAAAAAACCACATTTGTTGGTGTTACTTAAACTGAAATGCAAACCTTGTGTGTTTCTGTGTACACAGAGCACATGTAAGAAAATGTATTTGCGTGTTAAGAAAAAAGCGTATGTATCATCCAGTCAAGGATTATGGAGGAAAAACTTCTACTCGGAAATCCTGAATCTATAAAGTCTCCAGTTTCTAGTCTTCTTCATAATTATGTTTCTGTGTTTTTCTTGTATTCGTACATAAATATCCTCCATAAATATTTTACATAAATGTCTCCACTTAATAGTTAAGGTATATAAATGGTAGAAATAGAAATTCATTTGAACTGACTGAAAAACAGCAACATTGGCCTGAAGAAACTGAAAGAAAAGAACATCTGAGCGTGGCGGACAAATGGATCGTCTTGGTTTTTCTGAGAGTCCACTTGAGTTGCAAATGCCACACTGGCAATAACATCCATGGTGAAGCAGCCAAAACATCTGCAAAAAAAAGACACAAATAAAAAATGAGACACGACAGAAAAATGACACCGTAAGACATTTGTTTTTTGAGTTAAACTTCATTTAGTCACTTGTGGATGTCAAAGGCCTCTCCAGACTCTGCGTATACATTCAAGTTGTTCATTAGGGCATCAGTGGCTGTGTTAATGAGTGGAACCATCTATAAACAAACAAACAAAAACAAAAAAAGTCAAAGACATTTGTTTCTGCTGATAATGATCATTATACCCAGCCATCTTTGCATAATCCCTCAAAACCACCTGTTCACAAAATAGTCATTTTGTAGCCACAATTTTTCCCACAACTCATTCAAGTAAAAAATGTACATACAAACTGACATCTTAGGAACAAATATCAGCTACTCAAACAGTCCAAGCACTCTTATCTCACCTCTTTCATCTTGGCAGCACTGAATGATGGGGTCAGGATGCTCCGCACTCTTTTCCAGTGTTCATTCCTCAGCATTAGGAGACAGTCAGTGACAGGCTTGGTGGCAAAACGAAAAGCCTGTATAAAAGGAAAGAAGAGAACAGGCAGAAACCTATTTGTTACCAAAACAGCAATGAAGCTTGTTTTGAATTGTGGAAAACCACATGGTACGTGTGTTTTTCTTAAGCTGATGTCCTCACCATTCTGTTTGGAAAACTGCTAAAGTCTCTGACCATCACTTGTCTAAGCATGTCTGGGTCTGCCATCACCACCACTGGTCTGCGCCCCAAATAGTACCTATCAACACCAAAGAGTCTCATTCAATGCAAAGGATCATTAATGTTGTTAATGTAGTAACAGTATGTCACTGTTTTAATTTAACAAATATCTAATTAAAGAATATTTTACATCCATAAAATGTACAAAATTTTGTTTTATTTACCCACAAACTCTGCCATGAGTCCTGATGAGATCCGACATCGGGCCGAAGAAACCCTGAAAAAATTAATCAATTAATGTAAATTACAGACAGTAACAGTATGGCAGCTTATCAGTCTCTCAAATTTTGCTCAAAACTGAAATTAATTAGACAGAACTTGTTAAGCCTGTATAAATCTAAAATCCAGAGAAAGAAAGTGGAGATAAAGTAGTCTGCATTTAAAGTTTAGGTTTTCATTGTGAGCTGTTTCCGTTTGCCTTTCTTAATTTCATAGCTGTGCTGTAAATGAGACGGCAAATCTGATTAGGACTTTTCATTACGAGAAGAGTAATCATCTGTGCGTAAAGAAAATAGACTGCCTACATCCTATGATGTATATTAATATTCTGGGTCAGGTGGCTATGGATGCCACCCAAAAAAATATGTTATAAATGTAATGTTATCTAAATAAATATTCTCAGTAATGACTGGGATGAAAAAAACAAGCATTTTGTATTATTTAAAACACAGTGAAGTAGGATGGTGTGTTGCACACAAACTAAGAAAACGTGAGATACTGGGCATTGACATTTAGTCCAAATTTGATGGAAGTTGCATCGATGTCATACCTGGCGAAACATGAATATGTTTCCAAAGAAAGGCACTGGCTTTGGATGTTTGATGCCACATCGCGAAAGAACTGAAAATGGGTAAACTGAATACCTGGAAGACAGAGCATAGAGTTGTCTTGATGGGAAAAGATTAGAATTCAGTTGCTAGAAGATAAACATGGATCATTTTAATTTCCTTTGCAGTCGCACACACAACGTCCTAAACAGACAGTGATTACAGGTATTTACTCACCAGTAGAGAAGACATAGAAAGACAAGGAAGAGGCCGAGTGTCACAGAAAATCCACCTCCTTCAGTGTGGAAAACATTTAGGAGGCCAACCATGTTGAAAGAGCACCTTTTTAGGTCTTCACTCACAGCATTAGGACAAGCCTGAAAAGAAAGACCTAAACAGATTAGGTCAGTGTAACAGATGCTGAATGATCAGATACTGTAAATAACAAAAGGACAAATAGCAGCATTTAACAACAATAAAAATATACCCAGGATATTCACTAAGTCAAACATAAATATGTGTATTTTTCTTGAATAACTCTTTGCCCTTTCTTTTTGTAGATTTTTTTGGTGAATTTTATTAGTGATTATTGATGATTATACATGATTATTAATATTATTAATAATCATTTATTTGCTTTCTCTTCTCTTGATACTTAGATTCATGAAATACATGTAGGACTTAGATTTGTTTTATACATGATTTTTATTTCTTCATTTGTTATTTTGACTGTTAGTGGGGATTTACGGTCTTTAAAGTCACAACTCCTGTCTTTTTTAGAGCTGCAACTAGTGATTATTTTCATAATTCGATTAATCCGTCAATTATTTTCTCTATTAATCAGGTATGGTCCATATGTCTGGTTTTGTCCAGTTTTATTGATTTCTTTGTCAAATATTTAGTAATCGATTAATATTCAATTTATCAAATAATCACTGCAGCCCTATTCTTTTTTTCCTGTGAAGGAATATCCACTGCAATGATAGAGAAGGTCATTTTAATAGAAGATGTTAAATGTCCCTAAAGATTCTCCAACATGTAGGTTTTCAACCATTAGTGGTGACAGGGAAATACTGGGCCTGATCCATCATCAGTACTGTATCCCAGGAGACAATTTGGTGCATTTAACCCTTAAATTACGAGTCGAATCACGTCACCGTCGTTTTTCTACAACTCCCTGTTGGCCTTTGGTCTCAGACTGAATTGCTGGACTCAATAACAACATGTTAATGATTTATTCAACAGGGCTCACCTTTCCCCTGCATTCTAAACCAGGTCGTGTCTATAATAACGTTGTACGTCGTTTATACACATTCACTTGGCTTTGGGTGGATTAAGAACCCAACAATATTCTACAGCTGAATAAAAAAAAACACAATTTAACGCCACTGACACTCATTTCCTGCGTCGCATTATGTATGTAATGCTACCAGGAAGCTAACAAATCACAGCAGCAAACTCAAATGTCTGTGTCTTACTTAATTTAAGCGAAACAAGGTACATGAATCAACCTCATGTAAAATGACAGCGCCGTTCTTCAAGCTGGAGAAAATTTGTTTAATGAAAGAAGAAATGTACTGGTGTGGCCTCGACTTACCTTAGGACATGTTGTTATTTTTGTGGCTCTTACTCTTCTTCTTCTTCTTCTTCGTCTGTTAGGTTTAGTATCGGAGTAAATGCTCATTACCGCCACCCAGTGGACTGAAGTGTGGATCAGGAGACAGACGGAAAAGCTCCGTGTTTGAATTATTTTACAGGTAATTTCATAAAGTTTGGTCACTCTTGCTCACTCACTCATTTTCTACCACTTTATCCTCTACATGAGAGTCACAGGGGGCGCTGGTGCCTAATCCCAGCTGTCACAGGGCGAAAGGTGAGGTACGCCCTGGACAGGTCACCAGTCCATTACAGGGCCACACAGAGACAAACCACCATTCACTCTCACATTCACACCTACAGACAATTTAGAGAGTCCAATTGGCCTAATCCCCAAATGTTTTTGGGCTGTGGGAGGAAGCCGGAGAAAATCCACACACACACACACACACACACACACACACACGGGGAGAACATGCAAACTCCATGCATAAAGGCCCTTGTTCTGACCAGGTCACCAAACCGGATCTTTTTGCTGCAAAGGCAAGAGTGCTAACCTTGCTACATCGTGTAGTTCAAGTTTGGTCACATTAAAGCAAATATTAATGTAAATACGGATGATGAACATTTTCTTTAACTTGTTACCTGGAGAAAGTGTAGGATGGGATGAGGACAGCAGTACTTTATAACTTCATTTATGACATTTGATGTTTTATTATGTGTTTTAATGTATTTATTTACTTTTTGCTTTTACACAGTAAACTCTACAGGAATATAAATCACTTTTTGTAAAAAAAATAGCTTTTTATAATCCCATTTGGGACAGGCCAGAGGGTATAACACAGTTATTTATAAAGTGACAGACAGATTTTAACAATGCACCATATGTATTTACCTTAATATTAATGAAAAGCAGACATTCCCAAACTTAAGAGTGCAATAATTCCTTTATATATTATTGTTTTCATATGAACATAGGGATACAAAAATTAAGTGCAATTTAACAGTCAGTCTACTTCACTTTATTTCTGAACTTCTATATCTTTCACAGGCACAGGCATGTAGTTATTACGGCTGGGCTCCATGTCATACATATATGAAAGGTCTAGCTTCACAACAAATTGCGCAATTCACCATCAACATAAATAACCATTTATGAATTACACTGACTGGCTGACACTGGATACTTACACGTAGAATGTCACAGTGTTGATATATGATGTAGGTTACCTGCTGTACTGAAAAACACAACAAAAACCACAATCATGTAAAATGACAGCGCTGTTCTTCCAGCTGGAGAAAGTCTGTTGAATGAAAGCAGAAATGTACGGGTGTGGCCTCGACTTACCATGACTTTTGCTTTACCCTTTATAAGTAGTTCCTAAAATCTATTGTACATATTTTACTACAGCTGAAAACTTAATTTTAAAAACTGAAAATTAACAACCTTTCATGTATATTTAAGGACCCACACTTTGGGAATCACTGGTTTAAAGTCTTCCCTCAGTTTTCATTTGTTCCCAACTCAGCAGAGAGCTATGGCGCATACATCCCCTACTGTAGCACAGCAAAACAACAATGAATTATTAACCCTTGTATTCCCTGTCAACCTCAATTAAAGTGAAAATGCAAAAAATATAAAAAAAGCTGTTTCATGTTTTAGAAATCATTGTAACCTAATACATGTTTCTGTTATATACACTGTATAATTTATGATGTGATATCGCAGCCACTTGCATAAATGTAATATATTTATTAAAAATATTAAATATATACAGCTACATGTATATATTTAACAAACAACAACTCCATGGAATGTGATACTGTGAATCCTTTGACACCAGCCGCTCTCAGTGATGATGATGATAAATTCAATCATCAGCAGTAGTCGTGATATTTTTGGTCACGGCTGACTGTTATTCTTCCTCAACAGCAGGTGCAGATTAGAGAAATCACTCAGAGACTCCAAACCCCCTCCAAAGCCGTTCAGTTTCCCACAGTGTTAACACACTCCCCTGTCCTGCAAAGCTGACAGTTGTTGTTGTTTTGAATCCAGAATCCATATCTGTATCCTTATCACCACCAAAACATAATCCTTTCTGAGTTGTTTTCTATGTGCACCTGTAGAGGGTGTGCTTTTTATTTATCTCTCTGCTCCCTCATGCTTTATCTTCCTCTATCTTGCTTTGTTTTTTATACACGTGAAACTAATTAACCACTTGAGGCAAGAAGTGGAGCCTGGGGACTTTGAGCATGTGCCACGCTTTTCTCAGCTCATTGACAGCCTATTGTGCTGCTTGCTTTATGGTGAATGCGGTTGATTATTTTGTTTAAAATGCATTGTATTGTTTACTTAATAAATATAAATATAGGAACAAAAAAAAGATGTGGGTAGAAGATGAGGTTGCATCCTTGAAATGTCACATTAGTGTACTTTATTCCGTTACACTCTTACTGTGAATTTCTCTTCCCTCACATATTTCGAGTGTTTGACTGTAGAGCATCAACTTCAAGATGAAGAAAAAAAAATCACCTTCCTCTTTTCACCTGTAGCCTTGGCCACATTTCGGCTTGTGAATCATTCGTCCAGTGGAAAAGGCCTTAAAGCTCGTTGATGCTTAAGCAGTGAAGCAACGTGGCTTCCCTCTGCAGTTCAGCACACTGCCTGTAGAGAGCGCTTACATACTGTAATATAAGATAATATAATCCGATCCAATCCAATTTATTCATAAAGCACGTTTAAAAACAACAGCAGTTGACCAAAGTGCTGTGCGGTAGTATTAAAATAAATAAATAAACAGATAAAAAACAGACATACAAATAAATAAAACCATAAAACAGGTGACTCTTTAAAAGACATTTAAAATTTGACAGTGACTGGGCCTTCTAATGTTTAATGGCAGTCCACTAGTAACGGGCTGCAAGTCTGCTCTGAGCTTCAGCTGCCATTTAGGTACAACTATAAGCAGCTGATCTTAAAATCCACTCCGTACCACACTGGGAGCCAATGAGGGACATGTGCTCACATCTGTGCGGCAGCGTTCTACTTGTAGACAAGCTGAAGGTGGGAGACAGGGGCCCGGCTGACCCCAACGTAAAGGGCATCGCAGTAGTCCAGATGGGTCGGAATAATAGCATGAACAAGTTTTTCAAAGTCCAAGGATCTAATCTTAGCCATTTGCTTCAACTGGAAAAAGGGTGTTTTTTAGAACAGAGCAAATCTGCATGTCAAGTTTTAACTCGCAGTCAATTTTCACCCCCAGACTGGTAACAGTGGTTTTTACAGAAGGAGCTACACGTTATATTATTCTGACAATATAACTTCTGATTTTCTGTCATTAAACCTCAGGGAGTTTAATGCTATGGACAGAGCGAGAGTCATTTTTTTGTCAGAGGTACATAAATGCGACAGTTATGTGCATAGCAGTGAAAAGATATGCCATATTTCCTCATAATATCTATGTACTGATGCTGATGCAGGCCCTGTGATGGACTGGCGACCCCGCGACCCTCAGTGGAGGATAAAGCGGTAGAAAATGTGTGAGTGAGAGTGATGCTGATGCAGTCCACAAACAGGTAACAGTAACACCATTTACAACTTGCCTCAGAACTCAGTGTGATTTAAAAGCCTACATATGAAAGTATCACAAAAAAAATATAGCAACTACAATAGTAACAGTAACTGAAACCCATCAATATCAATGTAAAATTATATTTTGGAGAGATTTCAGGTAAACATAAAGTGTTTTATGTTGCCCATAAAAAAAGGGACTTTTCTGCCCCTTTACTGTGCAGCACAAAACAGGACACATTAACAGGTCTGTTTTGATTCATTTCATTGTAAACACTTTTTTTTGTGCTATTGCTCCTTTAAATCAGTTTTATTTTCTCCTGCATGTACTGTATGACTCCCTGCTCAACCACTTACAGGAGATGAGAAGACTGTCGCTGAGAGAGGGTGAACTATTCCATCACTGTTGCCACAAGAGCAATATTCACCGAGGAACAATCAAGTGTTTTTCATTCATCTTCCGCTTAGGTTTTTCCCTCATATGAATGAAAAAAATAATAAAGACAGTAAAATATAATGCTGATGAGTGGCCATTGACTGACAGAGACGTATCCAAATCCTTTGATGTGTTAAACAAAGCTGACTTTACAAGTTTAGTGTTTTTATATGTGTACGTGTGAGCATGTGACGTTTGCTGTATCGGTCAGCATTTTACCGCATAATGTGGCATGTCACAGAATACAGGATGTGCAAGTGTCCACGTGATTTGTGCACTGAAATCCGTATGTATCTATAGGTTTATTCGACAAATATGGACTATTTATGCAAGTTAGAGCATCTAGAGTTGCTCTTATCCAAAAGTGAGACAAGTGACGGCACCTTTGACTTAAATGATTGTCTTTTTAAAGGGACAAGTGGCTTATGAAATAAATTAAAAAATAAAGTTAGGTAAGGGATTTCTTTCAAAGTTCCTTAACCCAAAGCAGAGATGCAGAATATTTCTGGCCTGATAAACACAGAACGGCCCTTGTGCAGCATGCAGTCAGGTAAGAATGATGGGAGCCAGTGCAGCACGACGCTATTAATGTACAATATCAAAAGTTAGTTGAATATCCTCCAGTCTGAGAGCTGCCACAGGACATTATATGAGACTAAAATGAAATAAGATGAAGCTCCCACTACCCTCATCTGCAAATCCACTTCCATAGACTGCCAACCCCCCCGGTATCATAGTTTAAACTTTAATTTACAGCATGTGGTGTGAATAAATTCTTGCAGTGAAGCAATTAGTGTTGCATGTAGGCAAATGCAGTTTTTCATACACTTTAAAAAATGAAAGCTTTTAATTATGCTGCTCTAGTTTTCTTGTAATAATTTGGGGGGAAAAAAGGAGCATAAAGTCTCACAACTGACTTTAGGGAAATTCATATACAATTCACAATTAAATAAGAAAGTATATTTCTGATTTCTGCAATATGACTAATCTTGGTATAGAGAGTAAATGAGGCATAATGTTGCAGGTTTTGCCTCTGCTTAACAAAAGGTCCCCACTTTGAGAGCGAATATTAATTATAAAATAATGAAGATAAAACTAAGCCTAGTGAGTTACAGTTTAGTCGGGAAATGTTCCGGTGGAATCTCCAAATGTCACAATCTGTGCCAAAGTGTGCCAGAATGGTTTCAAGCATGTGTAAATTCATTCACATATTACTAATAAGTATAAATTCCACGTGAAATCATGGATCTGTTTATTTTCACCTTAATGTGTGCTCAGAAACGGTACATGAAGCAGGATGTCAGTGCACAAAGCCTGTGTCAGTATCTCACCAGCCCATTGGTCAGTTTGAATGACGAGCACCTCGTTAGAATTGACAAAAGTAGGAAATAAAATCCCTTCTCTAAACAATGCTATTGGTTTATCTCCCACATGGAAAACTGTGCAGGTGCACTCTCTCAGTGGGAGGCCAATCGCAAAGCTCAACCATGACCAGGAAGTCAAAGGGGGCGTGAACAGCCCAGAATCATCTCACAGTAATGTTTGGATTAGCTGGATGTGGCACAGACAGCAACTAAAAAAAATGAGGATTATGGAGACAAAGCAGCAAAGGTAGGATCATTTATGAACGTTACTGTGTGATGCACAAGTTGTTTTTGTTCTTTTTTTTGGCTACTGGCTCAATGAGGGTTGGATGTAGAAAGAAAAAAAAACTGTCCCTGCTGCCAAGTCGGTTGTGTTTGTGGACACATCTGTCTGTTTGTGATTAGTTTAACTCAAAACGCTAAGGATGGATTGGGATTATACTTTGCAAGGATATAGTAATGGCCCATGGGCGAAATTATTAGACATTGGTGGTAATCCGAACATGCATTAAGATTTCGGATCATTTTTAAAACAATTGTTTATGTTGTTGGAGACTAAATGGCCTTGTTAGAGGTTTGCACTCTCTCTGAGATTATATTTTCCCTTTATGCTGTTACCCTTTGTGCTACTGTCCATTTTGAATTGCCCATATGTGGATGGACAGTTAACATCTTATCCTTTCTCATATGGGAGTTTAACAGGTTTCTTTCTCTTTTAACTGGTTTAAAGGAAAAGAAAACTCAAATTCAAACAGACAATTACACGTCAGGTGATGTATGTCAGTGCTGACTGTGCACAGAATAGTCAAGTAAACGTGTGGTTTTTCATGGTTATTTTACAAAACAAACAAGACTACCTTTGTGTACCAAACACCTTACTAAATGCACTATATTGTGTATTTCCAACTGTTTTCATCACAGTCGCATGGTTGTTCATTGTGATGAGAGTATGTCTAAAATGTATTTTAAGGTGGACTCTTAACTTCCAGCAGAACAAAGAAGGAAAAAAAAAGTTTGACTTAATTCTTAGTTTCAACTTTTCACTTTGCTGCATAGTCGTGCTCATTTGTTGTTTGAGTTTTATTATTGAGTTTAAATGTGCATCCTCCAAAAGCGGAGGAAAGCTATAGGGCACAAGAGAGATGCAGCTCTCAGCTACGGCAGGTTATTTAGAGAGGGCAGACCTTGGCATAGTAACAGCCTGGATGCTGGTGGAACAGTGTCTCTGATGTGTCATGTCCGATGCTTAATTAGTCCAGGTAAAAATCTTAACTGTGAGACAGGGGCAGGGGAACTAATGAAATCCCCGACCAGCCAGCCGTCAGAGGCAATTACCTTTTTAAATAAGCAGTAAGCACCATGAGTCAATGTGGCTAATAACCAAACGACCAACAGCTCGAAATGCAAACGCAGGATTGTCCTAAAGATTCTCATGAACTCGGCGAGTTGTTCTGGAACATGTTTAACCCTTCTTTCAAAGAAGGATCTTGAAAACATTAGGGTGAAATTGACAGAACACTGAAAAGGCTTCTTTATGCTCAGGTTAACCTCTCTTCTGTGAAATGAGTACAAGTAATGAAGATATTTAAAAAAAAAAAAAGAAAATTGGGATGCTTATCAGTGGTGTGTGCCCGTCAGCCGAGTTTCCCCTATTTCTTTTTATTTAATTTCCAATCCATTCATTCTAAGGCCCCATTTGATGGAGACAAAACAACCAATTACTGTGGAAATACTGTCGGCTGTGCTGGTCTGCTCCTCCTTTTCATGCCTGATTTGACTTTGGGCTTTATGTTCCTTTTGTCCTGCCTCATCTCCATTCCTATTTGACTGAGATGCACAGAGGGACAGAGGCTGACACAGTGTCCAGTTATCTGTCTACGGTGCACAAAGACCGCAGGGCACTGAACGTTACCAGCTCATAGTGGATTATTTAGCAGCTTTAAGAGAAGAGGAACCAAAATAATATTGGACTTTGTCAGGTTACCAGAAATAGAATGCAGATCTGACTAAAGAAAAGTTTTTTTAAAGCAAAATTACTCTGATTCTCCATCCAGAGTTGAACTTTAATAAACATGTTTAAATACTATTTCCAAGCATATTCAATATGTCTTATGTTGTAGTGAGAAAAACACATGAAAGCCAATGTGTTTCCATCACTATGGAACTGGACAAATACATTTGACCGAGCGTTCGGAATAGTTTAAGATTTTCTTGGCCTGATTTATACATTTTTAATGTTTCCTTTTCCTCTTTGCCTGTACTTGACAAGGTGTACATTAGCTCGGTGAATTCAGTTCGATGCTCAGAAATATCCTCTATAAGAATAATATAATATTTTTGCTGCACTGCATCTGGGCAATCAGTTTTCTGCATACCAGCTACGAATCAGCGACACGGAACAGCCTGTCTGATAACGTGAGGGGCAGCAGCTCTATCAGCACTTTCAAAACCAAGCGAGCCTCACAGCTCCACAATCACCCACAATGAGATAATACCTTATGGTCTACTCTGCATGATGTGCTTTTTTTTACAAGCAGCACACAAAAGTGATAAAACATTATTACTTTTAATAACAAAGAAAATGTTGTAGTGATTAAATGGCTTCCCTTCAGCCCGACAGTCTCAATTTCTGAAAGCAAAGCAAGGACAGAACCAAATTACTCCAGTGTTAAAGAATAATATGTGTAATTATGAAGTATGTACTTGTGTGTTTGTGGTCACCTATTTAGGACCATATTTCATGGAGACCTAACCCTTAACTAATGAGCAGTCTTGTATAAATTACCTTAAAGTGATACTTAAGTAAAAGTATCGTTAAAGTCACTTTTTACAATATTACTTGAGAAAAGTAATATTGTTAGAAGTAAAAGTCTTAAAGTATATGACATTTAATGTATCAAAAGTAATTTTCTGACCTAAAATGTACTTAGATTTTAGAAAGCAAAAGTGAGGAGTTAAAATTGAGTGCTGGTAGATCAGTGGGAGAGTGAGTCATCTTTCTACTGGGTATGAAAGATGCGCTGCTGTGATGTATGAATGCGACAGTGAATGGTTCTGAATTGATGAATGGCAAAGTTGTAGTGTGGAGCAGCTTTGAATGGTCATCAGGACTAGAAAAGTGCTACATACTGCCAATATAAACCATTACCAACTCTTCTTCTGATTTGGTTTGCTAGTCATGAGCAACAAAGGTAGTTAGGGCCAATGTATTGGAGTAAAAGTACACAGTTTATTTAGTAAATGTAGTGGAGTGAAAGTAAAAGTTGCTAAAAAAAAAAATTAATACCAAAGTACAGATATGTGGATTTGGTATTCAAGTACAGTAACAAAGTATTTGTACTTCATTACATTACAACACTGCTGATGAGGCACTTCCTTATTTCTGAGCAACTGGTTAAGTATAGAGTTTAAGGGACACGTGGCGGTGCAGTGGCTAGAATAGCTGTCTCGCATCAAAAAGGTCAGTAGTTTGAATCCTGGTTTGACCGAAGGCCTTTCTTTGTTAAGTTTGCATTTTCTCCCCATGTGCTTTGTTTTCCCTGGGTACTCCAGCTTCCTCCCACAGTCCAAAAACATGCATGTTGGTGATTAGGTTACGATGAGGTGATTCTCCCCGTTCAGTAGTGCCTTGGATTTCAGGCCCCACACGGGTCATCATTCTCTATGTGAAATTTAGCATTTCAATTACTGTGTGAGCACTGGCAGCTGATGGCTGTGGTACATAGTGTACATCCCATCAGCGGCCTTTCTTCTTAACCCCACATTTATATGCATATACTAAAACCCTGGATAATGGAAAAACACTTAAGGCCGCGATAACATTGTTTAGGGGGATGCTGTTTAGAATTTTTTTTAATGGAAGCACATAATCACACCTGTTGTCCTCAGAGGTCAGAAGTGACCCTGTTTGACTCTTTATAAAGTATAAATCATCACCCACCTCTGTGTTTTTTAACTTTTTAGTCAACTTTATTCCAACTCTATAAATCAACAGTCAACATTCATTTCTAAAACATTTAACCCTCCTGTTATCCTCAAATTATTAACACCTTAAGGCAGAGATAACATTGATGAATGAATGAATGAACATTACCTGAAAGAGAATCCTTTATTGTGTTTTGCACAGAACATGAACAAAAAAAAAAAAAAAAATGTAGGAGCACAGAACCAGATATACGTAAATTGTTAAGTCCAAAAATTGAAATGCAGTGTGTGGTTTTCAAACCCATTCATAGTGTGTGTGCACGATGAAATGGCACTGTCATGTGAAACTGTGAAATAAAGTTCACTCTCAGAGCAATCACAAACTTCTACAGTTGCCTGAGTGAAAATTTGTTGGGACTTATTGGTTTGGCCGACCGGATTGGTAGTGGGTTTCATGGTGCACATATTCATATTCTCGGAGTCATAGACCTAT